>CM057345.1:421468988-422068988 GCA_030015575.1 Agapanthus africanus | reverse complement strand
TGGATAAAACTTGCAATCTAGACTCTCAAAATGCTCTCTTATCCCCACAATCCATGCATAATAGGCTAAACTAAAATGGGTAAGAGTTGGATTTGGGTTTTGGGATTTTTTTTGATGGATTTTGAGGCAATTTTTGATGAAGTTTTGAAGAGAAAAGAGAAGGGAAAATGGGGGGGCTGCTCCTGTAGGAGGAGGGGGAGGGTTCGGCCAGGTGTGTGTGGAGAGGAGAGAGAGTGAGGTAAGGAAAATAGTCCAAGTCAAGGAATAAAGTCAAAGCCCATACCTCATTTAACAATTTCCTTTCATTTCCTTTGTTTTCTTTTCTTTTCAAAACATCAAGTGGGGAAAAAGGGAGTGGGGGCAGCTTGGGCTGCTGATTTGGGGAGAGGAGAGAGGGTGTGGGTGAGTGTGGGTGAGGAAAAATGATAAATGTTATACCCCAATTCCCATTAACACTAATTTCACCGAAAAAAGCCTTTTTCTTCGATATTTTCTAAACCGTTTTGGCAAACGATTTCGTTTCAAAAACCACATGATAAAATTTTATTTAAAGTTTTATGATGCACAAAATTTGTTTCAACTCATTCCAATTTGTAATTTTCCCTAATTAAATGTATTAGTGACGGCTTAAAATAATAATAAAATAAGTTTTTTTCCAGCAAATTTGAAATTTCACCAGCGGCTCAATAAACACCAAATACTAGCAATTACATAGCTAAAATATGTATATTTAATTTTTATAATAAGATATTTGCATTTTGACTTTTTACAGAAAACCCCCTTATTTTACCGATTTTCCGAAATTTTACCGAAACGATTTTCAAAACGCTACAATCTTCCCCCCTTAAAAAAATTCGGTCCCCGAATTTAAAGTAAAACTCCCCCCAAATACTAAAACATCTAAACCAAAACTATCAAGTCGTCGGGGCTGCGAAATTGTAAATACATAAAACAAATCGTAGCGCAGCGCATGCGCATGAAAAATGAGCATATAACTCAAATCAAAACTCCGTCAAGCATCCCGCAATCATCGGAGTCATGGGGAAGGCATCAATGCCAAATCCAAAGCAAAACCAATATGATATAACTCGAAACCATACATGTAAATATCGAATCTATATATGTAAATATCTGAAGGAAATGAATGCCAAATATATTCAGGTACTGTCCTCTGGCTAGTCCTGCCCAGTACGAAAACACATAGCAAATATCATTAAAACGTACTGCTCTATAGGTTAAATCAATCCCAAAATACGCGTATGAATACTACGTGCGTCTGGTGCGCACGGAAATCAAAATCCATATACGTGCCATACAAGCGCACAGAAACAACATCTAAGTGCATCGGTTTTGCACACAACATCTGTCATAGGCAACGTGTGTGCCTGACAGCAAGGACAGGTGCGTCTGACACGCACGAAGAATCTCGATTTAGCGCATCTGGTGTGCACCAAAATCGTATCTCATAACATGCGCCGAACATGCACGAAAACCCCCAAATCAGGTGCATCCATCATGCACGAAATCATGAAATCCAATATCAAGCACCGAACATGTGCAAAATCCAATCAAGTGCACAAGGTGCACAAAACAAATATCGAACATCACAATCGAAATCGAAGTCCAGTGCATCTAAGTGCACAAAATGCGTATCACTGCACTGCAAGCATATATGAACTATACCGAGTGCAAAAACCAAATCGTGTGCGTACATACGCACAAAATCAACTCAACTGTATGAAACCCATAAAATCATAAACATGAGAAACCAAGGCACGAAAACGATATCAAGTGCAACACTGTGCAGAAATCATAAATACTCAGTAGGTGCAACCATGACGCATGAAAATGATATCATGAAACTCAATCATCAAAACCAAATCATGCGAATATATCGCTCAAAATACCAAAATCAAGTATGGCGGAATAGTCCCGCTCAAGAACATCCTCCAAGAATCTCTGGCCAACTGTCGGGGTCACTCATAACATATCTTGTCGACGATCCTGAACTCTGGCCTGCCGGTGTGTGCAACATGACCACTCCTGGGTCCTAGTCTTCTCGTAATTCATTCCAGAAAGGTCCTGTCGAGATCTCTCCCAAATTTCGTCTCTGCCGAACCGTCCGGAAGTCATTGTCCTTTACTATATCTGTTTCTTGTTCCGGAACGGCTGCATACTCATCGTGACTCCTTCTGGAAGGTATATCCATGCACAATGCCTCGGCATGCGTATCGCATCTCTGATATCAGCGGAGTGGAACGTCGTTTCATCAAGATCTCGTATGAACCTCTTACTCCACTTTTCTAAAGTCGACTGCTCTGGACTCGTCTCGTCGTGGCTGCATGGACTGAGCTCCAACGACTATCCTCGTATCTGGAGTCTCCCAAGAATGCATCTCACCACCTAGCATCCGAATTAAGTCGAGCCATCCGATCGAGTCGTCAAAACCTCATAATCCCCCAAGAGCTCAACATCTTGGGCACAGTTTAATAGTATCGAGTACATACCACAGCATAGGTGGTCCAGCCATAGAAGGGCAAACCCAAGCCTCACTAATGGCGCCGCAGAACTGCCGCAAACCTGAAGGTTCCAAGGCTTTCATACGGTCATTAAGTCAAGTTAGGGTTTCATTCTTCTAGAGGGACCATAGAATTGCCTGCATGTCTTTCCGACTACTTTAAACTTGGAATAATAGGTTTCTGACATTCGATCGTCTCTGTCGACTCTCAACGTCTCCGCCTGAAATCGTCTCTAGCTGGAATCAATCTATCTGATGAACTCGCATCGGGGTAGGCGAACGAACCACCTGTCCTAGTCATTCATCATCGGGTGACTAGCGACCTTCTAGCATCTATTAGTACAACTCATCCCGCAATAGCTCCAACATATGGGGCGATATCTCGTCACTCGCAGCAACAACTGGCTCACACGTCTGCACGCTGAACAGTGCCTCAATCATCATGAGTAAGCAATACACCAACGGTCATCAAAATCTGGCTGGCCTCTGTCAGTGGCTCAATCCTCTAGTGCTGATCGGTACGTCCAAGTAATCTCATACAGCGATCCATCAAACGCTCAGGGCGTGAAACACAATAAAAAGACACATCTCCGCAATCGTGTGTCGCCTGAATTTCGCCCTGGTCAGTCCTCGTTCGTGACGAGCTCGTGCTGATCGCAACTCTAGCTGTAGCTCTCCCTGCCCGTAATCATGGCAGCAGAACCATAACTGGTACTGATGAGGCTAGATCGGAATGAATATAATACTGAGCAAAGAAATGTACATCCTAAGGCTTCTTAAGTGGAGTAGCGTATCGTAAATATGCCGCGGAACATACCTACGATACGTCACTCTACATTAGTCACCTATTCCATCAACCAAAGGTCATCCTACGCTCCGAAGGTAAAACCTAACGCTCTGATACCAACTTTGTCACGTCCCGAAAGTACCGAACATGACCGGCACTTAAACTACGAAACGTCTCGAGGCGTAAGTAATCCAAGTAAGCCGAAAACCTAGAAATGCAAACCAAGAAAAGTAGTAGAGTGAAGGAAAACCAATTTAAACAAGTAGTTTTAATAGCATAAGCCGAATTATGCGGCTTTAAAAAAAACATCAATATTTCCCGAAAATTTCGGCAGAGTCTCCTTTGTAAATACTGGCTCCCAAACGGGATACAACATGAATAGTATACGAAATCAATAAAAGGCATCCCCAAGCGGGAGCTAGCTCTTCGTCAATTGACGGTCACAACCACACAAGCAATATAATATACAACGCCAACGGCGAGGATCAAAACTCAAACCACAAGAAAACCACAGAAATAAAACGCGCGACTCTAAGGTCGAAAGAATAACATCACCGGTCTCTATCTCTGAAATAAATACATGTTTGGTTGATGGAACTTCTAGATACAACAGAGTAATAATATACAAGTTATATAATGGGGGGGTACGATACAAGTAAACCCACCTACTAGCAAATCACCCGAAGGAAACTATGCCCGCAAGCCGTAATGAAACCTGTACGGCAAACCTGCAAGAAAATGGGGCACAACGGGGGTGAGTTGCCAACTCGTGAATAGAAAAACATCTACGCACAGAAATCGCATAAATAACGCAACCTAGGTCAAAGATCATAATATATCCTCAAATATATGAATAACATGCAGCCTATAACAATGGCTAGGGTAATATCTAACCCGGGTGTGATCTCATGTGCCCGTGTCAGTGCCTCAGGTAGCAATATATCATATGAATGAGGTATGAATGCATGAAAACAGAATACATGTAAATGAAGAAACTGTTTTCATAAATTAGTGAGATTTCCTTTGTATTTTTAAAATGAGGTATCATAAATGAAATCAGCATCAACAGTGTCTAGCATCGACACAAAACATAAATCTCAATGTCTCAAAACCTCAGGCTCCGGCTATCCGGACTGGCCTGTATCATCAAATCTCAGTACCTCAATATCTCGAAATCTCAATGTCTCAATCTCAATATCTAGGACGCCGTCAGTCCAGACCGGCCCCTACCATCCATCTCAAGACCACGACGGTATCCTCCGGATATCCGACGCGTCGGGTAAAATCACCGGTAGGTAGTCTCCCCCTGCCAGGCTCATCGTCATCACCACGAGCTTCTTGCCCCGGGGTACCTTACTGGGTCCACCATGTACCCGAAACGGTTCATCCAACTCCTCGAATCGGGTCTCGAAATCCATCTGCAAACTCATGGTGGACGACTCATACATCATGGGAAAAACCGCGCTTTTTATTTAAAAAAAGAAAGAAGAAGTTTGTATATATTTTGCGGTTTTCCCTAAATCCAGAAAATCTCATGGAAATCCGAATCCAAAACCTCAATAGCACGTAAAAAGTGAATATATGCATGAGAATCCATGAATGCGGCATAACAATGAATAACAGTATGCATGAAGTAGCAGGTAATAACTACAATGTCTAAACTAACATATAAGGCAAGTACACTAATATTATGTCTAAACTATTAGCTAACAAGCTATGTCAAGCAATAATATTTTCTAAGGTGTACGTGACATGGCAATTATCGATGAAGATGTGTGTGAGCCGGCAAGTAAGTGTACGTGGTACATACGCATCATCGGTAATGGTGCTGGTATCCTAACCACAAGATATCATCAGTAGAATATGAAGCATAATATAAGCATGTGATGCGGAGCAAACAACAATAATGAGCGGGAGCTGAATACTAGATGCAACGATAACTAATCTGCTTTAACCTAATATAAGTCCTACAATGGTGCCTTTTGAAATAACACGAATCGTGGGGTTTTGAAAATAGGGGCTACGGTGTTTTTAAGAAAAGATACGTTTTTTTTGAAATATCCGTAGAATCCCTTGACATGTCTTTTAAAATACACACGATTCGTAAGCTTTGAAATAGGTAGGAACCGAATCTAATCTAACAACTAACTAAACTAAAGGGCTAAGCTACAAGCTAGACTACAGGTAAGGAAACCGCCTAACATCTGAGTCGATACATATACATACCTGTATATATATTAGTCGGTGATCCCGCCTCAATAATATCATATCCGATACCATATCTATAATCAGACATCCCAAGTCAAGAGTGCGGATCAATCATCAAGATATAGCTCGTACGTAAATCCGTCGTACGGCATCCCCAAATCTGGGTACGGGTCAATATCATATTCCTCACACTATTCCTCTGGTATCCTCTTTATCCAAGATCATAGTCTAGGGTACTGACCTATGTCTAGTACAATACTAATATCCTCAATATACTCATGATCTGACTACTGATCGACAATCTCGTACAAACCGATATCGTCAGCACATATCATCATCAAGGGGTATACATCGCCCGATATGGCCTAATATCAATATCCTAGCATATCATACCTCATATCACGATCACATGTCGACCATTTTATTTATAACACTATTCACCCGTATCGCCGCCCCAAGATCCGCTATAACACCAGGACGTACCTCAAGTACGAATCCTGCCATATCACCGATATCACAACCACAAACAAATCTCATCGGCTCAGCTCAATCCCAAGTATCATCCTCAAATCCGTATGTGAACACATAGTCCCATACCCATGTGAACACATAACTATAAAGAATCCCATGAGCACATATAAATAGGAATGTATGCAAGTATGTATGTGTGTATGTGTAGTGCAACACTACCCTAGGGTTCGCGACACTAAAATAATCCAACACACCAATATCCATCCTAAACATCGTTATTAATCCCAAATAACATATAATAATTGTTGGTGTGTATATGCATCCGTATACACCACCACGGACTGCGGGGGTGCTATACGCCATCCACCCGACTTCTCCCCGTAGATATAAATCTACTCACCTGGTCCTCGCTCGCCAGTGCCGACGTCGCCGCTTGCTTGCCGTCTCGAAGTCCACATGGGGGTACCTACATATCACAACGCATCGTATCGCATTAAAATCTGACTCATGACCAAAACGACACACGAATCCCACATAGGTCAAAACCTATGGTTGCTTCCACAAATCAACCCAAAAACCCTCGACGTCGGCGTACAAACGCCAGACCATCGAGAAAAACCTAAATACACTCATTTGTACATTCACGAACACTAATTTTAATATAAAATAGGTTAAAACTCACAAAAACCCCAAATTCACTTTAAAAGCCGTTTTTCCGAAAAACTAGCAAGAAAAATTACCCGTTTTAGTACAAAACTCGACGTTTAAACAATTCTAGCGGCCATAATACTTATTAAATAACTTAAATAAGTCATATAACCCATAACCACAATTTAATCTCATCAAACTATATACGTTCAAAAAAACTAGTTTGCAATTTTACACAAATTTCAACCATTTTAGCAAAAATGCATAAACAACAATTTAGTTTGGATTTGCATGATCTAAAATATTAAAATACAATTTAAAATGTTAATAATACCATGGATACCCTAATTAGATTTTTATCCTAATTGATTAATTAAATTCCCAAAACCTAGTTAACCAAATTAACACAATTAGCAAAATTTTAGACTAACAAATAGCAACTAGTAACCAATTTGGGTTTTGCATTCAATTAACATGCTAATCTATCCATTAAAACCATGATCAAACACTACCAACCCTAAATTGATCACAACCCACTCTCTTGAATTTTCAAACACACAATTAAACCATAAATAAACATATAATTAAGCTAGACTAAAGTATTTAGCAACAATTTAACAAAAGGTCAAGATTTATACCTCATGAACCATGGATCAAACTTGCAATCTAGACTCTAAAAATGCTCTCTTATCCCCACAATCCATGCATAATAGGCTAAACTAAAATGGGTAAGAGTTGGATTTGGGTTTTGGGATTTTTTTAATGGATTTTGAGGCAATTTTTGATGAAGTTTTGAAGAGAAAAGAGAAGGGAAAATGGGGGGGCTGCTGCTGTAGGAGGAGGGGGAGGGTTCGGCCAGGTGTGTGTGGAGAGGAGAGAGAGTGAGGTGAGGAAAATAGTCCAAGTCAAGGAATAAAGTCAGCCCATACCCCATCTAACAATTTCCTTTCATTTCCTTTGTTTTCTTTTCTTTTCTTTTCAAAACATCAAGTGGGGAAAAAGGGAGTGGGGGCAGCTTGGGTTGCTGATTTGGGGAGAGGAGAGAGGGTGTGGGTGAGTGTGGGTGAGGAAAAATGATAAATGTTATACCCCAATTCCCATTAACACTAATTTCACCGAAAAAAGCCTTTTTCTTCGATATTTTCTAAACCGTTTTGGCAAACGATTTCGTTTCAAAAAGCTCATGATAAAATTTTATTTAAAGTTTTATGATGCACAAAATTTGTTTCAACTCATTCCAATTTGTAATTTTCCCTAATTAAATGTATTAGTGACGGCTTAAAATAATAATAAAATAATTTTTTTTTCAGAAAATTTGAAATTTCACCAGCGGCTCAATAAACACCAAATACTAGCAATTACATAGCTAAAATATGTATATTTAATTTTTATAATAAGATATTTGCATTTTGACTTTTTACAGAAACCCCCTTATTTTACCGATTTTCCGAAATTTCACCGAAACGATTTTCAAAACGCTACACTTAGATTAGTACTTTAAGCAACCTAATTATCTCAAGTTAGAGATTAAGCTTGGCGTAGGAGCTCTCGGGTGGATCGTCTTTGACTCGAGGAGGCCGTTGAGATGCCGATGTTCCAAGGAGCCTACGAGGAGTGGAGGACCGTGATGAAGACCCGAAGGACTAGTATCGTGAGGTATAACTTCATATTCGAGTAGTTAAACCTCTAGTTGATAGTTAGCAATGGTTTAGAAACGATTCATGCGCTCAAGTTCGTGTTACGAAGCTTTGATAATCGTTTTTCATATATTCCGCCTCCCCGCAAGTTCGTGGGGTGCGTGACATGGACTTACAGTGGTATCAGAGCCAACTAAACCATTACTAGCTTGTTAGCAACTAATTAGAAGTTCGATCGACGGAAAACACGAAAACGAAACCCCAGGATCCCTAAGTTTCTGTTAATTTTAAACTTGTCTGAAAAATTATTTGATATGCCTTAAAATTCCCAGCAGGGAAATTTAAGAATACTGGGAAAATACGAGCCCCTAACTCGGCAAGACGGCCGCGGATCGGGGGCAATAAGGTGCTTTTGGCCGCGGATCCGCCGCCGAGTCAATGCCGAGTTGACTCGGATTTGCTCTGTTATTCATATTTATTAGTGTTTTGGTTTCCTGTATGCTCTGTTTCGACCCAGGTTACTTTAGTGCAGGTTTGCTTTCGGGGTAGACACGGAATATGGTAATCGATCGATATTCTAAGATATTTGCTAATTGGGTTTTTATCTGTAATGTTTAATGTGTTCGTAAACCTCCCCTAACTGCTAGTATGTCAGTTGGCAGGGGGTTGCACATTTCTGTAATATTTACTGTTTGTGTATATGAACTGTGTTGGACTGTTGTGATGATTAGCCGGGGTTTGAGATGTATTTAATATTCATTCAATGTAAATGTAATTTGATGTAATATTCTTTTGCGGGGCACATCCAGGTTGCGGTTGTAGCCACCGTTGTATTATTTCTTTTTACTGTTTTTTGCTCCTAGGATAGACCCAAGGTGGGGTACACAAACTACCGGGTACGTCGAAGTGTTTAGTGGCCTACTCACGTTGTTGAGGGAGACAGCTTCACTTCGGGTACTTGGCGGGTAGTTTGCCATACCCGTAGGGGTCTAGGGTGGGGTAATGGCTATTCATCACAACTGTGTAATCCGTCTTTTATTGCAGGCTCAAAGCAAATGCGGATTGCTAATAAATCCAATAAAGTTCATCTCTGATCTGGAATGCTTATTATTGCGTCAGACGAATTTACAATATCTATATATGATAGCTATTAGACGTCACTTATGTTTTACACCCGTGCTAGCCCAGCCCCCGCTCTGTCGTTAGTTAAGTAACCTAACGGGTGATGACGGGACTCAGTGGCGAATGCGGATGGCATAAGAGGACGTGGTATTTTCGTTGTTTTCTGCAATGATAGGATAAATGATGGGACACATTATTATAATGCAAAGAAAATAAACCAAAGTTAAGTCGTTGGAACAAATTTAAAAGAAACCACTCGGTTATTTTAAAAAGATCAGAATTTTTAATTGCGGAGCTTTAACCACTCCTTTTAAAAAGTATCAGGTTCCTTCGATTAAATCAAGTTCACTACGTTCACGGTTTAGCCAAAACCATTCGTAGCCCTCCGTCATTTCTTATGAATGGTCAGTAGTATTCAAGCTATGTTTGTTGGCCTTCGTCAAGGGATAGTGTTTGGTAGCTGCTGGGGTATTCATTTGGTGCATAGATAGATGTGTTGGTTTGGGACAGTCGTATTACCTTGTTGGCCTTCGTCAAGGGTATGTATGGGTGGGTTCAAATTAACTAAATAATGATGGACAGAACTTGACATGTGACTTATGATTTGTTGGCCTTCGTCAAGGTCATTAGAGCATGGGGCAAAAATCCACATCGGGAATTTCAAAAGAAACTGAAATTTGCAGAGAGAAGCATACCATTTTGGAGTTTGATGAATATTGGTAGGATTCCTTCAATATTATCATACGATGATATTTTGGATCCCGATCCTACTGTGAGTATATACTACTTATCAAGAGATTCGTCATTTAACGATCAATGCTATAAACCAAGTAGGTGCCTAGAAAGGTGTCAGCGGGGTTACGCCCCCAGAGAAAAGAGGTTATTTAATTAAGGAACTTCGCGAAAGCATTGGAAAACCTCCCTCGAAGTATCGACACTGGCCTGGCTGAACGGTTAAGCAAGTATTATACGGTGAGAATTGTCCTGGCTAATTCTTCTTTTATGGTTTGAGGAAGGATTCGAGAAACAGTGGGAGCCATCCTGTTTAGATAAACTTAAAACCAATCTAAACTTGCAACAGCATCATGCTAAAATGTTTTCTTCTCTCTCTCTTAATTGCAGCGACCTTGTGACCACACCTAGGTTACATCCAGATAACAAATTGACTGAATCTGACTTATATGACTGGCAAAGGTCTGTCCAGATGTCCATTGCCTATGACAAGCTGGAACACCCTATTACTACTCAAGATCCCGCCGTCCCAGGTCCAGTTTCCACCGTCGCGGATATGGATATCCGTCAGACAAGAGAAAAAGATAAAGCGAAAGCTATGTGCCTCGTGTTAGCTTCAGTTGATGGTGTATACCAGAAGCAGCACGAGAAGATGGACTTAGTTTCCATCTTTCTCCATAACAAAGATTTATATGGAGAGCAATCTCATATCGCAAGATATGAGACCTCGAACGAATTAATTCAAGCAAGGTTGGCTGACGGGTCATCTGTAGGGGACAACTTCCTTACATTGACTAGCTGTATTAATGAGCTCCAGGTCCTGGAGACCGCGTTGGAAAACGAGTCAGATACTGACTTGATTCTACAGTCTCTACCTTCTACCCTGAAGGAAACCAGGGAAGTAGAAGGAAAGAGAAAGGCAAAAGTTTCGAGACTGGAAATAGTAAAAGAAGGGCGTTCCTATTGTTATGGAATTGGGCATAGGCAGAAGATTGCAGGGCTTTAGAAGCCAGTAGCCACGATACGAAGCATGTTGTGGCTTCAGCCTCAAGTGTGTTAGTAATAGAGAACTGTTTGTCAATTAACTCTACTTCCTGGGTACTAGATACCGGAGCAGGATCTCATATTTATAATTCATTACATGTTTTGAGAAACCGTAAAGTTATAAAGGTAGGTGATTGGTCTCTCAGAGTTGCAAACGGAATGAGCGTGGACGCTGAATCCGTGGGAGAATATCGCCTAGGTTTGACAAGTGGGCAGATATTGATTTTACGTAACTGTCTGTATGTACCTAGTATGACTTGTAATATCATATCAGTGTCCTCACTTTCAAGAGAGGGATATAATTTTACATTCGAAACCGATGTAGTATACATCCACCTAAATCAAGTTCTGATTGGGTCAGGTACATTAGATAACGGTATATACGTATTAAGTCAAGCTCAGGTTTTCAATGTCCAGAATACACTTAAAAGAAAGTCTTCAGAATTAAATAAGGTTTTCTTATGGCATTGTAGACTAGGTCACATCAATGAAAGAAGGTTGACTAAGTTACATAGAGAAGGATATTTGAATCCGTTCGAATATCAATCTTATGCTACTTGTGAATCTTGTCTCATAGGAAAGATGACCAAGACTCCGTTTACTGGACGCGGAGTAAGAGCAAGCGAGCTCTTGGAACTCATACATAGTGACGTATGCGGTCCAATGTCTACACATGCGAGAGGTAGTTATTCCTACTTCATTACTTTTACGGATGATTTCTCTAGGTATGGACATGTGTTCTTGATGAAATATAAATCCGAGGCCTTTGAGAAATTCCAGGAATACTGGAATGAAGTAGAAAACCAAAAAGGCAAAAGTATCAAGACACTGACATCTGATCGAGTTGGTGAATACTTAAGTGCCGAGTTCCTGGGTTACCTAAAAGAGAATGGAATTCTCTCTCAGCTTACTCCTCCATACACACCACAACACAATGGTGTATCAGAAAGGAGGAATCAAACCCTATTAGATAAGGTTCGTTCCATGATGAGTAAGGCTGAGTTACCGCGATCATTCTAGGGATATGCACTAGAATCAGCTGCATATCTTTTGAACAAAGTTCCAACCAAAACTGTGCCTACCACACCATATCAGAAATGGAGTGGAAAAAAACCCTATCTTCAGTACCTGAAGACATGGGGATGTCCAGCTTTTATAAAAAGGCAGCATGCGGACAAGCTCGAGGCACGCTCTGTAGGGTTCCTAGGCACACTCAAGAGGTCTCACAAGGCATCAACCATGCCAAATTCAAATTTTAGGTGCCGAGAAACCCTAAGCAAAGATCGTTAACTAGAGTTTAGGCGAAACTAAATGAAAGTAAATCACATTTACACTAAGTGAACGGAAATACAACCTTTGTAGATCCGGTCCTCCACCTCCATAGCTCCGTGACGATGTCCCTTCGCTGCGATCATCGGATCCTAGACTCTCACGGTGGTTTCGTCGGAGAAATGATCGGGCTAGGTCGTCGACTTCGATGCCGAAGATGATCTACGTCGAGGCAACTCAAGATCAAGCTCCACCTTCACCAAGTCATGAAACTTGTGAAGAAAACACCCTATACTACATGGCAAGTGGTAGAGGATGAAGAAATAGGAAGTGGGTTCACTTTTGATTTGGATTTCTCACTTGGAATCATCACTTAGAAATTTCAAGCAAAGGTTTTTCTTTTTCTCTTCATGAAGAAGATGAAGAAGAAGAATGGAAAAAGAATTATCAATAATAGAAAAACTAGTGATGGTTATCATAATGCAACCATGGTTAAGTGTAGAGAATAAACTAGGGTTAGGTGAATGGTTAGGTTAAGCAAAAGAAACAAAAATGGTTGAACATTTCAAAGCTTCATGAAGCTTCAAAGTAAATACAAAAGAAGCAACCATTTCTTTTCTTGCTATAAAGAATAAATAAATTAAATAAATAATCAAGAGAAGATAATAAAACCTTAACCATTCACTTAAACATGGTTTAAAGTAAACACAAACCCAAGTTTGCATGTATCATCAAACATGATACAAACAAGTGCACAAAAATATATCACATATACAACTTGTGCATTTCAAGTGAGAAAATCAATCTTGAGTGAACCAATACTAGTTAATGCAAAGCAATATATCAAATATATAATTATAAATTAAATCATTAAATCAACACTTGATTTAATGATCCGGTCATACTGCATATAACCGACTAATATCATGTGTATCAATATATCGAATCAACATTTGATTCGGTAACCCGGCTATATCACATATAACCGTCCCATGATACATATCGCGAGAATAGAATACAGTATCACATACTTGTATTATTCTCGGTCCCGCACATATCTCATATGCGCTCCTATTTCGTTTCGCTTGAGCCAGGAAACCTCTATATAGGACTCTAAAGACTCGTCAATACGCCGGCAGCAGGTGATGATCATATCAAACACCCACAAGCCGCAAGCGGTCTGCTAAACGTAACGGCCACCCGGGTATTGAGCGATCAGAAGATCGACGAGCAAGCCCGCTCACACTCCTGTGAATCCAACCAGTAACACTTACCGTACAGTCCGGTCTCGTCGTCTGATATGTCGCATATCTTGCCTAGGGGTGGTAAATGTCAGACCCCAATAGCTCGATAAGTCGTGTCGATATGAGGTCTATAGCAGTTCGAGAAACTACTGGTAACACTTACCAGTAAATCTCAGCAACCCTGGCCAGGGATTTCCGGTTATAGCCAATCGAACACAGCGCAACATCAACTCCCTATACCGGGAGAGACGAATCCCCTCGTATCGCTCATTGCCTCCATGTGATTCGGGACTGTACCCAAAAACCACCGTTTTGCACGCCCTCTTGTATGTGGTAAGGTGGAAATCAAAGCACAGTGGGAATCACACAAGACTCTATGACGATCTCGGGTCAACAGACTACTCTGTACCAGTGTCATCAGAGAACTGCCATCTGACGTAAGGTATAATACCATCTGGGAGTTCTCAGTGAGTCCGTCCAGTGTACCCAGTCTCCACTGAGCACCCGTATATCATCTCTGATGTCAAACACCAATGGATATGGGATCATCCATCGCCCATCTGTATGGGTCGAGAAGGTATACGCTAGTCTACACTGGTATATCGATGCCCTGTCTCGATACACCCACGACTAGGGACTTGAAGGATGTACTTATGGACTACCATGTCCCCACTAGTATGATCCGCATCATAGTCCAGGTAGTCAAGTACACATCCTAAGGGCTTTACCAACATGTAACAGAGAGACAATCAGTGTACACGTTAAGGTAAAGGGCAACCAGATAGCATACTATCATGTCGAGCAAGAAAGTCCTCCCTATATATGTCCAAGCATCCACTACAATATACATCCTATGTATAGTAATGGCCTCTAGGGCATACATATAACTAACAATCTTCCACTTGCACTAGGGCCATCTGAAGCAGTGGTTGTAGTATCCCATACTCCACCATCCCATAATAGTCTCTCTCTGGGAAAAGGCCTTGTGAGTGGATCCGCCGTGTTGTCCTCTGAGTCTGCTCTCCTAACCTCGATCCCTTGGAGATCAACCATCTCCATGATCTGGTGACATTGCCTCAGAATATGTCTGGATCACTGATGGGATGGGCGTTCCTAGGCATAAGCCACAACTCCATTGTCTCTCAATGGTAGGAACGAAGTTCATCTCATGAACTAATATACACCCAGACTTCCTCTTTGGTAGCATCTTATGTAGCGATGTATCCAGCCTTTATCGTCTAGTATGCCACGGTATCTAGCTTGGAACTCTTCCAACATACCGTCCCTTTACTGAGGGTAAAGACAATGCCTGTGACTGACATTCAGTCGTTCTTATCACCCTGGAACCTTTCCAGTGATTCTCCCCAGGATCGATTGATACCGTCTCACTACAACTAGTGAGTATCCAACCATCCATTTAGATCTATCTCATAGATCAAAACCCAGGATTTAGGAGGTATCACTCTGATCCTATATGGAGAATCCTTGTGATAAGCGGAGATTGACCGAGCGTAGCATAGGAAACTCCTTCCCCATCAAGAGTATGTCATCCATGTACTCTACGAGGATCACCACCATACTCCCTGCTACATTTTTGTTTATACAAGGTTCATCTACCATTTTTGTTTATACAAGGTTCATCTTATAGACGCACTCTTCTAAAACATCATTTAGAAAAGCAGTCATGGCACCGAACCGCCAGATGTCGTAGTCATGGTATGTAGCCATGGCAAGTAGGATCTGGATGGACTTAGGCATAGCCACTGGAAAAAGGTTTCATCATTATCCACGCCTGGTCGATGACGAAAAACCTTTAACAAGTCTAGCTTTGAAAGTCTCAACTTTTCCATCTACACCAAGTAATCTTCTCAAGATATACTTGCTCCTGATGGGGATTTAACCCTTCAGATATAGCAACCAAAGTCCATACTTTGTTGGTGTACATGGATTCCATCTCAGATCGCTAAGCATCCAGCCATTCTTACAGAGTCCCTACACTCGATGGCCTGCTCGAAACTAGTTGGGTCATCATCTCATGATGCAATCCTCGCTCCCACTGTCATAGAGAAACCAAAGTATCTTTCAGGTGGGTGAGGAACCCTACTAGATCGGCGGAGAGGCTGAGGTTCGTTGGTTACTATTGAATCCTTCGGTTCTACCAATTCATCTGCTGTAGTTTGCATAGCTGGAACTGCTTCCAGTTCTACATAACAGACCTTGCCTCGAGCTTGTCCGGATTTTGCTTTTAGACATAGTCCGGACAACCCCCAAATCTTAACCAACTTAAGATATGGGCTCTTCCCTTTCCATATCACATATGAAGTGGTAGGCAACTGATTTGATTTGAACCCTATTCAATAGGTATGCAGCTTCTCAAGTGCATAACTCCCAAAAGGAAAATAGGAAACTCAGTAGTACTCATCATAGAGCGCACCATATCGAATAGGATGCAATTGCTCCACCCCGATATACTATCGTGCTATGGTGTATACGGAGGAGTAATGCCGAGAGAGAATCTCATTCTCCTTTAGAATAGTCCAGGAATTCTATGCACAAGTATTCTTCTCCTTGATCTCATCAAATGACATAATACTTATACCTGTATTGGTTCTCTACTTCTAACTTATATTCTGTGAATATCTCAAAAGGTTCGGACTTGTGTTTCAACAAGAACATATGTCTGAATCTAAAGAGATCATCAGAGAATGTAATGAAGTACAAAGAACCGGTCTTGGCATATGTAGACAGGGGACCTTCATACATCAGCATGTATCAATCCCAAGAGTTCACTAACTCTTTCTCTGCTTCCAATAAACAGAGCTGTGGTCAACTTATCTTTGTGACATGACCGGCAAGTTTTCGCAAGATATAAATTCAAAAAGATTTAAATATGCATCTATGTGCAACTTAGCTAGTCGGGTCGCATTGATATGACCTAGTCTACAATACCTCAAGAAGGATCCGTTCATTTCTGAACTCTTCCTCTTGTGTGTGTTCTGTATATTAGGAACTGTAGTTTGATTTAGAACATCAATGCTTTTAGATAACGTGTCTGAACCGATCAACTTTTGATATAGGAAATGTTCAAAACATTATCCAACAATACAAAATTTTATCATTTCTTTACTAATAAAGAGACTGATATGATTTTGTATATCAGGTTCGGTATCTAATAACATTCGTTCAGAATCAATGTATTTGGAATACAGGGTGACAGTGACCAACAGACTTGGCTGCAACACTTGCCCCGTTTTCTGTCTCATGAAACTTATCATCCATTCTCAGTTCTCTACCTTTCTGTAGCCCTATGTAACAGATTACATATCTGGGATCCTGATCTGGTATCAAATACCCAGGACGTAGAGGATACAGAGAAACAGTTCTTTGTAATGAACATACCCGAAGGAGATGCATCATATGCACTTTCTTCGTTTGGGTGGCACGGGAATTCTGGTAATCCCCTATTTCCTGCTCTGTTTTATAACAATTATAAGTTGGAGCGGGACCAACGTTCCCCAGCTCAGTGTAACAAGCGGGTTCGGTCGATACATCCGTATTATTATCTTGATTAAGGCGTGATATGGTCGCTACCTGGAGAGAGAGAGAAGAAAACACTCAGCGTATGCTCTTTCAAGATCAGATTGGTTATTTATTTTATCTATTCAGGATGTCTCCCACTGTTTTTATCAAATCTTCCTTCAAACCCTAAGAGGAAAGACTAGCCGGGATTAATTACACGCTACAAGTTCGCCAATCTTTCAACCAGGCCAATGTCGGTACTTTGAGGGAGGTCCCCCGTGCTTTCGCACGAACCTAATTAATGTAAACCTCGTTTTCCCAGAGGCGTAACCTCGTTAACACCTTTCTAGACACCTACTTGATCGGCTAATTGTAATGTGTAAAACTCTCCCAGGAGTAACTCTTACTCGCAGCGGGTATCGGGATCCAACTATCTCATAGAAGGTATGCAATCTCATTGCAAATTTCAACCCTTGAAATTCCCGATAATTTTGCCCCTAGCACCCTATGACCTTGACGGAGGTCAACAAACCATAGGCTACTAGTCAAGTTCAACCCATCATTTCTTGATTGAATCAAACCCACCCGCACGACCCTTGACGGAGATCAACAAGGCCGTACGACTACCCTAACCCAATCTGCATCATATGCATAAGCAGATAAATACTAGTTAGCTACCGCACACTACGTCTTGACGGAGGTCAACAAACGTAGCACGAATACTAAGTAGGACTTATCTGAAATGACGGAGGGCTACGACAGGTTTTTCCGAAAACCTATTGCGTAATGAACTTGATATCGTTGTTGAATCAAATGATTTTGAAATGGAGTGTTTTTGAGGCTTTTCTAGTTTTGCTAAAGGGGTCACTCCCGGTGAAGGGATCGTCGGCCCTTTCCTCGTCGAATGAGGTGCGGGACATATCATATATATCACTGTGCAAAGCAAGAACTATGGAAGCAATCAAAAGACAAACCGAGAGGTGTAGTATCTGCCAGTTATTTCTAAAGGGGTCACTCCCGGTGAAGGGATCGTCGGCCCTTTCCTCATCGAATAAGGTGCAGGATATATCATATATACCGCTGTGCAAAGTAAGAACTGTAGCTACCTGTTTTATTTTTGAAATTTGATTCCACAACATGTTAGGTTTATTTTTCTTTCATTAATCATATTAATGAAGTCCCATCATTTAAGTCCACCTAAACATCACAGATAAATATAACATACGTTTATGCCATCCGCATTCGCCTCGATGTCCCGTCTGCACCGTTAGGTTAGGTAACTAACGCCAGAGCGAGGCAGGGCTAGCGCGGGTGTAAAACATAAGCAAAGTCTATATAATATATCATATATACTATATATAATATCTATCTGAACATATCACATGATCACATCACAGATAACGTAGCAGAAAATATCATATGAAATATTGGATATACTAGGACGTCCGTGTTTTATTTTGAGCCAATATAAAACACGGATTCCACGGTCGTGATGAATAGACAATCCCACACCCCTAGACCCCTACGAGAGCGGCAAGCAACCCTACCAATTCTAGAGTTAGGAGACCCGGACTCGACTCCTCGAGATGGTCTCCCACTGGACCCTAGAACCTGGTTACTTGTGCTCCCCTCCTTGGGTCTATCCTAATGAGGAAAAGTAAATAATATACAAAAGGTGACATCTTCCGCAACCTGGAAGTGCACCAATAAAAGAATATTACATACAAATTTTTAAATGAATGAAAATGAAAAATACTCATCTCACATAAAACCCCCCCGGCTATTCAAACACGACGATCCAATATAACATATCCAGCAACACATAACATCACATGTCATCAACGTAAGTAAATATGCGCATCCCAATTGTCGTTGACATATAGCAACGAAACCGGCGATATCACATATTACACTTACGGTCACAGAAAAGAAAGTGTAAAACTACAACAGTTGGAATCTGCAAACTCTTTAGACATCGCATGCCTAATCAAATGAATTCCTTAGACATCGCATGCCTAACAATTATAAACCCCGCATTTTAGTCTCATTTATCGAAAACTCTTTTCAATATCTAGTCGGGCAATTCAACAAGATTCCCGGCATCCTGACCGAATGCTCGTCGCAAACATTAGTAGACGGCCGTACCCCCAATACCGTCGACGAAGTGCACCAAGGCGGAACACCGCTGCCGCGAGCACCCGAACGGATACTTTCGGCGACGGGGTTCTCCTATAGTCACTTGGTCGGGGCTATGGGGTATGGCTATCTATTAAGTTTACCGGCGAGTATCCGCGTACGCTACGTGATTGCGACAGACTTTTGATCGCATCAAAATTCCGTGGCAACCGATCGAGTGAGACTTAAAGTGCTGTATTTATAACATTCATTCAATTATCTCATAACTATTTGTGAATTCCAATTATTGTATCACATTTTAGATAAATAGAAAATGTTAAACTTTCCGATCGAACAATCAAACACCCAAGTTTTCCTGAAACAGCTCAACACTTGAAATAAGTTCAAAAACATCCACTTCATGCCTCAGTACCAACGGTCCAGCCGTAGAGGGGTCAAGCCAATGCCTCCCATGTGGCACGCCGTACTGCCCCAAACCCTAAGGTTCAAAGGGCAGTTCAAGACGGTCACATAATCGAGTTAAGGTTTGTTTTCTTCTAGAGGGTCCATCGCGTTACTTGCACTACTTAGAACATTCTTAAACTACGGAAAAATCCAACATTTGGAAATTTTCCGGCAGGGGAAAAAGTGGGTATTTATATCCGGTCGAACTTTTTAACAATTTCTAAAATATCCGGAAAAACATAAACGAGGTTAAATTATCCGATCAAATTAACGAGTCCCCAATAAAACCGTAGAAAACTCAACACTTGAGTGGAATTAAAAAATTCCCATAAAAAATTGCCAAGAAAGGACCTAAGAATAAATATATGAAATTTCAGGGACTAAGTCCAAATTTTGGCCGCGGAACCGCCGCCACACCCGTGGTTTCGCCGCGGTTCCGCGGTCAAATTACTGACTTAGTGGACCGAACTTCACAGTAATTCTTAGTTTTTCCTGCTTGTTTTTCTGAGAATTTTTAATTCACAAAAATCCACCGTTTTGAAAAATGCACAGAGAAGGGTTTTGTCGGGGTTTACGGGTTCGATCGGACTTCTAACTTCGTCTACACTACGCCTAAATCTCTAGCTAGGCTCTGATACCACTGTAGGGTTCTTAGGAACACTCAAGAGGTCTCACAAGGCATCAACCATGCCAAATTCAAATTTTAGGTGCCGAGAAACCCTAAGCAAAGATCGTTAAATAGAGTTTAGGCGAAACTAAATGAAAGTAAATCACATTTACACTAAGTGAACGGAAATACAACCTTTGTAGATCCGGTCCTCCACCTCCATAGCTCCGTGACGATGTCCCTTCGCTGCGATCATCGGATCCTAGACTCTCGCGGTGGTTTCGTCGGAGAAATGATCGGGCTAGGTCGTCGACTTCGATGCCGAAGATGATCTACGTCGAGGCAACTCAAGATCAAGCTCCACCTTCACCAAGTCATGAAACTTGTGAAGAAAACACCCTATACTACATGGTAAGTGGTAGAGGATGAAGAAATAGGTAGTGGGTTCACTTTTGATTTGGATTTCTCACTCGGAATCATCACTTAGAAATTTCAAGCAAAGGTTTTTCTTTTTCTCTTCATGAAGAAGATGAAGAAGAAGAATGGAAAAAGAATTATCAATAATAGAAAAACTAGTGATGGTTATCATAATGCAACCATGGTTAAGTGTAGAGAATAAACTAGGGTTAGGTGAAAGGTTAGGTTAAGCAAAAGAAACAAAAATGGTTGAACTTTTCAAAGCTTCATGAAGCTTCAAAGTAAATCCAAAAGAAGCAACCATTTCTTTTCTTACTATAAAGAATAAATAAATAAAATAAATAATCAAGAGAAGATAATAAAACCCTAACCATTCACTTAAACGTGGTTTAAAGTAAACACAAACCCAAGTTTGCATGTATCATCAAACATGATACAAACAAGTGCACAAAAATATATCACATATATAACTTGTGCATTTCAAGTGAGAAAATCAATCTTGAGTGAACCAATACTAGTTAATGCAAAGTAATATATCAAATATATAATTATACATTAAATCATTAAATCAACACTTGATTTAATGATCCGGTCATACTGCATATAACCGACTAATATCATGTGTATCAATGTATCGAATCAACATTTGATTCGGTAACCCGGCTATATCACATATAACCGTCCCATGATACATATCGCGAGAATAGAATACAGTATCACATACTGGTATTATTCTCGGTCCCGCACATATCTCATATGCGCTCCTATTTCGTTTCGCTTGAGCCAGGAAACCTTTGTGTAGGACTCTAAAGACTCGTCAATACGCCGGAAGCAGGTGATGATCATATCAAACACCCACAAGCCGCAAGCGGTCTGCTAAACGTAACGGCCACCTGGGTATTGAGCGATCAGAAGATCGACGAGCAAGCCCGCTCACACTCCTGTGAATCCAACCAGTAACACTTACCGTACAGTCCGGTCTCGTCGTCTGATATGTCGCATATCTTGCCTATGGGTGGTAAACGTCAGACCCCAATAGCTCGATAAGTCATGTCGATATAAGGTCTATAACAGTTCGAGAAACTACTGGTAACACTTACCTGTAAATCTCAGCAACCCTGGCCAGGGATTTCCGGTTATAGCCAATCGAACACAGCGCAACATCAACTCCCTATACCGGGAGAGACGAATCCCCTCGTATCGCTCATTGCCTCCATGTGATTCGGGACTGTACCCAAAAACCACCGTTTTGCACACCCTCTTGTACGTGGTAAGGTGCAAATCAAAGCACAGTGGGAATCACACAAGACTCTATGACGATCTCGCGTCAACAGACTACTCTATACCAGTGTCACCAGAGAACTGCCATCTGACGTAAGGTATAATACCATCTCGGAGTTCTCAGCGAGTCTGTCCAGTGTACCCAGTCTCCACTGAGCACCCGTATATCATCTCTGATGTCAAACACCAATGGATATGGGATCATCTATCGCCCATCTGTATGGGTCGAGAAGGTAAACGCTAGTCTACACTGGTATATCGATGCCCTGTCTCGATACACCCACGACTAGGGACCTTGAAGGATGTACTTATGGACTACCATGTCCCCACTAGAATGATCCACATCATAGTCCAGGTAGTCAAGTACACATCCTAAGGGCTTTACCAACATGTAACAGAGAGACAATCAGTGTACACGTTAAGGTAAAGGGCAACCAGATAGCATACTATCATGTCGAGCAAGAAAGTCCTCCCTATATATGTCCAAGTATCCACTACAATATACATCCTATGTATAGTAATGGCCTCTAGGGCATACATATAACTAACATGCTCAGTACAGTATAAGTTTGTGGGATATCCAAAGAACTCCAAGGGGTATTACTTCTATTATGCAGAGGAACAAAAGCTTTTTGTTTCTCGTCATGCCCATTTCTTAGAAGCTGAATTTTTAGAAAATCAGAAGAGTGGGAGCGCAGTAGAACTGGAAGAAATTCCAGAACCACAAGCTATTACTGAAACCTTGGTGGAACAAGAAGGTTCAGGAGAACAGGACATCCCAACGCTACTCCGCAGGAATAGTAGGCAATCTCATCCGCCTGAGAGATACTATGGTTTTCTCATAGACGGGGATAGAGAGGATTGCACTATTGACTATGATGAGCCTACTAGCTTCCAGCAAGCCATTCAGAGCGGCGACTCGGTAAAATGGCTGGATGCAATGTGGACCGAAATGGAGTCCATGTACACTAACAAAGTATGGACTTTGGACATTGCTCCAGGTGGGGTAAAACCTGTAGGATGCAAATGGATCTTCAAAAAGAAGATTGGTGTAGATAGACAGGTTGAAACCTATAAGGCTAGACTTGTTGCAAAGGGTTTCCGTCAAAGACCTGGTTTGGACTATGACGAAACCTTTTCTCCAGTGGCTATGCTTAAATCTATTCGGGTCCTTCTTGCTATTGCTGCCTTCCACGATTATGAAATCTGGCAGATGGACGTAAAGACGGCCTTTCTAAATGGTAATTTGGAAGAAAGCGTCTATATGGATCAGCCAGAAGGATTCATTCAGAGTGGGAGCAGCGGTAAAGTATGTAAGCTGCTTAAGTCCATTTATGGACTAAAGCAGGCATCGCGGAGTTGGAACATCTGTTTTGATGATGCTGTCAAAGAATTTGACTTTATCAAAAATCCAGATGAACCATACATATACAGTAAGAGTGTAGGGAGAGCTGTAGTATTCCTCGTCTTGTACGTGGATGACATTCTCCTAATAGGAAATGATATTCCTATGTTACAGTCAGTCAAAAGATTCTTGTCACATAAATTCTCCATGAAAGACCT
The DNA here is from genome assembly GCA_030015575.1 of Agapanthus africanus. NCBI lineage: Eukaryota > Viridiplantae > Streptophyta > Magnoliopsida > Asparagales > Amaryllidaceae > Agapanthus > Agapanthus africanus. The sequence goes on along the minus strand of CM057345.1, from coordinate 422,045,341 downwards.
GGGTGATGCCACCTACATTCTGGGGATCCGGATCTATCGTGATAGATCAAAGAGGATATTGGGACTTTCGCAGTCCAGGTATATAGACACCATAGTAAAGAGATTCAGTATGGATGTTCTAAGAGCGGTAACCTACCGGCTTGTCACGGAATCACCCTCTCCAAAGAGATGTCTCCCAAGACTGATTTGGAAAGGGATCGCATGTCGATTATACCTTACGCTTCTGCAGTAGGCTCTATAATGTATGCGATGTTATGTACCAGACCAGATGTAGCATACGCATTGAGCGTTGTAAGCCGGTATCAGGCAAACCCAGGGGAAAAGCACTGGATAGCAGTAAAGAACATTCTCAAGTACCTAAGAAGGACTAAGGAGATGTTCTTGGTATATGGCGGAAAAGACCTCCATATGGAGGCCTTTGCCGACTCCGGCTTCCAGAGTGACAAGGATGACTCCAAATCCATGTCGGGTTATGTCTTTACCCTCAATGGAGGGGTGGTCTGTTGGAAGAGTTCCAAGCAGGAGACCATTGCTGACTCAACAATGGAAGCGGAGTACATAGCTGCTTGCGATGCCGCAAAAGAAGCTGTCTGGATGAAGAAGTTCCTCACAGAACTTCAGGTGGTTCCTTCCAGTGTTGGTCCAATACCTCTGTATTGTGATAACAACGGCGCTATAGCTTTAGCGAAGGAACCCATGTCCCATCAAAAGTCCAGACACATCTTAAGGCGGTATCACCTGATCAGGGAGATCGTAGATCGCCGGGAGATCGAGGTGAAGAGAGTAGAGACGGAGAATAACATTGCTGATCCATTCACAAAGGCCTATCCTCAGACGCAGTTCGAGAGGCTATTCGAGATGATAGGTCTACGATATGCCAGCTCATGGCCCTAGTGCAAGTGGGAGATTGTTAGTGTATATGCCCTAGGGGCCATTATTGTATATTACTTAATGGAAGCTTGCGATATTCACAGTTGTATATACAGTCTTGCTAAAAATGGTAGTATGCTACTTGGTTCGTGTCTATTTTAATATGTGCATATGTTTCTTGTAACGTATCACTTATACATATTAGTAGAGCCCATAGGATCTTTGCTTGATTACCAGCGTTGTGATGGCAGTCACACTAGTGGGGGCTGGGTAGTCTGTAAGCAACATCCTATACAGGTCCCTGGTCGTTAGATTATCGAGATAGGGCATCGATATTCCGGAGTAGACTAAGTGTGTACACTTCTCATCCCAGTTGGGGAGATGGTCTGTCCCACAGCCATCAGTACGTCTGTCACGACCCGCAGGGTACGGAACGTGACTGGCACTTAAGTTTACGAAACGTCTAAAGACGTCCGTAAAATAAGTAAGCCAAAGCCCAGAAAACAAAACCAATTAAGCAAAAGAGTGAAGAAAACCCAATCATTTGAAAGCAAGTTTATCAAATAAGTCATGTAAAACCCCTTTTAAAAACAATACCAATTTTTCCGAAAATTTCGGCAGAGTCTCCTTTGTAAATACTGGCCCCCAAAAATGGGTACAACAAGAATATATGTAAAACCAACAAATAAGGCATCCCCAAGCGGGAGCTAGGTCTTCGCCATAAGGCGGTCACAAATCCCACGCAATGTAAATGACAACAAGCGTAATAATCATAAGGAAGCATGAAAAAAGTAGCATGTCGGCTCAAGTGAGCTCGACCCCAAAATACAGCATAAAATCCACAAACCTCACAGTCTCATCTCTAGGTCAATATACAATAAATCTGATAGAAACAGTAGATGGAGTACACTAGATACAAGAATATACAAGGTGGTACAAAAATAATAACATAACCCACCTATGAGCAAATCTCGAGCTCAGGCAAAAGAGGCAAAAGAACAAGTGCGCCCGCCGCTACTGAACTGACGGAGCGGACCTGCAAAAGACTGTGGCACAACGGGGGTGAGTTGTCAACTCGTGAGTAATAAATAACATCTACAAAGGCTATCGTATGCATGCACACAAGCATCCTAGCATCTATAATACAGGTATGACTGGATGCACTAGCAGGTGTGTATATAACATCAGTGTACTAATATGTATGCAACATGAATATCTGAGGTCTCAATAGGTATATATAAGAAATATTTTATCTCTTTTTATTTTTGAAACTCTTTTAGAATGCCAGCATAATGTCAATGAATCGACGAAAATCGGTGTCCAGCAACGACACCCAAAAGCTGTCTCAAATCTCATAAATGTATCTCTGGCCTCAGCCGTCCGGCTGACCCATCTCAGTATCAATATATCATCCTCTCGCGGCCCCGGTCGGTATCCTCTGGATATCCGCCGTGCCCAATGAAGTCACCGGTAGGTAATCCGTCCCCTGCCAGGCTCAACGTCATCACCACATTCCTCTTGCCCCGGGATACCTTACCGGGCCCACCATGTACCCGTGCCGGTTCATCCACTCCTCGACACGGATTTCCAAATCCACAGCAAACTCATGGTGGACGACACTTACATCACTAGAAAACCGCAATTTACATATTTTAAAAAAATATAATAAGTTTAGAAATTTTGCGGCTTTCCCCCGAAATCCAGCAATATCATAAAATCTCAAGAAATCCTCATAAGTGCATATATCAATGATAATGAATGCGTATGATATCAATAATCAAGTTGCGATGTGTGATTAATGTATTAAGTGTAGCGTCTTGAAAAGTCGTTTTGGTGTTTTCCTGAAATTTGGTGAAAATTCGGTATTTTTCCGAAAACCGTCTTTCTCGATATTTTGCAGTTTAGGGCTAATTATACCTTAAATGGATAGGTAATTACTTGTTTTTAGTAGCTAATGAGTTAATTATGAAATTTTGGCCATTTAAAAAATTTTCCCAATTTTTCAATTTTTTAATATTATTTTAAGCCGGTAAGAAAATACATTAAATAAGAGATAAATACAAATTTTTCCGGGCTAATTTTAATCTCTAAAATTATGATAATTATAATCTAGTGATAACATGAATTTTTAGTAATTTATTTTGATTTTTAACAAATTTTTATAAATTGAAATGAATTTATTGAATTTTGAGCTAAAACTTGCAATTTTTGAGTTGTAGGGGGCCTTTTTGCATAAAATTTCTTTTGTAAAACCCCTCTATCTTTTCCCTCAGCCCTAGAACAGCCCAACCCTGACCAAGACCAGAAAATTCTGGGCTCCTTTCTTTGGTTGCTTTCTTGTGTGAAATTGGGGTTGTTTATGGATTTATTTAATATATTGGACAAAGTATGGTGCATTTGACTTTGGAACTTGACCCTTGACTTTCCCCACTTTCCCACTCACCCCACACCATCCCCCACTCCCTCTTCAGGCCGAGAATCACAGCAGCCCCCCTTCCATCTCTTTTCTTTCATCTTCTTCAAACAATTCTTCAAAGGTTGCTACAAAAATCCATATAAATCCACAAATTTGTTTTCAAAACCAAAACAAATCCTTGTGCTACCTCTTCTCAAGCCTAATTTAGTTGAAATCATGTGGAAAGGAGGCAATTTTAGAGGCAAATCATCATGCTAGATCCATAGATCAAGAGGTATAATTTCTATCATGTTAAATTCTTTTGTTTAAGTTCTTATGTTAGATGGTTTAGTGTTAATTTAGTGTAGTTTAATCTAATTTCTTAGGTTTTGCTTGAAAATTTTAGCTAGGGTTTTGTAGCTATAATACTTAATTAGATTGTTTTATAGTTAATCTAGTGGTTAATTAACTAATCCATATAGTTATCTTGTTGTTATAGTTTTCAACTTTGCTAAATTAGTTAATTTTAGAAGGGTGAAATTGTTGTTTTGAAATTTTCAAGAGAGGGTTTATGTTTAGTAGTGGTTTGTGAAACATGATTAGTGAGTGGATTAAGTTTTAGAAAACATTATTTAGTTGATTGAACCTAAATTGTTATCTAGTGTTTTGCTAACCTAACCTAAGAGGTTAATTTTCTTAAGTGGGCTTTTGTAGTGTTAAATTAAGCTTTCAAGTGTGGAAATGGATTTGGAAATTGCTAGGTTATGAATTCAAGAATTAGTGGTTATGGAAAATAGGATTGGAATCATTACTTTTGTGTTGTAATTAGTGTTGGTAGATTGCTTGTAGTGTGCTTGGGTAATTATGCTTTATTGTGGTCGTTTTGTCGCAAATCGGCGATTTTTGCACCGATTTTGGGACGCAATGCTTACTAGTTTTGTATATAAATTATGTGATGATTTATTTTCGATATCTTGATAATTGTATGGCTTGTCCTACGACTTTTAGGATGCGTGAGTGCGGTTTTTTGGGTAGTCGGGTTTTAGTTTCGCCGGGCGACCCAAATCGGCGTTTTACGGCAGTTTTGCGATTTTCACGTGTGTTCCGCGCACTTTGTGCACGTTGTACCTAGCTAGCGAACTTTAGTAGTTTCGTTGGGGTTTTGCGTCGTTCTTGAATGTGTAACCTTATATTTGGTATTGATGTAAATTCCAGGTTCGGTCGCGGAGACGTCAGACGCGGCGCGAAAGGGAAAGGCGGTGATTGGACACAGCTAGCCAGGGATCCCGGTGAGTAGATTTAACATCTACGGGGGACGATCGTTTGGATGGCGCAAGTCGCCCGATAGATTTAGTAAACTGGAAAATAGTAAATTGGATAATCACTTGTGACATTAGAATAATAATACTGGCATGATAATTGCTGCAATTAGATCAATATGTTATATCCATATACGCAAACTCAATTGTAGGACACATGCACCATTACCAGGTTTTTATATGCAGCACGAGCACTATTCATGTTTACACACACACCCTGGTAATTGCCATGCCACCACACTAGATAACCTTTAATTTAAACCTTTTACTAATTGATACTTAAATTGTGCTATTTCCTTAAAATGAAACCGTAGGATTGCTATTCATGTGCATGTACTTCATCATATTCATTGTTCATGCTTAATACATTAATCACACATCGCAACTTGATTATTGATATCATACGCATTCATTATCATTGATATATGCACTTATGAGGATTTCTTGAGATTTTATGATATTGCTGGATTTCGGGGGAAAACCGCAAAATTTCTAAACTTATTATATTTTAAAATATGTAAAAATTGCGGTTTTCTAGTGATGTAAGTGTCGTCCACCATGAGTTTGCTGTGGATTTGGAAATCCGTGTCGAGGAGTGGAGGAACCGGCACGGGTACATGGTGGGCCCGGTAAGGTACCCCGGGGCAAGAGGAATGTGGTGATGACGTTGAGCCTGGCAGGGGATGGATTACCTACCGGTGACTGTTTGGGACGACGGATATCCAGAGGATACCGACCGTGGCCACTAGATGATGAGATATTGATATTTGAGATGGGTCAGCCGGACGGCTGAGGCCAGAGATACATTTATGAGATTTGAGACAGCTTTTGGGTGTCGTTGCTGGACACCGATTTTGTCGATTCATTGACATTATGCTGGCTTTCTAAAAGAGTTTCAAAAACAAAAAGAGAATAAATATTTCTTATATATACATATTGAGACCTCAGATATTCATGTTGCATACATATTAGCACACTGATATGATATACACACCTGCTAGTGCATCCAGTCATACCTGTATTTTAGATGCTAGGATGCTTGTGTGCATGCATACGATAGCCTTTGCAGATGTTATTTATTACTCACGAGTTGACAACTCACCCCCGTTGTGCCACAGTCTTTTGCAGGTCCGCTCCGTCAGTTCAGTAGCGGCGGGCGCACTTGTTCTTTTGCCTGTTTTGCTTGGGCTCGAGATTTGCTCATAGGTGGGTTATGTTATTATTTTGTACCACCTTGTATATTCTTGTATCTAGTGTACTCCATCTACTGTTTCTACCAGATTATTGTATATTGACCTAGAGATGAGACTGTGAGGTTTGTGGATTTTATGCTGTATTTTGGGGTCGAGCTCACTTGAGCCGACATGCTACTTTTTTTCATGCTTCCTTATGATTATTATGCTTGTCGTCATTTACATTGCGTGGGATTTGTGACCGCCTTATGGCGAAGAGCTAGCTCCCGCTTGGGGATGCCCTTTTTTGTTGGATTCATGTATATATTTTGTTGTACCCATTTTGGGGGCCAGTATTTACAAAGGAGACTCTGCCGAAATTTTCGGGAAAAATTGGTATTGTTTTTAAAAAGGGTTTTACATGACTTATTTGATAAACTTGCATCAAATGATTGGGTTTTCTTCACTCTTTTGCTTAATTGGTTTTGTTTTCTGGGCTTTGGCTTACTTATTTTACGGACGTCTTTAGACGTTTCGTAAACTTAAGTGCCAGTCACGTTCCGTACCCTGCGGGTCGTGACATTAAGCATGAACAATTAATATGATGAAGTACATGCACATGAATAGCAATACTACGGTTTCATTTTTAAAAGTTATCTAGTGTGGTGGCATGGCAATTACCAGGGTGTGTGTGTAAACATGAATAGTGCTCGTGCTGCATATAAAAACCCTGGTAATGGTGCAGGTGTCCTATGAAATGGTTTCGTATAGGTATGTCAATATAATGCATGGATGCAGCAAATAGTCAATTAAGTATTTCACCCCTAATTACTAGCATTACTAAGGATTTGTAAGTTACTAAAACTATCGGGCGGCTTGCGCCATCCAACGATAGTCCCCCGTAGATGTTACATCTACTCACCGGGATCCCTGGCTAGCTGTGTCCAATCACCGCCTTTCCCTTTCGCGCCGCGTCTGACGTCTCCGCGACCGAACCTGGAATTTACATCAATACCAAATATAAGGTTACATATCAAGAACGACGCAAAACCCCAACGAAACTACTAAAGTTCGCTAGCTAGGTACAACGTACACAAAGTGTGCGGAACACACGCGAAAATCGCAAAAACTGCCAAAAAACGCCGATTTGGTCGCCCGGCAAAACTAAAATCCGACTACCCAAAAATCCGCACTCACGCATCCTAAAAGTCATAGGACAAGCCATTACAATCATCAAGATATCAAAAATAATTCATCACATAATTTTTATACAAAACTAGTAAGCATTTGCATTCCAAAATCGGTGCAAAAATCGCTGATTTGCGACAAAACGACTACAATTTAGCATAATCACCCAAGCACACTACAAGCAATCTACAAACACTAATTACAACACAATAGCAATGATTCCAATCCTATTTTCCATAAACAACCATTTCTTGAATTATAACCTAGCAAATTCCAAATCAATTTCCACACTTGAAAACTTAAATTAACACAACAAAAGCCCACTTAAGAAAATTAACCTCTTAGGTTTGGTTAGCAAAATACTAGATAGCAATTTAGGTTTAATCAACTAAATAATGGTTTCTAAACCTTAATCAACCCACTAATCAAGCTTCAAATACCATTTTCCATACATAAACCCTCTCTTGAAAATCCTAAAAAAAGCAATTTCACACTTCTAAGTTTAACTAAATTAGAATAATTGAAAACTACATAAACAAGGTGATCATATAGATTAGTTCATTAACAACTAGATTAACTATAAAACAACTTAATTAATTATCATGGTTTCAAAACCCTAGTTAAAATTTTCAACCAAAACCTAAGAAAACTAGATTAAAACTACACTAAATTAACACTACAACCATCTAACATAAGAAACTTAAACAAAAGAATTCAATTAGCAAGGGATTATACCTCAATTTGGGATCTAGCAAGAAAGGATTTTGCTCCAAATGATGGCCTCAAGCATCAAGATCCAAGCTTGGGAGGTGAAGGAAAAGAAAGATGAAGGAGGGTTTTAATTTGCAAGCTTTAAATTGAAATTTTGATGTGTTAAACTTGAAGAATTGTGAAGAAAATGAGAAGAAAAGAGATGAAGAGGGGGAGTGCAGGTTTCGGCCAGTAGAGGAATGGGGGAGGGTGTGGGCAAGTGGGGAAAAGTCATGGGTCAAGTCTCCAAAGTCAAAACACCATACTTTATCAATTATAATTAAAAATAAATCCATAAACTAACAAAACAACTCAAGAAAGCAACCAAAGAAAAGAGGCCAGAAATTTCTGGACTTGGTCAGGGTTGGGCTGTCCAAGGGCTGAGGGAAAAGAGAGAGGGGTTTTACAAAAAAAAATTTATGCAAAAAGGCCCCCTACAACTCAAAAATTGCAAGTTTTAGCTCAAAATTCAATAAATTCGTTTCAATTCATAAAAATTTGTTAAAAATCAAAATAAATTACTAAAAATTTATGTTATCACTAGATTATAATTATCATAATTTTAGAGATTAAAATTAGCCCGGAAAAATTTGTATTTATCGCTAATTTAATGTATTTTCTTACCGGCTTAAAATAATATTAAAAAAATGAAAAATTAGGGAAAATTTTTAAACGACCAGAATTTCATAATTAACTCATTAGCTACTAAAAACAAGCAATTACCTATCCATTTTAGGTATAATTAGCCCTAAACAGAAAAATAACAAGAAAGACGGTTTTCGGAAAAATACCGAATTTTCACCGAATTTCAGGAAAACACCAAAACGACTTTTCAAGACGCTAAAATCTTCCCCCCTTAAAGAAATTCGGTCCCCGAATTTAAAAATAATATAGCTACGCGTACCTTCGAAGAGATGGGGATATTTCTTCCTCATCTCGCCCTCGGTCTCCCAGGTAACCTCCTCGCTGCTCGGGCTACGCCAAAGGACCTTGACGGTTGGTATAATCTTCGACCTCAACTTCTTCACCTGCCGATCCAGGATGGCCACCGGCTGCTCTGCAAAAGAAAGGTCGCGCTCTAGATGGACTGTCGGGTGCTGAATCGCATGCGAAGGGTCGTGAAGGTACTTGCGGAGCATCGAAACATGGAAGACAGGGTGAACATCGGGAAAGCTGGGAGGAAGAGCCAAACGATATGCAACAGCGCCGACACGCTCGAGGATCTCGAAGGGACCTACGAATCTAGGGCTAAGCTTTCCCTTTTGCCCAAAACGCATCACGCCCTTCATCGGAGAGACTTTCAGAAAAACATGGTCGCCAACAGCGAACTCTAATCTGCGACGGCGCCTGCCTGCATAGGATTTCTGCCTGCTCTGAGCCGCTCTCATCCGGTCTCGGATCAACTGGATCTTCGATGTCGTCTCCTCAACAAGCTGCGGCCCCAAAATGCTGCTCTCGCTGAGCTCTGTCCAACACACGGGCGATCTGCATCTCCTCCCATACAGTGCCTCGAAAGGTGCCATCTGAATAGTATCCTGGAAGCTGTTGTTGTAGGAGAACTCCACTAGAGGTAAATGACGATCCCAGCTACCACCAAAGTCTAAAACGCACGCTCTGAGCATGTCCTCGAGAGTCTGAATGGTCCGCTCTGACTGTCCGTCTGTCTGCGGATGAAACGCTGTGCTGAAGCTCAAACGAGTGCCCAAAGCCTCCTGAAGTCTCTGCCAAAGTCGGCTGGTGAACTGAGTGCCTCGATCTGACACGATACAAGTCGGTACGCCATGTAGTCGCACGATCTCGTCAATATAGAGCTGAGCATACTGAGCGAAGCTGAAAGTCGTCTTCACTGGAAGGAAGTGCGCCGCTTTCGTCAATCTATCCACGATCACCCAGATGGAGTCGTACCCTCGACTGGTCCTGGGTAGACCCACAACGAAATCCATCGAAATCTGCTCCCATTTCCACTCTGGAATGGGTAACGGCTGTAGCTCTCCTGCGGGCCTCTGGTGCTCGGCCTTGACTTGCTGACAAGTCAGGCATCTCGAAACGAACTCCGCAATGTCCCTCTTCATCCCGTCCCACCAGTAGGTCTCTCTCATATCATGGTACATCTTGGTGGAACCGGGGTGGACACTATACACTGACCGGTGTGCCTCCTCAAGAATGTCGCGCCGCAATCCATCAGCATCTGGTACGCACAGTCTAGATCCATGTCGTAAAATCCCCTGATCGTCAACCACGAACTCGGAAAATCTGCCCTGTCCCATCTGTGCCATGATCTCTGAGCAACGGTCGTCACTACGCTGTGCCTCATATATACGGTCAAGCAACTGTGGGCGTGCACGAACATGCGCGAGCTGTCCCCCTGTCTGAGTGAACTCGAACTCAACTCGGCTGTCGCGTAACGTCTGCCAATCTGCTGACAACTGCCTCTGCACTGCGCGCAAAAAGGATAGACTACCCCCGGGCCTCCTACTCAACGCATCTGCCACCACATTTGCCTTGCCGGGGTGATATAAGATCTCGCAGTCGTAGTCTTTCACCAACTCCATCCAACGACGCTGTCTGAGGTTCAGGTCTCCCTGCTGAAATATGTACTTTAAGCTCTTGTGATCGGTGAATATCTGACACGATTCGCCGTAAAGGTAATGTCGCCAAATCTTCAGTGCAAAGACCACTGCAGCCATCTCCAAATCATGAGTGGGGTAGTTCTGTTCATGCTTCTTCAACTGCCGAGAAGCATAAGCGATCACCCGGCCATGCTGCATCAATACGCATCCTAATCCCACTCGCGAAGCATCACAGTAGACAACAAATCCGCCTGATCCAGAAGGCAAAGATAATACCGGCGCCGTAGTCAAACAAGTCCGTAGCTGCTGAAAACTACGCTCGCACTCCTCTGTCCAAACGAAAGGAACTCCCTTCCGGGTCAAACCGGTCAACGGTGCAGCTATACGGGAGAAGTCCTGAACAAAACGCCTGTAGTAGCCCGCCAAGCCTAGAAAACTACGGATCTCAGTAACCGATGTAGGTCGGGGCCACTGCTGAACAGCCTCAATCTTCTTCGGGTCCATACAAATGCCGTCTCTCGTAACCACGTGACCCAAGAATCCGACGCTGTCCAGCCAGAATGCACACTTGGAGAATTTCGCGAACAGCTGGTGCTCCCTCAGAGTCTGTAACGTAATCCGCAAGTGCTGCTCGTGCTCCTCTCTGCTCCGGGAGTACACCAAGATATCGTCGATAAACACGATGATGAACAAGTCAAGATACGGCCTGAATGTACGGTTCATCAAATCCATGAATGCTGCTGGGGCGTTGGTGAGTCCGAACGACATCACCAAAAACTCGTAGTGGCCGTAGCGCGTGCGGAAAGCTGTCCTCGGTATATCCTCCTGTTGAACTCGCAGCTGATGGTATCCTGATCGCAAGTCGATCCTCGAAAAATACCCCGCACCCTGAAGCTGGTCGAACAAATCATCAATGCGCGGTAACGGATATCTGTTCCGAACGGTAACTTTGTTCAGCTGGCGGTAGTCGATACATAAGCGCAAACTTCCATCCTTCTTCTTGGCAAACAGGACCGGAGCACCCCACGGAGAAACACTCGGTCGAACAAGCCCCTTATCTAACAAATCCTGCAACTGATCCTTCAGCTCTCGAAGCTCTGCCGGGGCCATCCGATAAGGCGGTATAGAAATAGGCCCCGAACCGGGAATCAAATCAATGCAGAACTCAACATCGCGCTCAGGCGGTAGCCCAGGTAGCTCATCAGGGAAAACATCAGGGAACTCACAAACTACCGGGACCCGGTCCAACGGAACCTCTGCAGCTCGAGTATCACAAATAGACGCTAAGAATCCCTGACATCCCTTCCGCAAGAGCTGACCAGCGCGAAGAGACGAAATTAAGCTGGGAAGGGTGACACTGCGGTCTCCCTGAATAACAAGGACTGGCTCTCCCGGAAAGCTAAATCTGACTACCTTCTCACGGCAGTCCACCGAAGCATAACAAGTGGCTAGCCAATCCATGCCCAGAAGCACATCAAAGTCCAACATATCGAGGAGTATCAAATCAACTGATGAATCCCTCTCCCCGATACGAACGGAACACAAACGAAAAACAAAACGAGCGACAAACGACTCGCCTACCGGAGTAACAACAACAAGCGGCTGATCTAACGACGACGACTCACGGCCCAACATCGGTGCAAAGTGTGTAGATACGTACGAATGTGTGGAACCTGGGTCGAATAATACCCGTGCGTCGAAAGAACAAACTGGCAGGGTACCTGTCACAACGGCATTGGATGCCTGCGCATCCTGCGGTGTCAAAGCAAAAACTCGGGCCTGTCCTCCACCGATAGCGGGCTGACCTCGACCTCGGCCTCTGCCTCCTCGTCCTCTCTGAACAGGACCGCCGCGTCCACGGCCTCTGGGTGCACCTAACTGGCGTGGAGCATCGCCTGGGGTAGGAAGTAGGGCTCTCTGAGGAGGGGGTGGTGATGGTGGTAGGGTCACATGCGGAACTGTCGCTACTCCCTGTCGTCTCACCGGACAGTCTCTGACAAGATGGTGCAAACTCCCGCACCCAAAACATCCTGGCGACGGCTGCTGCCCCTGGGGATAAGAACCATATAACTGTCCCCGCCCAAATCCTCTGCCAGGCCTATCTCTCGGAAAGAATCTGGCGCGCTGCCTCTGAGACGGTACATCGGTGCGAATCCTCTTCGGCCCAGAAACGGTCGAAGTCTGTGATATGCGTGTCTCCATCCGCAATGTCGTATCCATAGCAGCTGAATAAGTGTCGTAGTGCTGGGCGCCAATGGCAAGATATAGATGGGCATCAAGCCCCTGTACGAACCTCTTCACCATCTTCTCCTCGGTATCCACCAAATACTGAGCATATCCTCGGTATCCACCAAATACTGAGCATATCGGGATAACTGTGTAAACTGGATGTCATACTCAGACACCGTCATCCCAGGTGTCTTGACTAAGGCCTCGAAGCTACGAGCTCTGGCGTCACGAACGCTCTCTGGAAGGAAACGGGCTAGAAAGACCGCTGTAAACTCGGCCCAAGTCATAGGCGGTAGATCTGCAGCTCGACCTCTCAAGACTGACTCCCACCATGTCTGCGCGAGACCCTCTAGTCGGAAACTCGCAAGCTCTACCCATCGATCATCCGAACATCTCAGCGAACGGCAGATCCTGGCTAAACTGTCAAGGAACGTCTGTGGGTCCTCCGCTGCCTCGGTGCCGGTGAATACTGGAGGTCTCAGCCTCATGAAATCCTGTAGTGAAACCGGAATGGCCACGGTGGTAGTAGTAGGAGCAGGTATCATGGTCGTCTGTGATGTAGTAGGTACGTCATCCGGCCTCGGTGTACGACTGGCTGCAACTAGGGATCCTACCATCTGACGCAGCTCCTGCATGCCTCCCATCATCTGTCGCAACTCCTCCATACCGGTCTCGAGCCTATCCATACGGCCTGGGGAAGGTGGATCGGTCTGTCCCTGCGGCGTAGGCATACCACCCTGCTCAGTCCTAGTCTCGGACGAGCCAGCTCGAATCTCGTCTCTGGCGGCAGCCCTCTGTGCCCTCGTAGCCTTCGGCGGCATAGTGGCTGTTACAGGAAAACGGATAGTAAGGACAGTGCAATAGGATCATAGGATACACAGAACTGAAGAAGGAATTTTTCAAGCAAGTATATCCTAAAGTCACTTAGGCGGAGTACCGTATCGTAAGTATGCCGCGGACATACGCACGCTACGTTACCCTGCTTAAGTCACTTACTCCATCTACCAAGGGTCATCCTACACTCACAAAGGTAAAACCTATCGCTCTGATACCAACTTTGTCACGACCCGCAGGGTACGGAACGTGACTGGCACTTAAGTTTACGAAACGTCTAAAGACGTCCGTAAAATAAGTAAGCCAAAGCCCAGAAAACAAAACCAATTAAGCAAAAGAGTGAAGAAAACCCAATCATTTGAAAGCAAGTTTATCAAATAAGTCATGTAAAACCCCTTTTAAAAACAATACCAATTTTTCCGAAAATTTCGGCAGAGTCTCCTTTGTAAATACTGGCCCCCAAAAATGGGTACAACAAGAATATATGTAAAACCAACAAATAAGGCATCCCCAAACGGGAGCTAGCTTTTCGCCATAAGGCGGTCACAAATCCCACGCAATGTAAATGACAACAAGCGTAATAATCATAAGGAAGCATGAAAAAAGTAGCATGTCGGCTCAAGTGAGCTCGACCCCAAAATACAACATAAAATCCACAAACCTCACAGTCTCATCTCTAGGTCAATATACAATAAATCTGATAGAAACAGTAGATGGAGTACACTAGATACAAGAATATACAAGGTGGTACAAAAATAATAACATAACCCACCTATGAGCAAATCTCGAGCTCAGGCAAAAGAGGCAAAAGAACAAGTGCGCCCGCCGCTACTGAACTGACGGAGCGGACCTGCAAAAGACTGTGGCACAACGGGGGTGAGTTGCCAACTCGTGAGTAATAAATAACATCTACAAAGGCTATCGTATGCATGCACACAAGCATCCTAGCATCTATAATACAGGTATGACTGGATGCACTAGCAGGTGTGTATATAACATCAGTGTACTAATATGTATGCAACATGAATATCTGAGGTCTCAATAGGTATATATAAGAAATATTTTATCTCTTTTTGTTTTTGAAATTCTTTTAGAATGCCAGCATAATGTCAATGAATCGACGAAAATCGGTGTCCAGCAACGACACCCAAAAGCTGTCTCAAATCTCATAAATGTATCTCTGGCCTCAGCCGTCCGGCTGACCCATCTCAGTATCAATATATCATCCTCTCGCGGCCCCGGTCGGTATCCTCTGGATATCCGCCGTGCCCAATGAAGTCACCGATAGGTAATTTGTCCCCTGCCAGGCTCAATGTCATCACCACATTCCTCTTGCCCCGGTGTACCTTACCGGGCCCACCATGTACCCGTGCCGGTTCCTCCACTCCTCGACACGGATTTCCAAATCCACAGCAAACTCATGGTGGAAGACACTTACATCACTAGAAAACCGCAATTTACATATTTTAAAAAAATATAATAAGTTTAGAAATTTTGCGGCTTTCCCCCGAAATCCAGCAATATCATAAAATCTCAAGAAATCTTCATAAGTGCATATATCAATCATAATGAATGCGTATGATATCAATAATCAAGTTGCGATGTGTGATTAATGTATTAAGCATGAACAATTAATATGATGAAGTACATGCACATGAATAGCAATACTACGGTTTCATTTTTAAAAGTTATCTAGTGTGGTGGCTTGGCAATTACCAGGGTGTGTGTGTAAACATGAATAGTGCTCGTGCTGCATATAAAAACCCTGGTAATGGTGCAGGTGTCCTATGAAATGGTTTCGTATAGGTATGTCAATATAATGCATGGATGCAGCAAATAGTCAGTTAAGTATTTCACCCCTAATTACTAGCATTACTAAGGATTTGTAAGTTACTAAAACTATCAGGAGGCTTGCGCCATCCAACGATAGTCCCCCGTAGATGTTACATCTACTCACCGGGATCCCTGGCTAGCTGTGTCCAATCACCGCCTTTCCCTTTCGCGCCGCGTCTGACGTCTCCGCGACCGAACCTGGAATTTACATCAATACCAAATATAAGGTTACATATCAAGAACGACGCAAAACCCCAACGAAACTACTAAAGTTCGCTAGCTAGGTACAACGTGCACAAAGTGCGCGGAACACACGCGAAAATCGCAAAAAACTGCCAAAAAACGCCGATTTGGTCGCCCGGCAAAACTAAAACCCGACTACCCAAAAATCCGCATTCACGCATCCTAAAAGTCGTAGGACAAGCCATTACAATCATCAAGATATCAAAAATAATTCATAACATAATTTTTATACAAAACTAGTAAGCATTTGCATTCCAAAATCGGTGCAAAAATCGCTGATTTGCGACAAAACGACTACAATTTAGCATAATCACCCAAGCACACTACAAGCAATCTACAAACACTAATTACAACACAATAGCAATGATTCCAATCCTATTTTCCATAAACAACCATTTCTTGAATTATAACCTAGCAAATTCCAAATCAATTTCCACACTTGAAAACTTAAATTAACACAACAAAAGCCCACTTAAGAAAATTAACCTCTTAGGTTTGGTTAGCAAAATACTAGATAGCAATTTAGGTTTAATCAACTAAATAATGGTTTATAAACCTTAATCAACCCACTAATCAAGCTTCAAATACCATTTTCCATACATAAACCCTCTCTTGAAAATCCTAAAAAAAGCAATTTCACACTTCTAAGTTTAACTAAATTAGCATAATTGAAAACTACATAAACAAGGTGATCATATAGATTAGTTCATTAACAACTAGATTAACTATAAAACAACTTAATTAATTATCATGGTTTCAAAACCCTAGTTAAAATTTTCAACCAAAACCTAAGAAAACTAGATTAAAACTACACTAAATTAACACTACAACCATCTAACATAAGAAACTTAAACAAAAGAATTCAATTAGCAAGGGATTATACCTCAATTTGGGATCTAGCAAGAAAGGATTTTGCTCCAAATGATGGCCTCAAGCATCAAGATCCAAGCTTGGGAGGTGAAGGAAAAGAAAGATGAAGGAGGGTTTTAATTTGCAAGCTTTAAATTGAAATTTTGATGTGTTAAACTTGAGGAATTGTGAAGAAAATGAGAAGAAAAGAGATGAAGAGGGGGAGTGCAGGTTTCGGCCAGTAGAGGAATGGGGGAGGGTGTGGGCAAGTGGGGAAAAGTCATGGGTCAAGTCTCCAAAGTCAAAACACCATACTTTATCAATTATAATTAAAAATAAATCCATAAACTAACAAAACAACTCAAGAAAGCAACCAAAGAAAAGAGGCCAGAAATTTCTGGACTTGGTCAGGGTTGGGCTGTCCAAGGGCTGAGGGAAAAGAGAGAGGGGTTTTACAAAAGAAATTTTATGCAAAAAGGCCCCCTACAACTCAAAAATTGCAAGTTTTAGCTCAAAATTCAATAAATTCGTTTCAATTCATAAAAATTTGTTAAAAATCAAAATAAATTACTAAAAATTTATGTTATCACTAGATTATAATTATCATAATTTTAGAGATTAAAATTAGCCCGGAAAAATTTGTATTTATCGCTAATTTAATGTATTTTCTTACCGGCTTAAAATAATATTAAAAAAATGAAAAATTAGGAAAAATTTTTAAACGACCAGAATTTCATAATTAACTCATTAGCTACTAAAAACAAGCAATTATCTATCCATTTTAGGTATAATTAGCCCTAAACTGTAAAATAACAAGAAAGACGGTTTTCGGAAAAATACCGAATTTTCACCGAATTTCAGGAAAACACCAAAACGACTTTTCAAGACGCTACAACGTCGTACTGGAGATAGTATACAGGTCCTCGTTAGGTTACGGGTACACCGGACAGGACTCGCAGGGGAACTGATTGGTTGGTATTATACCCATCGTCAGTTAACAGTTCCCAAATGACATGAGTACAGCATAGTCCGCAGACTCGACACTGCTACTTTTCCTCGAGTGTGTCCCACTGTTCTTAGATTGCTACCCTACCACGGCTCAAAGGAGTCGTGCAAACAGGTAGCAGTTGGGTGCAGTCCCGAGCACTTGGAGGCAGTAGTGGTTAGATAAGATTCGTCTCTCCCGGTATTGGGAGATGATATCGCGCTGTGTCAGAGAGCCATTACGCAAAGTCCCTGGCCAGGGCAAGCGAGATATACTGGTAGGTTCCAGTAGCTTCTCAGGGTGTAATGGGCTTCGCTCCGACACGACTTATACAGCTATTAGGGGACTGACGCTTGCCGCCCCCTAGGCTTGATATGCGATAGTCTTAGACGAACAGACCGGACTGTACGGAGATTGTCACATCAGGCTCAGTGGGAGTTCGGATGAGTTTCCTCATCGGCCTTCTTATCGACATCTACCTGGGGACCGTTACGTACAGCTAGTGCCGCTTGTGGTCTGTGGTTAAACCCACTGCCAGCGTAGTATCGAGTCTTTAGAGTCCCATACAGAGAGTTTCTCTGCTCCAGGCGAAATGATATAGAGGTCGTACGGTTTTACGACAAGGGTTCGGACGCATACGTGTTTAAACGCACGTACGACGTTCGGATAGTTTTTACTAGCCGGCTTTGGTTTAAGCCAGATTCTAGTATTGGGTTATTGGATTTATACAGTCTAAAGTTTTTTTCCATGTTTTCATGGATTGTAGGGGCATTCTCGTAATTTGTCGGGAAGCTTCTAGAAGGAAGATGACATAGAGGGTAAGGTGGCATTAGCATTTAATGAATTTGTGACTCACTTAGATGAATCATTCAAGTGAGTTAATGAAGCATTTATTGCTTAATGACTCCCTTGAAGATTCATTATATCTATTTAATGAAGCATGGTGATAATGCATTTGATTTATTCATTTGATAAATCTTTATGCTTCATTATATATTAGAAGTGAGAAGGATTTTCTTTCACTCTCATGCTTATCTTCTCTCTCCTCAAGCTCTCTCTCTTGAAACCCTAATCCTCCCCTCTCATGTGTTGAGATCAAGGATTAGCTAGACTAATACATCCATAACCTCACTCTATATCCCCTAGGTAGCTTAGATTAGCACTTTAAGCAACCTAGTTATCTCAAGTTAGAGATTAAGCTTGGCGTAGAAGCTCTCGGGTGGATCTTCTTTGACTCGAGGAGGCCGTTGAGGTGCCGATGTTCCAAGGAGCTTACGAAGAGTGAAGGACCGCGATGAAGACCCGAAGGACTAGTATACTGAGGTATAACTTCGTATCCGAGTAGTTAAACCTCTAGTTGATAGTTAGCAATGGTTTAGAAACGATTCATGCGCTCAAGTCCGTGTTACGAAGCTTTGATAATCGTTTTTCATATATTCCGCCTCCCCGCAAGTTCGTGGAGTGCATGACATGGACTTACAGAAGGGACCTCAACACGGAGCTTTAGAAGTGAAGGACCGGATTTACAAAGGTTGTAATCCCTCTCACTTAGTGTTAAAGTGTTTAACATGCTTGTTTTCGCCTAAACTCTAGTTTAAAGATCTGGCTTTGGGTTGTTCGGCACGGCTAAATTTTAAATCGGGCATGGTTGATGCCTCGTAGACCCTTGTGCGTGTGCCTAGCAACCCTACAGTGGTATTAGAGCCAAGCTAGAGTTTTAGGCGAAGTCTAGACGAAATTTAAAGTCTGATCGAACCCGGAAACCCCGACATGAACCCTTCTCTGGACATTTTTTTAAAATGTGATTTTTTCCATATTAAAAATCCTTTAAAAAATCAGCAGGGAATTCTATGGACACCTGTGAAAAACGACACCATAAGGACAATGTAGCGCCACGGAAACGCGGCCAAACTGGGGTATTGACGGCGGTTCCACGGCAATAAATGAGTGTTATGGTATCATTTTCCAACAGTAACATCCGTATGTGTTACCTACTGCTTCTGGGAATTTTTAATTTGCTCAAGTGTTGAGTTTTCTGGGATCTATTGGGGACTCGTTGATTCGATCGGATAATTTAAATTCGTTTAATTTTTTCCGGATAATTTTAGAAACTGTTAAAAAGTTCGAACGGATATCAATAACTCATTTTTTCCCCTTTCAGAAAATTTTTCAAAAGTTGGATTTTTTCTCGAGTTTAAGAACGTTCTAAGTCGTGCAAGTAATGCGGTGGACCCTCTAGAAGACAACAAACCTTAACTCGATTATGTGACCGTCTTGAACTGCCTCTAAACCTTAGGGTTTGTGGCAGTACGGCGTGCCACATGTGAGGCGTTGGCTTGACCCTTCTACGGCTGGACCATCGGTACTGTGGCATGTGATGGATACTTTTTGGAACTCCGCTCAAGTGTTGAGCTATTTGGGAAAACTTGGGTGTTTGATTATTCGATCGGGAAGTTTGACATTGTCTATTTATCTGGAATGTGATACAATATTTGGAATCTACAAGTAGTTATGAGATAACTAATTTGAATGTTATAAATCTAGCAGTTTAGTCTCAGATGATTGGTTGCCATGGAATTTTGATGTGATCAAAAGTCCGACGCAATCACGTAGCGTACGCGGATACTCGCCGAGTAAACTTAACAGACAGCCACGCCCCATAGCCCCGACCAAGTGACTATAGGAGAACCCGGTTGCCAAAAGCATCCATTCGGGTGCTCGCGGCAACGGTGTTCCGCCTTAGTGCACTTCGTCGACGGCATCGGGGGTGTGGCCGTCTAGTAAAGTTTGCGATGAGCATTCGATCATGATGTCGGGAATCTTGTTGAATTGCCCGACTAGGTATTGAAAAGTGTTTTCGATAATTGAGACTAAAATGCGGGGTTTATAATTGTTAGGCATGCGATGTCTAAGGAATTCATTTGGTTAGGCATGCGATGTCTAAGGAGGTTGCGGATTCCAACTGTTGTAGTTTTACACTTTCTTTTCTATGACTGTAAGCGTAGTATGTGGTGTATTGCCGGCTTCGTTGCTATACATCAACGACAATCGGGATACGCATACTTGCTTACGTTGATGATATGGGATATTATGTGTTGCTGTGATGTTATATTGGATCGTCGCGTTCTGAATAGCCGGGGGTTTTATGTGAGATGAGAGTTTTTCATTTTCATTCATGTAAAATTCATTTGTATGTAATATTCTTTTATTGGGGCACTTCCGGGTTGAGGATAATGTCACCATTGTATATTATTTACTTTTCCGCATTAGGTAGACCCAAGGCGGGGAGCACAAGTAACCGGGTTCTAGGGTCCAGTGGGAGACCATCTCGAGGAGTCGAGACCGGGTCTCCTAACCCTAGAATTG
This sequence comes from Agapanthus africanus, assembly GCA_030015575.1. Lineage (NCBI taxonomy): Eukaryota > Viridiplantae > Streptophyta > Magnoliopsida > Asparagales > Amaryllidaceae > Agapanthus > Agapanthus africanus. Next base: position 422,024,738 of record CM057345.1, on the reverse strand, counting down.
GCAGTGTTGCTTGCCGCTCTTGTAGGGGTCTAGGGATGTGGGTTTATCTATTAATCGCGACCGTGGAATCCGTGTTTTATACATGCTCGTATTAAAACACGGACGCCCTAGTATATCCAATATTTCATATATATTCTTCTGCTGCAATGTTCTGTGATAAAATCATATTACTGCCTGAGACGAATGTTTATATTATATATATGTTTATGTTATATTGTAGATTTCGTTTCAAATGTGATGCTTATGAATCATAATAAAATGGGACTTCATTAATGAGATTAATGAAACTAAAAGAAACCTAAGATGTTGTAGAAACTTGTTTAAAAACTGGTAGCTCTAGTTCTTACTTTGCATAGCGGTGTTCCTTGTAGAACATCCAGCACCTTATTCGATAAGGAAAGAGCCGAGATCCCTTCACCGGGAGTGACCTCTTTAGTAAAACTAGCAGATGCTACAAACTCGGTTTATCTTTTGATTGCTTCTATAGTTCTTGCTTTGCATAGCGGTGTTCCTTGTAGAACATCCAGCACCTTATTCGATGAGGAAAGAGCCGATGATCCCTTCACCGGGAGTGACCTCTTTAGCGAAACTAGAAAAGCCTAAAAAACACTCCATTTAAAATCACTCGATTCTACAACGATATCAAGTTCATTACGCAAAGAGTTTTCTTAAAAACCTGTCGTAGCGCTCCGTTATTTCAGATAAGTCCTACTTAGTATTCGTGCTACGTTTGTTGACCTCCGTCAAGGCGTAGTGTGCGGTAGCTAACTAGTATTTATCTGTTTATGCATATGATGCAGATTGTTTTAGGGTGGTCTTACGGCCTTGTTGACCTCCGTCAAGGGTCGTGCGGGTGGGTTTAATTCAATCAGGAAATGATGGGTAGAACTTGACTAGCAGCCTATGCTTTGTTGACCTCCGTCAAGGTCATAGGACGCTAGGGGTAAAATATTATTGGGAATTTCAAGTGTTGAAATTTGCAATGAGATTGCATACCTTCTATGAGATAGTTGGATCCCGATACCCGCTGCGAGTAAGAGTTACTCCTGGGAGAGTTTTACATATTACAATTAGCCGATCAAGTAGGTGTCTAGAAAGGTGTTAACGGGATTACGCCCCTGGAAAAACGAGGTTTACTTTAATTAGGTCCGTGCGAAAGCACGGGGAACCTCCCTCAAAGTACCGGCACTGGCCTGGCTGAAAGATTGGCGAACTTGTAGGGTGTAATTAATCCCAGCTAGTCTTTCCTTTTAGGGTTTGAAGGAAGATTTGACTAAAACAGTTGGAGACATCCTGATTAGATAAATTGATAACCAATTTAATCTTGTAAAAGCGCACGCTGAGTGTTTTCTTCTCTCTCTCTCCTGGTAGCGACCATGTCACGCCTTAATCAAGATAATAATATGGATGTATTGACCGAACCCGCTTATTATACTGAGCTGGGGAACGTTGGTCCCGCTCCAACTTATAATTGTTATAAGACAGAGCAGGAAATTGGGGAATGTTAGTTATATGTATGCCCTAGAGGCCATTACTGTACATTGGATGTATATTGTAGTGGATGCTGGGACATATATAGGTAGGACTTTCTTGCTCGATATGATAGTACGCTATTTCATGTGTTGAGCTAGATACCGTGGCAAACTAGACGATAAAGACTGGTAACATCGCTATTAAAGATACTACCAAAGAGGAAGTTTGGGTGTATATTGGTTCATAAGATGAACTAGGTTCCTGCCATTGTATGAAAATGGAAGTGTGGCTTTGGCCCTGGAACCCTGGTCCCATCAGTGACCCAGACAAATTCTGAGGAAGCATCACCTGATCATGGAGATAGTTGATCTCCAGGGTGATCGAGGTTAGGAGAGTAGACTCAGAGGACAACACGGCGGATCCACACACGAAGGCCTTTTCCCAAAGAGAGACCTTTAGGGGATGGTTGAGTATGTGATACTGCAACCACTGCTACAGATGGCCCTAGTGCAAGTGGGAGATTGTTAGTTATATGTATGCCCTAGAGGCCATTACTGTACATTGGATGTATATTGTAGTGGATGCTGGGACATATATAGGTAGGACTTTCTTGCTCGACATGATAGTACGCTATCTGGTTGCACTTTATCTTAACATGTATACTTTCTGTCTCTCTGATTACATGTTGATAAAGCCCATAGGATGTGTACTCGACTTCCAGGACTATGATGTAGATCATACTAGTGGGGCCTGGGTAGTCCATGAGTACATCCTTGAAATGTTCCTAGTCGAGGGAATATCGAGACGGGGCATCGATATTCCAGAGTAGACTAGCGCATATCTTCTCGACCCATGCGATGGGCGATGGATGATCCCATATCCATTGGTGTTTGACATCGAAGATGGTATGCGGGTGCTCAGCGGAGACTGGGTACACTGAACGGACTCGCCGAGAACTCCCAGATGGTATTATACCTCACGTCAGATGGCAGTTCTCTGGTGACACTGGTACAGCTTAGTCTGTTGACCCGAGATCGTCATAGAGTCTTGTGTGTCTCCCACTGTGCTTTGATTTCCACCCTACCACGGCTCTACTGAGTCATGCAAACAGGTGGTTTTTGGGTACAGTCCCGATTCACATGGAGGCAATGAGCGATAGGAGGGGATTCGTCTCTCCCGGTATTGGGGGTTGATGTTGTGCTATGCTCGACTGGCCATAACAGGAAATCCCTGGCCAGGGTTGCAGTGATATACTGGTAAGTGTTATCAGCAGTTTCACGAATGTTATGGACCCTACGTCGGCATGACTTATCGAACTATTGGGGTCTGACGTTTACCACCCCTAGGCGAGATATGCGACATATCAGACGAACAGACCGGACCGTACGGTAAGTGTTACTGGTTGGATTCACAGGAGTGTGAGCGGGCTTGCTCATCGATCTTCTGATCGCTCAATACCCGGGTGGCCGTTACGTTTAGCAGACCGCTTGCGGCTTGTGGGTGTTTGATATGATCATCATCTGCTGCCGGCGTATTGACGAGTCTTTAGAGTCCTATACAGAGGTTTCCTAGCTCAAGCGAAACGAAATAGGAGTGCATATGAGATATGTGCGGGACCGAGAATAATGCGTGTATGTGATACCGTATTCTATTCTCGCGATGAATGTATCGATTGGTTATATGCGATATAACCTAGTTGTCGAATCAAGGATTGATTCGATAAGCCGATACATATGATACTAGTCGGTTATATGCGATATGACCGGATAGTTAAATCAAGTGTTGATTTAATGATTTAATGTATAATTATATATTTGATATATTACTTTGCATTAACTAGTATTGGTTCACTTTAAATGGATTTTCTCACTTGATTTGTGCACATTGTATATGTGATATATTTTGTGCACATGATTGTATCATGTTTGATGATACATTCTTGTTTGGTTTTGTGTAAAGTATTAAACCATGGTTAGTTAGTGATTAGGGTTTCATCTTATTCATTTATCTTTTTATTTTATTTTATTTATTTCATTAGAAAAGATAAAGAGAAAAGAATGGTTGCTAGTTTTGTTTTTTATGAAGCTTCTTGAAGCTTTGAACAAGTCCACCATTCTTGTCTCTTCTCTAACCCTAACCACTAATATAACCTTGGTTAAATCTCTACACTAAACCATGGTTGTTGACATGATAAGTATCATATTGTTTTTATTTTTAAATAAGACTTATCATATCTTCTTCTTCTTCTTCATCTTCTTCTTCCATGAAGAAAGCTTGCTACTCCAATGGCAAGTGATGAAAACTAGTGAGAAATCCAAACCTAAAGTTTACCCACTTCCTATTTCTTCATCCTCTACCTCTTGCCAAGTAGTATAGGGTGTTTCCTTCACAAGTTTTCCCGACTTGGTGAAGTTTGAGCTTGTTCTAGCGATGCCTCGACGTAGATCATCTTCGGCATCGAACCGACGATCAAGCCCGCCCATTCTTCGATGATGCCAATGCTAGAGTCGTGAGTTCGATTTGGACAGCGGAGGGAGATCATCGCGGAGCATACGAAGTGGTGGACCGGATCTACAAAGGTTGTAGCTCCTTTCCTTTTAGATAAAGTTGTTTATTTGCATCGTTTCGCCTATATATCTAGTTAACGATCCGTATTAGGGTTTCTCGGCACATGTAAAATTTCAATTGGGCATGTTTGATCACTTGTGAGACTTCACTAGAGTGCCTAGGAACCCTACAGTGGTATCAGAGCCTGGCTAGAGCCTTAGGCGAAGTCCTGACGGAGTTAGAAGTCCGAACGAACACAAAACCCCGACTTGAAAATGCTCTCTGGACATTTCTGTAAAATATGGTTTTTTCGAAATTAAAAATATGCAGAAAATCCAGCAGGGAATTATAAGAATTACGATGCAAAAATTTTTCATTGATACCTCCATTACGCGGCGGAACCGCGGCAGAAGCCTGGCTTCTGCGGCGGTTCCGCGGTCACGTGACATGATTGGACTTCAAACTTTGCACAGTAATTCTTGTTTTCTGGTGCTGGTTTTCCTGGGAATATTTTAATATTTATTCCAGAGTTTTATTTTCTGGGTTGTATTGGGGACTCGGTGTATTCGATCGGACTGTCTAATTTTTGTCGGTGTGCTTTTCCGGGTATTTTTAGAATATGTTAAAAAGTTCGACCGGATATAAATACCCACTTTTTCCCCTGCCGGGAAATTTCCAATTGTTAGATTTTTCCGTAGTTTAACGACGTTCTAAGTAGTGCAAGTAACGCGATGGACCCTCTAGAAGACAACAAACCTTAACTCGATTATGTGACCGTCTTGAACTGCCCTTTGAACCTTCGGGTTTGGGGCAGTACGGCGTGCCACATATGAGGCGTTGGCTTGACCCTTCTACGGCTGGACCGTTGGTACTGAGGCACGAACTGAATGTTGTTAGACTTATTTCATGTGTTGAGCTGTATCGGGAAAACTTGGGTGTTCGATTGTTCGATCGAAAAGTTTAGCATTTTCTATTTATCCAGAATGTGATACAATAATTGGAATTCACAAATAGTTATGAGATAACGGAATGAATATTATAAACGTAGCAGTTTAGTCTTACTTGATCGGTTGCCACGAAATTTTGATGTGATCAAAAGTCCGTCGCAATCACGTAGCGTACGCGGATACTCGCCGGGTAAACTTAATAGACAGCCTCACTCCATAGCCCCGACCAAGTGACTGTAGGAGAACCCCGTCGCCGAAAGCATCCGTTCGGGTGCTCGCGGTAGCGGTGTTCCGCCTTGGTGCACTTCGTCGACGGTATCAGGGGTGCGGCCGCCTACTAAAGTTTGCGACGAGCATTCGATCAGTTTTTCGGGAATCTTGTTGAATTGCCCGACTTGATATTGAAAAGTGTTTTCGATAATGAGACTAAAATGCGGGGTTTATAATTGTTAGGCATACGATGTCTAAGTAATTCATTTGGTCAGGCATGCGATGTCTGAGGAGGTTGCGGATTCCAACTGTTGTAGTTTTACACTTTCTTTTCTGTGACCGTAAGTGTAATATGTGATATCGCCGGTTTCGTTGCTATATGTCAACGACAATTGGGATGGACATATTTACTTACGTTGATGACATGTGATGTTATGTGTTGCTGGATATGTTATATTGGATCGTCGTGTTTGAATAGCCGGGGTTTTTTATGTGAGATGAGTGTTTTTCATTTTCATTCATGTAAAAACTTGTATGCAATATTCTTTTATTGGGGCACTTCCAGGTTGCGGAAGTTGTCACCGTTGATGTATATTATTTACTTTTCTGCACTAGGATAGACCCAAGGAGGGGAGCACAAGTAACCGGGTTCTAGGGTCCAGTGGGAGACCATCTCGAGGAGTCGAGTCCGGGTCTCCTAACCCTAGAATTGGTAGGGTTGCTTGCCGCTCTCGTAGGGGTCTAGGGGTGTGGGATTGGCTATTCATCACGACCGTGGAATCCGTGTTTTATACTGGCTCGTATTGAAAACACGGACGTCCTAGTATATCCAATATTTCATATGTTTCTTCTGCTGTGATTTATCTGTGACCATGTGATGTTCTGTGACAGATATTATATATAGTATATATGATATATTATATAGACGTTACTTATGTTTTACACCCGCGCTAGCCCTGCCCTGCTCTGCCGTTAGTTACCTAACCTAACGGTGCACGAGGGGACATCGAGGCGAATGCGGATGGCATAAATGTACGTCATATCTATCTGTGATGTTTAGGTAACTTAAACGATGGGATATTCATTAATGAGATTAATGAAAGAAAATAAACCTAATTGATGTTGTGGAATCGAATTTCAAAATAAAAACAGGTAGCTACAGTTCTTGCTTTGCATCGTGGTGTTCCTTGTAGAACATCCTGCACCTTATTCGATAAGGAAAGGACCGAGATCCCTTCACCGGGAGTGACTCCTTTAGCAATAACTGGCAGATGCTACACACTCGGTTTGTCTTTGATCGCTTCTATAGTTTCCGCTTTGCACAGTGATAAATATGATATATCCCGCACCTCATTCGACGAGGAAAGGGCCGATGATCCCTTCACCGGGAGTGACCCCTTTAGCAAAACTAGAAAAGCCTCAAAAACATCCCATTTAAAAAAACCATTTGATTCCGCAACGAGATCAAGTTCAAAGCGTTAAAGGTTTTCACAAAAACCATTCGCAACCCTCCGTCATTTTAGGAAGTAGAGTACTTAGTATTTGTGCTGTGTTTGTTGACCATTGTCAAGGCACAGTGTACGGTAGCTAAGTGATGTCTTCCTATACCGCATATGATGCGATTAGTTAGGACAGTCGCGTGACTTTGTTGACCTTAGTTAAGGGTCATGTGGGTGGGTCTAATTAATCAAGAAATGACGGGTAGAACTTGACTAGTACTTATGATTTGTTGACCATAGTTAAGGTCGTAGGTGCTAGGGGTAAAAACCTTTATCGGGAGTTTCAAGTGTTGAAACTTGCAATGAGATTGCATACCTTATATATGATAGTTGGATCCCGATACCCACTGCGAGTAATTGTTACTCCTGGGAGAGTTTTGCACTTTGCAATTAGCCGATCAAGTAGGTGTCTAGAAAGGTGTCAACGGGGTTACGCCTCTGGGAAAACGAGGTTTACTGTAATTAGGTCCGTGCGAGAGCACGGGGAACCTCCCTCAAAGTACCGACACTGGCCTGGCTGAAAGATTGACGAACTTGTAGAGTGTAATTAATCCCGGCTAGTCTTTCCTTTTAGGGTTTGAAGGAAGATTTGATAAAAACAGTGGGAGACATCCTGATTAGATAAAATACATAACCAATCTAATCTTGCAAGAGCGCACGCAGAGTGTTTTCTTCTCTCTCTCTCCAGGTAGCGACCATATCACGCCTTAATCAAGATAATAATATGGATGTATTGACCGAACCCGCTTGTTATACTGAGCTGGGGAACGTTGGTCCCGCTCCAACTTATAATTGTTATAAGACAGAGCAGGAAATTGGGGAATACCAGAATTCCCGTGCCGCCCAAACGAAAAGAGTGCATGCTGATGCATCATCTTCGGGTGTGTTCGTTACAAAGAACTATTTCTCTGTATCCTCTACGTCCTGGGTATGTGATACCAGATCAGGATCCCAGATATGTAATCTGTTACATAGGGCTACAGAAAGGTAGAGAACTGAGAACGGGTGATAAGTTTCATGAGGCAGAAAACGGGGCAAGTGTTGCAGCCAAGTCTGTTGGTCACTGTCACCCTGTATTATGAATACATTGATTCTGAACAAATGCTATTAGATACCGAACCTGATATACAAAATCATATCAGTCTCTTTATTAGTAAAGAAAGGATATAATTTTGTATTGATGGATAATGTTTTGAACATTTCCTATATCAAAAGTTGATCGGTTCAGGCACGTTATCTAAAAGCATTGACGTTCTAAATCAAACTACAGTTCCTCGTATATTGAACACACACAAGAGGAAGAGTTCAGAAATGAACAAATTCTTCTTGAGGTATTGTAGACTAGGTCATATCAATGTGACCCGACTGGCTGAAGTTATATTTAGATGTATATTTAATCAGTTTGAATTTACATCTTGTGAATACTTGCCAGTCATGTCACAAAGATAAGATGACCATAGCTCTGTTTAAAGGAAACAGAGAAAGAGTTAGTGAACTCTTGGGATGATACATGTTGATGTATGTAGGTCCCCAGTCTACACATGCTAGGACTGGTTCTTTATACTTCATTATATTCTCTGATAATCTCTCAAGATTCAGTCGTATGTTCCTGTTGAAACATAAGTCCGAAGCTTTTGAGGTATTCACATAATATAAGTTGGAAGTAGAGAACCAAAATACGGGTATAAGTATTATGTCCTTTGATGTGATCGAGGAGGAGAATACTTGTGCATGGCATTCCTGGACTATTCTAAAAGAAAATGAGATTCTCTCTCAGTGTTACTCCTCTGAATACACCACAGCACAACGGTGTATCAGGGCGGAGCAATTGCACAATATTAGATATGGTGTGCTCTATGATGAGTATTACTGAGTTACCTATTTCCTTTTGGGAGTTATGCACTTGAGAAGCTGCATACCTATTGAATTAGGTTTGAATCAATTCAATGCCTACCACTCCATATGAGATATGGTATGGGAAGATCCTATCTCTTAAGTAAGTTAAGATTTGGGATTGTCCGGCCTATGTCAAAAGCAAAATCCGGACAAGATCGAGGCAAGATCAGTTCTGTAGAACTGGAAAGGTTCCAACTGTACAAAACTGCTAATGATTTGACAGAACCAAAGGATTCAATAGTTTCCGACAAACCTCAGCCTCTCCGCCGATCTAGTAGGGTTCCTCACCCACCTGAGAGATACCTCGGTTTCTCGATGACAGTGGGAGCGAAGATTGCATCATGAGATGATGACCCAACTAGATTCGAGCAGGCCATCAAGAGTAGGGACTCTGTAAGAATGGCTGGATGCTTAGCCATCTGAGATGGAATCCATATACACCAACAAAGTATGGACTTTGGTTGCGATATCTGAAGGGTTAAATCCCCATCAGGAAGCAAGTATATCTTGAGAAGATTACTTGGTGTAGATGGAAAAGTTGAGACTTTCAAAGCTAGGCTTATTAAAGGTTTTAGTCATCAACCAGGCATGGATAATGATGAAACCTTTTCCAAGTGACTATGCTTAAGTCCATCCGGATCCTACTTAACATTGCTACATACCATGACTACGATATCTGGTGGTTGGGTGCCCTGACTGCTTTTCTAAATACTGATTTAGAAGAGAACGTCTATAAGAACACAGCCAGAGGTCTTCGTAAACAGTGGGAGCAGCGGAAACGTGTGCAAGTTGCTTTACATAATGAAGCAGGCATCGCGGAGTTGGAACGTCTGTTTTGATGTGATAGTCAAAGTGTTTGACTTCATCAAAATGGTAGACGAACCTTGTATATACAAAAGGGTATTAGAGAGTAAGGTGGTCATCTTCGTATTGTACGTAGACAACATACTCTTGATAGGAAAAAAGTTTCCTATACTACGATCGGTCAATCTCTTATTATCACTAGGATTCCCCAAATAGGATCAAAGTGATACCTCCTAAATCCTGAGTTTTCATCTATGAGATAGATGTAATTGGATGTTAGGATTCTTACTAGATGTAGTGAGATGGTATCAATCGATCCTGGGGGGAATCACTGGAAGAGTTCCAGGGTGATAAAAACGACTGAATGTCAGTCACGGGCATTGTCTTTACCCTCAGTAGAGGGATGGTATGTTGGAAGAGTTCCAAGCTAGATACCGTGGCAAACTAGACGATAAAGACTGGTAACATCGCTATTAAAGATACTACCAAAGAGGAAGTTTGGGTGTATATTGGTTCATAAGATGAACTAGGTTCCTGCCATTGTATGAAAATGGAAGTGTGGCTTTGGCCCTGGAACCCTGGTCCCATCAGTGACCCAGACAAATTCTGAGGAAGCATCACCTGATCATGGAGATAGTTGATCTCCAGGGTGATCGAGGTTAGGAGAGTAGACTCAGAGGACAACACGGCGGATCCACACACGAAGGCCTTTTCCCAAAGAGAGACCTTTAGGGGATGGTTGAGTATGTGATACTGCAACCACTGCTACAGATGGCCCTAGTGCAAGTGGGAGATTGTTAGTTATATGTATGCCCTAGAGGCCATTACTGTACATTGGATGTATATTGTAGTGGATGCTGGGACATATATAGGTAGGACTTTCTTGCTCGACATGATAGTACGCTATCTGGTTGCACTTTATCTTAACATGTATACTTTCTGTCTCTCTGATTACATGTTGATAAAGCCCATAGGATGTGTACTCGACTTCCAGGACTATGATGTAGATCATACTAGTGGGGCCTGGGTAGTCCATGAGTACATCCTTGAAATGTTCCTAGTCGAGGGAATATCGAGACAGGGCATCGATATTCCAGAGTAGACTAGCGCATATCTTCTCGACCCATGCGATGGGCGATGGATGATCCCATATCCATTGGTGTTTGACATCGAAGATGGTATGCGGGTGCTCAGTGGAGACTGGGTACACTGAACGGACTCGCCGAGAACTCCCAGATGGTATTATACCTCACGTCAGATGGCAGTTCTCTAGTGACACTGGTACAGCTTAGTCTGTTGACCCGAGATCGTCATAGAGTCTTGTGTGTCTCCCACTGTGCTTTGATTTCCACCCTACCACGGCTCTACTGAGTCGTGCAAACAGGTGGTTTTTGGGTACAGTCCCGATTCACATGGAGGCAATGAGCGATAGGAGGGGATTCGTCTCTCCCGGTATTGAGGGTTGATGTTGTGCTATGCTCGACTGGCCATAACAGGAAATCCCTGGCCAGGGTTGCAGTGATATACTGGTAAGTGTTATCAGTAGTTTCACGAATGTTATGGACCCTACGTCGGCATGACTTATCGAACTATTGGGGTCTGACGTTTACCACCCCTAGGCGAGATATGCGACATATCAGACGAACAGACCGGACCGTACGGTAAGTGTTACTGGTTGGATTCACAGGAGTGTGAGCGGGCTTGCTCGTCGATCTTCTGATCGCTCAATACCCGGGTGGCCGTTACGTTTAGTAGACCGCTTGCGGCTTGTGGGTGTTTGATATGATCATCATCTGCTGCCGGCATATTGACGAGTCTTTAGAGTCCTACACAGAGGTTTCCTAGCTCAAGCGAAACGAAATAGGAGCGCATATGAGATATGTGCGGGACCGAGAATAATGCATGTATGTGATACCGTATTCTATTCTCGCGATGAATGTATCGATTGGTTATATGCGATATAACCTAGTTGTCGAATCAAGGATTGATTCGATAAGCCGATACATATGATACTAGTCGGTTATATGCGATATGACCGGATAGTTAAATCAAGTGTTGATTTAATGATTTAATGTATAATTATATATTTGATATATTACTTTGCATTAACTAGTATTGGTTCACTTTAAATGGATTTTCTCACTTGATTTGTGCACATTGTATATGTGATATATTTTGTGCACATGATTGTATCATGTTTGATGATACATTCTTGTTTGGTTTTGTGTAAAGTATTAAACCATGGTTAGTTAGTGATTAGGGTTTCATCTTATTCATTTATCTTTTTATTTTATTTTATTTATTTCATTAGAAAAGATAAAGAGAAAAGAATGGTTGCTAGTTTTGTTTTTTATGAAGCTTCTTGAAGCTTTGAACAAGTCCACCATTCTTGTCTCTTCTCTAACCCTAACCGCTAATCTAACCTTGGTTAAATCTCTACACTAAATCATGGTTGTTGACATGATAAGTATCATATTGTTTTTATTTTTAAATAAGACTTATCATATCTTCTTCTTCTTCTTCATCTTCTTCTTCCATGAAGAAAGCTTGCTACTCCAATGGCAAGTGATCTAGTGAGAAATCCAAACCTAAAGTTTACCCACTTCCTATTTCTTCATCCTCTACCTCTTGCCAAGTAGTATAGGGTGTTTCCTTCACATGTTTTCCCGACTTGGTGAAGTTTGAGCTTGTTCTAGCGATGCCTCGACGTAGATCATCTTCGGCATCGAACCGACGATCAAGCCCGCCCATTCTTCGATGATGCCAATGCTAGAGTCGTGAGTTCGATTTGGACAGCGGAGGGAGATCATCGCGGAGCATACGAAGTGGTGGACCGGATCTACAAAGGTTGTATCTCCTTTCCTTTTAGATAAAGTTGTTTATTTGCATCGTTTCGCCTATATATCTAGTTAACGATCCGTATTAGGGTTTCTCGGCACATGTAAAATTTTAATTGGGCATGTTTGATCACTTGTGAGACTTCACTAGAGTGCCTAGGAACCCTACAGGGAATACCAGATTTCCCATGCCGCCCAAACGAAGAAAGTGCATGCTAATGCATCATCTTCGGGTGTGTTCATTACATAGAACTGTTTCTCAGTATCCTTTACGTCCTGGGTATGAGATACCGGATCAGGATCCCGCATATGTAATCTGTTACATGGGCTACAGATAGGTAGAGAACTGAGAACGGGTGATAAGTTTCATGATATAGAAAACGGTGCAAGTGTTGCAACCAAGTCTGTTGGTCACTATCACCCTGTATTACCAGAATACATTGATTCTGAACGAATGTTATTAGATACCGAACCTGAAATACAACATCATATCAGTCTCTTTATTAGTAAAGAAAGGATATAGTTTTGTATTGTTGGATAATGTTTTGAACATTTCCTATATCAAGAGTTGATCGGTTCAGGCACGTTATCTAAAAGCATAGACATTCTAAATCAAACCACAGTTCTTAGTATACAGAACACACACAAGAGGAAGAGTTCAGAAATGAACGAATCCTTCTTGAGGCATTGTAGACTAGGTCATATCAATGCGACCCGACTAGCTGAAGTTACATATATATGCATATTTAAATAAGTTTGAATTTACATCTTGTGAAACTTGCCGGTCATGTCACAGAGATAAGATGACCACAGCTCCGTTTATTGGAAACAGAGAAAGAGTTAGTGAACTCTTGGGATTGATACATGCTGATGTATGAAGGTCCTCTGTCTACACATGCCAGGACCGGTTCTTTGTACTTCATTACATTCACTGATGATCTCTCAAGATTCAGACATATGTTCCTGTTGAAACACAAGTTCGAAACTTTTGAGATAATCACAGAATATAAGTTAGAAGTAGAGAACCAAAAACGGGTATAAGTATTATGTCCTTTGATGAGATCAAGGAGGAGAATACTGGAGAACGGGATTCCTGGACTATTCTGAAGGAGAATGAGATTCTTTCTCAGCATTACTCCTCCGTATACACCACAGCACATCGGTGTATTGGGGCGGAGCAATCACACCTTATTAGATATGGTGCGTTCTATAATGAGTACTACTGAGTTTCCTATTTTCTTTTGGGAGCTATGTACTTGAGAAGATGCATACCTATTGAATAAGGTTCAAATTAAATCAGTTGCCTACCACTTCATATGTGATATGGAATGGGAAGAGCCTATATCTTAAGTATGTTAAGATTTGGGGTTGTCTGGCCTATGTCTAAAAAGCAATATCCGGACAAGCTCGAGGCAAAGTCAGATCTGTGGAAGTTTGTTGGATATCCCAAGCATACGCAAGGGAATATCTTCTACCTAACCGAGGAACAAAAATGTTTTGTTTCTCAGCATGCCACCTTTATGAAAGGGAATTTTTTTGTCGAAAAATCAGTGATCATGAGGTAGAATTGGAAGGAGTTCCAGCTATACAAACTACAGCAGATGATTTGGTAGAACCAAAGGATTCAATAGTTTCCAACGAACCTCAGCCTCTCCGCTGATCTAGTAGGGTTCCTCACCCACCTGAGAGATACTTCGGTTTCTCTATGACAGTGGGAGCGAGGATTGCATCATGAGATGATGACCCAACTAGTTTCGAGCTGGCCATCAGGAGTGAGACTCTCTAAGAATGGCTGGATGCTTAGCGATCTGAGATGGAATCCTTATACACCAACAAAGTATGGACTTTGGTTGCTTTATCTGAAGGGTTAAATCCCCATCAGGAGCAAGTATATCTTGAGAAGATTACTTGGTGTACATGGAAAAATTGAGACTTTCAAAGCTATACTTAAGTCCATCCAGATCCTGCTTGCCACGGCTGCATACCATGACTACGATATCTGGTGGTTGGGTGTCATGACTGCTTTTCTAAATGATGTTTTAGAAGAGAGCATCTATAAGTACACAGCCAGAGGGCTTCGTAGACAGTGGGAGCAGCGGAAACGTGTGCAAGATGCTTTATAGGATAAAGCAGGCATCGCGGAGTTGGAACATCTGTTTTTGATGTGGTAGTCAAAGAGTCTGACTTCATCAAAATAGTATATGAACCTTGTATATACAAAAAGGTAGTAGGGAGTATGGTGATGATCCTCGTAGAGTACGTGGATGACATACTCTTGATAGGGAAGGAGTTTCCTATGCTCGGTCAATCTCCACTTATCACAAGGATTCTCCATATAGGATCAAAGTGATACCTCCTAAATCCTGGGTTTTGGATCGATGAGATAGATCTAATTGGATGTTAGGATACTCACTAGATGTAGTGAGATGGTATCAATCGATCCTGGGGAGAATCACTGGAAAGGTTCCAGGGTGATAAGGACGACTGAATGTCAGTCGCAGGCATTGTCTTTACCCTCAGTGGAGGGACGGTATGTTGGAAGAGTTCCAAGCTAGATACCGTGACTTACTTGACGATTAAATACAAGATACATCGTTACCAAGGATGCTACCAAAGAGGCAGTCTGGATATATATAAGTTCATGAGATGAACTTCGTTCCTACCATTGTGTGACAATGGAGTTGTGGCTTTGGCTTAGGAACCCCCGTCCCATCAGAAATCCAGATATAATTCTTAGGCAGTATCACCTGATCATGGAGATGGTTGATCTCCAGGGAGATCAAGGTTAGGAGAGTAGACACAGAGGACAACAGCGCGGATCCACTCACAAAGGCCTTTTTCCAAGTAGAGACTTTTATGGAATGGTTGAGTATGAGATACTTCAACCACAACTAATTGTTGGGTATGTGATACCACAACAGATGGCCCTAGTGAAAGTGGGAGATTGTTAGTTATATGTATGCCCTAGAGGCTATTACTGTACATACGATGTATATTGTAATGGATGCTTGGACATATATAGGGAGGACTTTCTTGCTCGACATGATAGTACGCTATCTGGTTGTACTTTATCTTAACATGTACTCTGATTGTCTCTATGTTACATGTTGATAAAGCCCTTAGGGTATGTACTCGACTACTGGGACTATGATGAGATCATACTAGTGGGGCAACAGTAGTCGACGAGTACATCCTATAACTGTTTCTAGTCGAGGGTGTATCGAGACGGGGCATCGATACACCAGAGTAGACTAGCGTATACGCATCTTGACCCAAATGATGTGCGATGGATGATCCCATATCCATTGGTGTTTGACATCAAGGATGGTGTACGGGTGCTCAGTGGAGACTGGGTACACTGGACGGACTCGCCGAGAACTCCCGGATGGTATTATACCTCACGTCAGATGGCAGTTCTCCGGTGAAACTGGTACAGAGTGGTCTGTTGACCCGAGATCGTCATAGAGTCTTGTGTGATTCCCACTGTGCTTTGATTTCCATCATTCCACGTCCAAGAGGGCGTGCAAAAAGGTGGCTTTTGGGTACAGTCCCGAATCACATAAAGGCAATGAGCGATAGGAGGGGATTCGTCTCTCCCGGTATAGGGAGTTGATGTTGTGCTGTGTTCGATTGGCTATAACTGGAAATCCCTGGCCAGGGTTGCTGAGATTTACTGGTAAGTGTTATCAGTAGTTTCTCGAACTGTTATAGATATCATATCGACACGACTTATCAAGCTACTGGGGTCTGACGTTTACCACCCTTAGGCGAGATATGCGACATATCAGACGACGAGACCGGACTGTACGGGAGTGTTACTGATTGGATTCGCAGGAGAATGTACAGGCTTGTTTGTTGATCTTCTGATCGCTCAATACCTGGGTGGCTGTTACGTTTAGCTGACCGCTTGCTGTTGGAGATAGTGCCCTCAGAGTCAATTATTGGATCACAGGCACGTGATTGCAATGATTGAGGGAGGACCTGACCCAGTAGGACAGTCTTACTCGAGATGATAGTATGCTATCTGGTTTATCTTTATCATCGTGTACTGCTTAGGTGACCTGACAGGTTGCTATTACACGTTGATAGAGCCCCTAGGATTCTTGCTTGACCAGCAGCAGTATGAGGGCGATCATATAAGTGGGAGCTGGGGTCTATAAGCACATCCTTAAAAGGTCCCTGGTCGTGCGAGTTTCGAGACAGGGCATCGATACTCCAGAGTAGACTAGTGTATACAGTCGAGACCCCGACGAGGGGCGGTGGCCGGTCTCACAAGCCATTGGTGTCAGTTGGATCACCTAAGATGTATACAGGTGCTCATTGGGTTATGAGTACACCGGACAGGACTCGCCGGGAACATGCTAGTTGGTCTTATACCAGACGTCAGATGGCAGTTCCCTGGTGACATGTATACAGGTTAGTTCATCGACCTGGGGATCGTCATTTGTCTCGTGTGAGTTCCCACTATACTTTGATTACTACCCTACCACGGCTCAAAGGAGTCGTGCAAACAGGTTTTAGTTGGGTACAGTCCCGAGCCACATGGAGGCAGTGAGCGGATCTTCAGGGGTTCGTCTCTCCCGGTATTGGGGGTGAGGTCACGCTGTGTCTATGAGAGCCACTACACAAAGCCCTCGGCCGAGGCAAGGAGATTTACTGGTAGGTATTCCAGTAGTATCTCAGGGTGTTCTGGGCTACACTCCGACACGACTTGTACCGCTTTTGGGGGTCTGACTTTTACCAACCCCCTAGGCCCGCCATGCGATGCTCATAGACTAATGGACCGGACTGTACGGATATTGTCACTGACAGGCTCAGTAGGGTGTCAGGATGAGTTCGCTCATCGACGTCCCTTTTGGTCAATACCTGGTAGCCCGTTACGTATTGGCTTATACCTCTGACGTGCTAGTGGTTAAATCCACAACCAAGGTGTTGACGAGTCTTTAGAGTCCCCCACATTCAGTTACTCAAGCTTTCGGGCGAAAAACTGTAGAGGCCGTATGGAGATATGGCAAGGTCCGATCAGATACGTGCGGTATTGCACGGATCAGGATCGGACAGATTGTACTACAGGCCGTATGGATATATGGCAGGGTTCGATCAGATACGTGCGGTATTGCACGGATCAGGATCGAACGGATAATACTAGCCGGCTTTGGTTTAAGCCGGATCCTAGTATAGTACAGTGTAGATTTTGTCTCATTGCATTTGAATTTCGGTCGGAATACAAATGCGGGTGTGTATGCACAGTAGCGGGGTTTTCTTGTAATTTATTACGGGACCAGTTTTCTAGAGTTGCCAGTTTGCTTTCCGTTTCGGCCAATTTCCTTTGTATCGTTCATTGGCCGAAGATTGGTGGAGGAGGGCTTATTTGCAATTGTGCAAATAAGCTTTTGTGGAGGGTGTTCTTTGCATATATTTGTATCATGATGGTTTCATGATGAAGCCCCATCCCTTGACCTTTCTTGAGTTCATGATTGCTTGACTTTGTGAGCAATCATGGTTGTTGATGATGGTAGGTGGTTGAGTGTGGTTTTTGTTTTGGTGACCATGTTCTTTCATGATATCTTTTTGATTCCTCTCACTAGCATGATAGAGTACTCCACTCATTTCTTTTGGTCACTCCCTCATTCTCACTCTCCCCTCACCAAGATGGCCGGCCAAGCTATGAAGGGGCTGTCTAAATTTGTAAGAGTGGGATTTGTTCTCTTTTGGCTTTGGAAAAATCCCAACACCATCTCAAAAAAGTTCATATCATTTCCTCAACCAATAAGGCAATTCCTACAACCCCAAAATGAGACATAAGTTCTACTATACATTCTGCAGCAAATCTTGGGCAAGTCGACTAGCCAGCTTCGTGCCCGAGTTGCCTCGGCATAGAGGTGGGAGCCCGTAAAAGAAGTAGGCGATGTGGTGCACTTCTGGTGGAGAGGTGGAGACAGGACATTCCGCAGAAGATCGGGACGACGACGAGAAGACCGGAGGACTCGGATCAGTCGGTATATCTCTATTCCCCATCTTGTAGTTAGGTAGGACTAGTTAATGGTTCGATCAGGGTGTTTAGTGCGCGGTGGTGCCGGTTTGCTAGTTTGCAAAATTAAAGTTTATCACCGCTTCCGTATTTGGCCGTCGGATTGACGGCCGGGGCGCCGCCGTGCACTTACAGTGGTATCAGAGCCTCGCCATTAACTTAGTCTAGCTTTGTTTAATGTGTTTACATTTCCGATCGATCAAAATTCCAAAATCCGCGTTTTCTTCACATCAGTTTTCTGTTGAATTTTTTCTTGCTCGAAAATTTTTTCAGGTTGCAGAAAAGTGATGTACTGGAAATTATAAGAACACTGTAGAAATTCGATACAGTGACTCCACAGTGGGAGCGCGGAACCGCGGCCAAACACCCCTTTGGGGCGCGGTTCCGCCGCACTCTGTTGAGATCACTGCATCAAATTTCTGTAGTTGCTCTCTGGGTTGATTGTAGGGTTTTTGGAATATTAATTTTGGGCCCAGAATTTCTTGATGTGCTACAGTAGTACTTGGGGCCCACTTGTTAAAATTTGATCGATCGGATATTTTAAACACATTATTTCACAGTATTTACATTATATCTGCGACCGTGAATGTCACTCGATCGGTAAATCCTGTCTAACTGCTATAGCCCGGTTAGACGGATTTGCGAACGTGACATTCACGTTGATGTTTTGTGATTTTGCTGTGATGTTGCGGATCGATCGTGGGGATAGCCTGGATGCAATGCTAGTACAGTGTTTTGTTGTATTATGTACATTTGATATTGCGGGGCGAGCGTCCGACATGTGGATTGCCGTCACTGCCAGTTTGTATTATTATTTTGGGGCACGACCAGGTTGCGGTCGATGTACCCGTTGTATGTATATTTTACTTTCTGTACTAGGATTGCCCCGCGGAGGGGTGCACGGATAGCCGGGTTCTAGAGGGCAACAAGACCGCATCTCATGGCATTGATACGGAGGGGGCTTCACTCTAGAATTGGCGGGCTATTCGCCGCACTCGTAGGGGGTACAGGTTGACCCAGGAGGGGTGCCCAAGTTACCGGATTCCGTGATGTGCTGGGTGGTCCATTCGCGGAGCTGAAGGGGGCTGCCTCGCTTCAGGTTTTGGCGGGTGACTTGCCGCGCCCGTAGGGGTCTAGGATTTCATTGCACAGGCTATCCACACGACCAGGGGAACGTCGGGTTTCAGCGGCTCTGTGAAACCCGGGGATCCCAGATATCTGTTTTATTCTGTGATGCTGTACATTTCTTTGATGTTGCATTTTATCACGCCTTGAGCGAAATATAATATATTGGTATATATATTAGTAGATGTTGTATATGTTTTGTATCCGCGCTAGTCCAGTCCCCACTCTGTCTTTAGTTAGCTAACCTAACGGGTAATGACGGGACCCAGTGGCGAATGCAGATGGCATATACGTACGTCATATTATTTTCGTTCTTTGTGGTGTGATCATTTGATGGGACCGCGTTGATTCGGATCAATGCAAGTTAAAAACAAACCTAATCTGATGTTGTTGGAACATTTTTCAAAAAGCTGTTATTGCAAGGACGTTCACTTTTGTTTTGCATCGTGGTATTCAGTTGGAATATCCTGCTCCTCAGTCGACGAGGCAAGGGCCGAGATCCCTTCACCGGGAGTGACCCCTTGGACAAAAAGTTTGCGTCAGGGCAATAACTTCACTATAGCCGATTACTTTTGCTTTGCATCGTGGTATTCAGTTGGAATATCCCGCACCTCATTCTATGGGGAAAGAGCCGAGATCCCTTCACCGGGAGTGACCTCTTTAGCAAAGGTTTTCGTCACTATATTTTCAAAAAGCTATCCGGTTCCTTCAACGATATCAAGTTCATTACGTTAAAGGTTTTCGCCAGAAACCATTCGTAGCCCTCCGTCGTTTCATATGGATAGTCAATAGTATTCAAGCTGTATTTGTTGGCCATAGTCAAGACTCAGTGTTTGGTAGCTGTTGGGTGTTCATATGTAGCATAGATAGATGCGTTGGTTTGGGACAGTCGTATAGCCTTGTTGGCCCTAGTCAAGGGCTTGTACGGGTGGGTTCAAATCAACCTGGACAATGACGGGTAGAACTTGACATGTGACTTATGATTTGTTGGCCTTAGTCAAGGTCATAAGAGCATAGGGCAAAAATCCACATCGGGAGTTTCTAAAGAAACTAAAACTTGCCAGATATGCGCATACCTTCTGGAGTGTGATGACGTGAGCGGATTCCGTCACGTTATCATGCGATGATAGTTGGATCCCGATTCCCACTGATGAGTTGGTTTACTCCTCAGGTGATCCCGACTAATTCTTCTTTTGGGTTTGGAGAAGAATTTGACGGTACAGTGGGAGGTTTCCAGATTAGATAAATTGGTAACCATTCTGATCTAGGTCAGAGTGCACGCTGAGTGTTTCTTTTCTCTCTCTCTTCGGCAGCGACCATTGACCCGACCCTAAGACTATGACTCTGTGACTAAGTTGACCGAACCTTCTTAAACACTGGCTTTTGGATTGTCAGAGTTGCAAACCTCATTGCCACTCCTACTTTTACCCTTTTCTCCAGGACACCCCGTATTACTACGAACGTCCACTTACATTGGGCAAAACCATCGTATGGTTATATACGAACTCGAAGGGATTTATTCGAGGATGGTTTCCGGTTCTGGAGAAAACGGATAGGACTATTCAGTTGTCTTTTCCTTTTACCTTCTCTCAGGTTGCGAGTACTCCTTGGTTTAGGAGATAGTACACCTATTACGCAAATTGGATAGTCTTCTTCCAAACCTTAGGCTGGTGCCGATAGGTGGGGAATGAAGAAAACCAATTAGCATAACAATGGTGTACAGAAGGTATTAAGTTAAGACAAAGCAAGGGATTAGTAAGAGGGCAAAGTAAATTGCGACTGATATTCACGACCAAACCAAGTATTTCATTACCACTCCCACTTCACCTTTGTATTTCTCCAGGACACTCCGTATCACTACGAAGATCCACAGTTTATTGGATATTCCATCGTATGGTTATATACGAACTCGAAAGGAACTTGTTCCAGTTCGGGGATGGATTCTGGTTCAGGAGAAATAGGAATAAGTTTTACTCGGTTGTCTTTTATCTTCACCTTCTCTCGCATTGCGAGTGCTCCTAGGATTAGGACAGTACACCCATTATGCTTATTGGATAGTCTTCTTCAAAACTATAGGCTGGTGCCGAACGGTAGGGAAGGAAGAAAACCATTTGGCCTAAAGGGGTGTGCAGAAGGTAATGACTAAAGACATATAAAGGGATTTGGAGAGGTGGCAAAGAATTATACGGTTACAGTCGTGAATCTGGAAGAGGCATTACTAGGAATACCGGGATACCCCATCGAAACATTTCAATGTTTCAGTTTCACTGTGTACTGTTAAAAGAAAACTGATTTCCCGATTAGACACTTGCTCCAGGGTATGTATTTACCAAGTCTGATTCTCACATCTGTATGGTTTTACAGATGTTGAGTGGGAGTAAGTTATTGGGAATTGGGTGATCATCCTCATTATATCGGGATTCGCTGTAATCGGTGATATTTGAGGAAGTCACCTGGGTTGTTTGCCGGTCGGCAAATATTTGGTTTTGAATATCCGCTGTTATGCACCAATTTCAAATTGATATATCTGTACGTCTATTTTCATAGAGTGAGATATACCTTTTTGAAATTATGTCTATGATATTTACCTATATCAGTGGATGGTTAGGTAAGGAGTATTAAACAGCGGTGTAATTCTTCTTAACCATAAGTACAGTTTTCAACCTACGACACACAGTGAATGAGTTATCAGACTCAAGGGACTTATACAATGTATTGTATGTTGTCCAGGGTCCATAAGGACAGAGGGGTTGGTCCTCGTACTATATTCGGTTTACTTATGACTTCTCTAGTTTTTAGACAGCTGTTTCGTGGAAACACAGGGTCCGAATTTTGAGAAGTTATAGGTATTTGAATAGAGTAGAGAACCAGGTGTAGCAAGTATCGGGATTCTTCAAAGTGATCGAAGATACTTGTGTATGGTATTCAGTTGATAGTAATGGTTAAGAGAACTTGCTTCTCTTTCAGGTTACTCATAATTGCAAGCATTCCTAAGTTGAGTAACGCTGATCGGCCTCCTTCCATTTAGTTGACATGCACTGGAGACAGCTGCATGATTTGAATCTGGTTCAATTAAATCAGTGCCTCTGGTCCTATATTGGATATAGAACAGTTGGTATCTTAACGATGTTAAGGTACGGGGAGTTGTCCGGCTTATGATTAAAACCAGACACTGGACAACTCAAGGCACGTTTCTGTAATGGCTGTTTGTGGGTTGACCCAGGCTATGACGAGGGTTGACTTTCTACCATCTGGAAGATCAATAGTGATATTGTTCTTGACTCGCCACAGTTTTATTAAAAATGGATTTTTCAGAAAACAGCAGTGGGAATATGGTAGAACTGGAAGTGATTCCAGAACCACAAACGATTACTAAAGATTTGATAGGAACCTAAAGATTCAATCTGGTTTGACATTCCATTGGCCACTTCGCAGATAAAGTGGGTAACCTCAGGCACCCGAGAGGTACTTCGGTATGCTCAAGGACGGTGACAGGGAAGTTCTTGTTTACCCACACTTGCCATTGCTGTTGTTCCAGGTTGCGAGACCCGGCGGGAGGATGAGTATAGCGTCGTTCTAATCTAGCTTTAGAAGTGTACGTGTATATGACTCTGCCAGAGGGTTGTCGTAGTCAGTGGGAGCAGCGGAAGCATTGGTGGACAGGTGGCTTATGTCTATTCATAGACTAAAGCAGATATAGCGGAGATAGATCATCAATTTCTGATGTGACAGTCATAGGTTTGACTTCATCAGAATAGGGGATGGATCAGTTGAGAAGGTAGTAGGGTGTGATGTCATGGTATTTGGATGACATACACAGAATAGGAAAGGAAACTCCTATACTACAATCGGTTACACTTTGGTCGTCACACAGTGTTTTCTCCACATGGGACTTGGACATTATATCTGACATACTGGTTACTAGATCTATGGTTGTAGATCTAGATTTGGGTGGTTTCCCAATT
This sequence comes from Agapanthus africanus, assembly GCA_030015575.1. Lineage (NCBI taxonomy): Eukaryota > Viridiplantae > Streptophyta > Magnoliopsida > Asparagales > Amaryllidaceae > Agapanthus > Agapanthus africanus. The sequence goes on along the minus strand of CM057345.1, from coordinate 422,001,404 downwards.
AAGGGTACTTAGACAGCATTCTAAGAGTATTTAGAATGGACGACTCATTGCACGGTAGTGTACCAGCAGGTGATGGAGTCACCCTCTCTAAAGGTGTCTTATAGACTAAAGTAGAGAGGGATGTGCATGATTGGCAGATCATTTGCATAGGCAATTGAGTCAATCATGAGATGTCAAGTACCACACCAGATGTTGCTCTTGCACTAGATGCAATAAGTTGACATTAATCCAATCCTGGAGAAACAGTTGGAAGCAGTTTTAGAACATAAGTGGATGTTCTAGGGATATGATAACGACAGTCTCTTTCGGGAGACAGTTATCATTCCAGGCTTCCAAGGTGACATGGACGACAAGGAGGTTGTCAGAGTTATAGTTTTCCTTCTGACGAGGGGCAGTATTTTGGACAGGTGGTCCAAGGCAATACTGAGGGAGGCATGGCGCAGGATACTGATTAAGTTCAGTTGACGATACAGTCTAAGAAGTTTGGATTTGGAGTTCATTTATGAGCTAGGTCCCATCAGACATCCAGACATATTCTGAGACAGGTATTGCTCATTTCGAGAGATGGTTTTCTCCGCGAACTTGAGATATAGAGAGACATAGAAAGAAACATCAAAGAGGATCCACTCACTGAGGCTATTCCTCGAACGCAAAAGTTTCGCAAACTAGCTTTGTGAGACTGACTAGTAGAGGAGTTGGGTGTTCGGGCTGTGAGTATGCGACATCGCAATAATTAGTCTTGAGTGCAAGTGGGAGATTGTTGGAGATAGTGCCCTCAGAGTCAATTATTGGATCACAGGCACGTGATTGCGATGATTGAGGGAGGACCTGTCCCAGTAGGACAGTCTTACTCGAGATGATAGTATGCTATCTGGTTTATCTTTATCATCGTGTACTGCTTAGGTGACCTGACAGGTCGCTATTACACGTTGATAGAACCCCTAGAATTCTTGCTTGACCACCAGCAGTATGAGGGCGATCATATAAGTGGGAGCTGGGGTCTATAAGCACATCCTTAAAAGGTCCCTAGTCGTGCGAGTTTCGAGATAGGGCATCGATACTCCAGAGTAGACTAGTGTATACAGTCGAGACCCCGACGAGGGGCGGTGGCCGGTCTCATAAGCCATTGGTGTCAGTTGGATCACCTAAGATGTATACAGGTGCTCATTGGGTTATGAGTACACCGGACAGGACTCGCCGGGAACATGCTAGTTGGTCTTATACCAGACGTCAGATGGCAGTTCCCTGGTGACATGTGTACAGGTTAGTTCATCGACCTGGGGATCGTCATTTGTCTCGTGTGAGTTCCCACTGTACTTTGATTACTACCCTACCACGGCTCAAAGGAGTTGTGCAAACAGGTTTTAGTTGGGTACAGTCCCGAGCCACATGGAGGCAGTGAGCGGATCTTCAGGGGTTCGTCTCTCCCGGTATTGGGGGTGAGGTCGCGCTGTGTCTATGAGAGCCACTACACAAAGCCCTCGGCCGAGGCAAGGAGATTTACTGGTAGGTATTCCAGTAGTATCTCAGGGTGTTCTGGGCTACACTCCGACACGACTTGTACCGCTTTTGGGGGTCTGACTTTTACCAACCCCCTAGGCCCGCCATGCGATGCTCATAGACGAACGGACCGGACTGTACGGATATTGTCACTGACAGGCTCAGCAGGGTGTCAGGATGAGTTCGCTCATCGACGTCCCTTTTGGTCAATACCTGGTAGCCCGTTACGTATTGGCTTATACCTCTGACGTGCTAGTGGTTAAATCCACAACCAAGGTGTTGACGAGTCTTTAGAGTCCCCCACATTCAGTTACTCAAGCTTTCGGACGAAAAGCTGTAGATGCCGTATGGAGATATGGCAAGGTCCGATCAGATACGTGTGGTATTGCACGGATCAGGATCAGACAGATTGTACTACAGGCCGTATGGATATATGGCAGGGTTCGATCAGATACGTGCGGTATTGCACGGATCAGGATCGAACGGATAATACTAGCCGGCTTTGGTTTAAGCCGGATCCTAGTATAGTACAGTGTAGATTTTGTCTCATTGCATTTGTATTTCGGTCGGAATACAAATGCGGGTGTGTATGCACAGTAGCGGCGTTTTCCTGTAATTTATTACGGGACCGGTTTTCTGGAGTTGCCAGTTTGCTTTCCGTTTCGGCCAATTTCCTTTGTATCGTTCATTGGCCGAAGATTGGTGGAGGAGGGCTTATTTGCAATTGTGCAAATAAGCTTTTGTGGAGGGTGTTCTTTGCATATATTTGTATCATGATGGTTTCATGATGAAGCCCCATCCCTTGACTTTTCTTGAGTTCATGATTGCTTGACTTTGTGAGCAATCATGGTTGTTGATGATGGTAGGTGGTTGAGTGTGGTTTTTGTTTTGGTGACCATGTTCTTTCATGATATCTTTTTGATTCCTCTCACTAGCATGATAGAGTACTCCACTCATTTCTTTTGGTCACTCCCTCATTCTCACTCTCCCCTCACCAAGATGGCCGGCCAAGCGATGAGGGGGCTGTCCAAATTTGTAAGAGTGGGATTTGTTCTCTTTTGGCTTTAGAAAAATCCCACAACACCATCTCCAAAAAGTTCATATCATTTCCTCCACCAATAAGGCAATTCCTACAACCCCAAAATGAGACATAAGTTCTACTATACATTCTGCAGCAAATCTTGGGCACGTCGACTAGCCAGCTTCGTGCCTGAGTTGCCTCGGCATAGAGGTGGGAGCCCGTAAAAGAAGTAGGCGATGTGGTGCACTTCCGGTGGAGAGGTGGAGACAGGACATTCCGCGGAAGATCGGGACGACGACGAGAAGACCGGAGGACTCGGATCAGTCGGTATATCTCTATTCCCCATCTTGTAGTTAGGTAGGACTAGTTAATGGTTCGATCCGGGTGTTTAGTGCGCGGTGGTGCCGGTTTGCTAGTTTGCAAAATTAAAGTTTATCACCGCTTCCGCATTTGGCCATCGGATTGACGGCCGGGGCGCCGCCGTGCACTTACACTTGCAGCTTGTAGGTGTTTGATATGATCATCACCTACTGCCGGCGTATTGACGATTCTTTAGAGTCCTGCACAAAGCTTTCTTGACTCAGGCAAAACGGAGTAGGAGCACATATGTGATATGTGCAGGACCGAGGATAATGCGATATGAGATACCGTATTATATTCTCACGATATTTGATATCAGCCGGATCATCGGATCAAGTGTTCATTCGATGAATCGGTAAATGATATATTAGTCGGTTATATGCGATATTGCCGGATTGTCGGATCAACTGTTGATTCGATAATTTAATGTATAATAATATATATGATATATTAAATTACATTAACTAATATTAGCTCACTAAAAGATTCTTTTTCTCACTCGGGTAATACATTGATATATATGCGATATATGTTAATTGTATTGTTTTATTTTGTTACAATAAATATTATATATGTGATATATAATATTGTAACATGATATGATAACTAATGCAACATGTTTAGTGGAGATTAAACAAGGTTAGTGTTTGTTTTGGGTTAGTTCCTTCTTGATGCTTCTAGAAGGTTTCTTTTTGTTTTTGCTAAGATATTTTCAAATGACTCATGCTTTAACCCAACCCAAAACATAGCTCTAGTTAAATCTCTATAAAGGTTTAATCAACGATGGTTGCATTATTTATCATGATTATCTTTTCATTATTCATGACAAAAGAAAAGACTATTCTTCTTCTTCATCTTTGAGCTTTGGAAAAAGCTTTCTTGTTTTTTTTCTGTGTGTTGAAAATGAGTGAGAATATGAAAACAAATGAGAGCAAAAATCCTACTTCATCATCCTCATCTACCCTTGCCCTTTAGATGAGAGTGTTCACTTCATTTAGTGAGTGTTAGCTTAGTTAATGAAACTAGGTAGATCATCTTTGTTATCGAAGATCGAAAGCAAGACTGCATCTTTCTCTTCGTGGAACCTCTCGAGAGTCCGGAACACGATGATCGCAGCGAAGGGACCTCAACACGGAGCTTTAGAAGTGAAGGACCAGATTTACAAAGGTTGTAATCCCTCTCACTTAGTGTTAAAGTGTTTAAAATGCTTGTTTTCGCCTAAACTCTAGTTTAAAGATCCGGCTTTGGGTTTTTCGGCACGGCTAAATTTTAAATCGTGCATGGTTGATGCCTCATAGACCTTTGTGCGTGTGCCTAGCAACCCTACACCTTTGATGAGTGTTTGCTGCATCTCGACGCTGTCCTTACCCGGTGTAAGGACAAGAACCTCACTTTAAACTGGGAGAAGTGCCACTTCATGGTACGCGAAGGTATTGTCCCAGGACATATCATTTCTCAAAATGGCAGTGAGGTAGATAAAGCGAAGATTGAAGTCATTTCCAATCTCCCTCCTCCCAGATGCGTCAGAGACATCCGAGCTTTCTTTGGCCATGCCGGTTTCTATAGACGGTTTATCAAGGACTTTAGCAAGATTGCTAGGCCCTTGACTCTTTTGCTGGCCAAGGACATGACATTCGACTTCAACTCGAGCTGTGTGTGTAGGGTTCCTAGGCATCCTAATGAAGTCTCACAAGGCATCAACCATGCCAATTTCAAAAATTATTGGTGCCGAGAAATCCTAACACGGATCGTTGACTAGATGTTTAGGCGAAATGAGAATCTAGTTAACTACTTAACTAAAAGTTAGATGCTACAACCTTTGTAGATCCGGTTCCCCACTTCATTAGCTCCACGTGGGTGTGCTCTCGCTGTCCATCACGAATCCTAGACTCATTCGTCGGCTTCATCGGAAAAACGGGCGAGCAAGGTCGTCGGCTTCGTGTCAAAGACGATCTACGTCGAGGTTGCACAAGTTCAAGCTCCGACTTCACCAAGTTGTGAAACTTGTGAAGAAAACATCCAAAACCACTAGGCAAGAGGTAGAGGATGAAGAAATAGGAGGTGGGTTCACTTTAGATTTGGATTTCTCTCACTAAAACTCAAGTTGCCATTGATGGCATCAAGGTTTCTATCTTGAAGAAGAAGGAAGAAGATGAAGCTAGTTTATGATAAGTTATTTTAAATGAAAAGAAAAAAAATACATACTTATCATAATCTAACATGGGTTAAGTATAGAGAATAAACCATGGTAAGTGGATGGGTTAGGGTTAAGCATGAAGACAAAATGGTCTCCTTGGTCAAAGCTTCATGAAGCTTCAACAAGCTTCATGACAAAAACAAACCATTATCTCTTCATTTATCCAATAAAATAAATAAAGAAAAGAATAAATAAATGATAAGGCAAAACCCTAATTATCATTTAACCATGGTTTAATTCTTCACACTTAACCAAATGATCAAGTATCATCAAACATGATACATATATGTGCACAAAAGTATATCACATATACAACTTGCACATCAAGTGAGAAAATCCGTATAAAGTGAACCAATACTAGTTAATGCAAAGTAATATATCAAATATATAATTATACATTAAATCATTAAATCAACATTTGATTCAATGATCCGGTCATGTCGCACATAACCGACTAGTATACAATGTATCGATTTATCGAATCAATGATTCGATAACTAGGTCATATCGAATATAACTAATCGAAACATTTATCGTGAGAAAGAAATGCGGTATCACACACACGCATTATTCTCGCTCCCGCACATATCTCATATGCACTCCTATTTCGTTTCGCTTGAGCCAGGAAACCTCTGTGTAGGACTCTAAAGACTCGTCAATACGCCGGTAGCAGATGATGATCATATCAAGCACCCACAAGCCGCAAGCGGTCTGCTAAACGTAACGGCCATCCGGGTATTGAGCGATCAGAAGATCGACGAGCTAGCCCGCTTACACTCCTGTGAATCCAACCAGTAACACTTACCGTACAGTCCGGTCTGTTCGTCTGATATGTCGCATATCAAGTCTAGGGGTGGTATACGTCAGACCCCAATAACCGATAAGTCGTGCCGATGTGAGGCTCATAACGGGTCGAGAAACTACTGGCAACACTTACCAGCAAATCTCTGATCAGCCCTGGCCAGGGACTTCCCTGTTACGGCCAATCGAGCACAGCGCAACATCAACCCCCAATACCGGGAGAGACGAAACCCCTCCTATCGCTCATTGCCTCCATGTGACTCGGGACTGTACCCAAAGACCACCGTTTTGCACGCCCTCATGGACGTGGTAAGGTGGAGATCAAAGCACAGTGGGAATCACACAAGACTCTATGACGATCTCGGGTCTACAGACTAATCTGCACAAGTGTCACCATAGAACTGCCATCTGACGTGAGGTATAATACCATCTGGGAGTTCTCGGCGAGTCCGTCCAGTGTACCCAGTCTCCACTGAGCACCCGTATACCATCTCTGATGTCAAACACCAATGGATATGGGATCATCCATCGCCCATCTCATGGGTCGAGAAGCGTATACGCTAGTCTACTCTGGTATATCGATGCCCCGTCTCGATACACCCACGACTAGGGACCATGAAGGATGTACTTGTAGACTACCATGTCCCCACTAGTATGATCTGCATCATAGTCCACGTAGTCAAGTACACATCCTAAGGGCTTTATCTGTTAGTGTATATGCCCTAGGGGCCATTATTGTATCATACTAGTTTGTATATTACTTAATGGAAGCTTGGGATATTCACATGTATATAACAGTCTTGCTAAACATGGTAGTATGCTACTTGGTTTTTCTATCTTAATATGTGAGTATACGTATTGATAGAGCTCTTAGGATCTTGCTTGACTACCAGCGTTGTGATGGCAGTCACACTAGTGGGGGGCTGGGTGGTCTACAGGCACATCCTTATTCAGGTCCCTAGTCGTAGGATTATCGAGACAGGGCATCGATACTCCGGAGTAGACTAGAGTGTACGCTTCTCATCCCAGTTGGGGAGATGGTCTGTCCCACAGCCATCAGTACGTTGTACTGGAGATAGTATACAGGTGCTCGTTAGGATACGGGTACACCGGACAGGACTCACGGGGAACTGTTGGTTGGTATTATACCCGTCGTCAGTTAACAGTTCCCAGGTGACATGTGTAAGTCCATATTGCGACCCCCGGTTCTTACGGGGAGGCGGAAACGGTATAAAATCAAAATTTTTATCGCAAGAGGCAACATGGACTAACTTATGGTCGGGATCGTTACCTAAACTAAAACTAGCAAACTAAGCTAAAGATGTTTAGCTACTCGGATGAAGATGGTTATACCTAAACTTGAACTCCTTCTCTTCAAGCTCCGGTGGTGGTCCGATGGCTCCTTCTCGTCGTCTCCGTACGCCGAAGATAGATCCACTTGAAAGCTCCAACCTTTAGCTCCTTCTTCGGTCTTTGAAGAAACTAGTTCACTTGGTTTGCTAAACCTAGTGAACTAGAATGAGTAGAGAGGAAATAGAATGGGATTTTATCTATGGTTCTTGATTCTCAACTCATGAGACAAGAGAACCATAGATCAAGAGAGGGAGCAAGAGGTTGAGGGTGAGAGCAAGGGGAGAGCTCAAGAACAAGAGAGAGAATGAGCAAGAAAGAATGAGGCTCTCTTTTCTCTCTCACCCTCTCATAATCCAAAGTGATCATAACTCATCATATCAAAAAAGTCTTTTGGTGATGGTTAGAAGCAACCATAAGGTTATCATATCATGCACTCATATTACTCAAAAAGCAAGCAAGAAAAAAGTCTTTGGCATGAAATGATAACCATGGTTATCATGATGGTCAACTAGTCAAGCCTAGTCAACCGGTCAACAAGTCAACAAAAGTCAACAAGTCACCAAAGTCAACAAGTCAACAAAAGTCAACAAGTCAACAACCATATCACCATAATACTTAATTAATATAATAGTTAATCACATATCATATTCTCATTAGGGTTGAGCAAAAAGTCAAAAGTCAACGGTCAACTGTCAACAACCCTAATGAGAATCCACTGCCTCTGCCTCCCTGTCAACTGTGCATACACACCCGCATCCGCGTTCCGAGGAACACGAATGCAAACTGGATAAATCCAATCCCATAAGGTACACTAGGATCTGGCTTAAACCAAAGCCCGCTAGTGTAAACTGTCCGGACACTGTACGCGCACAAGTGCACGGATGTGACCGAACCCTGTCGCAAAACCATGCGACCTGTCGCAATACCATGCGACCTCTACTCGTTTGCCTAAAGGCGAAAAGCTTTCTGTGTGGGACTCTAAAGACTCGACACTACGCTGGCAGTGGGTTTAACCACAGACCGCAAGCGGCACTAGCTGTGCGTAACGGTCCCCAGGTAATGCCGACAAGAAGACCGACGAGGCGAAACCCATCTGAACTCCTACTGAGCCTGAGCGTGACATTCTCCGTACAGTCCGGTCTGTTCGTCTGATACATCGCATGGCGGGCCTAGGGGGCGGTAAACGTCAGTCCCCCAATAGCGGTACAAGTCGTGCCGGAGTGAAGCCCAATACACCCTGAGATAACACTGGAAACCTACCAGTATATCTCGTTTGCCCTGGCCAGGGACTACTCGTGTAATGGCTCTCCTAGACACAGCGCGATGTCAACCCCCAATACCGGGAGAGACGAATCCTGTCTAACCGTCACTGCCTCCAAGTGCTTCGGGACTGCACCCAACCACCACCTGTTTGCACGACTCCTTTGAGCCGTGGTAGGGTAGTGATCAAAGTACAGTGGGAACACACTCGAGGCGGAGTGACAGTGTCAAGTCAGCGGACTAAGCTGTACTCATGTCACCTGGGAACTGATAACTGACGATAGGTATAATACCAACTAGTCAGTTCCCGACGAGTCCTGTCCAGTGTACCCGTAACCTAACGAGCACCCGCATACTATCTCAAGTACGACGTACTGACGGCTGTGGGACAGACCGTCTCCCACACTGGGATGAGAAGCGCATGCGCTGGTCTACTCCGGAGTATCGATGCCCTGTCTCGATAGTCCTGCGACCAGGGACCTGAATAAGGATGTGCTTATAGATTACCCAGCCCCCACTAGTGTGACTGCCATCACAACGCTGGTAATCAAGCAAAGATCCTAAGGGCTCCACTAATGCGTATAAGTGATATACTGAAATAAACACAAGTACACATTGAAGTAGAAACAAACCAAGTAGCATACTACTATTTTGAGCAAGATTGTATATACAAGGTGAATATCCCAAGCATCCATTAAGTAATATACAAACTAGTATGATACAGTAATGGCCTCTAGGGCATATACACTAACAATCTCCCACTTGCACTAAGGCCATGTACTGGCGTATCGAAGACCTATCATCTCGATCAGCCGCTCGAACTGAGTCTGGGGCAGGGCCTTGGTGAATGGATCAGCAGTGTTATCTTCTGAAGCGACTCTCCGAACCTCGATCTCCTGGCGATCTACGATCTCCCTGATCAGGTGATACCGCCTTAAAATGTGCCTGGATTTCTGATGGGACCTGGGTTCCTTCGCTAAAGCTATAGCCCCGTTGTTGTCGCAATACAGAGGTATTGGATCAACAATGGACGGAACCACCTGAAGTTCTTTCAAGAACTTCCTCATCCAGACAGCTTCTTTTGCGGCATCAGATGCAGCGATGTATTCCGCTTCCATCGTCGAGTCTGCAACGGTTTCCTGTTTGGAACTCTTCCAACACACCGCCCCTCCATTGAGGGTAAAGACAAAACCCGACATGGACTTGGAATCATCCTTGTCACTCTGGAAGCTGGAGTCAGCAAAGGCCTCGATCTGGAGGTCTTTTCCGCCATACACCAAGAACATCTCCTTAGTCCTTCTCAGGTACTTGAGAATGTTCTTTACCGCTATCCAGTGTTTCTCCCCAGGGTTTGACTGATACCGGCTTACCACACTCAGTGCATAAGCTACATCCGGTCTGGTACACAACATCGCATACATTATAGAGCCTACCGCAGAAGCGTAGGGTATAATAGACATGCGATCCCTCTCCAAATCAGTCTTGGGAGACATCTCTTTAGAGAGGGTGATCCCGTGACAAGCCGGTAGGTTACCGCGCTTGGAATCTTCCATACTGAATCTTTTCAGTACGGTGTCGATGTACCTGGACTGAGAAAGTCCCAATATCCTCTTGGATCTATCACGATGGATCCGGATCCCCAGGATGTATGAGGCATCACCCAGGTCTTTCATGGAGAACCTTTGTGATAAGAACCCCTTGACAGATTGTAGCATAGGAATATCATTTCCTATTAAGAGAATGTCATCCACGTATAAAACGAGGAATACTACAGTTCTCGCTACAAATCTACTATAGATGCATGGTTCATCTGGATTTTTGATAAAGCCAAATTCTTTGACCGTCTCATCAAAGCAGATGTTCCAACTCCGCGATGCCTGCTTTAGTCCATAGATGGACTTAAGCAACTTGCACACCTTTCCGCTGCTCCCACTCTGAATGAAACCCTCTGGCTGGTCCATATAGACACACTCCTCTAAATTTCCATTTAGAAAAGCTGTCTTTACGTCCATTTGCCAGATCTCATAATCGTGGAAGGCAGCAATGGCAAGAAGGATCCGAATGGATTTCAGCATGGCTACTGGAGAAAAGGTTTCGTCGTAGTCCAAGCCAGGTCTTTGACGAAAACCCTTTGCTACCAGCCTAGCTTTATAGGTCTCAACCTGTCCATCTACACCAATCTTCCTTTTGAAGATCCACTTGCATCCTACGGGTTTTACCCCGTCTGGAGCAATGTCCAACGTCCATACCTTGTTGGTGTACATGGACTCCATTTCGGTCCGCATTGCATCCAGCCATTTCACTGAGTCAACGCTCTGAACGGCCTGCTGGAAGCTAGTAGGCTCATCATAATCTATGATGCAATCCTCTCTATCCCCGTCTATGAGAAAACCGCAGTATCTCTCGGGCGGATGAGACTGCCTACTACTCCTGCGGAGCGGCGTAGGAATGTCCTGTTCTGTTGAACCCTCTGGTTCCACTAATCTTTCAGTAATAGTCTGTGGTTCTGGAATTTCTTCTAGTTCTACTGCGCTCCCACTAATTTCCTTTTCCAAGAACTGGTGTTCTAGAAAGTGGGCATTACGAGAAACAAGGACTTTTTGTTCCTCTGCGTAGTAGAAAAGATACCCCCTGGTGTTCTTTGGGTATCCCACAAACTTGCACAGTACTGAGCGTGCCTCGAGTTTGTCCGCATGCTGCTTTTTGACAAAAGCTGGACATCCCCAGATCTTCAGATATTGAAGATAGGGTTTCTTCCCACTCCACATTTCATATGGGGTGGTAGGCACAGTCTTAGTCGGAACTCGGTTCAAAAGGTATGCTGCTGATTCTAGCGCATATCCCCAGAATGATCGCGGCAACTCAGCGTTACTCATCATGGACCGCACCATATCCAATAGGGTGCGGTTCCGTCTCTCCGATACACCGTTATGTTGCGGGGTTTATGGAGGAGTAAGCTGAGAGAGAATTCCGTTCTCTTTTAAATAGTCCAGGAACTCGGCACTTAAGTATTCTCCACCTCGATCCGATCTTAGAATCTTAATACTTTTGCCGGTCTGTTTCTCTACTTCATTCTTATACTCCTGGAATTTTCCAAAGGCCTCGGACTTATGTTTCATTAAGAAGACATAACCGTACCTTGAGAAGTCATCCGTAAAAGTAATGAAGTAAGAATGTCCGCTTCGGGCATGTGTAGACATTGGACCGCACACGTCACTGTGTACGAGTCCCAAGAGCTCGCTCGCTCTTACTCCATGTCCAGTAAACGGAGTCTTTGTCATCTTTCCTTTGAGACAAGATTGACAAGTGGCATACGATTGATATTCGAACGCATTCAAATATCCTTCTGTATGTAACTTAGTCAACCTTTTCTCATTGATGTGACCCAATCTACAATGCCATAAGAAAGTCTGATTTATTTCCGGAGACTTTCTTTTGTGTGTATTCTGGACATTAAAAATCTGTGGTTGGTTTAACACGTATATACCATTACTCAGAGTACCTGACCCAATCAATACTTGATTAAGGTGAATGTTTACAACATTACTTACAAACGCAAATTCATAACCTTCTTTAGAAACTAAAGATACAGAAATGATATTACAAGTTGCGTTGGGTACAAAAAAGCAATTACGCAAAACCAAAACATGTCCATCTGACATTCCCAGGTGATAGTCCCCCACGGCTTTAGCATCCATGCTAGCTCCGTTCGCAACTTTGAGGGTCATGTCACCTGCCTTCAAAACCCTACGGTTTCTCAACGCCTGCAAAGAATTACAGATATGAGATCCTGATCCGGTATCCAATACCCAGGAAGTAGAGTTTATTGAAAGACAGTTTTCAATAACATACACACCTGAAGCTGAAGCTGCAACCTGCTTCAATTCCTGTGTTCTGGCCTTCCAGGCCCTGCAATCATTCTTCCAGTGTCCTTTCTTATGACAATAGAAGCATTCTTCTTTATCCACAAGCTTCCCCGCTATTTTTGTTGCTTTGCCTTTTCCCTTCGTATCCACTTTACCAACACCGCCCCTTGGTTTGGCGGGGGCCTTCTTCTTCTTTCCCTTGGCTTTCGCCTTGGACCTAGAAGAAGATGATCCTCCTACAAACAAAGTGGATGTTTCCCTACCTTTCTGTAGGGTGCCCTCTGCGCTCCTCAGCATGTTGAGGAGCTCTGATAGTTCAACCTCTTTTTCTTGTAGGTTGAAGTTCAGTATAAACTGGGCGTAAGTGGAAGGAAGGGACTGGAGAACTATATCCGTATATAGCTCACTCTCCAATGTGATCCCTAGGTCAGCGAGCTCCTCAATGAAGCCGATCATTTTTAGCACATGCTCGGCTACTGATGATCCGACGGCCATTCTTGTCGAAAACAACTTTTTCGACGCTTCGTATCTTGCGATACGTGATTGCTCTCCATACAGTTCTTTTGTATGGAGCAATATGGACTCCATGTCCATATTCTCATGCCTCCTCTGATGTTCGTTGTCCATCGAGGCAAGCAGGAGGCACTTGGCCTTCGCGCTATCAATCTCCCAAGTCTTGCGGATTTCCTTATCCGCGACACTGGAAGTTGGACCAGGGACAGGGGGAGCTTTGGTGGTAAGAAGATACCCCAGCTTGTCATAAGTGATTGCTATCGTGACATTCCTGAGCCAATCTTTGTAGTTTGGCCCTGTCAGCTTGTTTTTATCTAGGAGTAACTTAAGTCCAGTCATGTTGATTGGTCGCTGCAATTAGGAGAGAGAAGAAGAAACACTCAGCATGATGCTCTTGCAAGTTTAGAGTGGTTTTTAGTTTGTCTAAACAGGATGGCTCCCACTGTTTCTCGAATCCCTCCTCAAACCATAAAGGAAGAATTAGTCAGGATCAATCCCACCGTACAATACTTGCTTAACCGTTCAGCCAGGCCGGTGTCGGTACTTCGAGGGAGGTTTTCCAACGCTTTCGCGAAGTTCCTTAATTAGAGAACCTCTTTTCCCTGGGGGCGTAGCCCCGCTAACACCTTTCTAGGCACCTACTAGGTTTATAGCATTGATCGTTAAGTGAGAAATTTCCCGAGGAGTAGCATATACTCACAGTAGGATCGGGATCCAAATATCATCGCGTGACGAAACTGAAGGAATCCTACCAGAATCATCACACTCCAAATGGTATGCAAATCTAGCAAGTTTCAGTACTTATGAAACTCCCGATGTGGATTTTTGCCCCATGCTCTTATGACCTTGGCGTGAGGTCAAAATGTCATAAGTCACATGTCAAGTTCGTCCCATCATTATCCAGGTTAATTTGAATCCACCCGTACATACCCTTGACGTAGGCCAAAATGGCAGTACGACTGTCTCAAACCAACGCATTCTATCTATGCAACAGATAAATATCCGGCAGCTACCAATCACTATGCCTTGGCGTGAGGTCAAAATACATAGCTTGAATACTACCGAATATTTAACTGAAATGATGGAGGGCTACGGATGGTTTTGGCAAAACCGTGAACGTAGTGAACTTGATTTGGTCGATGGAACGAGATAGCTTTAAAATGGAGTGGCTCAAACTCCGTATTTTAAAAGTTTGTTTTGAAAAGAACCGAGTGGTTTTTCGAAAGTGTTCCAACGACTTTAACTTGGTTTATTATCTTGCATTAGTTCTTTTAATGCGTGATATTCTTGCATTAGTACTTTTAATGCGTCCCATCATTTAATCCTACCATTGCAGAAAACAACCAAAATATGACGTACGCTTATGCCATTCGCATTCGCCACTGGGCCTCGTCATTACCCGTTAGGTTACTTAACTAACGACAGAGCGGGGGCTGGGCTAGCGCGTCTGTAAAACATAAGCAACGCCTAAATAATATCTTATATAGATATACTGCAATGATAAACATTTCAGATCACAGATAAATACATTGGATATACTAGTAATCTGTAATTTGTACGAGCCTGTAACAAAAACAGATAACACGGTCGCGGTGAATAGCCAATACCCCACCCAAGACCCCTACGGGTACGGCAAACTACCCGCCAAGTACCCGAAGCGTAGCAACCTCCCTCATCTCCATGAGTAGGCCACTCGACACTTCGGCATACCCGGTAGTTTGTGCACCCCTCCACGGGTCTATCCTAGGAGCAAAAACAGTAAAAAGAAATTATACAATGACGGCTACAACCCCGACCCGGTTGTGCGGCCAAACAAATAATTATTACATCAATTTACAAATTTACATGAATTGCAAGAAAAGTAAACTCTCGTCTCACAACCCCCGGCTATTCACCCGCGACAATCCAACATATTTATATACACATTCCAGCACATTACAGATCATGTATAATCCCGACTAATCGACTTATAGCGATTAGCCGACGTTCAATACATGCAAACATCACAGATATAACCATCATAGTCAAAGTGCAATGAAGTTCGGAAAAAATACGGAATTATAGGACCCCAAAAGGAAATTTCTTTTCTGTAAAATCTGGGCACATATAATATATCTCAAAAATCCCAAAACCAACACAGACACACACTGCACGAAAAACGACGCACTAAAGACAACAAACCGCGGCGCTTCCGCGGCGGCCAAGAAGGGTCACGCGGCGGAAGCGCGGCGGTTTAGACGAATTGGTGAATCGTTTTTCATGGGTGTTCTAACAAAACCCTGAGACGAATTTAGGAGTATGAAGTTTTTCATTTTGACCAGAAAAAATTTCAACAGAAACTCAGTTTTTGTAGTTTTCCGGTTTTGTGATTTTTTTCGGTTCCGAACTTCGTTACACTTTACTACCTAGCTAGTTTAAGTTTAGTTAGGCTCTGATACCACTGTAAGTCCATATTGCGACCCCCGGTTCTTACGGGGAGGCGGAAACGGTATAAAATCAAAATTTTTATCGCAAGAGGCAACATGGACTAACTTATGGTCGGGATCGTTACCTAAACTAAAACTAGCAAACTAAGCTAAAGATGTTTAGCTACTCGGATGAAGATGGTTATACCTAAACTTGAACTCCTTCTCTTCAAGCTCCGGTGGTGGTCCGATGGCTCCTTCTCGTCGTCTCCGTACGCCGAAGATAGATCCACTTGAAAGCTCCAACCTTTAGCTCCTTCTTCGGTCTTTCAAGAAACTAGTTCACTTGGTTTGCTAAACCTAGTGAACTAGAATGAGTAGAGAGGAAATAGAATGGGATTTTATCTATGGTTCTTGATTCTCAACTCATGAGACAAGAGAACCATAGATCAAGAGAGGGAGCAAGAGGTTGAGGGTGAGAGCAAGGGGAGAGCTCAAGAACAAGAGAGAGAATGAGCAAGAAAGAATGAGGCTCTCTTTTCTCTCTCACCCTCTCATAATCCAAAGTGATCATAACTCATCATATCAAAAAAGTCTTTTGGTGATGGTTAGAAGCAACCATAAGGTTATCATATCATGCACTCATATTACTCAAAAAGCAAGCAAGAAAAAAGTCTTTGGCATGAAATGATAACCATGGTTATCATGATGGTCAACTAGTCAAGCCTAGTCAACCGGTCAACAAGTCAACAAAAGTCAACAAGTCACCAAAGTCAACAAGTCAACAAAAGTCAACAAGTCAACAACCATATCACCATAATACTTAATTAATATAATAGTTAATCACATATCATATTCTCATTAGGGTTGAGCAAAAAGTCAAAAGTCAACGGTCAACTGTCAACAACCCTAATGAGAATCCACTGCCTCTGCCTCCCTGTCAACTGTGCATACACACCCGCATCCGCGTTCCGAGGAACACGAATGCAAACTGGATAAATCCAATCCCATAAGGTACACTAGGATCTGGCTTAAACCAAAGCCCGCTAGTGTAAACTGTCCGGACACTGTACGCGCACAAGTGCACGGATGTGACCGAACCCTGTCGCAAAACCATGCGACCTGTCGCAATACCATGCGACCTCTACTCGTTTGCCTAAAGGCGAAAAGCTTTCTGTGTGGGACTCTAAAGACTCGACACTACGCTGGCAGTGGGTTTAACCACAGACCGCAAGCGGCACTAGCTGTGCGTAACGGTCCCCAGGTAATGCCGACAAGAAGACCGACGAGGCGAAACCCATCTGAACTCCTACTGAGCCTGAGCGTGACATTCTCCGTACAGTCCGGTCTGTTCGTCTGATACATCGCATGGCGGGCCTAGGGGGCGGTAAACGTCAGTCCCCCAATAGCGGTACAAGTCGTGCCGGAGTGAAGCCCAATACACCCTGAGATAACACTGGAAACCTACCAGTATATCTCGTTTGCCCTGGCCAGGGACTACTCGTGTAATGGCTCTCCTAGACACAGCGCGATGTCAACCCCCAATACCGGGAGAGACGAATCCTGTCTAACCGTCACTGCCTCCAAGTGCTTCGGGACTGCACCCAACCACCACCTGTTTGCACGACTCCTTTGAGCCGTGGTAGGGTAGTGATCAAAGTACAGTGGGAACACACTCGAGGCGGAGTGACAGTGTCAAGTCAGCGGACTAAGCTGTACTCATGTCACCTGGGAACTGATAACTGACGATAGGTATAATACCAACTAGTCAGTTCCCGACGAGTCCTGTCCAGTGTACCCGTAACCTAACGAGCACCCGCATACTATCTCAAGTACGACGTACTGACGGCTGTGGGACAGACCGTCTCCCACACTGGGATGAGAAGCGCATGCGCTGGTCTACTCCGGAGTATCGATGCCCTGTCTCGATAGTCCTGCGACCAGGGACCTGAATAAGGATGTGCTTATAGATTACCCAGCCCCCACTAGTGTGACTGCCATCACAACGCTGGTAATCAAGCAAAGATCCTAAGGGCTCCACTAATGCGTATAAGTGATATACTGAAATAAACACAAGTACACATTGAAGTAGAAACAAACCAAGTAGCATACTACTATTTTGAGCAAGATTGTATATACAAGGTGAATATCCCAAGCATCCATTAAGTAATATACAAACTAGTATGATACAGTAATGGCCTCTAGGGCATATACACTAACAACATGAGTACAGCATAGTCCGCAGACTTGACACTGCTACTTCGCCTCGAGTGTGTCCCACTGTTCTTAGATTGCTACCCTACCACGGCTCAAAGGAGTCGTGCAAACAGGTAGCAGTTGGGTGCAGTCCCGAGCACTTGGAGGCAGTGGCGGTTAGACAGGATTCGTCTCTCCCGGTATTGGGAGATGATATCGCGCTGTGTCAGAGAGCCATTACGCAAAGTCCCTGGCCAGGGCAAGCGAGATTTGCTGGTAGGTTCCAGTAGTTTCTCAAGGTGTAATGGGCTTCGCTCCGACACGACTTATTCCGCTTTTAGGGGACTGACGCTTGCCGCCCCCCTAGGCCGGATATGCGATAGTCTAAGACGAACGGACCGGACTTTATGGAGATTGTCACATCAGACTCAGTAGGAGTTCGGATGGGTTTCCTCATCGGCCTTCTTATCGACAACTACCTGGGGACCGTTACGTATAGCTAGTGCCGCTTGCGGTCTGTGGTTAAACCCACTGCCAGCGTAGTAGTCGAGTCTCTAGAGTCCCACACAGAGAGTTTCCTATTCCAGGCGAAACGATATAGAGGTCGTATGGTTTTACGACAAGGGTTCGGACGCATACGTGCGTTTACGCGCGTACGACTTTCGGACAGTTTTTACCAGTCGGTTTTGGTTTAAGCCAGTTACTGGTATTCGGTTATTGGATTTATACAGTCTAAAGTTTTTCCGTATTTTTGCGGATTGGAGGGGCGTTCTCGTAATTGTGCGAGAAGCTTCTAGAAGATGGTGACTAAGGAGGTTTAGGTGTCATATGCATTGAATGAGATTAGTGAGTCCTGAGAGTGATTCATCATAGTCATTAATGCATCATAAATGCTTAATGACTCATGATAATGAATCACCACTTGATATTTATGAAGCATGATTATTCATCACTTATTTTCTTTTCTCTTTTAAAAGATAATGCTTCATATATATTATGATAACTTACTATTCTCACTCATATATATCATTCACATTCTCTCTCCTCAAGCTCACTCTCTTCAAACCCTAATCCTCACCCCTCATGTGTTGAGATCAAGGATTAGTTAGACTAAACAATCCATAACCATCACTCTATCTCAATCTATCTTCTTTGATTAGCAATCCAAGAAGGTTAGTTGCCTCAAGTTTAGAGGCTAAGCTTGGAGTTTTGCTCTCGGGTGGATCATCTACTACAAAGAGAAGGCCGAGGAGGACAAGGAGATCGTAAAGACGAAGGAGTTGGTTCATTAGGTATAATCCCTAAACACAGTAGTTTAGAAACACTTTGTGTTTGGTTATTTATAGTTTAGCTTCGATTCAAGCGGTTAGTCGATGTTCGTTCACTAAACAAGTTCGTTTTTGAAAATTCCGCCTCCCCACAAGTATTGGGGTGTGGTACATCGACTTACAGTGGTATCAGAGCCTCGCTAAACAATAAATAACTTTATTGCAAATTTGTACGAATTTCGAACGGAAAAACGAAGCCGGAAAACCCTAAAAACATCAAGTTTCTGTCGAAATTTAAATGAAGTCCAAAAATTTTTCAGGGAAGTTCAGAGAGCTTGAAAAGACACCAGAAGAACACCCAAGAAATTTGAGCTCCTGAATCGGCAACGCGGCCGCGGAACCGCGGCGGATCGCACCGATCCGCCGCGCTTCCGCCGCCGAGTTGCCGAGTCAGGAACTCAAATTTCCTGTGCTGCTTCTCTGTGTTATTTGGGATTTTCTGGGATATTTAATATTTGCTCAGGTTTCAGTTTTACAGAGCAGTTTTTGGAGCAATATTAAAGATGTTTAGTCGATCGAAATTGTACAGTATTTGCATATTGGATTATATCTGTGATTGTATAATGTGTTCGTAAACCTCCCCTAACTGCTAGTATGTCAGTTGGCAGGGGGTTGCACATTTCTGAAATGGTTTTATCTGTTTGTGCATATGAACTGTATTGGACTGTTGTGGTGTATAGCCGGGGTTATGCAATGGGTTATTATTTAATTCATTTATTGTAAATGTAATTTGTTGTAATATTATTTTTGCGGGGCACATCCAGGTTGCGGTTGTAGCCACCGTTGTATTATTTTATTTTACTGTTTTTGCTCCTAGGACTGACCCAAGATGGGGTACACAAACTGTCGGGCGGGTAGTTTGCCGTACCCGTAGGGGTCGAGGGTGGGGTAATGGCTATTCATCACAACTGTGTAATCTGTCTTTTCTTGCAGGCTCAAAAGAAATACAGATTGCTTGCTAATCCAATATTGTTTATCTGTGTTCTGGAATGTATATCATTGCGTCAGACGAATGTTAAATATCTATATATATTATAGCTATTTAGACGTCACTTATGTTTTACACCCGCGCTAGCCCAGCCCCCGCTCTGTCGTTAGTTAAGTAACCTAACGGGTGATGACGGGACCCAGTGGCGAATGCAGATGGCATAAGAGGACGTCATATTTTCGTTGTTTTCTGCAATGATAGGTTAATGATGGGATGCATTATCTATAATGCAAAGAAAATAAACCAAGTTTAAATCGTTGGAACAATTTAAAAGAAACCACTCGGTTAATTTTAAAAAACAGATATTTTTAAATGCGGAGATTTAACCACTCCTTTTGAAAGCTATCAGGTTCCTTCGGTTATATCAAGTTCACTACGTTCACGGTTTCGCCAAAACCAGTCGTAGCCCTCCGTCATTTCATTTGGGTATTCAGTAGTATTCAAGCTATGCAGTTTTGGCCAACGTCATGGCATAGTGTTTGGTAGCTGCTGGGTATTCATTTGTTGCATAGATAGATGAGTTGGTTTGGGACAGTCGTATTATCATTTGGCCAACGTCAGGGATATATACGGATGGGTTCAAATTAACAAGATAATGATGGGTAGAACTTGACATGTGACTTATGACATTTTGACCAACGCCAAGGTCATAAGAGCATGGGGTAAAAACTTATATCGGGAATTTCTAAAGAAACTGAAATTTGCAAAGAACCAAGTGCATACCATTTTGAGTTTGATGAATGTTGGTAGCATTCCTACAACATTATCATACGATGATATTTGGATCCTGATCCTACTGTGAGTATATGCTACTTATCAGATTATTTATCACTTAACGATCAATGCTATAAACCAAGTAGGTGTCTAAGAAAAGTGTCAGCGGGGCTACGTCTCCAGAGAAAAGAGGTTCTTAAATTAAGGAACTTCGCGAAAGCGTTGGACAACCTCCCTCGAAGTATCGACACTGATCTGGCTGAACGGTTAAGCAAGTTTTGTACGGTGAAAATAGTTCTGGCTAATTTCTCCTTTATGGTTTGAGGAGAGATTCGAAAAACAGTGGGAGCCATTCAGTTTAGATAAACTAAAAACCACTCTAAACTTGCAAGAGCATCATGCTAAAGTGTTTTCTTCTCTCTCTCCTAATTGCAGCGACCCTGAAAATGACTGGACTTAAGTTACTTTTAGAGAAAAATATACTGACGGGGCCAAACTATAAAGATTGGCTGCGAAATGTCAAGATGGCCTTGACCTACGACAAATTGGGGTATGTCCTCACCACTAAGGCACCTGAGGCCCCAGGTCCGAAATACAGTAATGCGGATAGGGAAATCCGCAAAACCTGGGATTTAGATTGCGCGAAAGCCAAGTGCATCGTGCTTGCCTCGATGAACAATGAACATCAGAGGAGGCACGAGGATATGGACTTAGAATCCATATTTCTTCATACAAAAGAACTGTATGGAGAGCAATCTCGTATAGCAAGATACGAGACCTCGAAAAGCCTATTCCAAGCGAGGTTGGCTGTCGGATCATCGGTAGGCGAACATGTCCTAAAGATGATTGGCTACATAGAAGAGCTCGCAGACCTGGGAACCACTTTAGATAATGAGCTCTATACAGACCTCATTCTCCAGTCCCTTCCTAACACCTACGCCCAGTTTATACTGAATTTCAACATTCAAAGAAAAGAGGTTGACCTTTCAGAACTCCTTAACATGTTGAGGAGTGCAGAGGGCACCTTGCAGAAGGCAAGGGAAACACACGCTATGTTTGTTCGTAGTGCTTCTTCTTCCGGGTCCAAGGCTAAGGCAAAAGGAAGGAAGAATAAGGCTGCCAACAAACCTAGAGGAGGTGTAAGTAAAGTGCTAGGTAAGGGAAAGAAAAAGTTGCCGGTACCTGTAGTGGCTCAGGATGAGTGCTTCCATTGTCACAGGAAGGGGCACTGGAAAAAGGATTGCAAGGCGTGGATCGCCAACAAGAACCAAGGACCGAAGCAAGCTGTGGCTTCGACTTCAGGTGTGTTTGTAATTGAGAATTGTTTGTCAATCAACTCTACTTCCTGGGTATTGGATACCGGATCAGGATCTCATATTTGCAATTCATTGCAGGCACTGAGAAACCGTAGAGTGCTGAAGGAAGGTGATATGATCCTCAGGGTTGCTAACGGAGCTAGCGTGGGAGCTGTGTCCGTCGGGGATTATCACCTAGGATTGACCAGTGGACACATTTTGGTTTTACATAACTGTTTTTGTGTACCTAGTTTGACGTGTAATATCATATCAGTTTCCTTATTATCAAATAAAGGTTATGATTTCACGTTTGTAAGTGATGTTGTCAACATCCACCTTAATCATGTTTTGATTGGGTCCGGTACACTGGATAACGGTATATATGTCTTAAACCAAATCCAGATTTTCAATGTCCAGAACACACTAAAAAGAAAGTCTCCAGATTTAAATAAAGCTTTCTTATGGCATTGTAGACTAGGTCATATCAATGAGACACGGTTAACTAAGTTACATAAAGAAGGATATTTGGACTCGTTCGAATATCAAACTTATGCCACTTGTGAATCATGTCTCAAAGGAAAAATGACAAAGACTCTATTCACTGGACATGGAGTAAGAGCGAGCGAGCTCTTAGGACTCATACACAGTGATGTATGCGGTCCAATGTCTACACATGCGAGAGGTGGTTATTCCTACTTCATTACTTTTACGGATGATTTCTCTAGGTATGGATTCATTTATCTGATGAAACATAAATCCGAGGCCTTTGAGAAATTCCAGGAATACAAGAATTAAGTGGAAAACCAAACAGGCAAAAGTATTAAGACACTGAGATCTGATCGAGGTGGAGAATACTTAAGTGCCGAGTTCCTTGGTTATCTAAAAGAGAAAGGAATTCTCTCTCAGCTTACTCCTCCATACACTCCACAGCATAACGGTGTATCGGAGAGAAGGAATCGAACCCTATTGGATATGGTACGATCCATGATGAGTAATGCTGAGTTACCGCGATCTTTCTGGGGTTATGCGCTAGAATCAGCAGCGTATGTTTTGAACAGGGTCCCTACCAAGACTGTGCCTACCACTCCATATCAGATATGGAGTGGGAAGAAACCCTACCTTCAGTATATAAGGATTTGGGGATGTCCAGCTTTTGTCAAAAAGCAGTATGTGGACAAGCTCGAGGCACGATCAGTAAAATGTACATTTGTGGGATATCCAAAGAATTCCAAGGGATATCTATTCTATTACGCAGAGGAACAAAAGATTCTAGTTTCTTGTAATGCCCATTTTCTAGAACAGCAGGTTTTAGAAAAAGATACAAGTGGGAGCGAAATAGAATTGGAAGAAATTCCAGAACCACAAACTACTGCTGAAAGTTTGGTAGAACCAGTAGTTCAACAAGAACTTGACATTCCCGCACCCCTCCGCAGAAGTAGTAGGCCGTCTCATCCGCCTGAGAGATACTACGGTTTTCTCGTCGATGGGGATAGAGAGGATTGCATCATAGATGATGATGAACCTACTAGCTTCCAGCAAGCCATCCAGAGCGGCGACTCGGTACGATGGCTAGATGCAATGCGATGCGAAATGGAGTCCATGTACACCAACAAAGTATGGACTTTGGACTTTGCTCCAGATGGGGTAAAACCCATAGGATGCAAATGGATCTTCAAGAAAAAGATTGGTGTAGATGGGCAGGTGGAAGCCTATAAAGCTAGACTTATTGCAAAGGGTTTTCGTCAAAGACCTGGTTTGGACTATGACGAAACTTTTTCTCCAGTAGCTATGCTCAAATCCATTCGCATCCTTCTAGCAATTGCTGCATACCATGATTATGAAATCTGGCAGATGGACGTAAAGACGGCTTTTCTAAATGGTAAGTTAGAAGAGTGCGTCTATATGGATCAGCCAGAGGGTTTTGATCAGAGTGGGAGCAGCGGGAAAGTATGCAAGTTGCTAAAGTCCATTTATGGACTAAAGCAAGCATCGCGGAGTTGGAACATCTGTTTTGATGAAACAGTCAAAGAATATGACTTTATCAAAAATCCAGATGAACCGTGCATATATAGTAAAGTTGTAGCGAGAAGTGTCGTATTCCTCGTATTGTACGTGGATGACATTCTACTGATAGGAAATGATATTCCTATGCTACAAACCGTCAAAGGATTCTTGTCACACAGGTTCTCCATGAAAGACCTGGGTGATGCCTCTTACATTCTGGGGATCCGGATCTATCGTGATAGATCCAAGAGGATGTTGGGACTTTCACAGTCCAGGTATATCAACACTATACTGAAAAGATTCAGTATGGAAGATTCCAAGCGCGGTAATCTACCGGCTTGTCACGGAATCACTCTATCCAAAAAGATGTCTCCCAAGACTGATTTGGAAAGGGATCGCATGTCGATTATACCCTACGCTTCAGCGGTAGGCTCTATAATGTATACGATGTTGTGTACCAGACCAGATGTAGCTTACGCACTCAGCGTAGTAAGCCGGTATCAGTCTGACCCAGGGGAGAATCACTGGATAGCAGTAAAGAACATTCTGAAGTACCTGAGAAGGACTAAGGAGATGTTGCTTGTTTACGGCGGAAAAGACCTCAAGTTAGAGGGCTTTGCCGATTCTGGCTTCCAGAGTGATAAGGACGATTCCAAGTCCATGTCGGGTTATGTCTTTATCCTCAATGGAGGGGCGGTGTGCTGGAAGAGCTCCAAGCAGGACACCGTTGCTGACTCGACTATGGAAGCGGAGTATATAGCTGCTTGCGATGCCGCAAAAGAAGCAGTCTGGATGAAGAAGTTCCTAACAGAACTTCAAGTGGTTCCTACCATAGTTGATCCAATACCTCTGTATTGTGACAACAACGGAGCTATAGCTTTAGCGAAGGAACCAAGGTCCCATCAGAAGTCCAGACACATCTTGAGGCGGTATCACCTGATCAGGGAGATCATTGATCGTCAGGAGATCGAGGTTCGGAGAGTCGCTACTGAAGAGAACATTGCAGATCCATTCACGAAGGCCCTTCCTCAGACTCAGTTCGAGAGGCTACTCGAGATCATTGGTCTTCGATATGCCAGTATATGGCCCTAGTGCAAGTGGGAGATTGTTAGTGTATATGCCCTAGGGGCCATTATTGTATCATACTAGTTTGTATATTACTTAATGGAAGCTTGGGATATTCACATGTATGTAACAGTCTTGCTAAACATGGTAGTATGCTACTTGGTTTTTCTATCTTAATATGTGAGTATACGTATTGATAGAGCTCTTAGGATCTTGCTTGACTACCAGCGTTGTGATAGCAGTCACACTAGTGGGGGCTGGGTGGTCTATAGGCACATCCTTATTCAGGTCCCTAGTCGTAGGATTATCGAGACAGGGCATCGATACTCCGGAGTAGACTAGTGTGTACGCTTCTCATCCCAGTTGGGGAGATGGTCTGTCCCACAGCCATCAGTACGTTGTACTGGAGATAGTATACAGGTGCTCGTTAGGATACGGGTACACCGGACAGGACTCACGGGGAACTGTTGGTTGGTATTATACCCGTCGTCAGTTAACAGTTCCCAGGTGACATGAGTACAGCATAGTCCGCAGACTTGACACTGCTACTTCGCCTCGAGTGTGTCCCACTGTTCTTAGATTGCTACCCTACCACGGCTCAAAGGAGTCGTGCAAACAGGTAGCAGTTGGGTGCAGTCCCGAGCACTTGGAGGCAGTGGCGGTTAGACAGGATTCGTCTCTCCCGGTATTGGGAGATGATATCGCGCTGTGTCAGAGAGCCATTACGCAAAGTCCCTGGCCAGGGCAAGCGAGATTTGCTGGTAGGTTCCAGTAGTTTCTTAGGGTGTAATGGGCTTCGCTCCGACACGACTTATTCCGCTTTTAGGGGACTGACGCTTGCCGCCCCCTAGGCCGGATATGCGATAGTCTAAGACGAACGGACCGGACTGTATGGAGATTGTCACATCAGACTCAGTAGGAGTTCGGATGGGTTTCCTCATCGGCCTTCTTATCGACAACTACCTGGGGACCGTTACGTACAGCTAGTGCCGCTTGCGGTCTGTGGTTAAACCCACTGCCAGCGTAGTAGTCGAGTCTCTAGAGTCCCACACAAAGAGTTTCCTATTCCAGGAGAAACGATATAGAGGTCGTATGGTTTTACGACAAGGGTTCGGACGCATACGTGCGTTTACGCGCGTACGACTTTCGGACAGTTTTTACCAGTCGGCTTTGGTTTAAGCCAGTTACTGGTATCCGGTTATTGGATTTATACAGTCTAAAGTTTTTCCGTATTTTTGCGGATTGGAGGGGCGTTCTCGAAATTGTGCGAGAAGCTTCTAGAAGATGGTGACTAAGGAGGTTTAGGTGTCATATGCATTGAATGAGATTAGTGAGTCATGAGAGTGATTCATCATAGTCATTAATGCATCATAAATGCTTAATGACTCATGATAATGAATCACCACTTGATATTTATGAAGCATGATTATTCATCACTTATTTTCTTTTCTCTTTTAAAAGATAATGCTTCATATATATTATGATAACTTACTATTCTCACTCATATATATCATTCACATTCTCTCTCCTCAAGCTCACTCTCTTCAAACCCTAATCCTCACCCCTCATGTGTTGAGATCAAGGATTAGTTAGACTAAACAATCCATAACCATCACTCTATCTCAATCTATCTTCTTTGATTAGCAATCCAAGAAGGTTAGTTGCCTCAAGTTTAGAGGCTAAGCTTGGAGTTTTGCTCTCGGGTGGATCATCTACTACAAAGAGAAGGCCGAGGAGGACAAGGAGATCGTAAAGACGAAGGAGTTGGTTCATTAGGTATAATCCCTAAACACAGTAGTTTAGAAACACTTTGTGTTTGGTTATTTATAGTTTAGCTTCGATTCAAGCGGTTAGTCGATGTTCGTTCACTAAACAAGTTCGTTTTTGAAAATTCCGCCTCCCCACAAGTATTGGGGTGTAGTACATCGACTTACATTATCAACATGTAACTATAAGACAGTTTAAAGAGACAAGTGTACATGTTAAGATAAAGAGTAACCAGATAGCATACTATCATATCGAGCAAGAAAGTCATCTCTATATATGTCCAAGCATCCAAAATAATATACATCATCTGTACAATACTGGCCTCTAGGGCATACATACAACTAACAGTGTGATTGCGTTCGAGTCATTAAAAAGCTCACTCATTTCTGCTCCAGTTCTTTCCTCTCCTGACTGGACGTATCCATTTGAGATTATGTGCGATTCATCAGACTTTGCCATCGGTGCGGTCCTTGGACAGCACATCGATAAGATGCCGCACGTAATCTATTATGCTAGCCGAACCCTGAATGATGCCCAACTAAATTACAAAACAACCGAAAAGGAATTCTTGGCTGTTGTGTTTGCTTTAGAAAAGTTCAGGCCTTTCTTGATCGGCTCTCCAGTCATTGTCTACACGGACCATTCAGCTCTTCGCCATCTTTTTGCAAAGAAGGACGCAAAATCTCGGCTGATACGTTGAATCCACTTTCTTCAAGAGTTTGACCTTGTCATCAAGGACAAAAGAGGATGTGAAAACGTAGTCGTCGACCATCTTTCACGACTCCTTTCTTCGCCGACGCTTCAACTTCCGATCAACGACGTTTTCCGGATGAACAGCTCTTGACAGTACCATACGAACCCTGGTTCGCAGATATTGTGAATTATTTGGCCACAGGATTACTATCGAATGAATGGTCAGGTCAGGACATATCCCAAGTAAAACACTTTTACTGGGACGAACCTTATCTGTTCAAGTACTGTCCCGACCAGATTATTCGTCGGTGTGTCCCTGACAATGAATTCAAGAGCGTGCTGTCATTTTGCCACGATCAAGCATCTGGCGGGCATTTTGACCCCAGAAAGATAGCCGAGAAGATCTTGCAGTGTGGTTTCTACTGGACACAACTCTTCAAAGACGCTCATGATTACTGCAAGTGTCACGACCCGAAATTGGCACGTAACGACCCTAATACTACGCAACGACTACAGGCATAACGCAGTAAAAGTAAGCCAAAATCCAGAAATCTAAACCATTAAAAGACAAGAAAAGATAAGAAACATTTTTAAAACCTTTGAAATCGCAACCCAAATTCTTAAAAAAAAGTCCACCTTTAAAATTTTGGCAGCACCTCCTTTGTAAAAACTAACCCCAAAAATGGGTACAACAAAGATAAAAGGAAAGCATCCCCAAACGGGAGCAAATACACGCCCAAAGATGGAAAACAAATACCACAACAGATATACGACGCCGTAGCGAAGAAATAAAAGACGATAAAAAGGAAACTGTATAAAAGACAACCAAGTCACAAAATAATATACAATATCGTCCTCACCAAGTCTCTAAGTCAACAAGAAAAATAGTAGATAGAGAGTACAAGGATACAACGAATATACAATACAACAACGAATAACCACAAAACCCACCTAAGCAAACTGCACACTGTGAGCTGATGCGATATCCGTAGCAAAAGATGGTAAGATAGATGAATAGCCTGCCTCGACTACTCTGGTGAACAACCTGCAAAACAACTGTGGCACAACGGGGGTGAGTTGCCAACTCGTGAATAGTAAATAACATATGCAGGTAATCGCAAGTATGCACGTACAGCGCGAATCTAACATATGAAATTAATAGCAATAAAAGGTCATATGAATACAGAAATCATGAAAGGTACACTAATGGTACTACAATACATGAAGCAATAATATGACAATCGGTATGCAATAATCATGCAATAATGATATGAATATGTATATATGCAACAGTCATGAAAGGTACGCTAACAGGTACAACTAACACATGAAGAACTGCATATTAAATGAAGTATGCAATAGTCATGAAAGGTACACTGACAGGTACCACTAATACATGAAGCAGTGGAAAAACAGTAAATGTGAAGTATGGAATGAAACATGTCATTTCTACGGAATCCTGACATCGTGGTAGGATCGAAATCCTTCAAGACAATCCAAATCTCAATTCCTCAAATCAGCCTCCAAATTAGCTCTCATATCATATAAGTCTCACAAATCCTGAATGTACAACATCAAATAATTATCATATATCCTGAATGTACAAAATCAAGTGAATCTCATATATCCTTTATGTACAATATCAAGTAATCTCAAATGTCCTAAATCCAATATCAAGTGAATCTCTTATATCCTAGGTATATTTGCATGAATAAATATGATGAAGTATATGAATTTATATGCATACATATATATTAGCGTCCCATTCCACTTATATATATATATATATATATATATATATGCATATATAACAGCGTCCCATTCCTCTGTTATATATACTTAGAAGTAAAATATCATGAAAACAATGTGTCAAATATCGACACAGAAAGGCTGATCTATCAGGTGCTGTCACCAAGACTGGCATCCTGATAGGTACGTATCATACACTATACCGAAAGCTCGAGTGCCTAGCTCTGGCCCTCGCCTCTCGATGTATCCATACATACATGACTCCCGTCGGTATCCCCATGATAACCGCCGAGTCATTGGTAATGTCATTGTTAGGTACATGCCCACCTTCCAGGCTCAATCGGCATGTACCGTCGATCATCTTGCCGAGGGGAACCATACCGGGCCCCACCATGTACCCTCATACGACCCCCGACTCCTCACATGGGGTATATATATCAGAATCGATAAATCTCATGGTGGATGCTGAAATATCATATCAAGGGAAACCAGGTTTTTCAAATAATGCATAATTTCATGAATTTCCACGGTCCCCAAATCCAGAAAACATCATGAAAAATCCATATCTCAATGCGAAAATCCATTAATATAATATATGCAATATAAAACTGAAATGTAAGCATATAAAGGAAAAGGCCGCTAATTAACTGCAACAAGTTAATATAAATATCATGCGGATTCCTAATTTCTCCAATTCTAAATAACATCAAGTAAAGGTAAACATGTAGCTATAACTGATATATGTGTAAACATAAAGGTATAGCAAAGTATAAGTATCTACCTATCAGTAATGATGTAATATACCCTCCAGGTATAAGTGTAAATATGAATGCAAGGTATACCTGCAGCTATGTCATTATGTGTGTATCTATCATTAATGGTACAATACTTTATAGGTATACAGGTAACTAGCATGTAAGTATGTCAAGGCATATGTGTAAGCATATAGGTATATAGGTATGCTATAAGTCACATGCATAAAGAAATATGAATCAATGTCTCAATATCCCTAACCAAACTATATCATATCTATAAGTGGGTTGTGCGTGTCATGGCAATTATTGACGGTGTGTGGCATACAATCAGTGCTCGTGCAACATAAGCCGTCAATAATAGTGCAGTGTCCTAAGGATACTAGTCCAAGCACAACAACTAACTAAGCAGTAGGGTATATGCGCAATTCTAAATATGAAATTGAATATGCGACGAGTCAAGTCATTTCTAGCCTAGACGCATAATGCCATGCGGGCGATTCCCCTGTTGATATTAAATCTACTCACCAACGCTCCTGGCTAAGTGAAGCCTACCATCTGTCTTCCCTTTGTAGCAGTGTCCGAAGTCCCCGCCTGCGAACCTACAACATTAAAACAATAAAGCAAGTACATATTAGTAATAGACCAAAAACACATACAACTACATTTGACCGACACAACAACACAAAACATACTCTCAAGTGTTCGTATTGTGGCTAACGTGCGTAGCGACATGACGAAACCAACCTAAGAGCAAAATCACACAAAGTGCACGATCCGTGTCGTATAACGTATCGCGCTTAAACGAAACACAAGAAACTACCTAGGTGATCCCAGATTTTGCATACTGAGAAAACTCAACAATCAAACAAGACCAAGATCACCTAAACCACTGCAGACACCTACCCAGAAAAACCCAAACCCTAACTCCTACCCACGGCCGAGGTCGCCAGATCGCCCTTCAGAAGTCGCCGGCCGAGTCCGAGCTGATAGGGTTCGTGCTCCAGGTAAAGTCCTATAGTCTCAGGTACAACACAACTATAATGTTTGGTTTTCTCGTACACACCCCTGGTCACAGCAGAATACATATATCACAAATGAAACTAAAAATACGATATTATGCACAAAACTTAACTTTAAACACTCTGAACTAAAGCTAACAAGCTAAGCTACACAAAAATAACATAAACAACAGAAAGAGATCATTATCTAACCAAAAGAACTCAAAGATCCAAGCTTTGCATGCTCTAAGGCATCCAAGAGGCAAAAGGTGATCAAAGATGTGATTTTTGTGATATTTGTGAAGGATTGTGATGAATTGTGAAGGAACTTGTGAAGTGTTCAGTTTGTTATGAGAGGAAAGAATAAAATGAGAAGGGAAATGAGTGAGAGAGAGAGAGAGAGAGTAAGAAGAAATGAGAGAGAGAGGTGAGGTTAAGGGTGGGGTAAGTGCACCAATGCAATTAATGCACCATTAAAGCTTTCACACACACCTCATCACTCTCTAAAACAAATATCTTCTCTCTTCTCACAAAATATCAAGGAATGGTTAAGGATTAGGGTTAAAGCAAAGAATGGATTTAAAGCAAAGGATTAGAATTAAGGTTAAGTGTCATGGTTGCTAAGATCAAGATTTGCACAAACAGATCGTCACATTAACGTGCACACGTGCGTGCATGTCCATAACAAATAATAATAAATTATTAATTAAATGTTATAAAATGTTAGGAACCTGAATTGGTAATCTTTTTACAGTAAACCCGTATTAACGTCTAAATGAACACTAACCGAAATCTAAGGCGTTACAATCTCCCCCTTATAAAAATTCGTCCCCGAATTTAAAATTCTCACTAAGCGTACCTTCAAAGAGAATATTACAAAACTCTCATATCTCGCTCGCAGCCTCCCAAGTGATTACCTCACTATACGGCTACGTCCAAGAAAACCCTTCACAGATGGTAAGACCCTTGACCGAAGTTTCTCCACCTGCCGAGCCATTAACATAATTGGCTGCTGGTGAACGAAAGATCACGTCTCAAGATAAATGGTTTGGTGCTGAATCATCTGAGAAAGGTCATGAAGATAATCGCAAAGTATCGACACAAGGAATATGGGGTGAATACTCAATAATCTGGGCGGAAGCGCCAAATTAAAGGCAACGGAACTAACTCGCTTAAAGGATCTCAAAAGGACCTACAATTCTGGGATAGTCATCCCAAAACTCAATATGTCATTCATCGGAAAGTCCGTAGGAATACATGATCCCCCACTGCGAACTCAAGTCTGCGACCCCCACGGTCGGTATAAGACCTCTGTCCGCAATGGACCATTCTCATCCTGACCTAAAACAACTGGATCATCTCCGAAGTCTCTAGACTAGCTGGGGTCTAAAAATCCTACTTACGCGGAGTCAGAAAAATAGATTGGAGATCGACACAACCTAACAACTAAACCTAAAGGTTGCCAATTGGAGTGTCTCCTGATAACTGCTATCAAAGGAGAACCCTAACAATGGCAAGTGATGATCCCAACTGCCGACAACAATTAGTACGTACGCAGAAGTATATCCTCTAGAGTCGGTATAGCCCGCTCTCACAAAACCATCATCCTGCCGATTGAAAAGCGGAGCTAAAGCTCAACCAGTACCCAAGGCTTCCTGAAGTTCCTGTCCAAGACGGCAAGCGAACAGGGTGCCTTCATTGGATACGACCCATGAAGGAACTTCGTGCAACGCACAAACTTAACAAAGAACAACCGAGCAAACCGAGTATAACCGGATGACAAACATCCAAATAGAGTCACACCCTGACTAAACCTGGGTAGACACCATAACGAAATTCATGGAGATCTGCTCCTATTCCCACTTCAGAACGGTTAAAGGTTGCATCTCTCCAGCCGGTCTCAGATGCTCAATCTTAGCACACAACAAGACAGACACCTTGAAACGAAACCCGGAACTTCTCTCTATATCCCTGCCTACCCGTAACTATCTCACAAGTCACGTCAAATGTTGGTGGAACTTGATGAGTACAGAGAGTTGATAGATGTGCCTGCTCTAGGATTTCGCGTCTCTGCCTAACAGCAACGGGTACACAAACGCATCCCTAAACGTAGCACATCTGGTCACAAATCAAGGACTCTGAATCATTACCCAGCCGAGTATGCTCAAGAATCTCTGACGAGCGAGCATCGGCTGGCTGTGCCTCGCGAAAGCGATTAAGGAAAAGTGGTCGGGCGCGGACATGAGCAAGCTGTCCCCTCAGTAGAGGCGAACTTAAGCTGTACAACGATCGATCAAGAACTGTAAATCTGCAGAAGAATTTCTCAACAATCAAAATCCGCTGCAGGAAGATGTACATTAAGCTCTGGTGGTCCGTGAAAATCTGACACGACTCTCCGAACAGGTAGTGTCTCCAATCTCCAACGCAAGACCACCACGGCCATCTCCAGGTCAGGAATGGGATATCCTGCTAGTACTTCCTCCAAATGTAAGGAAGCAAAAGCGATAACTCTATAGTGTCACCTCAGTACACAGTCGAGCCCCACTCGCGAAACATCATAGTTAAACAACAAAGTCGCCCGAACCAGAAAGCAAAGAAAGAACTGATGCAGTTGTTAACCGAGTCTTCAACTGCCGAAAACTCCGCACGCATGCCTCAGTTAAAAGAAAAGGAACCTCCTTTCTGGTCAGTCCAGTCAACGGTGCAGCGATACATTAGTAATACTGCACGAAACGGCGGTAAAAACCTGCTTAGCCAAAAAATCTGCGGACTTCCGTTCAACACACAAGTCTGGGCCTAAGCTGTACGGCCTCAATCTTCCTCGGAACCATACGAAAACCGTCTTCCATAACTACAAGACCTAGGAGTCAACACAAACAAGACTGAAGGAACACTCCGAGAATCTAGCAAACAGCTCGCACTCTCCCAATGTCTGCAAAACAAATCCTCAAGTGCTACTCTTGTCCCTCACGACACATTGAATAGACCAAAATGTTGTCAATAACACAACAATAACTGGTCGAGGAACGGCCTGAAGAAATCTGGTTCATCATATCTACGAATGCTGCTAGGGCATTGGTGAGTCCAATGACACTACCAAACACACAAAGCTCGTAGCACGCATAAGGCAGTCTTCGGAATGTCACCACTCCGAACCCGTAACAATGATGACCTGATCCCAAACAAACTTAGAAAATGTCTCGCACTCTGGAGCTGATCGAAGAAATCATCAATGCGAGGTAAAAGATACCTATCCGCACCGTAAGCCGGTTCAATTGACGATCAATCAATACACAACCTCAAACTGCCGTCTCTCTCCTTGACGAACAGAAATAGGAGCTCCCCAATGCGAAACACTCAGACGCACAAGCCCCCCAACAAACAACTCTGCAGCTGATCCTTAAGCTCCCTAAGCTCCGCCGGCTCATCTGGAACAACGTCGGAAAAGTTTCGCACGATAGGAAAGACGGCCCAACAGACCCACTGTGGCTCCGGTATCACGAATGAACGCCACGAATCCTCAAAATCTTTTCCTTAAAAGCCAACTAGCGAAAAAAGCTGAATTCAAGCTGTGAGAGGCGGCTCCACTGCCCCCCTACACAACAAGAACTGACTCGCCGGGGAAAACAACACCTGAATGTTTTCTCGTGGTAATCCACAGACGCCTAGCACGTAGCTAACCAGTCCGTGCCTAGGAGAACGTCAAATCCAACATCTCCAGAAGGATCAAAGTGACGGACGAATCTCTATCTCCTATCCGATTGGCACATGACTGAAATACGTGTCACGCAACAAAAGAATCGCTGATAGAAGTTAACACAACAAACGGCTGATCTAGCTAACACGACTCTCCTCGTCCCAAACCTCTGCTACTCCCGCGACAGTCACGAAAGCTGTTTCGATGACAAGGCCTCTGTCTCTAGGCTGGTACACCGGTACGAGTCCTCCACGGTTCCGGAACTCCCAAAGTATTTGGAATACGTGTCTCGTCAACTAGGGCTGCATCCACTGTTGCTATGTAAGTGATGGAATGCTGTGTGCTGATCGCAAGGAACAACTGGGTAACAGGGGTGACAACCTTCTGTCGCTACGCTCGAATGGCCTCAACCAAAGAACTCATCGTCTGGCGCAAATCCTGCATCTCTGCCACAAGCCTAGCGATACTATTTGTCGAAGGCGGATCCGTCTGCTCCTATGCAATGAGTGTGCCATCCTAGTCAGTCCTCATCCTACCCGAGTCAATTCTGACCTCGGCCTTCGCTGCACCTCTCTGAGTCCCCATAGTCGTTGGCGGCAAAGGCTATAAATAGATATAGGATTCGATATGAACACGTAAATCGAATCACAAGGATATGAATTATCAAGGAAGGAATTTCAAGCAATTTGTACTTAGGTTACTTTAGGCGGAGCACCGCAACATGAGTACGCTGCAGACATACATACGCTACGTTACTCTGCTTAAGCTACCTACTCTATCATACCAAGGTCATCCTACACTCCGAAAGGTAAAACCTAGCGCTCTGATACCAACTTTGTCACGACCCGAAATTGGCACGTGACGGCCCTAATACTACGCAACGTCTACAGGCGTAACGCAGTAAAAGAAAGCCAAAACACAAAAATCTAAACCATTCAAAGAAAAGAAAAGATAAGAAACATTTTTAAAACCTTTGAAATCGCAACCCAAATTCTTTAAAAAAAGTCCAACTTTATTTCCTTTAAAATTTCGGCAGCACCAACTTTGTAAAAACTAACCCCAAAAATGGGTACAACAAAGATAAAAGGAAAGCATCCCTAAACGGGAGCAAATACACGCCCAAAGGCGGAAAACAAACACCACAACAGATATACGACGCCGTAGCGAAAAAATAAAAGACGATAAAAAGGAAACTGTATAAAAGACAACCAAGTCACAAAATAATATACAATATCGTCCTCACCAAGTCTCTAAGTCAACAAGAAAAATAGTAGATGGAGAGTACAAGGATACAACGAATATACAATACAACAATGAATAACCACAAAACCCACCTAAGCAAACTGCACACTGTGAGCTGATGCGGTATCCGTAGCAAAAGATGGTAAGATAGATGAATAGCATGCCTCGACTACTCTGGTGAACAACCTGCAAAACAACTGTGGCACAACGGGGGTGAGTTGCCAACTCGTGAATAGTAAATAACATATGCAGGTAATCACAAGTATGCACGTACAACGCGAATCTAACATATAAAATTAAGAGCAATAAAAGGTCACATGAATACAGAAATCATGAAAGGTACACTAACGGTACTACAATACATGAAGCAATAATATGACAATCGGTATGCAATAATCATGCAATAATGATATGAATATGTATATATACAACAGTCATGAAAGGTACGCTAACAGGTACAACTAACACATGAAGAACTGCATATAAAATAAAGTATGTAAACATAACAGTCATGAAATGTACACTAACAGGTACTACTAATACATGAAGCAGTGCAAAAACAGTAAATGTGAAGTATGGAATGAAACATGTCATTTCTACGGAATCCTGACATCGTGGTAGGATCGAAATCCATCAAGACAATCCAAATCCCAATTCCTCAAATCAGCCCCTA
The DNA here is from genome assembly GCA_030015575.1 of Agapanthus africanus. NCBI lineage: Eukaryota > Viridiplantae > Streptophyta > Magnoliopsida > Asparagales > Amaryllidaceae > Agapanthus > Agapanthus africanus. Next base: position 421,964,964 of record CM057345.1, on the reverse strand, counting down.
AATTGGCTCTCATATCATATAAGTCTCACAAATCCTGAATGTATAACATTAAGTAATTATCATATATCCTGAATGTACAAAATCAAGTGAATCTCATATATCCTTTATGTACAATATCAACTAATGTCAAATGTCTTAAATCTAATATCAAGTGAATCTCTTATACCTAGGTATATTTGCATGAATAAATATGATGAAGTATATGAATTTATATGTATACATATATATTAGCGTCACATTCCACTAATATATATATATATATATATATATATATATATATATATATATATATGCATATATAACAGCGTCCCATTCCACTGTTATATATATTTAGGAGTAAAATATCATGAAAACAATGTGTCAAACTTCGACACATAAAGGTTGATCTATCAGGTGCTGTCACCAAGACTGGCACCCTGATAGGTACGTATCATACGCTATATCGAAAGCTCGAGTGCCTAGCTTCGACCCTCGCCTCTCGACGTATCCATATGTACATGACTCCCGTCGGTATCCCCATGATAACTGCCGAGTCATTGGTAATGTCACCGGTAGGTACTTGCCCACCTTCCTGGCTCAATCGACATGGACCGTCGATCATCTTGCCAAGGGGAACCGTACTGGGCCCCACCATGTACCCTTATACGGCCCCCGACTCCTCGCATGGGGTATATATATCAGAACCGATAAATCTCATGGTGGATGCTGAAATATCATATCAAGGGAAACCGGGTTTTTCAAATAATGCATAATTTCATGAACTCCCACGATCCCCAAATCTAGAAAACATCATAAAAAATCCATATCTCAAAGCGAAAATCCATGAATATAATATATGCAACATAAATTTGAAATGTAAGCATATAAAAGAAAAGGCCGCTAATTAACTGCAACAAGTTAATATAAATATCATGCGGATTCCTAATTTCTCTAATTCTAAATAACATCAAGTAAAGGTAAATATGTAGCTATAACTGATATATGTGTAAACATAAAGGTATAGCAAAGTATAAGTATCTACCTGTCAGTAATGATGTAATATACCCTCCAGGTATAAGTGTAAATGTGAATGCAAGGAATACCTATAGCTATGTCATTATGTGTGTATGTACCTATCACTAATGGTACAATACTCTATAGGTATACAGGTAACTAGCATGTAAGTATGTCAAGGCATATGTGTAAGCATATAGGTATATAGGTATGCTATAAGTCACATGCATAAAGAAATATGAATCAATGTCTCAATATCCCTAACCAAACTATATCATATCTATAAGTGGGTTGTGCGTGTCATGGCAATTATTGACGGTGTGTGTGGCATACAATCAGTGCTCGTGCAACATAAGCCGTCAATAATAGTGCAGTGTCCTAAGGATACTAGTCCAAGCACAACAATTAACTAAGCAGTAGGGTGTATGCGCAATTCTAAATATGAAATAGAATATGCAACAAGTCAAGTCATTTCTAGCCCAGACGCATAACGCCATGCGGGCGATTCCCCTGTAGATGTTAAATCTACTCACCAACGCTCCTGGCTAAGTGAAGCCTACCACCTGTCTTCCCTTTGTAGCAGTGTCCGAAGTCCCCGCCTGCGAACCTACAACATTAAAACAATAAAGCAAGTATATATTAGTAATAGACCAAAAACACATACAACTACAATTAACCGACACAACAACACAAAACATACTTTCAAGTGTTCGTATTGTGGCTAACGTGCGTAGCGACACGTCGAAACCAACCTAAGAGCAAAATCACACAAAGTGCACGATCCGTGTCGTATAACGTATCGCGCTTAAACGAAACACAAGAAACTATCTAGGTGATCCCAGATTTTGCATACTAAGAAAACTCAACAATCAAACAAGACCAAAACCACCTAAACCACTGCAGACACCTTCCCAGAAAAACCCAAACCCTAACTCCTACCCACGGCCGAGGTCGCTGGATCGCTCTTCAGAAGTCGCCGGCCGAGTCCGAGCTGATAGGGTTCGTGCTCCAAGTAAAGTCCTATGGTCTCAGGTACAACACAACTATATTGTTTGGTTTTCTCGTACACACCCCGGGTCACAGCAGAATACAGATATCACAAACGACACTAAAAATACGATATTATGCATAAAACTTAATTTTAAACACTCTAAACTAAAGCTAACAAGCTAAGCTACACAAAAATAACATAAACAATAGAAAGAGATCATTACCTAACCAAAAGAACTCAAAGATCCAAGTTTTGCATGCTCTAAGGCATCCAAGAGGCAAAAGGTGATCAAAGATGTGATTTTTGTTATATTTGTGAAGGATTGTGATGAATTGTGAAGGAACTTGTGAAGTGTTCAGTTTGATATGAGAGGAAAGAATAAAATGAGAAGGGAAATGAGTGAGAGAGAGAGAGAGTAAGAAGAAATGAGAGAGAGAGGTGAGGTTAAGGGTGGGGTAAGTGCACCAATGCAATTAATGCACCATTAAAGCTTTCACACACACCTCATCACTCTCCAAAACAAATATCTTCTCTCTTCTCACAAAATATCAAAGAATGGTTAAGGATTAGGGTTAAAGCAAAGAATGGATTTAAAGCAAAGGATTAGAATTAAAGTTAAGTGTCATGGTTGCTAAGATCAAGATTAGCACAAACAAATCCTCACATTAACGTGCACACGTGCGTACATGTCCATAACAAATAATAATAAATTATTAATTAAATGTTATAAAATGTGAGAAATCCGAATTGGTAAACTTTTTACAGTAAACCCGCATTAACGTCTAAATGAACACTAACCGAAATCTAAGGCGTTACAGCAAGACTTGCTCCCAGTGCCAATACTTAGGCCGGATATCTAAGAGAAACGAGATGCCCCTCCAACCAATTTTAGTTGTGGAGATTTTCGATGTTTGGGGGATTGATTTTATGGGGCCGTTTCCCAGCTCTTTTGGGAACTTGTATATTCTTCTCGCTGTTGATTATGTCTCTAAGTGGGTCGAGGTTGTGCCCAGCCGGACTAACGACAACAAGGTTGTCGTTAGATTCCATAAGGAAAACATCTTTTCCCGGTTTGGACACCCCCGCGTGATCAATAGTGACAATAGAACACATTTCTGTAATAGGACTTTCGAGGCCTTGATGTGGAAATATTCCATTAATCATAAGCTATCAACGACCTACCACCCCCAAACATGTGGGCAAGCCGAAGTGTCTAATCGGCAAATCAAACAGATTTTGGAGAAGACGGTTTCCAAGAACCATAAGGATTGGTCTTTAAAATTTACTGATGCCCTTTGGGCATTTCGAACTGCTTATAAGACTGATCTTGGTATGTCTCCTTATCGGCTTGTTTATGGGAAGGCTTGCCACCTTCCAGTGGAAATCGAGCATCGCGCATTTTGGCGATAAAGGAGCTGAATCTATCCCTCGAAGATGCGGGCAGCTTTCGGAAGCTGCAGCTGAATGAATTGAACGAGCTTCGGGATGAAGCTTACGACAACACGGTTATTGTGAAGAACCGAATGAAGGTTTTTCATGATAAACACCTTAAACGCAAAACTTTCACACCTGGTCAACAGGTACTTCTTTACGACACCCGATTACATTTCCATCCCGGTAAGCTCAGATCTCGCTGGAAAGGACCATTTTTTGTGCGGACTGTATACCCGCACGGCGCTGTGGATTTGGAGAATCCAAAGGACGGTTCATTTTTCAAAGTAAACGGACATAGACTGAAACCGTACCTTAGCGCTGAACCTGTAACGTTTTGAAAATCGTTTCGGTGAAATTTCGAAAAAACGGTAAAATAAGGGGGTTTTCTGTAAAAAGTCAAAATACAAATATCTTATTATAAAAATTAAATATAAATATTCTAGCTATGTAATTGCTAGTATTTGGTGTTTATTGAGTCACTGGTGAAATTTCAAATTTTCTGAAAAAAATTATTTTATTATTATTTTAAGCCGTCACTAATACATTTAATTAGGAAAAATTACAAATTGGAATGAGTTGAAACAAATTTTGTGCATCATAAAACATTAAATAAAATTTTATCATGTGGTTTTTGAAATGAAATCGTTTGCCAAAACGGTTTAGAAAATATCGAAGAAAAAGGCTTATTTTGCGAAAATAAAAATAGAAATAGAAGTGAGGTGTTTTAATGAGGCTTAAGGGGTTAATTTGGCTTGGAAAATTTCTTCACAAACACACACACACACACACACCATAATCTTTCTGGCCGAATCCATGCTGCCCCCACCATTTCCCACTTAAGAAAAAGTCAATGAAAGTGTAAAGGAAAAGAGAGTAATGGAAAAAGAAAACATTAAGAATTAAGGTGTGGTTGTGTTGACTTTGGGGGGGGGGATTCAACCTAACACCTTATCACTCACTATCCCCACCTCATAGTGGCCGAGCCCCCCCTTCCCCAATCCAGCAACAGCCCTTCCCCATTTCACCCCCATTCCACTTGAAAAAAAATTCATCAAAATTGCCTCAAAATCCATCAAAAAAATCCCAAAATCCAAATCCAACTCTTACCCATTATTTCTTGCCCAAGCTAGCATGGATCTAGGGAACAAGATTGCAATTTGGGAGGCTATGTGTGCTTGTAGGATCTTCAAATTGATTGGGTATAAATTCTAACCCTTTGTTTAATTGTTGTTAAATACTTTAAATCAAACATAATTAGTTAATATTATGGGTTTAATTGAATAATTGGAAAATCTAGTAAGGGTTTGTGATTTGCAATTAGGGTTCTTATCATGTAATCATGGTTGCAAAGTGTAGATTATCATCTTAAGGAAATGAAAAATTAATCTTTTTGATAATATGTAAATTGTTAGATGTAAAATGTCCAAATTAAGCTTCTTTTTTTTTATTATCTAAACTAGGTTTTTAGAAATTATTGAAAATGTGAAATTTAAAATCTAGTTAGGATTTTTATAAATTGATTATGATTTTAATATGGAGATTAACATGTTAATGGAATGCTAAAACTAATCTAGTTGCTTGTTTACAAATTGTTGCTTTTAAAGAGTTAAAATCGGTATTTTGGCAAACTAGGAATTTGAAATTTATACAAATTGATGAGATTAATTTGTGAAAGTGATTTGTATGACCTAATTATGTTATTTAATGAGCATTTTGGCCATTTAAATCACTAAAATTTGTAGATTAGTTAAAACATCAAGTTTTGAACCGAAATGGGAATTTGTGCTAACTAGGTTTTGGAAAATAAAACGATTTGTTTGATTTTAATGTTTTGATGAGTTAAACCTTTTTTCATATATAATTAATGATTTGTGAAGCCATGATTGGTACGTTTGGTGTTTTTCTTGATCAATCGGCGTTTGTACGCCGATGTCAAGGGTTTTTGGATTGATTTGTGAAAGCAACCATAGGTATTGACCTATGTGGGATTCGTGTGTCGTTTTGGTCATGAGTCGGATTTTAATGCGATACGGTGTGTTATGATATGTAGGTACCCCATATGGACTTCGAGACGACAAGTAAGCGCGTGGCGACGTCGGTACCGGCGAGCGAGGACCGGGTGAGTAGATTTATATCTACGGGGAGAAGTCGGGTGGATGGCGTATAGCACCCCCGCAGTCCGTAGTGTAGCTCATATATATATGTTTATATAGGTGTTTTATGATACGAGAATTTTTATTCATGATATGATTATGTGTTCATGGATTAGCTTTGGGTTAGTTGCGAAACCCTAAAGTAGTTGTTATACCCACATACGCACACACAGACTTGCATACATTACTTTCTTGTGCGCCGATTGGGATGTGTATATATGTATATATGCGTGGGTATGGGACTATGCATATGTACATTCATATACACATGCATGGATAATGAGGATAGTACTTGGGATTTAAGATGAGTCGATGAGATTTGATTTGAGGCTGTGAGATCGGTGATATAGCAGGGTTCGTATTTGAGATACGACATGACGTTGTAGCGGGTCTTGACGTAGTGTTTCACACACGTGCATGCATACTTAGGCGGTATTAGTATTGTACTAGACATAGGTCAGTACCCTAGACTATGATCTTGGATAAAGAGGATACCAGAGGAATAGTGTGAGGAATATGATATTGACCCGTACCCAGATTTGGGGATGCCGTACGACGGATTTACGTACGAGCTATATCTTGATGATTGATCCGCACTCTTGACTTGGGATGTCTAATTATAGATATGGTATAGGATATGATATTATTGAGGCGGGATCACCGACTAATATATATACAGGTATGTATATGTATCGACTCAGATGTTAGGCGGTTTCCTTACCTGTAGTCTAGCTTGTAGCTTAGCCTTTTAGTTTAGTTAGTTGTTAGATTAGATTCGGTTCCTACCTATTTCAAAGCTTATGAATCATGCGTATTTTAAAAGACAGGTCAAGGGATTCTACGGATATTTCAAAAACGTATCTTTTCTTAAAAACACCGTAGCCCCTATTTTCAAAACCCCACGATTCGTGTTATTTCAAAAGGCACCATTGTAGAACTTATATTAGGTTAATGCAGATTAGTTATCGTTGCGTCTAGTATTCAGCTCCCGCTCATTATTGTTGTTCGCTCCGCATCACATGCTTATATGATGCTTCATATTCTACTGTTGATATCTTGTGGTTAGGACACCAGCACCATTACCGATGATGCGTATGTACCACGTACACTTACTTGCCGGCTCACACACATCTTCATCGGTAATTGCCATGTCATGTACACCTTAGAAAATATTATTGCTTGACATAGCCTGTTAGCTAATAGTTTAGACATGATATTAGTGTACTTGCCTTATATGTTAGTTTAGACATTGTAGTTATTACCTGCTACTTCATGCATACTGTTATTCATTGTTATGCCGCATTCATGGATTCTCATGCATATATTCACTTTTTACGTGCTATTGAGGTTTTGGATTCGGATTTCCATGAGATTTTCTGGATTTGGGGAAAACCGCAAAACATATACAAACTTCTTCTTTCTCTTTTTAAATGAAAAGCGCGGTTTTTTTCCCATGATGTATGAGTCGTCCACCATGAGTTTGCTGATGGATTTCGAGACCCGATTCGAGGAGTTGGATGAACCGTTTCGGGTACATGGTGGACCCGGTAAGGTACCCCGGGGCAAGAAGCTCGTGGTGATGACGATGAGCCTGGCAGGGGGAGACTACCTACCGGTGATTTTACCCGACGCGTCGGATATCCGGAGGATACCGTCGTGGTCTTGAGATGGATGGTAGGGGCCGGTCTGGACTGACGGCGCCCTAGAGATTGAGATTGAGACATTGTGATTCCGAGATATTGAGGAACTGAGATTTGATGATACAGGCCAGTCCGGATAGCCGGAGCCTGAGGCTTTGAGACATTGAGATTTATGTTTTGTGTCGATGCTAGACACTGTTGATGCTGATTTCATTTATGATACCTCATTTTAAAAATACAAAGGAAATCTCACTAATTTATGAAAACAGTTCTTCATTTACATGTATTCTGTTTTCATGCATTCATACCTCATTCATATGATATATTACTACCTGAGGCACTGACACGGGCACATGAGATCACACTCGGGTTAGATATTACCCTAGCCATTGTTATAGGCTGCATGTTATTCATATATTTAAGGATATATTATGATCATTGACCTAGGTTGCGTTATTTATGCGATTTCTGTGCATAGATGTTTTTCTATTCACAAGTTGGCAACTCACCCCCGTTGTGCCCCAGTTTCTTGCAGGTTTGCCGTACAGGTTTCATTACGGCTTGCGGGCATAGTTTCCTTCGGGTGATTTGCTAGTAGGTGGGTTTACTTGTATCGTACCCTCCATTATATAACTTGTATATTATTACTCTGTTGTATCTAGAAGTTCCATCAACTAAACATGTATTTATTTTGAGATAGAGACCAGTGATGTTATTCCTTCGACCTTAGAGTCGCGCGTTATATTTCTGTGGTTTTCTTATGATTTTGAGTTTCCTTTTGAATTTTGATCCTCGCCGTTGGCGTTGTATATTATATTGCTTGTGTGGTTGTGACCGTCGATTGACGAAGAGCTAGCTCCTGCTTGGGGAAGCCTTTTTATTGATTTCGTATACTATTCATGTTGCATCCCGTTTGGGAGCCAGTATTTACAAAGGAGACTCTGCCGAAATTTTCAGGAAATATTTAATGTTTTTAAAAAAGGCATAATTCGGCTTATGCTATTAAAACTACTTGATTTAAATTGGTTTTCCTTCACTCTACTACTTTTCTTGGTTTGGATTTCTGGGTTTTCGGCTTACTTAGATAACGTACGCCTCGAGACGTTCGTAGTTTAAGTGACGGTCATATTCCGTAATTGCGGGACGTGACAGAACCATCAGAGGAGCTCCTGGTCTTGCAGGAGCCGGTTTACCCTGTATAATCTTCCTCTGTCTACCACCAAACTTCGGTTATCCAGCCAAAAACAGTAGACACTGTTTCAAATAAGTTTAGGGGTATGTATATACTATTTTTGTGGATATTCTTGTCCGGTGCATATCCATTTTTGACGAGAAATCTTGTCTGGTGATGCTCATTTCATTTCATTTCAAAAAAAAAATTTGTATATATAACCGACGATTTTGACCCTTCAAGAATTTTGATGTACAAAGACATTGATGGCACTGTCCAGTTTAAGTTTGGGGGTACGCTCGGTATGCATTTCTAACCTTCGCATTCATATGTATATTTTGCTTCTGCATACTAAAACCCATAAAAATCAGAAAATTTTCTAAAAATATAACACCTTTGTCGTCAAGTTAGCTAGTGGGACAACTAAGATTCAATATTTCGACCGTTTTGTTTGATAAGACAGGAACAACTAAATCCTATTTTTTGATTTTGAAAACCTGAAAGATAACCTTCCTATGAAGTTAACTATAGCTAATATATGTCTTTACATCATATTACATATGTCGTGAGTTTTGAAAATTAGATGACAAGTCTATTATGTCTGAAAACTTTTTAATTGATAAACTATTTTCTGAGGATCAAATAGGTTTGTTCTGAAATAAGTAATATCAAGAATAGTTTATGAAGTGAAGCATATATGAAGGGATATTATTGATGCCTAAATTGGAACTAATTCTGAAGAATAACCCATCTTAAACTTGATTGGAGTGATTACACACTTAAAACCACTAAACACGTCTTTTATAAAAATAAAAAAAATTGAACTACTGGTTATATCTCCGTTCGCATTAAATCATCATGATTTTCACGCTAAAATTGGTCTTTTGTTTTAGGTTCTAGGTAACTTGAGTAATTAAGTCCGTTGGGGTGTCTCTACACCTAATGCCCTAAAACCAACTGTTTGGGTGTATTGGCCCAAAGCTCGCTAAGAAGTCTAGAAAGTCCAAATTTAAACAAAGTCAAGCAAGTGTTCTCTCCGAGTTAAAATTCCTAACGGTTCTTTGTGTGAGAATAATCTTGACAAAAGATAGGATTTTTATAAAAAAATATTTTTAACGGAGATATGAAGGTTTTATCCTATGATGAAGACTTTTGCACGTTCACAGTGGTGTGTATGAAACGAAAACAAGAAAAAGGTGGAGTGAAAAATAAGACCTAGTTTCCTGTTATGGAAGATAGAAATTCTTAATTTGAAACCTAACTGGAAAACGAAACTTGAGATCTACTTAACTCTTTATAAAACTTGTGTGATCCTTTTTAAATTTTATCTGGGCTTTATTTTGTGACATGACGACTTCAATCGATCCTTTTGAAACTTAGCGACACTATTTGCACTGCACATAAAGACATATAGAATCTTAAGTTAAATAAGAAGCGAGGTGTGAAAAATAAAGGTTCGATAGCTCTAGAATTACGATAATAGAATTACCAGCTTTAAAACAAAACCTTAAGGTTAGAATCATAGTTATTTCGCAAAACTAGCTTGACGGGATTTTGTGGGTGTAATAAGCTGAAAACCCTCAGGAGGCAACACTCCTCTTGCTAGGGACACCTAGAGGTTTAATGGCTTGTTGCACGTGCTCAGTGCAATCGCGTTCCCTACAAAAGTGAGGTTATGATTTTGTTTTGCTTGGGACGAGCAAATGATAAGTTTGGGGGTATTTGTTCATACCAGAATATTGCATTTTAATACCGCTCATTCATTATCTACTTTTTGTATATATCGGTACTATTAACCAGTGTCTGCTCAGTATTACAGATTACAGGTATTCGGGACAAAATACTAGAAATACACTTAAAATCACAGATATATCATTTGTGAGCCGACACTGCAACCAGAACCACGAACCTACCGATACTTCATGAGTTTCTTCTTGCAACATACATGTGTACAAACTTTTTTAGATAATTGGTCCAATACATACAAGTGTGAACACTAGCTTGTTGGTTCATGAACCTAGTGAAGAGGGCTGCCCATGGCATGATGACTTGGTGCAAGTTGCATGAGTGTGATGTGCATTTAATGCAAAAAGAGTTGATGTGATTGGAAGCTACAAGTTTCCTCCAAAACCCTGAGTGCATAAAAAGCCAAAACAGAGAAAATAAACAATACCAGAGTGATACTAGAGACAACAGAAGACCACACACAAAATACGAGCCCTTGTGCTCGGATTTGACCTGAGTACAAGCCCACATGGTCCGAGCTCGCCGGCCCAATCTCCCCTAAAGTGACACAAACATCTGTGGGCCCCTCCTTGCTGCCTTGTCATCATTTTGTTATTGTTTGTTTATTCATCTTTTGAGCCTATAAATACAGAACAGAGGGCAAAGGAGTGGGATACTTACTTTTTGTTTAGTTTTGTGTTAGAACTCTTGTAATTTGTTTGTTATTTCTTTTTGAATTCTTGAGCTCTTGCCCCTTTTTCTTGACCTTGCAACTTCTCCTTTGAACTTGCATGCTTAAGGCTTAGGTTCTTGACTTCAAGATCACTTGTAACTTGTTTGCAATTCAATAAAAAGTCTCATTTTGTTACCATGTCTTGTTCTATTTTACATATTTGAATTTATGAAATTCTTGCTTTACTTTAATTTTGTAATCTCTTAAGTGAGCTTGCAACCTTAAAGTTTGGTATTGGATTTTACATTGCACCGGGCTTTAGAACAATTGAAGATATTCGCACTTGGATTCATCGGTTCTTTCTTTATCTTTCTTTTCTTGCATCGTTTATTATGTTTCTTCTTCTTGTCTCTTTTCTTTATTTTTTACTTTGTGAATATGTGTGAGTAATCTATTTACTTGTTAAGGGTGGAATATGGCTAGATTGTATTTGAAGATGTTCTTTGCTAAAACTTTAAAAACCTTAAACTTTGCAATTGAAACTCAGTGCAAATCACTTGCAATTCCGCTCCGCTAGGCATCCTATCCTACCACAATAGCGATGATTCCTAATCGTGACCGGATTGCTAGTGGTTTGCCGAAGGCTAAAATCAAGAGATAACAACGGAAGGATAAGGGAAAAAGAGACAGATTTAGCGAAATGCCACAAATACCGTATTTCAAGTTCCCTAATCCGCGTTGTTACCTAATGCTTTAGTGTCAATACCAAAGTTGCGGCTATAAGGAATCAGCAAATCTCACCTTCATACAATCTAACCTATTACTACCCTTAACAAGTCTTCTTATTATACATATCCTTATTACGACATTTGGTTTAACCGACAAATCAAAATATGTTGTTAACTCGTTAAAACAAGCGTAAAAACTTACCATCTCCCTGCGGACGACCCGTACTCATCGCGGCTCACTACTCGCAACACCGTTTTGATTGCGGTAATTTCAAAACTCTTTTTAAATACGATACGGCAAAAACGTAACAATCACAGGGCTCAAAGGGGTCGTGCAAACAGGTGGATTTTGGGTACAGTCCCGAGTCACATGGAGGCAATGAGCGATAGGAGGGGTTTCTTCTCCCCGGTATTGGGGGTTGATGTTGGGCTATGCTCGATTGGCTATAACTGGAAGACCTTGGCCAGGGATGCTGCTGAGATTTACTGATAAGAGTTATCAGTAGTTTCTCAAGCCGTTATAGGCTAGACATCGGCATGACTTATCACTGTAGGGTTACTAGGCACTCTAACAAGGGTTAAGAAGGCATCAACCATGCCCGATTAAAATTTTAGCCGTGCCGAACAATCCTAAACAAGATCTTTGCTAGATAATTAGGGTTACACATGCTAATAAATAACATTTACAACTAAGTGAATATGAAATACAAGCTTTGTAGATCGGTCTTTCACTTCTAAAGCTCCTTGTCGTAGTCCCTTCGCAGCGATCATTGTTCTCCCGGGCTCTTGCATGGCTTCACGAGGCAAAAGAAGCGTCCTTGCTTGAAGTCTTCTAGGCCGAAAATGATGTACGTCAAGGGAATACCAACTCAAGCTACTACTTCACTAACTAGAGAATTAGTGAAGCAAACACCCTAAACTAAAGTGCTAGTCTAGTAGATGATGGAGAAATAGGAAGTGGGTTCACTTTAGAATTTATTTTCTCACAATGTTTCTCACTTTGGATCAAACCCTAGAGAGCTTTTTAGCTCAAGGAAGAAGATGAAGAGATAAAGAGATAAAGAAAGAAAGATAATAATCAAGTCAAGTGAGCCAACCATGGGTGAGTGAGTATCATATACTAACTCATGTAGAGACATAACCATGGCTAATCTAAAATGGTTAGGTTAATAAAATTTTAAAGTAAAACAAAGTTAGTGGACTTTGTCAAAACATCCACAAGCTTCTACAAGCTTCATGCTTATGACAAAAGCTCCACTAATTTGTAATTACCTTAAATAAATATAAACCACCATTTAAAATAGAATGGTGTATGTCTTGCACACCCATGAATGATGTATCAACAACCATGATACAAAAAGAAAACACATTTTAATATATATCACATATATACTAAAGTTGTGTAAATGTGAGAAAAATCCTTAAGTGAACAAATGTTAGTTAATGTAAATTAGTATATCAAATATACAATCATACACTAAATTATTAAATCAACACTTGACTTAATAATCCGGTTATATCTCATATAACCGACTAACATCCAATTTATCGACTTATCGAATCAACACTTAATTCGATAACCCGACTATATCTCATATAACCGACCGATACAAAAAGTCACGAGAATATAATACGGTATCACATACACGCATTATTCTTGATCCCGCACATATCACATATGCGCTCCTATTTCGTTTTGCCTGAGCCAGTAAAACCTCTATGTAGGACTCTAAAGACTCGTTAATACGCCGGCAGTAGGTGATGATCACATCAAGCATCCACAAGCCGTCAGCGGTACTAGATGGACGTAACGGCTATCCGGGTATTGAGCGATCAAAAGATTAGTAAGCAAGCCCACTCCAACTCCTGTAAAAGCCTAATGGTAACACTTTCCGTACAGTCTGGTCTCCTCATCTGATATGTCGCATATCAAGTCTAGGGGTAGTAAACGTCAGACCCCAATAACTGATAAGTCGTGCCGATGTGAGGCTCATAACGGGTCGAGAAACTACTGGTAACACTTACCAGTAAATATCTAAATCAGCCCTAGCCAGGGACTTCCCTGTTATGGCCAATCGAGTACAGCGCAACATCAACCCCCAATACCGGGAGAGACAAACCCCTCCTATCGCTCATTGCCTCCATGTGACTCAGGACTGTACCCAAAAAATCACCGTTTTGCACGCCCTATTGGACGTGGTAAGGTGGAAATCAAAGCACAGTGAGAATCACACAAGACTTTATGACGATCTCGGGTCTACAGACTAACCTGCACAAGTGTCACCAAAGAACTGCCATCTGACGTGAGGTATAATACCGTCTAGGAGTTCTCGACGAGTCCGTCCAGTGTACCCAGTTTCCACTGAGCACCCGTATACCATCTCTGATGTCAAACACCAATGGATATTGGATCATCCATCGCCCATCTCATGGGTCGAGAAGCGCATACGCTAGTCTACTCTGGTATATCGATGCCCTGTCTCGATACACCCACGACTAAGAACATTAAAGGATGTACTTATGGACTACTCTGTCCCCACTAGTATGATCTGCATCATAGTCCAGGTAGTCAAGTACACATCCTAAGGGCTTTACCAACATGTAACTATAAGACAGTATCAAGAGACAAGTATACATGTTAAGATAAAGAGCACCAGATAGCATACTATCATATCGAACAAGAAATTCCTTTCTATATATGTCCAAGCATCCAATATAATATACACCATCTGTACAATACTGGCCTCTAGGGCATACATAAAACTAACAATCTCCCACTTGCACTAGGGCCAGCTGCTGTAGTATCGCATACCAAGCATCCCGAAGAGTCTTTCAAACTGTATCTGGGGAATGACCTTCATGAGTGGATCCGCAGTGTTGTTCTTCGTGTCAACCCTCCTGACCTCGATCTCCCAGCGATCAACTATCTCCCGGATCAGGTGATACCGCCTCAGAATATGCCTGGATCGCTGATGGGACCTGGGTTCCTTGGCCAAAGCCACTGCTCCATTGTTATCGCAATACAAAGGTATTGGATGCTCAATGGATGGAACCACTCCAAGTTCAGTAATAAACTTCTTGATCCAGACAGCCTCTTTGGCAGCATCGTTGGCAGCGATGTATTCAGCTTCCATCGTCGAGTCTGACACGGTTTCCTGCTTAGAACTCTTCCAGCTAACCGCCCCTCCGTAAAGGGTAAAGACAAATCCCGAGTGCGACTTAGAGTCGTCCTTATCACTCTGGAAGCTCGAATCGGTAAAGGACTCCACTTGGAGTTCTCCGTTACCATACACCAAGAGCATCTCTTTAGTCCTTCGCAAGTACTTGAGAATGCTCTTCACAGCTGTCCAGTGATTCTCTCCAGGATCAGCTTGATACCTACTTACTACACTTAGTGAGTATGCTACATCGGGTCTGGTACATAGCATCGCGTACATGATAGAGCCTACAGCCGAAGCATAGGGTATCCCTTGCATGCGAGCTCTCTCCAAATCAGGCTTGGGAGACATCTCTTTGGAGAGAGTGAGTCCAGAGATCGTGGGTAAGTTCCCACGCTTGGATTCTTCCATACTAAACCTCTTTAGTATGGTGTCTATGTACCTGGATTGGGACAATCACAATATCCTTTTAGATCTATCTCTATAGATCATAATTCCCAGTATGCAGGAGGCATTACCTAGATCTTTCATTGAGAATCTTTGTGATAAGAAGAGCTTGACTGATTGCAGCATAGGAATGTCATTTCCTATCAAGAGTATGTCGTCCACGTACATTACGAGGAAGACAACCTTACTCTCTGCCACCTTCTTGTAGATACAAGGTTCATCTACGTTTTTGACGAAATTAAACTCTTTGATAACTACGTCAAAGCAGATGTTCCAACTCCGCGATGCTTGCTTTAATCCATAAATGGATTTAAGCAGCTTGCATACCTTCCCGCTGCTCCTACTAGCTACGAAGCCCTCTGGCTGAGTCATGTACACGCTCTCTTCTAAATCACCGTTTAGAAAGGCGGTCTTAACATCCATTTGCCAGATTTCATAGTCATGATACGCAGCGATGGCAAGCAAGATCCGGATGGATTTAAGCATAGCCAGTGGAGAAAAGGTTTCGTCATAGTCCACACCTGGTCTTTGACGAAAACCCTTTGCAACAAGTCTAGCTTTGAAAGTCTCCACTTTCCCATCTACACCAAGTTTTTTCTTGAAGATCCACTTGCTCCCAATGGGTTTTATCCCTTCAGGAGCATCTTCCAAGATCCATACTTTGTTGGTGTACATGGATTCCATCTCGGACCGCATTGCATCCAGCCATTTCACTGAGTCACCACTCGTGATGGCCTGCTCGAAGCTAGTTGGGTCATCATCCTCCATGATGCAATCCTCGCTCCCACCATCCATAAGAAAACCGTAGTATCTCTCAGGTGGGTGAGGAACCCTACTAGATCGGCGGAGTGGCTGGGGTTCGTTGGGAACTACCGAATTCTCTGGTTCCACTAAATCCTCAGTTTGAGTTTGTGTAGCCGGAATTTCTTCCAGTTCTAGCTCTTCGCCACTAATTTCTTTTACAAGAAATTCCTTTTCTAAAAAGGTGGCATGTCGAGAAACAAACACCATTTTTCCTCGCTATGGTAGAAAAGATATCCATGTGAATGTTTGGGATATCCCACAAACTTGCATAGAACTGACCGTGCCTCGAGTTTGTCCGGATTTTGCCTTTTGACATATGCCGGACAACCCCATATCTTAATTCGTTTAAGACATGGTCTCTTCCCACTCCATATGTAACATTTTGAAAATCGTTTCGGTGAAATTTCAGAAAATCGGTAAAATAAGGGGGTTTTCTGTAAAAATTCAAAATACAAATATCTTTATTATAAAAATTAAATATACATATTCTAGCTATGTAATTGCTAGTATTTGGTGTTTATTGAGCCACTGGTGAAATTTCAAACTTTCTGAAAAAAAAATTATTTTAATATTATTTTAAGCCGTCACTAATACATTTAATTAGGGAAAATTACAAATTGGAATGGGTTGATACAAATTTTATAATTCATGACACACTAAACTAACATGTAAAATATTATTTCTGAAACGGAATCGTTTGCCAAAACGGTTTAGAAATTATTGAAGAAAAAAGGCTTTTTTAGTGAATTTAGTGTAAATGGATGTTTGGGGTATAGTATTTATCATTTTCCATCACCCCACACCCAAACCCACACTCACACACCCCCATTTTCCCTTCCCCTTGGCTGAATTCAGCAGCCCCCCCTCAATTGTCCCCACTTGTTTTGCAAAAGAAAAGAAAAGAAAAGAGAATGATAGAAGTAAAAGGTGGACTTTGACTTTTCTTCTCACTTTCTCCACCTCACTCTCTCTCCTCCCTCACCCCCCCCCCCCCCACATTTCCTGGCCAAATTATGCAGGCCAACAGTAGCCCCCCTCTCCCCTCTTCTTCCCTCATTTTTCCCTCAAAAAAATTCACCAATTCCCATCAAAATCTAAACTAAAATTCAAAACAAAGCCCTACCCATTTTCCCTCATCTCCTTTAGCATGGATCTTGGTGCAAGGATTTCAAAATGGAGGTCTAGATTTCAAGTTTGATCATGGTTTGTGAGGTATAACTTTTGACCCATTGTTCATTTTTGATTTAAATTCCTTAATGAAGCTTGTTAGGTGCTTAATTGCGGTTTAATTGAAAGATGTGGATTTGCAAGAGAAGGTTTAGATTAGGGTTTGTGAATAGTCTATTTAGGGTTTTGTGTTGTGAGACTATGGGTGTGGGATGTATTTGACATATCAATGTTTTATTAAATCAAATTAAGTTGCTAGTTTGCATTTTTATTGATTTAAATTGTGATAATTATATAAATTGTAAACTAGGATTTTAAAATAATTATATTTTAGTGAGATAAAATTCTAATTAAGGTTACATGTCATTATAAATAGTATATTGAGTGGTTTAATGCCTTTAGTTCATGAAAATCCAAGCTAAATTGTTGTTTGTGTATTTTTGCTATAAAATTGTTAAATTGGGTATTTTGTAAACTAGAATTTTGGGGTTAATGAAATTTAATGAGATTAAATTATGGAAATTATTTTTATGACTTATTTAAGATAATTAATAATTATTATGGCCACTAGATTTATTTAAACGTCGAGTTTTGTACTAAAACGGGTAATTTTTGCTTGCTAGATTTTCGGAAAAATGGCTTTTAAGGTGAATTTGGGTTTTTTGTGAATTCTAACCTATTTATATTATAATTAGTGTTCGTGAATGTGCAAATGAGAGCGTTTGGGTTTTTCTCGATAGTTTGAAGTTTGTACATCGATATCGAGGGTTGGTCTGGCTATTTTTGCCTGCGTAGGCGATAGGTTTTGACTTATGCGTGATACGCATGCCGATTTGATTTTCGTATGCCGTTTCGATTTCGAATTTGGTTTTAATGCGATACGGTGCGTTATGATATGTAGGTACCCCATGTGGACTTCGAGACGACAAGCAAGCGCGTGGCGACGTCGGCACCGGCGAGCGAGGACCAGGTGAGTAGATTTATATCTATGGGGAGAAGTCGGGTGGATGGCGTATAGCACCCCCGCAGTCCATAGTATAGTTCATATAGGTGTTTTATGATACGAGAATGTTTATTCATGATATGATTATGTGTTCATGGATTAGCTTTGGGCTAGTTGCGAAACCCTAGAGTAGTTGTTATACCCACATACGCACACACAGACTTGCATACATCACTTCCTTGTGCGTAGATGGGGATGTGTATATATGTATATACGCGTGGGTATGGGACTATGCATATATACATTCATATACACATGCATGGATGATGAGGATGGTACTTGGGATTTGAGATGAGTCGATGAGATTTGATTTGAGGCCGTGAGATCGGTGATATGGCAGGGTTCGTATTTGAGATACGACATGACGTTGTAGCGGGTCCTTGATGTAGTGTTTCACGCACGTGCATGCATACTTAGGCGGTATCAGTATTGTACTAGACGTAGATCAGTACCCCGATCATGATATTTGATAAAGTGGATACCAGATGAATAGTATGATGAATGTGATATTGACCCGTACCCAGATTTGGGATGCCATACGACGGATTTACGTACGAGCTATATATTGATGATTGATCCACACTCTTGACTTAGGATGTCTGATTATAGATATGGTATTGGATATGATATTATTGAGGCGGGATCACCGACTATACAAATACAGGTATGTATATGTATCGACTCAGATGATAGGCGGTTTTCTTACCAGTAGTTCAGCTTGTTAGTTCAGCCGTATAGTTTAGTGTAGTTGTTAGATTAGATTAGACTCCTACCTATTTCAAAACTAGCGGATCGTGGGTATTTTAAAAGACAGGTCAAGAGATCTACGGATATTTCAAAAGACGTATCCTTTCTTAAAACCACCGTAGCCCTTATTTTCAAAACCCCACGATTCGTGTTATTTCAAATGGCACCATTGTTTAATATTTAGCTCCCGCTCATTATGGTTGCTCCCTTCGCATCGCATACTTACATTATTATTTCATATTACATTGTTGATATTATGCTGTTAGGACACCAGCACCATTACCGATGATGCGTATGTACTACGTACACTTACTTGCCGGCTCACACACATCTTCATCGGCAATTGCCATGTCACGTACACCTTAGAAAATATTATGGCTTAACTTAGCTTGATAGCTAGTAGTTTGACATGATATTAGTGTACTTACCTTATATGCCAGCTTAGATATTGTAGTTATTACTTGTCACTTCATGCATACTGTTATTCATTGTTATGCCGTATTCATGGATTCTCATGCCTATATTCATGGTTTTACATGCTATTGATGATTTGGATTCGGATTTTCATGACATTTTCTGGATTTAGGAGAAAACCGCAAAACTTGTATAAGCTTCTTTCCTCTCTTTTAAATAAAAAGTGCGGTTTTCCTATGATGTATGAGTCGTCCACCATGAGTTTGCTGATGGATTTCGAGACCCGATTCGAGGAGATGGATGAACCGTTTCGGGTACATGGTGGGCCCGGTGCGGTACCCCGGGGCAAGAAGATCGTGTTGTTGACGTTGAGCCTATGCAAGGGAGCACGACCGACCGGTGATATTACCCGACGCGTCGGATATCCGGAGGATACCGTCGTGGTCATGAGATGGATGGTAGGGGCCGGCCTGGACTGACGGCGCCCTAGTCATTGTGATTGAGACATTGAGATTTTGAGATATTGAGGTACAGAGACTGTGATACAGAGATATCGATATATTGGGATTACGTTTTGTGCCGATGCTAGGCACTGTTTTATGCTGATTTCATTGTGATACCTCATTTTAAAAATACAGAAATCTCACTAATTTATGAAAGCAGTTTTCTTCAGTACATGCATTCTGTTTCATGCATTCATACATCATCCATATGATATATTGCTACCTGAGGCACTAATACGGGCATATGGGATTACTCTTGGGTTAGATATTTACCCTAGTCATTGTTTTAGACTGCTGGTTATATTTGAGGATTATATATTATGATCGTATGACCTAGGATTGCGTCATACATGCGATTTTTATTCGTAGATGTTTTTCTATTCACGAGTTGGCAACTCACCCCCGTTGTGCCCCAGTTTCTTGCAGGTTTGCCGTACAGGTTTCATTACGGCTTTGCGGGCATAGTTTCGTTCGGGTAACTTGCTAGTAGGTGGGTTTATTGGTATCGTACCAATAATATTACCTTGTATAATATTATTCTGTTGTATATAGTAAATTCCATCAACCAAACATGTATTTATTTTTGAGATAGAGACCAGTGATGTTATTCTTTCGACCTTAGAGTCGCGCGTTGTATTTCTGTGGATTTCTTGTTGTTTTGAGTTTCCTTTTGAGTTTTGATCCTTGCCCTTGGCGTTGTATATTATATTGCTTGTGTGGTTGTGACCATCAATTGACGAATATCTAGCTCCCGCTTGGGGATGCCTTTTATTGATTTCGTATACTATTCATGTTGTATCCCGTTTGGGAACCAGTATTTACAAAGGAGACTCTGCCGAAATTTTCAAGAAATACTTGATGTTTTTTTTTAAAAAAACCGCATAATTCGGCTTATTCTTTTAAAACTACTTGTTTTAAGTTGTTTTTCCTTCACTCTACTACTTTTCTTGGTTTGGATTTCTGGGTTTTCGGCTTACTTAGATTACGCACGCCTCGAGACGTTTCGTAATTTAAGTGCCGGTCATGTTCCGTACTTTCGGGAGGTGACAAATTTGGTATTAGAGCGTTAGGTTTTACCTTCTGAGCGTCGGATGACCCTTAGTTGATGGAATAGGTGACTAAAGTAGAGTGACGTGCCGTGGGTATGTTCCGCGGCATACTCACGATACGCTACTCCACTTAAGGATCCTTAGGATATACATTTCTTTACTCAGTATCATATTCATTCCTGATCTAGCCTCATCGGTACCAGTTATGGTTTTGCTGCTACGATTACGGGCAGGGAGAGCTACGGCTAGAGTTGCGGTCAGCATGAGCTCGTCAAGAACGAGGACTGACCAGGGCATGATTCCGGCGACACACGATTGCAGAGATGTGTCTTTTCATTGTGTTTTCATGCCACGAGCGTTGGGTGGATTGCTGTATGAGATTACTTGGACGTGCCGATTTGCACTAGAGGATTGAGCCACTGATAGAGGCCAGCCAGATTTTGATGACCGTTGACGTATGGCTTATTCATGACGATTGAGGCACTGTTCAGCGTGCAGACGAATGAGCCAGTTGTTGCCGCGAACGACGAGATATCGCCAGATGTTGGAGCTATTACGGTACGAGTTGCACTAAGAGATGATAGAAGGTAGCTAGTCATCGAGGTCGAATGACTAGGGCTTGTGGTTCGTTCACTACCCCGATGCGAGGTCATCAGATAGATTGATTCCAGCTAGAGACGACTTCACGCGGAGACGTTGAGAGTCGACAGAGACGATCGAGTGTCAGAAACCTATTATTCCAAGTTTAAAGTATTCGGAAAGACATGCAGGCAATTCTATGGTCCCTCTAGAAGAATGAAACCCTAACTCGACATAATGACCGTGTGAAAGCCTTTGAACCTCAGGGTTTACGGATGTTCTGCGGCGCCATTAGTGAGGTTTGGGTTTGCCCTTCTACGGCTGGACCACCGATGCTGTGGTACGTACTCGATACTATTAAACTGTACCCAAGATGTTGAGCTCTTGGGGGATTATGAGGTTTTGACGAATCGATCGGATGGTTCGACTTCATTCGGATGCTAGGTGGTGAGATGCATTTCTTGGGAGACTCCAGATACGAGGATAGCCGTTGGAGCTCAGTCCATGCAGCCACGACAAGATGAGTCCGAAGCAGTCGACATTAGAGAAAGTGGAGTAAGAGATTCGTACGAGATCTTGATGGGACGACGTTCCACTCCGCCGACATCAGAGATGTGATATGCATGCCGAGGCATTGTACTAGGATATACCTTCCAGAAGGAGTCATGATGAGTATGCAGCCGTTCCGGAACGAGAACAGATCTAGTAAGGGACGATGACTTCCGGACAGTTCGGCAAAGACGAGATTTGGGAGAGATTTCGACAGGACCTTTCTGGAATAAATTATGAGAAGACTTGGACCCAGGAGTGGTCATGTTATGCACACCGGCAGGCCAGAGTTCAGGATCGTCGACGAGACATGCTATGAGTGACCAAGGCAGTTGGCCAGAGATTTTTGGAGGATGTGCTTGAGCGGGACTATTCCGCCATACTTGATTTTGCGTATTTTGGGCGATCTATTCGCATGATTGATTTTGATGATTGAGTTTCATGATATTTGTTTTCATGCGCCATGGTTGCACCTACTGAGTATTTACGATTTTTGCATAGTTGTTGCACTTGAGATAGTTTTCGTGCCTTGGATTCTCATGTTTGTGATTATATGGATTTCATACAGTTGAGTTGATTTGTGCGTATATACGCATATAATTTGGTTTTTGCACTCGGTATAGTTCACATATGCTTGCAGTGCAGTGATACGCATTTTGTGCACTTAGATGCACTAGACTTTGATTTCGATTGTGATACTCGATATTTGTTTTGTGCAC
Source organism: Agapanthus africanus (assembly GCA_030015575.1). Classification (NCBI taxonomy): domain Eukaryota; kingdom Viridiplantae; phylum Streptophyta; class Magnoliopsida; order Asparagales; family Amaryllidaceae; genus Agapanthus; species Agapanthus africanus. The sequence goes on along the minus strand of CM057345.1, from coordinate 421,942,317 downwards.
CTTGTGCACCTGATTTGATTTTGCGCTTGTTCGGTGCTTGATATTGGATTTCATGATTTCGTGCATGATGGATGCACCTGGTTTTGATTTTCGCGCATGTTGAGCGCATGTTTTGAGAAGCGATTTCGGTGCACACCAGATGCACTAAATCGAGATTCTTAGCGCATGTCAGACGCACCTGTCCTTGCTGTCAGGCACACACGTTGCCTATGACAGATGTTGTGTGCACACCCGATGCACTTAGATGTTGTTTCTGTGTGCATGTATGGCACATATATGGATTTTGATTTCCGTGCGCACCAGACGCACGTAGTATTCATATGCGTATTTTGGGATTGATTTCTTATAGAGCAGTACGTTTTTATGATATTTGCTATGTGTTTTCGTACTGAGCAGGACTAGTCAGAGGACAGTACCTGAATATATTTTGCATGCATTGATAGCTATCGAAGGGAATTCCAAAAAGCGAGCTATAGTCTCAGTATTTACCTACGTGTCTGATATGACACGAGACGTTTAAACAAGGAAACCCTTCTAAATTGTTTTCCAAAACGGCGGAACGTACATTTTAAACAAAAGGTATATATGTATATAGTTATTTTTTACAATAGACGTCCGCCACTGTGCTGTGCTGCTAGCATCGCACATCGATTTGAAGAAGATTTTGCATGCATTGCTTCCAGATGTTTTAATGATGTATATCATATTGAATTTCATTTTGGGATTTAGACATTGTGTCTTCACCAAGACTCCGATGATTGCGGGAAACTTGACGGAGTTTTGATTTTTAGTTATATGCTCATTATTCATACGCATGCGCTGCGCTACGACTTGTTTTGTGTATTTATGAATTTGGAGCCCCGACGACTTGATGGTTTTGCTTATATGTTTTAGTATTTGGGGGAGTTTTTAATTTAAATTCGGGGACCGAATTTCTTTAAGGGTGGAAGATTGTAACGTTTTGAAAATCGTTTCGGTGAAATTTCGGAAAATCGGTAAAATAAGGTGGTTTTCTGTAAAAAGTCAAAATACAAATATCTTTATTATAAAAATTAAATATACATATTCTAGCTATGTAAATGCTAGTATTTTGTAAGTGCACGGCGGCGCCCCGGCCTCCATCCCGAGGCCAAATGCGGAAGCGATGGTTGACTTTAATTTTTCTTGAACCGGCACCACCGCGCACTAAAACCCGGATCGGGGCATTAACTAGTCCTAGCTAACTACAAGATGGGAAAGAAAGATATACCGACTGATCCGTGTCCTCCGGTCTTCTCGTTGTCGTCCCGATCTCCCGCGGAAGCTCCGGTCTCCACCACGTCGCTGGAAGGGCACCACGTCGCCGGCTTCTTTTACGGGATCCCACCTCTATACCGAGGCAACTCGGGCACGAAGTTGGCGAGCCGACGTGCCCAAGGTTTGCTGTAGAATGTGTAGTGCTCATGTCTCATTTTTTGGGTAGTGGATGTTGCCTTTGGTGGAGGTAATGAACTTGGCTTTTGGAGATGGAACTTGTGGGGATTTTCCAAGCCAAAAGAGATGAAAACCCCCCACAACAAATTTGGGACAGCCCCTCTAATGGCTTGGCCGGCCATGGCTTGTGGAATGGAGAGAATGAGAGAGAGAGTGTAACAAAACAATGAGGGTCTCTCATAATCTAAGAGAGAGAAAAACAAGATGATGAGAAGAAATCATCACAAGGAATAACCAACACTCAACCAACCAATCATTCCAAAAGGTCAAGCCATCATCATCAAGCATGATGACTTCAAAAAGTCAAGCCATCATGAAGAAGGAAAGTCAAGTGACGGTGAGCCATCATGATCCAACAAAATGCAAAGAACTCCCTCCACAAATACTTATTTGCACAAATGCAAATAAGCCCTCCTCTACCAATCTTCGGCCAATGAAAGATACAAAGAAATATGGCCGAAACGGAAAGCAAACTGGCAACTCCAGAAAACTGGTCCCGTAATAAATTACAGGAAAACCCCGATACTGTGTATACACACCCGCATTTGTATTCCGACCGAAATACAAATGCAATGAGACAAAATCTACACTGTACTATACTAGGATCCGGCTTAAACCAAAGCCGGCTAGTATTATCCGTCCGATCCTGATCCGTACAATACCGCACGTATCTGATCGAACCCTGCCATATCTCCATACGGCCACTACAGCTTTTCGCCCGAAAACTTGAGCAACTGAATGTGGGGGACTCTAAAGACTCGTCAACACCTTGGTTGTGGATTTAACCACTAGCACGTCAGAGGTATTAGCCATACATGACGGGCCACCAGATATTGACCGAAAGGGACGTCGATGAGCGAACTCATCCTGACACCCTACTGAGCCTGTCAGTGACAATATCCATACAGTCCGGTCCGTTCGTCTATGAGCATCGCATGGCGGGCCTAGGGGGTTGGTAAAAGTCAGACCCCCAAAAGCGGTACAAGTCGTGTCAGAGATCAGCCCAGAACACCCTGAGATACTACTGGAATACCTACCAGTAAATCTCCTGCCTTGGCCAAGGACTTTTCATGTTCTGGCTCTCCTAGACACAGCGCGACCTCACCCCCAATACCGGGAGAGACGAACCCCCGAAGATCCGCTCACTGCCTCCATGTGGCTCGGGACTGTACCCAACTAAAACCTGTTTGCACGTCTCCTTTGAGCGTGGTAGGGTAGTAATCAAAGTACAGTGGGAACTCACACGAGACAAATGACGATCCTCAGGTCGATGAACTAACCTGTACACATGTCACCAGGGAACTGCTATCTGACGTCAGGTATAAGACCAACTAGCATGTTCCCGTCGAGTCCTGTCCGGTGTACTCATAAACCAATGAGCACCTGTATACATCTTAGGTGATCCAACTGACACCAGTGGCTTGTGAGACCGGCCACCGCCCCTCGTCGGGGTCTCGACTGTATACACTAGTCTACTCTAGAGAATCGATGCCCTGTCTCGAAACTCCTATGACTAGGGACCTTTTAAGGATGTGCTTATAGACTACCAGCTCTCACGTATATGATCGCCCTCATACTGCTGGCAGTCAAGCAAGAATCCTAGGGGCTCTATCAACGTGCAATAGTAACCTGTCAGGTCACCTAAAGCAGTACACGATGATAAAGATAAACCAGATAGCATACTATCATCTTAAGTAAGACTGTCCTACCGGGATAGGTCCTCCCTCAATCATTCCAATCACGTGCCTGTGATCCAATAATTGACTCTGAGGGCACTATCTCCAACAATCTCCCACTTGCACTCAAGGCTAATTATTACGATGTCGCATACTCACAGCCCGTGTGATACCGAACACCCAACTCCTCTACTAGTCAGTCTCACAAAACCTGTTTACGAAACTATTGCGTTCGAGGAATAGCCTCAGTGAGTGGATCCGCCTTGATGTTTCTTTCTATGTCTCTCTATATCTCATGTTCGCGGAGAAAGCCATCTCCCAAAATGAGCAATACCTGTCTTAGAATATGTCTGGATATCTGATGGGACCTAGCTCATAAATGAACTCCAAATCCAAACTTCTTAGACTGTATCGTCAACTGAACTTAATCAGTATCCTGCGCCATGCCTCCCTCAGTATTGCCTTGGATCACCTGTCCAATATACTGCCCCTCATCAGAAGGAAAATTATAACTCTGACAACTTCCTTGTCGTCCAGGTCACCTTGGAAGTCTGGAATGATAACTGTCTCCTGAATGAAGCTGTCGTTATCATATCCCTAGAAACATCCACTTATGTTCTAAAACTGCTTCCGACTGCTTCTCCAGGATTGGATCAATATCAACTTATTGCATCTAGTGCAAGAACAACATCTGGTGTGGTACTTGACATCTCATGATTGACTCAATTGCCTGAGCAAGTGATCTGCCAATCATGCACATCCCTCACCCCTTTAGTCTATAAGACACCTTTAGAGAGGGTGACTCCATCACCTGCAGGTACACTACCGTGCCAGGAGTCGTCCATTCTAAATACTCTTAGAATGCTGTCTAAGTACCCTGATTGGGAAACCACCCAAATCTAGATCTAAAACCATAGATCTAGTAACCAGTATGTCTGATATAATGTCCAAGTTCCATGTGGAGAAACCACTGTGTGACGACCAAAGTATAACCGATCGTAGTATAGGAATATCACTTCCTACTCTGTGTATGTCATCTAAATACCGGGACATCACATCCTACTACCTTCTTAACAGATCCATCCCCTATTCTAATGAAGTCAAACCTATGACTATCACATTAGAAATAGATGATCTATCTCCGCTATATCTGCTTTAGTCTATAAATAGACATAAGCCACTTGTCCACCAATGCTTCCGCTGCTCCCACTGACTACGACAACCCTCTGGCAGAGTCATATAGACGTACACTTCTAAAGCAAGTTTAGAACGACGCTATACTCATCCTCCTGCCAGGTCTCACAGTCTGGAACAACAGCAATGGCAAGTCTGGGTAAACAAGAACTTCCCTGTCACCGTCCTTAAGGCTACCGAAGTACCTCTCGGGTGCCTGAAGTTACCCACTTTATCTGCGGAGTGGCTAATGAAATGTCAAACCAGATTGAATCTTTAGGTTCCAATCAAATCATCAATAATCGTTTGTGGTTCTGGAATCACTTCCAGTTCTACCATACTCCCACTACCGTTTTCTGATAAAATCCATTTTTTATTAAAACTGTGGCGAGTCTAGAACAATATCGCTATTGTTCATCCAGATGGTAGAAAGTCAACCCTCGTCATAGCCTGGGTCAACCCACAAACAGCCATTACAGAAACGTGCCTGGAGTTATCCAGAGTCTGCTTTTAATCATAAGCCAGACAACTCCCCGTACCTTAACAACGTTAAGATATGAACTGTTCTATATCCAATATAGAACCAGAGGCACTGATTTAATTGAACCAGATTCAAATCATGCAGCTGTCCCCAGTGCATGTCAACTAAATGGAAGGAGGCCGATCAGCGTTACTCAACTTAGGAATGCTTCTAATTATGAATAACCTGAAAGAGAAGCAGGTTCTCTTAATCATTACTATCAACTGAACACCATACACAAGTATCTACATCTTCGATTACTTTGAAGAATCCCGATACTTGCAATACCTGGTTCTCTACTCTATTCAAATACCTATAACTTCTCAAAATTCGGACCCTGTGTTTCCACGAAACATCTGTCTAAAAACTAGAGAAGTCATAAGTAAACCGAATATAGTACGAGGACCAACCCCTCTGTCCTGATGGACCCTGGACAACATACAATACTCTGTATAAGTCCCTTGAGTCTGATAACTCATTCATTGTGTGTCGTAGGTTGAAAACTGTACTTATGGTTAAGAAGAATTACACTGCTGTTTAATGCTCCTTACCTAACCATCTACTGATATAGGTAAATGTCATAGACATAATTTCAAAAAGGTATATCTTACTCTATGAAAATAGACGTACAGATATATCGATTTGAAATTGGTGCATAACAGCGGATATTCAAAACCAAATATTTGCCGACCGGCAAACAGCCCAGGTGATTTCCTCAAATATCACCGATTACAACGAATCCCGATATTATGAGGATGATCACCTAATTCCTACTAACCTACTCCTACTCATCATCTGTAAAACCATGCAGATGTGAGAATCATACCTGGTAAATACATACCCTGGAGTAAGGACTAATTGGGAAATCAGTTTTCCTTTAACAGTACACAGTGAAACTGAAATATTAAAATGTTTTGATGGGGTATCCCGGTATTCCTAGTAATGCCTCTTCCAGATTCATGACTGTAACCGTATAATTCTTTGCCACCTCTCCAAATCCCTTTATATGTCTTTAGTCATTACCTTCTGCACACCCCTTAGGCCAAATGGTTTTCTACCTTCCCTACCGTTCGGCACCAGCCTATGGTTTGGAAGAAGACTATCCAATAAGAATAATGGGTGTACTGTCCTAATCCTAGGAGCACTCGCAATGCGAGAGAAGGTGAAGATAAAAGACAACCGAATAAACCTTATTCCTATTTCTCCTGAACCAGAATCCATCCCCGAACTGGAACGAGTTCCTTTCGAGTTCGTATATAACCATACGATGGAGTATCCAATAAACTGTGGATCTTCGTAGTGATACGGAGTGTCCTGGAGAAATACAAAGGTGATTTTAGGATTGGCGAAGAAATACTTGGTTTGGTCGTGAATATTAGTCGCAATTTACTTTGCCCTCTTACTAATCCCTTTATATGTCTTCACTTAATACCTTCTGTACACCATCGTTAGGCTAATTGGTTTTCTTCATTCCCTACCGTTCGGCACCAGCCTAAGGTTTGGAAGAAGACTATCCAATAAGCATAATAGGTGTACTATCTCCTAAACCAAGGAGTACTCTCAACTTGAGAGAAGGTAAAAAGGAAAAGACAACTGAATAGTCCTATTCGTTTTCTCCAGAACCTGAAACCATCCTCGAATAAATCCCTTCGAGTTCGTATATAACCATACGATGGTTTTGTCCAATGAAAGTGGACGTTCGTAGTAATACGGGGTGTCCTGGAGAAAAGGGTAAAAGCAGGAGTGGCAATGAGGTTTGCAACTCTGATAATCCAAAAGCCAGTGTTTAAGAAGGTTCGGTTAATTTTGGTCTCTGAGTCATAGTCTAGGGTTGGGTCAATGGTCGCTGCCAAAGAGAAAGAGAAAAGAAACACTCAGCGTGCACTCTAACCTAGATCAGAATGGTTACCAATTTATCTAATCTAGAAACCTCCCACTGTACCGTCAAATTCTTCTCCAAACCTGAAAGAAGAATTAGTCGGGGTCACCCGAGGAGTAAACTAACTCATCAGTAGGAATCGGGATCCAACTATCACCGCATGATAACGTGACGGAATCTGCTCACGTCATCACACTCTAGAAGGTATGCGCATATCTGGCAAGTTTCAGTTTTTTTAGAAACTCCCGATGTGATTTCTGCCCCATGCTCTTATGACCTTGACTTTAGCCAACATATCGTAAGTCACATGTCAAGTTCTACCCGTCATTCTCCAGGTTAATTTGAATCCACCCGTACCTACCCTTGACTTTGGCCAAAATGGCAGTACGACTGTCCCAGACCAACGCATCTATCTATGCTGCATATGAATACCCCAATAGCTACCAATCACTGTGCCTTGACTTTGGCCAACATACACAGCTTGAATACTATTGACCATCCATATGAAACGACGGAGGGCTACGAATGGTTTCTGGCGAAAACCTTTAACGTAATGAACTTGATATCGTTGAAGGAACGGATAGCTTTTAAAAATATAGTGACGAAAACCGTTGCTAAAGAGGTCACTCCTGGTGAAGGGATCTCGGCTCTTTCCCCGTAGAATGAGGTGTAGGATATTCCAACTGAATACCACGATGCAAAGCAAAAGTAATCGGCTATAGTGAAGTTATTGCCCTAACGCAAACTTTTTGTCCAAGGGGTCACTCCCGGTGAAGGGATCTCGGCCCTTGCCTCGTCGACTGAGGAGCAGGATATTCCAACTGAATACCACGATGCAAAACAAAAGTGAACGTCCTTGCAATAACAGTTTTTTGAAAAGTGTTCCAACAACATCAGATTAGGTTTGTTTTTAACTTGCATTGATCCGAATCAATGCAGTCCCATCAATTGATCACACCACAAAGAACGAAAATAATATGACGTACGTATATGGCATCCGCATTCGCCACTGGGTCCCGTCATTACCCGTTAGGTTAGCTAACTAACGACAGAGCGGGGACTGGACTAGCGCGGATGGAAAACATATACAACATCTACTAATATATATACCAATATATAATATTTCGCTCAAGGCGTGATAAAATGCAAAATCACAGAAATGTACAGCATCACAGAATAATACAGATATCTGGGATCCCCGGGTTTTACAGAGCCGCTGAAACCCGACGTTCCCCTGGTCATGTGGATAGCCTGTGCAATGAAATCCTAGACCCCTACGGGCGCGGCAAGTTACCCGCCAAAACCTGAAGCGAGGCAGCCCCCTTCAGCAACGTGAATGGACCACCCAGCACTTCACGGAATCCGGTAACTTGGGCACCCCTCCTGGGTCAACCTGTACCCCCTACGAGTGCGGCGAATAGCCCGCCAATTCTAGAGTAAAGCCCCCTCCGTCTCAATTCCATGAGATGCGGGCTTGTTGCCCTCTAGAACCCAGCTATCCGTACACCCCTCCGCGGGGCAATCCTAGTACAGAAAGTAAAATATACATACAACGGGTACATCGACCGCAACCTGGCCGTGCCCCAAAATAATAATACAAACAGGCAGTGACGGCAGTCCACATGTCGGACGCTCGTCCCGCAATGACAAATGTACATAATACAACAAAACTGTACTAGTATTGCATCCAGGCTATCCCCCACGAACGATCCGCAACATCACAGCATAACACAGAACATCAACGTGAAAGTCACGTTCGCAAATCCGTCTAACCGGGCTATAGCAGTTAGACAGGATTTACCGATCAAGTGACATTCACGGTCGCAGATATAATGTAAATACCGTGAACTAATGTGTTTAAAATATCCGATCGATTAAATTTTATCAAGTGGGCCCCCAAGTACTACTGTAGCACATCAAGAAATTCTGGGCCCAAAATTAATATTCCAAAACCCCTATTTTCAACCCAGGAACATTCTGCAAAAGTTTGGGGGACTGAACAGTTCAAGTCGCGGCGGAACCGCGGCCCAAGCATGGGTTTGGCCGCGGTTCCGCGGTGGTTTGGACTGTTCACGAGCCTAAATTTTCACAGAACTCATAAAATTACCTGCACATCATTCTGAGACAACCTGAAAAATTTTTGGACTTCAAAAAATTTCGACAGAAACTGATGTGAAGAAAAATACGGTTTTTGGAAAATTGTTCGATCGGAAATGTAAAACAAATTAGACAATGCTAGACTATGTTAATGGCAAGGCTCTGATACCACTGTAAGTGCACGGCGGCGCCCCGGCCTCCATCCCGAGGCCAAATGCGGAAGCGATGGTTGACTTTAATTTTTCTTGAACCGGCACCACCGCACACTAAAACCCGGATCGGGCCATTAACTAGTCCTAGCTAACTACAAGATGGGAAAGAAAGATATACCGACTGATCCGTGTCCTCCGGTCTTCTCGTTGTCGTCCCGATCTCCCGCGGAAGCTCCGGTCTCCACCTCGTCGCCGGAAGGGCACCACGTCGCCGGCTTCTTTTACGGGCTCCCACCTCTATACCGAGGCAACTCGGGCACGAAATTGGCGAGCCGACGTGCCCAAGGTTTGCTGTAGAATGTGTAGTGCTCATTTCTCATTTTTTGGGTAGTGGATGTTGCCTTTGGTGGAGGTAATGAACTTGGCTTTTGGAGATGGAACTTGTGGGGATTTTCCAAGCCAAAAGAGATGAAAACCCCCACAACAAATTTGGGACAGCCCCTCCAATGGCTTGGCCGGCCATGGCTTATGGAATGGAGAGAATGAGAGAGAGAGTGTAACAAAACAATGAGGGTCTCTCATAATCCAAGAGAGAGAAAAACAAGATGATGAGAAGAAATCATCACAAGGAATAACCAACACTCAACCAACCAATCATTCCAAATGGTCAAGCCATCATCATCAAGCATGATGACTTCAAAAAGTCAAGCCATCATGAAGAAGGAAAGTCAAGTGATGGTGAGCCATCATGATCCAACAAAATGAAAAGAACACCCTCCACAAATACTTATTTGCACAAATGCAAATAAGCCCTCCTCCACCAATCTTCGGCCAATGAAAGATACAAAGAAATATGGCCGAAACGGAAAGCAAACTGGCAACTCCAGAAAACTGGTCCCGTAATAAATTACAAGAAAACCCCGATACTGTGTATACACACCCGCATTTGTATTCCGACCGAAATACAAATGCAATGAGACAAGATCTACATTGTACTATACTAGGATCCGGCTTAAACCAAAGCCGGCTAGTATTATCCGTCCGATCCTGATCCGTACAATACCGCACGTATCTGATCGAACCCTGCCATATCTCCATACGGCCTCTACAGCTTTTCGCCCGAAAACTTGAGCAACTGAATGCGGTGGACTCTAAAGACTCGTCAACACCTTGGTTGTGGATTTAACCACTAGCACGTCAGAGGTATTAGCCATACATGACGGGCCACCAGATATTGACCGAAAGGGATGTCGATGAGCGAACTCATCCTGACACCCTACTGAGCCTGTCAGTGACAATATCCGTACAGTCCGGTCCGTTCGTCTATGAGCATCGTGTTAGTTATATGTATGCCCTAGAGGCCATTACTGTACATTGGATGTATATTGTAATGGATGCTGGGACATATATAGGTAGGACTTTCTTGCTCGATATGATAGTACGCTATCTGGTTGCTCTTTATCTTAACGTGTATACTTTCTGTCTCTCTGTTACATGTTGATAAAGCCCTTAGGATGTGTACTCGACTTCCAGGACTGTGATGCAGATCATACTAGTGGGGCCTGGATAGTCCATGAGTACATCCTTCAATGTTCCTAGTCGAGGGAATATCGAGACGGGGCATCGATATTCCAGAGTAGACTAGCGTATATCTTCTCGACCCATGCGATGGGCGACGGATGATCCCATATCCATTGGTGTTTGACATCAGAGATGGTATACGGGTGCTCAGTGGAGACTGGGTACACTGAACGGACTCGCCGAGAACTCCCAGATGGTATTATACCTCACGTCAGATGGCAGTTCTCTGGTGACACTGGTACAGCTTAGTCTGTTGACCCGAGATCGTCATAGAGTCTTGTGTGTCTCCCACTGTGCTTTGATTTCCACCCTACCACGGCTCTACTGAGTCGTGCAAACAGGTGGTTTTTGGGTACAGTCCCGATTCACATGGAGGCAATGAGCGATAGGAGGGGATTCGTCTCTCCCGGTATTGGGGGTTGATGTTGCGCTATGCTCGACTGGCTATAACAGGAAATCCCTGGCCAGGGTTGCAGTGACCTACTGGTAAGTGTTATCAGTAGTTTCACACATGTCATGGACTTCATGTCGGCATGACTTATCGAGCTACTGGGGTCTGACGTTTACCACCCCTAGGCGAGATATGCGACATATCAGACGAACAGACCGGACTGTACGGTAAGTGTTACTGGTTGGATTCACAGGAGTGTGAGCGGGCTTGCTCGTCGATCTTCTGATCGCTCAATACCCGGGTGGCCGTTATGTTTAGCAGACCGCTTGCGGCTTGTGGGTGTTTGATATGATCATCATCTGCTGCCGGCGTATTGATGAGTCTTTAGAGTCCTACACAGAGGTTTCCTGGCTCAAGCGAAACGAAATAGGAGCGCATATGAGATATGTGCGGGACCGAGAATAATGCGTGTATGTGATACCGTATTTCATTCTTGCGATGAATGTGTCGAATGGTTGTATGCGATATAACCTAGTTATCGAATCAAGGATTGACTCGATAAGCCGATACATTGGATACTAGCCGGTTATATGCGACATAACCGGATCATTGAATCAAGTGTTGATTAAATGATTTAATGTATAATTATATATTTGATATATTACTTTGCATTAACTAGTATTGGTTCACTTTAAATGGATTTACTCACTTGAAATGCACATTGTATATGTGATATATTTTAGTGCACTTGATTGTATCATGTTTGATGATACATTCTTGCTTGGGTTTGTGTAAAGAATTAAACCATGGTTAGTTAGTGGTTAGGGTTTCATTTCATTTACTTATTCATTTATCTATTTATTTATTTTATTTATTTCATTTAGAAAAGATAAAGAGAATTGTGGCTTATTTTGTAGTTTTGTGGAAACTTCATGAAGTGTTGAAAGCTTGACCATTCTTGTTCTTTTCCTAAACCTAACCATTAACCCTAACCATGGTTTATTCTCTACACCTAACTAAGGTTAAGATTATGATAAGTATCATATTGTTTTTATTTTAAAAAAGGACTCATCATATATTATCTTCTTCTTCTTCTTCTTCTTCAAGAAGAAAAAGCTTGATAGCATCAATGGCAACTTGAGCAAATGAGTGAGAAATCCAATTCTAAAGTGAACCCACCTCCTATTTCTTCATCCTCTACCTCTTGCCAAGTAGTATAGGGTGTTTCCTTCACAAGTTTTTATGGCTTGGTGAAGTTGGAGCTTGATCTTGGGATGCCTCGACGTAGATCATCTTCGACATCGAACCGACGACCAAGTCCTCCCTTTTCTCCGATGAACCCGATGCTAGAGTCATGGATTCAATTTGGACAGCGGAGGGACATCATCACGGAGCCTAGGAGGTGGAGGACCGGATCGACAAAGGTTGTAGCTTCTTTCCTTTATGTTAAAGTTGTTTACTTGCTTCGCATCACCTATATATCTAGTTAACGATCCGTATTAGGGTTTCTCGGCACTTGTAAAATTTCAATTGGGCATGTTTGATCACTTGTGAGACTTCATTAGTGTGCCTAGGAACCTTTCAGTGGTATCAGAGACTAGCTAGAGCCTTAGGTGATGCGAAGACGATGTTAGAAACCTGATCGAACCCGAAACCCTAACCCGACAACCCTCTCTGTACATTTTTCAAATTTGTGGATTTTTGTATATTAAAAATATGCAGAAAAATCAGCAGGGAATCCTAAGAATTACTGTGCAACACGTGTCCATGATTCAACAAGAGTGCGGCGGAACCGCGGCAGAAGCAAGGCTTCTGCGGCGGTTCCGCGGCAGTATTGTCACAATGCCCAATACTTTTTGCACAGTAATTCCTATTTTCTGGTACTGGATTTTCTGGGATGTTTTAATCTGAACTCAAGAGCTGAGTTTTCTGGGTTGTATTAAGGATTCGGTGTTTCGATCGGATTGTCTGATTTTGTCTGTGTGCTTTTCCGGATAATTCTAGAATATGTTAAAAGGTTCGACCGGATATAAACACCCACTTTTTCCCCCTGCCGGGAAATTTCCAATTGTTGGAATTTTCCGTAGTTTAATGACGTTCTAAGTAGTGCAAGTAACGCGATGGTCCCTCTAGAAGACAACAAACCTTAACTCGATTATGTGACCGTCTTGAACCGTCCTTTGAACCTTAGGGTTTGGGGCAGTACGGCGTGCCACATGTGAGGTGTTGGCTTGACCCTTCTACGGCTGGACCGTTGGTACTGAGGCACGAACTGAATGTTTTTAGACTTATTTCATGTGTTGAGCTGTATCAGGAAAACTTGGGTGTTCGATTGTTCGATTGTTCGATCGGAAAGTTTAACATTTTCTGTCTTATCCGGAATGTGATACAATAATTGGAATTCACAAGCAGTTATAAGATGACTGAATGAATGTTATAAACATAGCAGTTTAGTCTCACTTGATCGGTTGCCACGGAATTTTGATGTGATCAAAAGTCCGTCGCAATCACGTAGTGTACGCGGATACTCGCCGGGTAAACTTAATAGACTGCTACACCCCATAGCCCCGACCAAGTGACTGTAGGAGAACCCCATCGCCGAAAGCATCCGTTCGGGTGCTCGCGGCAGCGGTGTTCCTGTTAGTGTATATGCCCTAGAGGCCATTACTGTATCATACTAGTTTGTATATTACTTAATGGAAGCTTGGGATATTCACCTTGTATATACAATCTTGCTCAAAATAGTAGTATGCTACTTGGTTTGTTTCTACTTCAATGTGTACATGTGTTTATTTTTGTATATCGCCTATACACATTAGTGGAGCCCTTAGGATCTTTGCTTGATTACCAGCGATGTGATGGCCGTCACACTAGTGGGGCTGGGTAATCTATAAGCACATCCTTATGCAGGTCCCTGGTCACAGGACTATCGAGACAGGGCATCGATACTCCGGAGTAGACCAGCGCATGCGCTTCTCATCCCAGTGTGGGAGACGGTCTGTCCCACAGCCGTCAGTACGTCGTACTTGAGATAGTATGCGGGTGCTCGTTAGGTTACGGGTATACTGGACAGGACTCGTCGGGAACTGACTAGTTGGTATTATGCCTATCGTCAGTTATCAGTTCCCAGGTGACATGAGTACAGCTTAGTCCGCTGACTTGACACTGTCACTTCGCCTCGAGTGTGTTCCCACTGTACTTTGATTACTACCCTACCACGGCTCAAAGGAGCCGTGCAAACAGGTAGTAGTTGGGTGCAGTCCCGAAGCACTTGGAGGCAGTGACGGTTAGACAGGATTCGTCTCTCCCGGTATTGGGGGTTGACATCGCGCTGTGTCTAGGAGAGCCATTACACGAGTAGTCCCTGGCTAGGGCAAACGAGATATACTGGTAGGCTTCCAGTGTTATCTCAGGGTGTTTTGGGCTTCGCTCCGGCACGACTTGTACCGCTATTGGGGGACTGACGTTTACCGCCCCCTAGGCCCGCCATGCGATGTATCAGACGAACAGACCGGACTATACGGAGAATGTCATATTCAGGCTCAGTAGGAGTTCAGATGGGTTTCGCCTCGTCATTCTTCTTGTCGGCATTACCTGGGGACCGTTATGCACAGCTAGTGCCGCTTGCGGTCTGTGGTTAAACCCACTGCCAGCGTAGTGTCGAGTCTTTAGAGTCCCACACAGAAAGCTTTTCGCCTTTAGGCAAAAGCGTAGAGGTCGCATGGTTTTGCGACAGGTCGCATGGTTTTACGACAGAGTTCGGTCACATCCGTGCACTTGTGCACGTACAGTGTCCGGACAGTTTACACAAGCGGGCTTTGGTTTAAGCCAGATCCTAGTGTACCTTTTGGGATTGGATTTATCCAGTATGCATTCGTGTTCCTCGGAACGCGGATGCGGGTGTGTATGCATAGATGACAGGGAGACAGAGGCAGCGGATTCTCATTAGGGTTGTTGACAGTTGACCGTTGACTATTTGACTTTTTGCTCAACCCTAATGAGAATATGATATGTGATTAACTATTATATTAATTAAGTATTATGGTGACATGGTTGTTGACTTTTGTTGACTTTGTTGACTTGTTGACTTTTGTTGACTTGTTGACTTTGTTGACCGGTTGACTAGGCTTGACTAGTTGACCATCATGATAACCATAGCCATCATTTCATGGCAAAGACTTTTGCTTGCTTGCTCATTTGTGCAAAATGAGTGCATGAAATGATATGGTTATGGTTGCTTCAACCATCACATAACACTTGATTTGGTATAATGAGTTATGATGGTTTTGGATTATGAGAGGGTGAAAGACAAAAGACTTACCCATTCTTTCTTGCTCATTCTCTCTCTTGTTCTTGAGCTCTCTTGCTCTTGCTTTCACCCTCTTCCTCTTGCTCCCTCTCTTGACTCTATGGTTCACATATCTCATGAGTTGAGAATCAAGAACCATAGATAAAATCCCATACAAACTTGTTAGTGTATATGCCCTAGAGGCCATTACTGTATCATACTAGTATGTATATTACTTGATGGAAGCTTGGGATATTCACAGTTGTACAGACAATCTTGCTCAATATAGTAGTATGCTACTTGGTTTGTCTCTGCTTTAATGTGTACATGTGTGTTTATTTATTATATCACCTATACGCATTAGTAGAGCCCTTAGGATCTTTGCTTGATTACCGGCGTTGTGATGGCGATCACACTCATGGGGGCTGGGTAATCTACAAGCACATCCTTATACACGTCCCTGGTCGTGGGAGTATCGAGATAGGGCATCGATGCTCCGGAGTAGACTAGCGTATGCGCTTCTCATCCCAGCACGGGAGACGGTCTGTCCCACAGCCGTCAGTACGTCGTACTTGAGATAGTATGCGGGTGCTCGTTGGGTTACGAGTACACTGGACAGGACTCGTCGGGAACTGACAGGTTGGTATTATACCTATCGTCAGTTATCAGTTCCCAGGTGACATGAGTACAGCTTAGTCCGCTGACTTGACACTGTCACTTCGCCTCGAGTGTGTTCCCACTGTTCTTTGATTACTACCCTACCACGGCTCTACTGAGTCGTGCAAACAGGTAGTAGTTGGGAGCAGTCCCGAAGCACTTGGAGGCAGTGACGGTTAGACAGGATTCGTCTCTCCCGGTATTGGGGGTTGACATCGCGCTGTGTCTAGGAGAGCCATTACACGAGTAGTCCCTGGCCAGGGCAAGCGAGATATACTGGTAGGTTTCCAGTGTTATCTCAGGGTGTTTTGGGCTTCACTCCGACACGACTTGTACCGCTATTGGGGGACTGACGTTTTACCGCCCCCTAGGCCCGCCATGCGATGTATCAGACGAACAGACCGGACTGTACGGAGAATGTCACATTCAGACTCAGTAGGAGTTTAGATGGGGTTTCACCTCGTCAGCCTTCTTGTCGGCATCTACCTGGGGACCGTTACGCACAGCTAGTGCCGCTTGCGGTCTGTGGTTAAACCCACTGCCAGCGTAGTGTCGAGTCTTTAGAGTCCCACACAGAGGGTATTCGCCTCTGGGCAAAACAGAGTAGAGATCGCATGGTTTTGCGACAGGGTTCGTTCTCATCCGCGCACTTGTGCACGTTTGGAGTCCGGACGGATTATACTGGCAGGCTCTGGTTTGAGCCAGATACTGGTATATGTTTTGGGGGTTGCTTTTATATCTTGGTATTCTTGTTCCTCGGAACGAGAATGCAGGTGTGTATGCACAATTGCTTGAGGCGGAGAATGAGGTTTTTCATTAGGGTTTCGGAACGGGTGCGTATGCACAGTTGACAGTCTTCTTTTTCCAAACCCTAATGGATTTATATATTATCTATTAATAATAGTAATTAAATGAGAATCATGTTATGGTTGATTTTTTGTTGACTTGTTGACCTTGGTTGACTTGTTGACCATTGACTACATCATGCTTTAAAAAGTCTTCCTTGATTCATGCTTACTTTTTTTTAAATGAAGCATGGTTGTGGTCATTCAAAATACTACCATCAACTATTCTCATTTTCAATTATTATCATTTAGATAATATTTTTCTTTTGCATTATGGTTGCAAGAAAGAAAAAAAGAGAGCTCATTCTATCATAACCTCTCTCTCTCTCCTCATTTCATCTTCTTCCTCCTCTTGAAAAGAGAAACCTTCTCATGTGTTGAGAATCATTCTCTTTAGATAGAAAAGCAAACCCTAATCACTCTCTACTCATTCTAGGATGAAGGTTTAGCAAGCCGGAAACCCTAGTTCACTCAAAGATCGAGGAAGAGCCCAAAGTCGAACCTTCGAGGTGGATCTATCTTCGGCAAGAAGAAGGCGACGAGAAGAGAACCATTCAAACTCTTACAAAGAACAAGAAAGAAGAACAACAACAAGAAGAGAAGGAGTTCAAGTTTAGGTATAACCATCAACATAGTAGCTAACTCTCTTTAGCTAGAATACTAGTTTTAGTTTAGCAAAGATCCGGCTTTTACGGTCCATGTTACAAAGTTTAGAAAAATTTTGATTTACCATTTCCGCAACCCCGTAAGTACCGGGAGAGGTAACGTGGACCTAACAGTGGTATCAGAGCCTAACTAAACTTAAACTAGCTTGGTAGTGAAGTGTAACGAAGTTCGGAACCGAAAAATCGCAAAACCGGAAAAACTAAAAACCTGAGTTTCTGTTGAATTTTTTTTTGGCTCAAAATGAAAAACTTTATACTTGTAAAATCGTCTCAGGGTTTTCTTTGAACACAGAAGAAAAACGATGACGTCATTTATTTAAGTCGCCGCGCTTCCGCGGCACGAGGTAGGCATGTGCCGCGGAAGCGCCGCAGATTGGTTTCCTTGCTGCATCGTTTTTCGTGCAGTGTTCTTCTGGTTGGATTTTGTGATTTTTAAGATGTATTATATGTACCCAGATTTTCCAGAACTGAAATTTGCTTTTGGGGTCCTATAATTCCGTATTTTTTTCCGAACTTCACTGCACTTTGACTATGTTGGTTATATCTGTGATGTTTGCATGTATTGAACGTCGGCTAATCGCTATAAGTCGATTAGTCGGGGTTATACATGATCTGTAATGTGCTGGAATGTGTATATGAATGTGTTGGACTGTCGCGGGTGAATAGCCGGGGTGGATGTGAGATGAGCTTTTGTTTTTCTTTCATTCATTGTAAATGTAAATTGATGTAATTATATTATTTGTTTGGCCGCACAACCGGGTCGGGGTTGTAGCCGTCATTGTATAATTCTTTTTACTGTTTTTGCTCCTAGGATAGACCCATGGAGGGGTGCACAAACTACCGGGTAGCTCGAAGTGCCGAGTGGCCTACTCATGGCATTGAGGGAGGTTGCTTCGCTTCGGGTACTTGGCGGGTAGTTTGCCGCACCCGTAGGGGTCTTGGGTGGGGTATTTGGCTATTCACCGCGACCGTGTTATCCGCTTTTCGTTTCAGGCTCGAAAGGATTGCGGATTGCTAGTATATCCAATGTATTCATCTGTGATCTGTAATGTCTATCATTGCTTTACTATTTAGACGTTGCTTATGTTTTACAGCCGCGCTAGCCCAGCCCCCGCTCTGTCGTTAGTTAAGTAACCTAACGAGTGATGACGGGACCCCGTGGCGAATGCGAATGGCATAAGCGTACGTCATATTTTGGTTGTTTTCTGCAATGGTAGGATTAAATGATGGGACGCATTAAAAGAACTAATGCAAGAATATCACGCATTAAAAGAACTAATGCAAGAAAATAAACCTAAAAGACGTTGTTGGAACAAGTTTTTCAAAAAGCTGTTATTACAAGGACGTTCATTTTTGTTTTGCATCGCGGTATTCGGTTATGAATACCCAGCACCTCAGTCGACGAGGCAAGGGCCGAGATCCCTTCACCGGGAGTGACCCCTTGGACAAAAGTTTGCGTCAGGGTAATAACTTCACCATAGTCGATTATTCTTGCTTTGCATCGAGGTATTCATCTTATGAATACCCAGCACCTCACTCGACGAGGAAAGAGCCGAGATCCCTTCGCAGGGAGTGACCTCTTTAGCAAAAGTTTTCGCCACTATGATTTTCAAAAGGGTGCAATCAGGTTCCTTCAACGATATCAAGTTCATTACGTTAACGGGTTTTTCGCCAAAAACCCAGCCGTAGCCCTCCGTCGTTTCGGATTAATATTATTCAGTATTCGTGCTGCGTTTGTTGACCTAGTCAAGGCGTAGTGAACGGTAGCTAAATAATATTTTTCTGTGGATTGCAAATGTGATTGGTTAGGACAGTCGTGCGGCCTTGTTGACCTAGTCAAGGGCACGTACGGGTGGGTCTAATGCAATCAGGATTATGACGGGTAGAACTTGTCTAACAGTTTGTGGCTTGTTGACCTAGTCAAGGTCATGAACAGTTAGGGGCAAAAACCACATCGGGAGTTTCAAAAGAACTGAAACTTGCAGATTTAGCATACCTTCTGGAGTGTGGTGACTAGAGTGGATTCCATCTAGGTTATCACACAATGACAGTTGGATCCCGATCCCACTGATGAGTTGGTTTACTCTCGGGA
The DNA here is from genome assembly GCA_030015575.1 of Agapanthus africanus. Classification (NCBI taxonomy): domain Eukaryota; kingdom Viridiplantae; phylum Streptophyta; class Magnoliopsida; order Asparagales; family Amaryllidaceae; genus Agapanthus; species Agapanthus africanus. The sequence continues at coordinate 421,922,828 of CM057345.1, read as the reverse complement.
GATTATTTCACTTAACGATCAATGCTATAAACCTAGTAGGTGTCTAGAAAGGTGTTAGCGGGGTTACGCCCACAGGGAAAAGAGGTTCTTTAATTAAGGAACTTCGCGAAAGCGTTGGAAAACCTCCCTCGAAGTACCGACACTAGCCTGGCTGAAAGGTTAAGCAAGTATTGTAACGTGAATTAAAACCCGGCTAGTTCTTCTTTTAAAAAGGTTTTAAGAAGGATTTGAGGAAACAGTGGGAGACACCCTAGTTAGATAAATTAATAAACCAATCTAATCTTGCACGAGCATACGCTGAGTGTTTCTTTTCTCTCTCTCCAGGCAGCAACCTTTTCACGCCCTAATCAAGATAATAAAATGTATCGCTTGACCGATCCGAATTCTTATTCGGGAATAGGGAAAGTTGGTTCAGCTCTAACTTGTGACAACAGTCATGAGTATGAGAATGGGAAGGAGGAAAGTATGGATTTCCAGGATACCCAGTTGAAGAAGAAGCATGGTTTTGCATCTACTTCAGGTGTTCTTGTAATTGAGAACTGTTTTACGGTCAGCCCTACCTCCTGGGTACTTGATACCGGATCAGGATCTCATATCTGTAATTTATTGCAGGGACTGAGAAAAAGTAGGAAAGTTGCACCGGGTGATATGTCGCTCAGAGTAGCGAACGGAGCACAAGTTAATGCGGCAGCCGTCGGTGAATATCACCTAGTATTGCCAAATGGCAAGACTATGATTTTGAACGATTGCTACTATGTACCCTCTATGGTTTGCAACATCATATCAGTTTCTTTACTCGATAAAGATAGATATAAGTTTGTTCTTGAAAAGAATATCATGAACATTTACCTTGATAAGGTACTGGTTGCAGAGGGTACACTGTTTAATGGTATCTACGTTCTAAATCAGAATACAGTTCTCAACATACAAAACACACGCAAGAGGAAGAATTCAGATACGAATGAATCCTACTTGTGGCATTGTAGACTTGGTCATATCGGAGAGAAAAGACTGAGTAAGTTGCATAAAGATGGACTCTTGAATGCGTTCGAGTTTTCATCTTATGGAACTTGTCAGTCTTGTCTGAAAGGAAAGATGACCAAATCTCCGTTCACCGGACATGGAGAAAGAGCAGCAGAGCTCTTGGGACTCGTACATAGTGATGTATGTGGTCCGATGTCTATACATGCAAGGGGTGGGTTCTCGTACTTCATCACATTCACTGACGATCTCTCTAGGTTCGGATATGTGTATCTGATGAAACACAAATCTGAAGCTTTTGAGAAATTCAAGGAATTCAGAAACGAAGTAGAGAACCAGACATGCAAAAGTATCAAGATCCTCCGGTCTGACAGGGGAGGGGAGTACTTAAGCACGGAATTCCTAGATTACTTAAAAGAGAATGGTATTCTCTCTCAGCTTACTCCTCCTTATACACCACAGCACAACGGTGTTTCGGAGCGAAGGAATCGTACCCTACTGGATATGGTTCGCTCCATGATGAGTAATGCCGAGTTGCCTCTTTCATTTTGGGGACATGCACTATTGACAGCCGCATACCTATTGAATGATGTTCCGTCTAAATCTGTGCCTAAGACTCCGTTCGAGATATGGAATGGAAAGAGGCCATATCTTAAAAGATCTAAGATATGGGGTTGTCCGGCTTATGTTAAAAAGCATAAACCAGATAAACTGGAGGCACGGTCAGTTTTATGTAAGTTTGTGGGATATCCAAAGAATGGTTATGGATATCTATTCTACCACACCGAGGAACAGAAGGTGTTTGTTGCTCAGCATGCCGTTTTCTTGGAAACGGAGTTTCTTGCAAAAGAAATTAGTGGGAGCACGGTAGAATTGGAAGAAATTCAGCGACCACAAACTGAAACTGAAAGTTTGACAGAACCTCAGGATTCAATAACCCCAGACGAACCTCAGCCACTCCGCAGATCTGGTAGGGTTTCTCATCCGCCCGAGAGATACTACGGTTTTCTCATTGACGGGGATCGAGAGGATTGCATCTTGGAAGAAGATGACCCTACCAGTTTCAGGCAGGCCATTATCAGTAGGGACTCTGATAAGTGGCAGGAAGCAATGCAATCTGAAATGGAGTCCATGTACGCCAATAAAGTGTGGACCATGGATATTGCTCCACCTGGGGTAAAACCCGTTGGATGCAAATGGATCTACAAAAGGAAACTTGGTGTAGATGGGCAGGTGGAAACCTATAAAGCTAGACTCGTTGCAAAAGGTTTTCGTCAAAGACCTGGTTTGGACTATGATGAAACTTTTTCTCCGGTGGCTATGCTCAAATCCATTCGGATCCTACTTGCCATTGCTGCGTTCCATGACTATGAAATCTGGCAGATGGATGTTAAAACGGCTTTCCTAAACGGTTGTTTGGAAGAGTGCGTTTACATGGATCAACCAGAAGGTTTCGTAGACAGTGGGAGCAGCGGAAAGGTGTGCAAGTTGCTTAAATCCATTTATGGATTAAAGCAGGCATCGCGGAGCTGGAACATCTGTTTTGATGAGGCAATCAAGGAATTTGATTTCATCAAGAACGAAGATGAACCCTGTGTGTATAAGAAGATTGTAGGACGAACTGTCGTGTTCCTAGTCTTGTACGTGGACGACATTCTTTTGATAGGAAATGATGTTCCTATGCTACAATCGGTCAAGCTGTTTTTGTCACAAAGGTTCTCCATGAAGGACCTGGGTGATGCCTCGTACATTCTGGGGATCAAGATCTATAGAGATAGATCCAAGAAACTATTGGGACTTTCACAGTCCAGGTACATAGAGACCGTAATAAAGAGATTTAGTATGGAGGGTTCCAAGCGCGGTAACATACCCGCATTGCACGGAATTACCCTCTCCAAGAAGATGTCTCCTAAGACTGACGAGGAGAGGGTTCGCATGAGCACTATACCCTACGCTTCGGCGGTAGGATCTATAATGTATGCGATGCTATGTACAAGACCAGATGTAGCTTACGCGTTGAGCACGGTAAGCCGGTATCAGTCAGACCCAGGGGAGGACCACTGGATAGCAGTGAAGAACATTCTCAAGTACCTGAGGAGGACTAAGGAGATGTTCCTGGTTTACGGTAATGGAGACCTCAGGGTCGAGTCCTTTACCGATTCAAGCTTCCAGAGTGACAAAGATGACAGCAAGTCTGTCTCGGGTTTTGTGTTTACCCTCAACGGAGGGGCGGTATGTTGGAGGAGTTCCAAGCAGGATACCGTCGCAGACTCGACGATGGAGGCTGAATACATTGCTGCAAGCGATGCCGCAAAAGAGGCGGTCTGGATTAAGAAGTTCATTAGTGAACTTCAGGTGGTTCCGTCCATTGTTGACCCAATACCTTTATATTGCGATAACAATGGGGCTATAGCTTTAGCGAAGGAACCAAGGTCCCATCAGAAATCCAGGCACATCTTAAGGCGGTATCACCTGATCAGGGAGATCATTGATCGACAGGAGATCGAGGTGCGGAGAGTGGACACAAAGGACAACACTGCGGACCCATTCACGAAGGCTTTACCCCAGACTCAGTTCGAGCGGCTGATCGAGATGATAGGTCTTCGATACGCCAGTACATGGCCTTAGTGCAAGTGGGAGATTGTTAGTGTATATGCCCTAGAGGCCATTACTGTATCATACTAGTATGTATATTACTTGATGGAAGCTTGGGATATTCACAGTTGTACAGACAATCTTGCTCAATATAGTAGTATGCTACTTGGTTTGTCTCTGCTTTAATGTGTACATGTGTGTTTATTTATTATATCACCTATACGCATTAGTAGAGCCCTTAGGATCTTTGCTTGATTACCGGCGTTGTGATGGCGATCACACTCGTGGGGGCTGGGTAATCTACAAGCACATCCTTATACACGTCCCTGGTCGTGGGAGTATCGAGATAGGGCATCGATGCTCCGGAGTAGACTAGCGTATGCGCTTCTCATCCCAGCACGGGAGACGGTCTGTCCCACAGCCGTCAGTACGTCGTACTTGAGATAGTATGCGGGTGCTCGTTGGGTTACGAGTACACTGGACAGGACTCGTCGGGAACTGACAGGTTGGTATTATACCTATCGTCAGTTATCAGTTCCCAGGTGACATGAGTACAGCTTAGTCCGCTGACTTGACACTGTCACTTCGCCTCGAGTGTGTTCCCACTGTTCTTTGATTACTACCCTACCACGGCTCTACTGAGTCGTGCAAACAGGTAGTAGTTGGGAGCAGTCCCGAAGCACTTGGAGGCAGTGACGGTTAGACAGGATTCGTCTCTCCCGGTATTGGGGGTTGACATCGCGCTGTGTCTAGGAGAGCCATTACACGAGTAGTCCCTGGCCAGGGCAAGCGAGATATACTGGTAGGTTTCCAGTGTTATCTCAGGGTGTTTTGGGCTTCACTCCGACACGACTTGTACCGCTATTGGGGGACTGACGTTTTACCGCCCCCTAGGCCCGCCATGCGATGTATCAGACGAACAGACCGGACTGTACGGAGAATGTCACATTCAGACTCAGTAGGAGTTTAGATGGGGTTTCACCTCGTCAGCCTTCTTGTCGGCATCTACCTGGGGACCGTTACGCACAGCTAGTGCCGCTTGCGGTCTGTGGTTAAACCCACTGCCAGCGTAGTGTCGAGTCTTTAGAGTCCCACACAGAGGGTATTCGCCTCTGGGCAAAACAGAGTAGAGATCGCATGGTTTTGCGACAGGGTTCGTTCTCATCCGCGCACTTGTGCACGTTTGGAGTCCGGACGGATTATACTGGCAGGCTCTGGTTTGAGCCAGATACTGGTATATGTTTTGGGGGTTGCTTTTATATCTTGGTATTCTTGTTCCTCGGAACGAGAATGCAGGTGTGTATGCACAATTGCTTGAGGCGGAGAATGAGGTTTTTCATTAGGGTTTCGGAACGGGTGCGTATGCACAGTTGACAGTCTTCTTTTTCCAAACCCTAATGGATTTATATATTATCTATTAATAATAGTAATTAAATGAGAATCATGTTATGGTTGATTTTTTGTTGACTTGTTGACCTTGGTTGACTTGTTGACCATTGACTACATCATGCTTTAAAAAGTCTTCCTTGATTCATGCTTACTTTTTTTTAAATGAAGCATGGTTGTGGTCATTCAAAATACTACCATCAACTATTCTCATTTTCAATTATTATCATTTAGATAATATTTTTCTTTTGCATTATGGTTGCAAGAAAGAAAAAAAGAGAGCTCATTCTATCATAACCTCTCTCTCTCCTCATTTCATCTTCTTCCTCCTCTTGAAAAGAGAAACCTTCTCATGTGTTGAGAATCATTCTCTTTAGATAGAAAAGCAAACCCTAATCACTCTCTACTCATTCTAGGATGAAGGTTTAGCAAGCCGGAAACCCTAGTTCACTCAAAGATCGAGGAAGAGCCCAAAGTCGAACCTTCGAGGTGGATCTATCTTCGGCAAGAAGAAGGCGACGAGAAGAGAACCATTCAAACTCCTACAAAGAACAAGAAAGAAGAACAACAACAAGAAGAGAAGGAGTTCAAGTTTAGGTATAACCATCAACATAGTAGCTAACTCTCTTTAGCTAGAATACTAGTTTTAGTTTAGCAAAGATCCGGCTTTTACGGTCCATGTTACAAAGTTTAGAAAAATTTTGATTTACCATTTCCGCAACCCCGTAAGTACCGGGAGAGGTAACGTGGACCTAACAAAACTCTTCTCTACTCATTCTAGTTCACAAGGTTTAGCAAACCGAGTGAACTAGTTTCTTCAAAGTTCGAAGAAGGAGCCAAAGGTTGGAGCTTTCAGGTGGATCTATCTTCGGCGTACGGAGACGACGGGAAGAAGCCAATCCGGACCACCATCAGAGCTTGAAGACGAAGGAGTTCAAGACAAGCAAGGTATAACCCCCTAACCGAGTAGTTAGAAACTCGTAGTTAGGTTGTTAGTTAGATGTTTAACCAAGATCCGGGCTATAGGTCCATGTTACCACCTCTATAAAAATCATTTTTTACCAAATTCCGCATGCCCGAAAGTACCGAGAGAGGTAGCATGGACTTACAGTGGTATCAGAGACTAGTTAAACTCTATCTAACATGTTAGCAAGTAACTAGAAGATCGATCAAAGAAAAAGTCCCGAAAACGAACCCCAAAATTCGAAGTTTCTGTCGATTTTTATACTGTTCAAAAGTTGATTATTTTCACACCTAAAATCGACTCAGGGTTTTCTGTGAATACTGTAGAAATTTGGTCCAGTGATCCCATCAAAGAGCCGCGGAAACGCGGCAATAGCTTTCTATTGCGGCGGTTCCGCGGCCGACTTGGCTCCTCTCTGTTCTTTCTTTGCTACAGTATTCTCATAGGGGTATTTTGGGATTTTTGGTATATGTGTTTTCTGCCCAGATTTTCCAGAACGAAAATTTTATTTTTGGGGTCCCGAAAATCCGTATTTTTGATCGAACTTCTAAAAGACTTAAGCTAACGGGTTTTTCTGTAATGTGATATTTGTATTGAACGTCTACTAATCGCTATATGTCGATTAGTGAGGGTTATACAAATCTGTGATCTGTAATGTTGCTGGAATGTGTATATGAATATGTTGGATTGTCGCGGGTGAATAACCGGGGGTTGTGAGACGAGAGTTTTCTTTTCTTTCAATTCATGTAAATTTGTAAATTGATGTAATAATTATTTGTATGGCCGCACAACCGGGTCGGGGTTGTAGCCGTCATTGTATAACTTCTTTTTACTGTTTTTGCTCCTAGGATAGACCCATGGAGGGGGTGCACAAACTACCGGGTATGCCGAAGTGTCGAGTGGCCTACTCATGGAGATGAGGGAGGTTGCTACGCTTCGGGTACTTGGCGGGTAGTTTGCCGCACCCGTAGGGGTCTTGGGTGGGGTATTGGCTATTGACCGCGACCGTGTAATCTGTTTTTCGTTACAGGCTCGTGCGAATTACAGATTCCTAGTATATCTAATGTATTCATCTGTGATCTGAAATGTTTATCATTGCAGTATATCTATATATGATATTATTTAGGCGTTGCTTATGTTTTACAGACGCGCTAGCCCAGCCCCCGCTCTGTCGTTAGTTAAGTAACCTAACGGGTAATGACGGGGCCCAGTGGCGAATGCGAATGGCATAAGCGTACGTCATATTTTGGTTGTTTTCTGCAATGGTAGGATTAAATGATGGGACACATTAAAAGTACTAATGCAAGAATATCACGCATTAAAAGAACTAATGCAAGATAATAAACCAAGTTAAAGTCGTTGGAACACTTTCGAAAAACCACTCGGTTCTTTTCAAAACCAACTTTTAAATGCGGAGCTTGAGCCACTCCTTTTAAAAGCTATCTCGTTCCATCGACTATATCAAGTTCACTACGTTCACGGTTTCGCCAAAACCATTCGTAGCCCTCCGTCGTTTCACATGAATAGTCAATAGTATTCAAGCTGTGTTTGTTGGCCAAAGTCAAGGCATAGTGATTGGTAGCTATTGGGTATTCATGTGCAGCATAGATAGATGCGTTGGTTTGGAACAGTCATACTGCCTTGTTGGCCAAAGTCAAGGGTAGGTGCGGGTGGATTCAAATTAACCTGGAGAATGACGGGTAGAACTTGACATGTGACTTATGATTTGTTGGCCAAAGTCAAGGTCATAAGAGCATGGGGCAAAAATCCACATCGGGAGTTTCATAAGTACTGAAACTTGCTAGATTTGCATACCATTTGGAGTGTGATGATTCTGGTAGGATTCCTTCAGTTTCGTCACGCGATGATATTTGGATCCCGATCCTACTGTGAGTATATGCTACTCCTCAGGAAATTTCTCACTAAACGATCAATGCTATAAACCTAGTAGGTGCCTAGAAAGGTGTTAGCGGGGCTACGCCCCCAGGGAAAAGAGGTTCTTTAATTAAGGAACTTCGCGAAAGTGTTGGAAAACCTCTCTCAAAGTACCGACACTGGCCTGGCTGAACGGTTAAGCAAGTATTGTGCGGTGGGAATGATCCCGACTAATTCTTCCTTTATGGTTTGAGGAGGGATTCGAGAAACAGTGGGAGCCATCCTGTTTAGACAAACTAAAAACCACTCTAAACTTGCAAGAGCATCATGCTGAGTGTTTCTTCTTCTTTCTCCTAATTGCAGCGACCAATCGACATGACTGGACTTAAGTTATTTCTAGATAAAAATATACTGACAGGGCCAAACTACAAAGATTGGCTCAGGAATGTCAAGATGGCAATCACTTACGACAAGCTGGGGTATCTTCTTACCACCAAAGCTCCCCCTGTCCCTGGTCCCACTTCCAGCGTCGCGGATAAGGAAATCTGCAAGACTTGGGAGATTGATAGCGCGAAGGCCAAGTGCCTCGTACTTGCCTCGATGGACAACGAACATCAGAGGAGGCACGAGAATATGGACCTTGAATCCATATTTCTCCATACAAAAGAACTGTATGGAGAGCAATCTCGTATCGCAAGATACGAAGCGTCGAAAAAGTTATTTTCGGCAAAGATGGCCGTCGGATCATCAGTAGCCGAGCACGTGCTAAAGATGATCGGCTACATTGAGGAGCTCGCGGTCCTAGGGACCACATTGGAGAGTGAGCTCTATACGGACATAGTTCTCCAGTCCCTTCCTTCCACTTACGCCCAGTTTATACTGAACTTCAACTTACAAGAAAAGGAGGTTGAACTTTCAGAGCTCCTCAACATGCTGAGGAGCGTAGAGGGCACCCTACAGAAAAGTAGGGAAACATCCACTTTGTTTGTAGGAGGATCATCTTCTTCTAGGTCCAAGGCGAAAGCCAAGGGAAAGAAGAAGAAAGCCCCCGCCAAACCAAGGGGCGGTGTTAGTAAAGTGGATACGAAGGGAAAAGCTAAAGCAACAAAGAAGGCGGGGAAGCTTGTGGATAAGGAAGAATGCTTCTATTGTCATAAGAAAGGACACTGGAAGAATGATTGCAGGGCCTGGAAGGCCAGAACACAGGAATTGAAGCAGGTTGCAGCTTCAGCTTCAGGTGTGTATGTTATTGAAAACTGTCTTTCAATAAACTCTACTTCCTGGGTATTGGATACCGGATCAGGATCTCATATCTGTAATTCTTTGCAGGCGTTGAGAAACCGTAGGGTTTTGAAGGCAGGTGACACGACCCTCAGAGTTGCGAACGGAGCTAGCATGGATGCTAAAGCCGTGGGGGACTATCACCTGGAAATGTCAGATGGACATGTTTTGGTTTTACGTAATTGCTTTTTTGTACCCAACGCAACTTGTAATATCATTTCTGTATCTTTAGTTTCTAAAGAAGGTTATGAATTTACGTTTGTAAGTAATGTTGTAAACATTCACCTTAATCAAGTTCTGATTGGGTCAGGTACATTGAGTAATGGTATATACGTATTGAACCAACCACAGATTTTCAATGTCCAGAATACACACAAAAGAAAGTCTCCGGAAATAAATCAGACTTTCTTGTGGCATTGTAGACTAGGTCACATCAATGAGAGAAGGTTGACTAAGTTACATACAGAAGGATATTTGAATCCGTTCGAATATCAATCGTATGCCACTTGTCAATCCTGTCTCAAAGGAAAGATGACAAAGACTCCGTTTACTGGACATGGAGTAAGAGCGAGCGAGCTCTTGGGACTCGTACACAGTGACTTGTGCGGTCCAATGTCTACACATGCGCGAAGCGGTTATTCTTACTTCATTACTTTTACGGATGACTTTTCAAGGTACGGTTATGTCTTCTTAATGAAACATAAGTCCGAAGCCTTTGGAAAATTCCAGGAGTATAAGAATGAAGTAGAAAAACAGAACGGCAAAAGTATCAAGATTCTAAGATCGGATCGAGGTGGAGAATACTTAAGTGCCGAGTTCCTGGACTATTTAAAAGAGAACGGAATTCTCTCTCAGCTTACTCCTCCATACACTCCGCAACATAACGGTGTATCGGAGAGACGGAACCGCACCCTATTGGATATGGTGCGGTCCATGATGGGTAACGCTGAGTTACCGCGATCATTCTGGGGATATGCGCTAGAATCAGCCGCATACCTTTTGAACCGAGTTCCTACTAAGACTGTGCCTACTACACCATATGAGATGTGGTGTGGGAAGAGACCCTATCTCAAGCACATTAAGACATGGGGATGTCCAGCTTTTGTCAAAAAGCAGCATGCGGACAAGCTCGAGGCACGCTCAGTACAGTGCAAGTTTGTGGGATATCCAAAGAACTCCAAGGGATATTTCTTCTACTGTGAAGAGGAACAAAAAGTTCTTGTTTCTCGTCATGCCTACTTCTTGGAAACTGAGTTTTTGGAAAACCAGATAAGTGGGAGCACAGTAGAACTAGAAGAAATTCCAGAACCACGGACTATTACTGAAAGTTTAGTGGAACCAGAGGGTTCAAAAGAACAGGACATTCCTACGCCGCTCCGCAGGAGTAGTAGGCAGACTCATCCGCCCGAGAGATACTACGGTTTTCTCATAGGCGGGGATAGAGAGGATTGCATCATAGATTATGATGAGCCTACTAGCTTCCAGCAGGCCGTTCAGAGCGTTGACTCAGTGAAATGGATGGATGCAATGCGGACCGAAATGGAGTCCATGTACACCAACAAGGTATGGACGTTGGACATTGCTCCAGACGGGGTAAAACCCGTAGGATGCAAGTGGATCTTCAAAAGGAAGATTGGTGTAGATGGACAGGTTGAGACCTATAAAGCTAGGCTGGTAGCAAAGGGTTTTCGTCAAAGACCTGGCTTGGACTATGACGAAACCTTTTCTCCAGTAGCCATGCTGAAATCCATTCGGATCCTTCTTGCCATTGCTTCCTTCCATGATTATGAGATCTGGCAAATGGACGTAAAGACCGCTTTTCTAAATGGAAATTTAGAGGAGTGTGTCTATATGGACCAACCAGAGGGTTTCATTCAGAGTGGGAGCAGCGGAAAGGTGTGCAAGTTGCTTAAGTCCATCTATGGACTAAAGCAGGCATCGCGGAGTTGGAACATCTGCTTTGATGAGACGGTCAAAGAATTTGGCTTTATCAAAAATCCAGATGAACCATGCATCTATAGTAGATTTGTAACGACAACTGTAGTGTTCCTCGTTTTATACGTGGATGACATTCTCTTAATAGGAAATGATATTCCTATGCTACAATCTGTCAAGGGGTTCTTGTCACACAGGTTATCCATGAAAGACCTGGGTGATGCCTCATACATCCTGGGGATCCGGATCCATCGTGATAGATCCAAGAGGATATTAGGACTTTCACAGTCCAGGTACATCGACACCGTACTGAAAAGATTCAGTATGGAAGATTCCAAGCGCGGTAACCTACCGGCTTGTCACGGGATCACCCTCTCTAAAGAGATGTCTCCCAAGACTGATTTGGAGAGGGATCGCATGTCTATTATACCCTACGCTTCTGCGGTAGGCTCTATAATGTATGCGATGTTGTGTACCAGACCGGATGTAGCTTATGCACTGAGTGTGGTAAGCCGGTATCAGTCAAACCCTGGGGAGAAACACTGGATAGCGGTAAAGAACATTCTCAAGTACCTGAGAAGGACTAAGGAGATGTTCTTAGTGTATGGCGGAAAAGACCTCCAGATCGAGGCCTTTGCTGACTCCAGCTTCCAGAGTGACAAGGATGATTCTAAGTCCATGTCGGGTTTTGTCTTTACCCTCAATGGAGGGACGGTGTGTTGGAAGAGTTCCAAACAAGAAACTGTTGCAGACTCGACGATGGAAGCGGAATACATCGCTGTATCTGATGCCGCAAAAGAAGCTGTCTGGATGAGGAAGTTCTTGAAAGAACTTCAGGTGGTTCCGTCCATTGTTGATCCAATACCTCTGTATTGCGACAACAACGGGGCTATAGCTTTAGTGAAGGAACCCAGGTCCCATCAGAGATCCAGGCGGTATCACCTGATCAGGGAGATCATGGATCGCCAGGAGATCGAGGTTCGGAGAGTCGCTTCAGAAGATAACACTGCAGATCCATTCACCAAGGCCCTACCCCAGACTTAGTTCGAGCGGCTGATCGAGATAATAGGTCGTCGATACGCCAGTACATGGCCTTAGTGCAAGTGGAAGATTGTTAGTGTATATGCCCTAGAGGCCATTACTGTATCATACTAGTTTGTATATTACTTAATGGAAGCTTGGGATATTCACCTTGTATATACAATCTTGCTCAAAATAGTAGTATGCTACTTGGTTTGTTTCTACTTCAATGTGTACATGTGTTTATTTTTGTATATCGCCTATACACATTAGTGGAGCCCTTAGGATCTTTGCTTGATTACTAGCGATGTGATGGCCGTCACGCTAGTGGGGCTGGGTAATCTATAAGCACATCCTTATGCAGGTCCCTGGTCGCAGGACTATCGAGACAGGGCATCGATACTCCGGAGTAGACCAGCGCATGCGCTTCTCATCCCAGTGTGGGAGACGGTCTGTCCCACAGCCGTCAGTACGTCGTACTTGAGATAGTATGCGGGTGCTCGTTAGGTTACGGGTACACCGGACAGGACTCGTCGGGAACTGACTAGTTGGTATTATGCCTATCGTCAGTTATCAGTTCCCAGGTGACATGAGTACAGCTTAGTCCGCTGACTTGACACTGTCACTTCGCCTCGAGTGTGTTCCCACTGTACTTTGATTACTACCCTACCACGGCTCAAAGAAGCCGTGCAAACAGGTAGTAGTTGGGTGCAGTCCCGAAGCACTTGGAGGCAGTGACGGTTAGACAGGATTCGTCTCTCCCGGTATTGGGGGTTGACATCGCGCTGTGTCTAGGAGAGCCATTACACGAGTAGTCCCTGGCCAGGGCAAACGAGATATACAGGTAGGCTTCCAGTGTTATCTCAGGGTGTTTTGGGCTTCGCTCCGGCACGACTTGTACCGCTATTGGGGGACTGACGTTTACCGCCCCCTAGGCCCGCCATGCGATGTACAAGACGAATAGACCGGACTATACGGAGAATGTCACATTCAGGCTCAGTAGGAGTTCAGATGGGTTTCGCCTCGTCATTCTTCTTGTCGGCATTACCTGGGGACCATTATGCACAGCTAGTGCCGCTTGCGGTCTTTGGTTAAACTCACTGCCAGCGTAGTGTCGAGTCTTTAGAGTCCCACACAGAAAGCTTTTCGCCTTTAGGCAAAAGAGTAGAGGTCGCATGGTTTTGCGACAGGTCGCATGGTTTTACGACACAGTTCGGTCACATCCGTGCACTTGTGCACGTACAGTGTCCGGACAGTTTACACTAGCGGGCTTCGGTTTAAGCCAGATCCTAGTGTACCTTTTGGGATTGGATTTATCCAGTATGCATTCGTGTTCCTCGGAACGCGGATGCGGGTGTGTATGCACAGATGACGGGAAGACAGAGGCAGCGGATTCTCGTTAGGGTTGTTGACAGTTGACCGTTGACTATTTGACTTTTTGCTCAACCCTAATGAGAATATGATATGTTATTAACTATTATATTAATTAAGTATTATGGTGACATGGTTGTTGACTTTTGTTGACTTTGTTGACTTGTTGACTTGTTGACCGGTTGACTAGGCTTGACTAGTTGACCATCATGATAACCATAGCCATCATTTCATGGCAAAGACTTTTGCTTGCTTGCTCATTTGTGCAAAATGAGTGCATGAAATGATATGGTTATGGTTGCTTCAACCATCATATAACACTTGATTTGGTATAATGAGTTATGATGGTTTTGGATTATGAGAGGGTGAAAGACAAAAGACTTGCTCATTCTTTCTTGCTCATTCTCTCTCTTGTTCTTGAGCTCTCTTGCTCTTGCTTTCACCCTCTTCCTCTTGCTCCCTCTCTTGACTCTATGGTTCACATATCTCATGAGTTGAGAATCAAGAACCATAGATAAAATCCCATACAAACTCTTCTCTACTCATTCTAGTTCACAAGGTTTAGCAAACCGAGTGAACTAGTTTCTTCAAAGTTCGAAGAAGGAGCCAAAGGTTGGAGCTTTCTGGTGGATCTATCTTCGGCGTACGGAGACGACGGGAAGAAGCCAATCCGGACCACCATCGGAGCTTGAAGACGAAGGAGTTCAAGACAAGCAAGGTATAACCCCCTAACCGAGTAGTTAGAAACTCGTAGTTAGGTTGTTAGTTAGATGTTTAACCAAGATCCGGGCTATAGGTCCATGTTACCACCTCTATAAAAATCGTTTTTTACCAAATTCCGCATGCCCGAAAGTACCGGGAGAGGTAGCATGGACTTACAGTTCCGCCTTGGTGCACTTCGTCGACGGCATCGGGGGGTGCGGCTGCATACTAAAGTTTGCGACGAGCATTCAATCAGGATGTCGGGAATCTTGTTGAATTGCCCGACTTGATATTGAAAAGAGTTTTCGATAATGAGACTAAAATGCGGGGTTTATAATTGTTAGGCATGCGATGTCTAAGTATTTCATTTGATTAGGCATGCGATGTCTAAAGAGGATGCGGATTCCAACTGTTGTAGTTTTACACTTTCTTTTCTGTGACCGTAAGTGTAATATGTGATATCGCCGGTTTCGTTGCTATATGTCAACGACAATTGGGATGCGCATATTTACTTACATTGATGACATGTGATGTTATGTGTTGCTGGATATGTTATATTGGATCGTCGTGTTTGAATAGCCGGGGTTTTTTATGTGAGATGAGTGTTTTTCGTTTTCACTCATGTAAAAACTTGTATGTAATATTCTTTTGTTGGGGCACTTCCAGGTTGCGGAAGATGTTACCGTTGATGTATATTATTTTCTTTTCCGCACTAGGATAGACCCAAGGAGGGGAGCACAAGTAACCGGGTTCTGGAGTCCAGTGGGAGACCAAATCGAGGAGTCGAGTTCGGGTCTCCTAACTCTAGAATTGGTAGGGTTGCTTGCCGCTCTCGTAGGGGTCTATGGGTGTGGGTTTGGCTATTCATCGCGACCGCGGAATCCGTGTTTTATACTAGCTCGTATTGAAAACACGGACGTCCTAGTATATCCAATATTTCATATGATTCTTCTGCTGCGATATCTGTGATGTGATCATGTGATGTTCTGTGATAGATACTGTATATAGTATATATGATATATTATATAGACGTTGCTTATGGTTTACACCCGTGCTAGCCCTGCCTCACTCTGGCGTTAGTTACCTAACCTAACGGTGCAGACGGGACCTAACGGTGCAGACGGGACATCGAGGCGAATGCGGATGGCATAAGCATACGTTATATTTATCTGTGATGTTTAGGTGGACTTAAATGATTGGATATTCATTAATGAGATTAATGAAAGAAAATAAACCTAATTGATGTAGTGGAATCGAATTTCAAAATAAAACAGGTAGCTACAGTTCTTGTTTTGCATTGCGGTGTTCATTATAGAACATCCTGCACCTTATTCGATGAGGAAAGGACCGAGATCCCTTCACCGGGAGTGACTCCTTTAGCAATAACTGGCAGATGCTACAACCCTCGGTTTGTCATTTGATTGCTTCTATAGTTTCTGCTTTGCACAGTGATATATATGATATATCCCGCACCTCATTCGACGAGGAAAGGGCCGACGATCCCTTCACCGGGAGTGACCCCTTTAGCAAAACTAGAAAAGCTTCAAAAACATTCCATTTAAAAACCATTTGATTCCGCAACGAGATCAAGTTCAAAGCGTTAAAGGTTTTCATAAAAACTATTCGCAACCCTCCGTCATTTTAGGAAGTAGAGTACTTAGTATTCGTGCTGTGTTTGTTGACCTTAGTTAAGGCACAGTGTACGGTAGCTAAGTGATGTCTTCCTGCACCGCATATGATGCGATTAGTTAGGACAGTCGCGTGACTTTGTTGACCTTAGTTAAGGGTCATGTGGGTGGGTCTAATTAATCACGAAATGACGGGTAGAACTTGACTAGTACTTATGATTTGTTGACCATAGTTAAGGTCATAAGTGCTAGGGGCAAAAATCTTTATCGGGAGTTTCAAGTGTTGAAATTTGCAATGAGATTGCATACCTTCTATGTGATAGTTGGATCCCGATACCCACTGCGAGTAATTGTTACTCCTGGGAGAGTTTTGCACTTTGCAATTAGCCGATCAAGTAGGTGTCTAGAATGGTCTCAACGGGGTTACGCCTCTGGCAAAACGAGCTTTACTGTAATTAGGTCCGTGCGAAAGCATGGGAAACCTCCCTCAAAGTACCGACACTGGCCTGGCTGAAAGATTGGCGAACTTGTAGAGTGTAATTAATCCCGGCTAGTCTTTCCTTTTAAGGTTTGAAAGAAGATTTGATAAAAATAGTGGGAGCCATCCTGATTAGATAAAATATATAACCAATCTAATTTTGCTAGAGCGCACGCAGAGTGTTTTCTTCTCTCTCTCTCTAGGTAGCGACCATATCACGCCTTAATCAAGATAATAATATGGATGTATTGACCGAACCCGCTTGTTATACTGAGCTAGGGAACGTTGGTTCCGCTCCAACTTATAATTGTTATAAGACAGAGCAGGAATTAGGGGAATACCAGAATTCCTATGCAGCCCAAACGAAGAAAGTGCATATGATGCATCTCCTTCGGGTGTGTTCATTACAAAGAACTGTTTCTCAGTATCCTCTGCATCCTGGGTATATGATACCGGATCAGGATCCCAGATATGTAATCTGTTATATAGGGCTACAAAAAGGTAGAAAAACTGAGAACGGGTGATAAGTTTATTGAGACAGAAAACGGGGCAAGTGTTGCAGCCAAGTCTGTTGGTCACTGTCACCCTGTATTACCAATACATTGATTCTGAACAAATGCTATTAGATACCGAATCTGATATACAAAATCATATCAGTCTCTTTATTAGTAAAGAAATGATAAAATTTTGTATTGATGGATAATGTTTTGAACATTTCCTATATCAAAAGTTGATCGGTTCAGGCACGTTATCTAAAAGCATTGACGTTCTAAATCAAACTACAGTTCCTAGTATACGGAACACACACAAGAGGAAGAGTTCAGAATTGAACGATTCCTTCTTGAGGTATTGTAGACTAGGTCAGATCAATGTGACCCGACTAGCTAGAGCTACATAAAGATGCATATTTAAATTAGTTTGAATTTGCATCTTATGAAACTCGCCAGTCATGTCACAAAGATAAGATGACCATAGCTCCGTTTACAAGAAACAGAGAAAGAGTTAATGAACTCTTGGGATGATACATGTTGATGTATGTAGGTCCCCTGTCTACACATGCGAAGACCGGTTCTTTGTACTCATTACATTCTCTATTGATCCCTTTAGATTCAGACATATGTTCTTGTTGAAACACAAGTCCGAACCTTTTGAGATATTCACAGAATATAAGTTAGAAGTAGAGAACCAATACGGGTATAAGTATTATGTCTTTTGATGAGATCAAGGAGGAGAATACTTGAGCACGGAATTCCTGGACTATTCTAAAGGAGAATGAGATTCTCTCTCAGCATTACTCCTCCGTATACACCATAGCACGATGGTATATCGGGGCGGAGCAATCACACCCTATATGATAAGGTGTGCTCTATGATGAGTACTACTGAGTTACCTATTTCCTTTTTAGAAGTTATGCACTTGAGAAGCTACATACCTATTGAATTAGGTTCGAATCAAATCAGTTGCCTACCACTTCATATGTGATATAGAAAGGGAAGAGCCTATATCTTAAGTTAGTTAAGATTTGGGCTTGTCCGGCCTATGTCTAAAAGCAAAAATCCGGACAAGATCAAGGCAAGGTCTGTTGTGTAGAACTGGAAAGGTTCCAGCTATACAAACTACAGCAGGTGATTTGGTAGAACCAAAGGATTCAGTAGATTCCAATGAACCTCAGCCTCTCCCCCGATCTAGTAGGGTTCCTCATCCACCTGAGAGATACTTCGGTTTCTCGATGACAGTGGGAGCGAGGATTGCATCATGAGATGATGACCCAACTAGTTTCGAGCTGGCCATCGAGAGTAGGGACTTTGTAAGAATGGCTGGATGCTTAGCTATCTGAGATGGAATCCATGTACACCAGCAAAGTATGGACTTTAGCTGCTATATCTGAAGGGTTAAATCCCCATCAGGAACAAGTATATATTGAGAAGATTACTTGGTGTAGATGGAAAAGTTGAGACTTTCAAAGCTAGACTTGTTAAAGGTTTTCGTCATCGACCAGGCACGGATAATGATGAAACCTTTTCCAGGGACTATGCTTAAGTCCACACAGATCCTACTTGCCACTGCTACATACCATAACTGCGATATCTGGTGGTTGGGTGCCATGACTACTTTTCTAAATAATGATTTAGAAGAGAACGTCTATAAGAACACAGCCAGAGGGCTACGTAAACAGTGGGAGCAGCGGAAACGTGTGCAAGATGTTTTATGTGATGAAGCAGGCATCGCGGAGTTGGAACGTCTGTTTTGATGAGTTAGTCAAACAGTTTGACATCATCAAAATGGTAGATGAACCTTGTATATACAAAATGGTAGTAGAGAGTAAGGTGGTCATCCTCGTATTGTACGTGGACAACATACTCTTGATAGGAATGGGATTTCCTATACTACGCTCGGTCAATCTCCGCTTATCACAAGGATTCTCCAATAGGATCAAAGTGATACCTCCTAGATCCTGAGTTTTCATCTATGAGATAGATGTAATTGGATGCTAGGATTCTCACTAGATGTAGTGAGATGGTATCAATCGATCCTGGGAAAAACACTGGAAGGGATCCAAGGTGATAAAGACGACTGAATATCAGTCACAGGCATTGTCTTTACCTTCAGTAAAGAGACGGTATGTTGGAAGAGTTCCAAGCTAGATACCATGGCAAACTAGACGATAAAGGCTGGTAACATCGCTATTAAAGATACTACCAAAGAGGAAGTTTGGGTGTATATTGGTTCATAAGATGAACTAGGTTCCTACCATTGTGTGATAATGGAAGGGTGGATTTGGCCCGTGAACCCTGGTCCCATCAGTGACCCAGACATATTCTGAGGAAGCATCACCTGATCATGGAGATAGTTGATCTCCAGAATGATCGAGGTTAGGAGAGTAGACTCAGAGGACAACACGGCGGATCCACTCACAAAGGCTTTTTCCCAGAGAGAGACTTATATGGGATGGTTGAGTATAAGATACTGCAACCACTGCTACAGATGGCCCTAGTGCAAGTGGGAGATTGTTAGTTATATGTATGCCCTAGAGGCCATTACTGTACATTGGATGTATATTGTAATGGATGATGGGACATATATAGGTAGGACTTTCTTGCTCGACATGATAGTACGCTATCTGGTTGCTCTTTATCTTAACGTGTATACTTTCTGTCTCTCTGTTACATGTTGATAAAGCCCTTAGGATGTGTACTCGACTTCCAGGACTGTGATGCAGATCATACTAGTGGGGCCTGGATAGTCCATGAGTACATCCTTCAATGTTCCTAGTCGAGGGAATATCGAGACGGGGCATCGATATTCCAGAGTAGACTAGCGTATATCTTCTCGAACCTTGCGATGGGCGATGGATGATCCCATATCCATTGGTGTTTGACATCAGAGATGGTATACGGGTGCTCAGTGGAGACTGGGTACACTGAACGGACTCGCCGAGAACTCCCATATGGTATTATACCTCACGTCAGATGGCAGTTCTCTGGTGACACTGGTACAGCTTAGTCTGTTGACCCGAGATCGTCATAGAGTCTTGTGTGTCTCCTACTGTGCTTTGATTTCCACCCTACCACGGCTCTACTGAGTCGTGCAAACAGGTGGTTTTTAGGTACAGTCCCGATTCACATGGAGGCAATGAGCGATAGGAGGGGATTCGTCTCTCCCGGTATTGGGGGTTGATGTTGCGCTATGCTCGACTGGCCATAACAGGAAATCCCTGGTCAGGGTTGCAGTGACCTACTGGTAAGTGTTATCAGTAGTTTCACACATGTCATGGACTTCATGTCGGCATGACTTATCGAGCTACTGGGGTCTGACGTTTACCACCCTTAGGCGAGATATGCGACATATCAGACGAACAGACCGGACTGTACGGTAAGTGTTACTGGTTGGATTCACAGGAGTGTGAGCGGGCTTGCTCGTCGATCTTCTGATCGCTCAATACCCGTGTGGCCGTTACGTTTAGCAGACCGCTTGCGGCTTGTGGGTGTTTGATATGATCATCATCTGCTGCCGGCGTATTGACGAGTCTTTAGAGTCCTACACAGAGGTTTCCTGGCTCAAGCGAAACGAAATAGGAGCGCATATGAGATATGTGCGGGACCGAGAATAATGCGTGTATGTGATACCGTATTTCATTCTCGCGATGAATGTGTCGAATGGTTGTATGCGATATAACCTTGTTATCGAATCAAGGATTGACTCGATAAGCCGATACATTGGATACTAGCCGGTTATATGCGACATAACCGGATCATTGAATCAAGTGTTGATTTAATGATTTAATGTATAATTATATATTTGATATATTACTTTGCATTAACTAGTATTGGTTCACTTTAAATGTATTTACTCACTTGAAATGCACATTGTATATGTGATATATTTTAGTGCACTTGATTGTATCATGTTTGATGATACATTCTTGCTTGGGTTTGTGTAAAGAATTAAACCATGGTTAGTTAGTGGTTAGGGTTTCATTTCATTTACTTATTCATTTATCTATTTATTTATTTTATTTATTTCATTTAGAAAAGATAAAGAGAATGGTGGCTTTTTTTGTAGTTTTGTGGAAACTTCATGAAGTGTTGAAAGCTTGACCATTCTTGTTCTTTTCCTAAACCTAACCATTAACCCTAACCATGGTTTATTCTCTACACCTAACTAAGGTTAAGATTATGATAAGTATCATATTGTTTTTATTTTAAAAAAGGACTCATCATATATTATCTTCTTCTTCTTCTTCTTCTTCAAGAAGAAAAAGCTTGATAGCATCAATGACAACTTGAGCAAATGAGTGAGAAATCCAATTCTAAAGTGAACCCACCTCCTATTTCTTCATCCTCTACCTCTTTCCAAGTAGTATAGGGTGTTTCCTTCACAAGTTTTTATGGCTTGGTGAAGTTGGAGCTTGATCTTGTGATGCCTCGGCGTAGATCATCTTCGGCATCGAACCGACGACCAAGTCCGCCCTTTTCTCCGATGAACCCGATGCTAGAGTCATGGATTCAATTTGGACAGCGGAGGGACGTCATCACGGAGCCTAGGAGGTGGAGGAACGGATCTACAAAGGTTGTAGCTTCTTTCCTTTATGTTAAAGTTGTTTACTTGCTTCGCATCACCTATATATCTAGTTAACGATCCGTATTAGGGTTTCTCGGCACTTGTAAAATTTCAATTGGGCATGTTTGATCACTTGTGAGACTTCATTAATATTCCTAGGAACCCTTCACATCGCATGGCGGGCCTAGGGGGTTGGTAAAAGTCAGACCCCCAAAAGCGGTACAAGTCGTGTCAGAGATCAGCCCAGAACACCCTGAGATACTACTGGAATACCTACCAGTAAATCTCCTGCCTTGGCCAAGGACTTTTTATGTTCTGGCTCTCCTAGACACAGCGCGACCTCACCCCCAATACCGGGAGAGACGAACCCCCGAAGATCCGCTCACTGCCTCCATGTGGTTCGGGACTGTACCCAACTAAAACCTGTTTGCACGTCTTCTTTGAGCGTGGTAGGGTAGTAATCAAAATACAGTGGGAACTCACACGAGACAAATGACGATCCTCAGGTCGATGAAGTAACCTGTACACATGTCACCAGGGAACTGCTATCTGACGTCAGGTATAAGACCAACTAGCATGTTCCCGTCGAGTCCTGTCCGGTGTACTCATAAACCAATGAGCACCTGTATACATCTTAGGTGATCCAACTGACACCAGTGGCTTGTGAGACCGGCCACCGCCCCTCATCGGGGTCTCGACTGTATACACTAGTCTACTCTGGAGAATCGATGCCCTGTCTCGAAACTCCCACGACTAGGGACCTTTTAAGGATGTGCTTATAGACTACCAGCTCTCACGTATATGATCGCCCTCTTACTGCTGGCAGTCAAGCAAGAATCCTAGGGGCTCTATCAACGTGCAATAGAACCTGTCAGGTCACCTAAAGCAGTACACGATGATAAAGATAAACCAGATAGCATACTATCATCTTAAGTAAGACTGTCCTACCGGGATAGGTCCTCCCTCAATCATTGCAATCACGTGCCTGTGATCTAATAATTGACTCTGAGGGCACTATCTCCAACATATTTGGTATTTATTGAGTCGCTGGTGAAATTTTAAATTTTCTGAAAAAAAATTATTTTAATATTATTTTAAGCCGTCACTAATACATTTAATTAGGGAAAATTATAAATTGGAATGGGTTGATACAAATTTTATAATTCATGACACACTAAACTAACATGTAAAATATTATTTCTGAAACGAAATTGTTTGCCAAAACGGTTTAGAAATTATTGAAGAAAAAGGTTTTTTTAGTGAATTTAGTGTAAATGGATGTTTGGGGTATAGTATTTATTATTTTCCATCACCTCACACCCATACCCACACTCACACACCCCCATTTTCCCTTCCCCTTGGCTGAATTCAGCAGCCCCCCTCAATTGTCCCCACTTGTTTTGCAAAAGAAAAGAAAAGAAAAGAGAATGATAGAAGTAAAAGGTGGACTTTGACTTTTCTTCTCACTTTCTCCACCTCACCCCCTCTCCTCCCTCACCCCCCCACATTTCCTGGCCAAATTATGCAGGCTAACAGTAGCCCCCCTCTCCCCTCTTCTTCCCTCATTTTTCCCTCAAAAAAATTCATCAATTCCCATCAAAATCTAAACTAAAATTCAAAACAAAGCCCTACCCATTTTCCCTCATCTCCTTTAGCATGGATCTTGGTGCAAGGATTTCAAAATGGAGGTCTAGATTTCAAGTTTGATCATGGTTTGTGAGGTATAACTTTTGACCCATTGTTCATTTTTGATTTAAATTGCTTAATGAAGCTTGTTAGGTGCTTAATTGCGGTTTAATTGAAAGATGCGGGTTTGCAAGAGAAGGTTTAGATTAGGGTTTGTGAATAGTCTAGTTAGGGTTTTGTGTCGTGAGACTATGGGTGTGGGATGTATTTGACATATCAATGTTTTGCTAAATCAAATTAAGTTGCTAGTTTGCATTTTTATTGATTTAAATTGTGATAATTATATAAATTGTAAACTAGGTTTTTAAAATAATTATATTTTGGTGAGATAAAATTCTAATTAAGGTTACATGTCATTATAAATAGTATATTGAGTGGTTTAATGCCTTTAGTTCATGAAAATCCAAGCTAAATTGTTGTTTGTGTATTTTTGCTATAAAATTGTTAAAATTGGGTATTTTGTAAACTAGAATTTTGGGGTTAATGAAATTTAATGAGATTAAATTATGGAAATTGTTTTTATGACTTATTTAAGATATTTAATAAGTATTATGGCCACTAGATTTGTTTAAACGTCGAGTTTTGTACTAAAACGGGTAATTTTTGCTTGCTAGATTTTCGGAAAAATGGCTTTTAAGGTGAATTTGGGTTTTTTGTGAATTCTAATCTATTTTATATTATAATTAGTGTTCGTGAATGTGCAAATGAGAGCGTTTGGGTTTTTCTCGATGGTTTGAAGTTTGTACATCGACATCGAGGGTTGGTCTGGCTATTTTTGGTTGCGTAGGCGATAGGTTTTGACCTATGCGTGATACGCGTGCCGATTTGATTTTCATATGCCGTTTCGATTTTGAATTTGGTTTTAATGCGATACGGTGCGTTATGATATGTAGCTACCCCATGTGGACTTCGAGACGACAAGCAAGCGCGTGGCGACGTCGGCACCGGCGAGCGAGGACCAGGTGAGTAGATTTATATCTACGGGGAGAAGTCGGGTGGATGGCGTATAGCACCCCCGCAGTCCATAGTATAGTTCATATAGGTGTTTTATGATACGAGAATGTTTATTCATGATATGATTATGTGTTCATGGATTAGCTTTGGGTTAGTTGCGAAACCCTAGAGTAGTTGTTATACCCACATACGCACACACAGACTTGCATACATCACTTCCTTGTGCGTAGATGGGGATGTGTATATATGTATATACGCGTGGGTATGGGACTATGCATATATACATTCATATACACATGCATGGATGATGAGGATAGTACTTGGGATTTGAGATGAGTCGATGAGATTTGATTTGAGACCGTGAGATCGGTGATATGGCAAGGTTCGTATTTGAGATACGACATGACGTTGTAGCGGGTCCTTGACGTAGTGCTTCACACACGTGCATGCATACTTAGGCGGTATCAGTATTGTACTAGACGTAGATCAGTACCCCGATCATGATATTTGATAAAGAGGATACCAGATGAATAGTATGATGAATGTGATATTGACCCGTACCCAGATTTGGGATGCCATACGACGGATTTACGTACGAGCTATATATTGATGATTGATCCGCACTCTTGACTTGGGATGTCTGATTATAGATATGGTATTGGATATGATATTATTGAGGCGGGATCACCGACTATACATATACAGGTATGTATATGTATCGACTCAGATGATAGGCGGTTTTCTTACCTGTAGTTCAGCTTGTTAGTTCAGCCGTATAGTTTAGTGTAGTTGTTAGATTAGATTAGACTCCTACCTTTTTCAAAACTAGCGGATCGTGGGTATTTTAAAAGACAGGTCAAGGGATCTACGGATATTTCAAAAGACGTATCCTTTCTTAAAACCACCGTAGCCTTTATTTTTAAAACCCCACAATTCGTGTTATTTCAAATGGCACCATTGTTTAATATTTAGCTCCCGCTCATTATGGTTGCTCGCTCCGCATCGCATACTTACATTGTTATTTCATATTACATTGTTGATATTATGCTGTTAGGACACCAGCACCATTACAGATGATGCGTATGTACCACGTACACTTACTTGCCGGCTCACACACATCTTCATCGGCAATTGCCATGTCACGTACACCTTAGAAAATATTATGGCTTAACTTTGCTTGATAGCTAGTAGTTTGACATGATATTAGTGTACTTACCTTATATACCAGCTTAGATATTATAGTTATTACTTGTCACTTCATGCATACTGTTATTCATTGTTATGCCGTATTCATGGATTCTCATACCTATATTCATGGTTTTACATGCTATTGATGATTTGGATTCGGATTTTCATGAGATTTTCTGGATTTGAGGAAAAACCGCAAAACTTGTATAAGCTTCTTTCCTCTCTTTTAAATAAAAAGTGCGGTTTTCCCATGATGTATGAGTCGTCCACCATGAGTTTGCTGATGGATTTCGAGACCCGATTCGAGGAGATGGATGAACCGTTTCGGGTACATGGTGGGCCCGGTGCGGTACCTCGGGGCAAGAAGATCGTGTTGTTGACGTTGAGCCTGTGCAGGGGAGCACGACCGACCAGTGATATTACCCGACGCGTCGGATATCCAGAGGATACCGTCGTGGTCATGCGATGGATGGTAGGGGCCGGCCTTGACTGACGGCGCTCTAGTCATTGTGATTGAGACATTGAGATTTTGAGATATTGAGGTACAGAGACTGTGATACAGAGATATCGAGATATTGGGATTACGTTTTGTGCCGATGCTAGGCACTGTTTTATGCTGATTTCATTATGATACCTTATTTTAAAAATACAGAAATCTCACTAATTTATGAAAGCATTTTTCTTCAGTACATGCATTCTGTTTCTTTCATTCATACATCATCCATATGATATATTGCTACCTGAGGCACTGACACGGGCATATGGGATTACACTTGGGTTAGATATTTACCCTAGTCATTGTTATAGACTGCTGGTTATATTTGAGGATTATATATTATGATCGTATGACCTAGGATTGCGTCATACATACGATTTCTATTCGTAGATGTTTTTCTATTCACGAGTTGGCAACTCACCCCCGTTGTGCCCAGGTTTCTTGCAGGTTTGCCGTACAGGTTTCATTACGGCTTTGCGGGCACAGTTTCGTTCGGGTAACTTGATAGTAGGTGGGTTTATTGGTATCGTACCCATCATATTACCTTGTATAATATTATTCAGTTGTATCTAGTAAATTCCATCAACCAAACATGTATTTATTTTTGAGATAGAGACCAGTGATGTTATTCTTTCGACCTTAGAGTCGCGCGTTGTATTTTTGTGGATTTCTTGTTGTTTTGAGTTTCCTTTTGAGTTTTGATCCTTGCCCTTGGCGTTGTATATTATATTGCTTGTGTGGTTGTGACCGTCGATTGACGAAGAGCTAGCTCCCGCTTGGCGATGCCTTTTATTGATTTCGTATACTATTCATGTTGTATCCCGTTTGGGAACCAGTATTTACAAAGGAGACTCTGCCGAAATTTTCAAGAAATACTTGATGTTTTTTTTTTAAAAAACGCATAATTCGGCTTATGCTTTTAAAACTACTTGTTTTAAGTTTTTTTTCCTTCACTCTACTAGTTTTCTTGGTTTGGATTTCTGGGTTTTCGGCTTACTTAGATTACGTACGCCTCGAGACGTTTCGTAGTTTAAGTGCCGGTCATGTTCCGTACTTTCGGGACGTGACACCATATCTCATATGGTGTGGTAGGTACAGATTTAGATGGAACTTGATTCAATAGGTATGTTGCTGTCTCCAGCGCATACCCCCAGAAGGAAATAGACAACTCAGCTGTGCTCATAATAGAGCGCACCATATCTAATAGGGTGTGGTTCCTCTGTTCCGATACACCGTTGTGCTATGGTGTATATGGAGGAGTTAGCTGAGAGAGAATCCCATTCTCTTTTAGGAAGTCCAGGAATTCATTGCTCAAGTATTCACCTCCTCGATCAGATCGAAGGATTTTAATACTTTTTCCGGTTTGGTTCTCGACTTCTTGTTTATATTCTCTAAATTTCTCAAAATCTTCTGATTTGTGTTTCATCAGGAACACATATCCGAATCTAGATAGATTATCAGTGAATGTAATAAAGTATGAAGAGCCATCCCTGGCATGTGTAGACATGGGGCCGCATACATCACTATGTACCAGTCCCAAGAGTTCCGTAACTCTTTCTCCGTGTCTCGTAAATGGAGTTTTGGTCATCTTTCTTTTGAGACATGACTGACAAGTGTCATAAGATGAAAATTCAAACGGATTCAAATATCCATCCTTATGCAACTTAGCTAGTCGTGTCGCATTGATGTGAACTAGTCTATAATGCCATAAGAAGGATTCGTTCAGTTATGAACTCTTCCTCTTGTGTGTGTTTGTTATACTCAGAACTGTTAATTGATTTAGAACATAAATGCCATTGCACAACGTGCCTGATCCAAGAAACTTTTGGTTCAGAAAAATGTTCATAACATTATCCTGTAATACAAAATTATATCCCTCTTTACTTAGTAAAGAAACCGATATAATGTTGCATATCAGGTTCGGCATGTAATAGCATTCGTTCAGAATCAACGTATTACCAGTTGGTAATACAAAGTGATATTCCCCGACGGTTCTAGCTGCAACAATTGCACCATTTCCAACCCTTATGTCTTTATCACCTTCTCCAAGTTCTCTACCTTTCTTAAGCCCATGTAACTGATTACATATATGGGATCCAGACCCGGTATCTAATACCCAGGACGTAGAGCAAATGGAGAAATAGTTCTATGTAATGAACACACCCGAAGAAAATGCATCAATATGTACTTTCTTCATTCGGGTGGCATAGGAATCCTGGTATTCCCTTATATCCTGTTCAGTCCTATAACTCTTATAAGAAAGAACGGAACCAACGTTCCCCAGCACAGTATAGCATGCGGGTTCGGTCAATACATCTATATTATTATTTTTTATTAAGGCATGATATGGTCGCTACCTGGAGAGAGAGAGAAGAAAACACTTTAGCGTATGCTCTTGCAAGATCAGATTGGTTATTATTTTATCTAATCAGGATGGCTCCCACTGTTTTTATCAAATCTTCCTTCAAACCCTAGAAGGAAAGACTAGCCGGGATTAATTACACCCTACAATTTCGCCAAACTTTCAGCCAGGCCAGTGTCAGTACTTTGAGGGAGGTTCCCCGTGCTATCGCACGGACCTAATTAAAGTAAACCTCGTTTTCCCATAGGCGTAACCCCGTTGACACCTTTCTAGACACCTACTTGATCGGATAATTGTCCTGTGTAAAACTCTCCTAGGAGTAACAATTACTCGCAGTGGGTATCGGGATCCTACTATCTCATAGAAGGTATGCAATCTCATTGCAAATTTCAACACTTGAAATTCCCGATAATATTTTGCCCCTAACCCCTATGACCTTGACAAAGGCCAACAAATCATAGGATGCTAGTCAAGTTCAACCCGTCATTTCTGGATTGAATCAAACCCACCCGCACGACCCTTGACAAAGGCCAACAAGGTCGTACGACTACCCCAAAATAATCTGCATCATATGCATAAGCAGATAAGCACCATTCAGCTACCGCACACTATGCCTTGACAAAGGCCAACAAACGCAGCACGAATACTAAACAGTTCTTATCTGAAATGACGGAGGGTTACGACAGGTTTTTCTGAAAACCTATTGCGTAATGAACTTGATATCGTTGTAGAATCGAGTGAATTTTGAAAAGGAGTGTTTTTGAGGCTTTCACTAGTTTTGCTAAAGAGGTCACTCCCGGTAAAGGGATCTCGGCTCTTTCCTTATGGAATAAGGTGCAGGATATATCATATATATCGCTATGCAAAGCAAGAACTCCAAAAGCAATCAAAAACCAAACCGAGTGTTGTAGCATCTGCCAGTTTTGCTAAAGAGGTCACTCCCGGTGAAGGGATCTCGGCTCTTTCCTCATCGAATAAGGTGCAGGATATATCATATATATCGCTATGCAAAGCAAAAAAATGTAGCTACCCTTTTTGAAAATTTGATTCTACAACATCTTTTAGGTTTCTTTCTTTCATTAATCATATTAATGAAGTCCCATCATTTAAGTCACCTAAACATCATAGATAAATACGACGTACACTTATGCCATCCGCATTCACCTCGATGTCCCCTCGTGCACCGTTAGGTTAGGTAACTAACGGCAGAGCGGGGCAGGGATAGCGCGGGTGTAAAACATAAGTAACGTCTATATAATATATCATATATACTATATACAGTATTATCATAACATATCAAATGATCACATCACATATATCGCAGCAGAAGAAACATATGAAACATTGGATATACTAGGACGTACGTGTTTTATTTTGAGCCTTTATAAAACATGGATTCCACGGTCGCGATGAATAGCCAAACCCACACCCCTAGACCCTTACGAGAGCGACAAGCAACCCTACCACTTCTAGAGTTAGAAGACCCGGACTCGACTCCTCGAGTTGGTCTCCCACTAGACTCTAGAACCCGGTTACTTGTGTTCTCCTCCTTGGATCTATCCGAGTGCGGAAAAGTAAATAATATACAAATGGTGACATCAACCTCATCCCGGAAGTGCCCCAATAAAAGAATATTACATACAAAGAATTTTACATGAATGAAAATAAAAACCCTCATCTCACATAAAACCCCCGGCTATTCAAAAACGCGACGATCCAATATAACATATCCAGCAACACATAACATCACATGTCATCAACGTAAGTAAATATGTGCATCCTAATTGTCGTTGACATATAGCAACGAAACCGGCGATATCACATATTACACTTACGGTCGCAGAAAAGAAAGTGTAAAACTATTTGGAATCCACAATCTCTTTAGACATCATAAATCCGAAATATCACATACTTCGCATTTCATGTCTAACTATATAAATTCCATATATTGTATCACATTCCAGATAAATAGACAGTATTAAACTTTCCGATCGAACAATCAAATATCCAAGATTTCTTAAATAGCTTAACACTTGAGCGGAGTTCAAAAAATTCCAGCACAGTAGCAATGGTCCAGCCGTAGAAGGGTCAAGCCAACGCCTCACATGTGGCACGCCGTACTACCCCAAACCCTAAGGTTTAGAGGCGGTTCAGACAGTCACATAATCGAGTTAAGGTTTGTGTTCTTCTAGAGAGTCCATCACGTTACTCGCACGTTTTTCCGAAAGATTTAAACTCAAGAAAAATTCAATACTTGAAAGTTTTTCGTGCCGGGAAAAAATGAGTTAATAATATCCGTTCGAACATTTTAATACTTTCTAAATTATCCGGAAAACATAACGAAATTAAATTTTCCGATCGAATCAATGTATACAAAATAATCCCCAAAACACTCAACACTTGAGTCAGATTAAAAGTACCCAGAAAAATACACTAACAGATATAGATATTACTGTACAAAAACAAAAGCCCATTCTTACAGTACGGCCGCGAATCCGCGGCCCAAGCGAGGTAAGGCCTCAGTTCCGCAGCGGTCCGTACGGATTATGTGCTCGTTTTCTACAGTAATGTTTATATTTACCTGCTGATTTTTTAGTATTTTTAATACAGAAAATATCACAGTTTTAAAAATTTTCCAGAGAGGGAGTCTACATTGTCGTATCGAGGTTCGATCGGAGTTTTAACTTCGTAAACACGTCGCCTAATGCTCTAGGTTGGCTCTGATACCACTGTAGGGTTACTAGGCACTGTAACAAGGGTTAAGAAGGCATCAACCATACCCGATTAAAATTTTAGCCGTGCCGAACAACCCTAAACAAGATCTTTGCTAGATAATTAGGGTTACACATGCTAGTAAATAACATTTACAACTAAGTGAATACGAAATACAGCCTTTGTAGATTGGTCCTTCACTTCTAAAGCTCCTTGTCGTAGTCCCTTCGCTGCGATCATTGTTCTCCCGGGCTCTTGCATGGCTTCACGAGGCGAAAGAAGCGTCCTTGTTTGAAGTCTTCAAGGCCGAAGATGATGTACGCCAAGGGAATACCAACTCAAGCTACTACTTCACTAACTAGAGAATTAGTGAAGCAAACACCCTAAACTAAAGTGCTCGTCTAGTAGAGGATGGAGAAATAGGAAGTGGGTTCACTTTAGAATTTATTTTCTCACAATGTTTCTCACTTTGGATCAAACCCTAGAGAGCTTTTTAGCTCAAGGAAGAAGATGAAGAGATAAAGAGAGAAAGATAATAATCAAGTCAAGTGAGCTAACCATGGGTGAGGGAGTATCATATACTAACTCATGTAGAGACATAACCATGGCTAATCCAAAATGGTTAGGTTAATAAAAATCTAAAGTAAAACAAAGTTAGTGGACTTTGTCAAAGCATCCACAAGCTTCTACAAGCTTCATGCTTATGACAAAAGCTCCACTTATTTGTAATTAACTTAAATAAATATAAACCACCATTTAAAATAGAATGGTGTATGTCTTGCACACCCATGAATGATGTATCAACAACCATGATACAAAAAGAAAACACATTTTAATATATATCACATATATATTAAAGTTGTGTACATGTGAGAAAAATCCTTAAGTGAACAAATGTTAGTTAATGTAAATTAGTATATCAAATATACAATCGTACACTAAATTATTAAATCAACACTTGACATAATAATCCGGTTATATCTCATATAACCGACTAACATCCAATGTATCGACTTATCGAATCAACACTTGATTCGATAACCCGGCTATATCTCATATAACCAACCGATACAAAAAGTCGCGAGAATATAATACGGTATCACATACACGCATTATTCTCGGTCCTGCACATATCACATATGCGCTCCTATTTCGTTTTGCCAGTGCCAGTAAAACCTCTATGTAGAACTCTAAAGACTCGTCAATACGCCGTCAGTAGGTGATGATCACATCAAGCACCCACAAGCCGTCAGCGGTACTAGCTGGACGTAACGGCTACCTGGGTATTGAGTGATCAGAAGATCAGTAAGCAAGCCCGCTCCAACTCCTGTAAAAGCCTAATGGTAACACTTCCCGTATAGCCCGGTCTCCTCGTCTGATATGTCGCATATCAAGTCTAGGGGTGGTAAACGTCAGACCCCAATAACTGATAAGTCATGCCGATGTGAGGCTCATAACGGGTCGAGAAACTACTGGTAACACTTACCAGTAAATCTCTAAATCAGCCCTGGCCAGGGACTTCCCTGTTATGGCCAATCGAGCACAGTGCAACATTAACCCCCAATACCGGGAGAGACGAAATCCCTCCTATCGCTCATTGCCTCCATGTGACTCAGGACTGTACCCAAAAACCACCGTTTTGCATGCCCTCTTGGACGTGGTAAGGTGGAAATCAAAGCACAGTAGGAATCACACAAGACTCTATGACGATCTCGGTTCTACAGACTAACCTGCACAAGTGTCACCAGAGAACTGCTATCTGACGTGAGGTATAATACCATCTGGGAGTTCTCGGCGAGTCCGTCTAGTGTATCCAGTCTCTACTGAGCACCCGTATACCATCTCTGATGTCAAACACCAATGGATATGGGATCATCCATCGCCCATCTCATGGGTCGAGAAGCGTATACGCTAGTCTACTCTGGTATATCGATGCCCTGTCTCGATACACCCACGACTAGGAACATTAAAGGATGTACTTATAGACTACTCTGTCCCCACTAGTATGATCTGCATCATAGTCTAGGTAGTCAAGTACACATCCTAAGGGCTTTACCAACATGTAACTATAAGACAGTATCAAGAGACAAGTATACATGTTAAGATAAAGAGCAACCAGATAGTATACTATCATATCGAGCAAGAAAGTCCTCTCTATATATGTCCAAGCATCCAATATAATATATATCATTTGTACAATACTGGCCTCTAGGGCATACATACAACTAACAATCACGTTACTGGGGTCTGGCGTTCACCATCCCTGGACATGATATGTAACATATCAGATGAAGAGACCGGACTGTACTGTAGTGTTACTGATAGACTTCATGGAGAGTATAGACGAGCTTTCTTGTTGATCTTCATATCGCTCAATACCCGGGTAGCCATTAAGTCCAGCTAGTACCGCTGATGGCTTGTAAGCGATTGATGTGCTCGTCACCTACTGCTGGTGTATTGACGAGTTTTTAGAGTCCCACACAGAAGTTTCCTGGTTCAAGCGAAATGAAGTAGGGTACATATGTTAATATGTGTGTAAGCCTGATTAAATATGATTATGTGATACCGTATTATAATCTGGCAGTTATCTGATTTGGGTCAGGTTATATTTGATACAACTGGATTATCGAATCAATTATTGGTTTGATAATGTGATATTCAGATTAATGATATTAGTCGGTTATATGTGATATAACCGGATTATTAAATCAAGTGTTAATTTAATAATGTGATATATATATTATACATGATATAATTATATCTTAACTAATATTATTATCTCACTAATTATGTTTCTTATTATATATATATATATTTGATATATATATATATATATATATGAAGCATGGCATCTATTTTCTATTTTTAGAAAATATAAAATGAGGTGTAAATTGTGGAGATATTTGTGGAATGGGCAAGACATGCATTTTTATCATATTATATTAGTTTTGACTCACTAATTAAGCATGGTTGCAATTTAGAATTGGAATTTATTCCATGCTTGAATAAGTGAGGAATTATTATTTGATATTTTCATTTTCTATGCTTGCTCTTAGCTTGAGTTTATGCCTTATCCATTTCCATGAGCCCTTGCTCTCTCTTGCTCTCTACAATTTTCTTCACCTCACTTCCAAGTTCAAATCCTCACATGTGATGTGAATCATTGAACTTGTGAAAACCCTAGTGAGCAAAATAAACCCCTACTTCACCATCTCACATTAGATTAGCAATTTGATGTAGAGTGTTGCCTTCACTAATGGGACTAGTGAAGGGTTAGCTTGAGCTAGTGGATTTCGGGTGGGTCGTCTTTGGCGCGAAGATCACGAAGGAGATTCTTTCATCTTGAAGAGGAGCCTAGTGGAGTCGCGTGGACCACAACCCAGAGCTAGAGAAGAGAAGGACTCGATCTATATGGGTATAACCTTCTTTCACTTCTCATAGTGAAGTAGATATCAAACCATAACCCTAATCAACTAGCTAAAGATCTTGGTTTGTCTAGCTTAGCACCAATAAAAATTAGAATTTGGCATGCTTGATGCCACTAGGACCCCTTGCTGGTACTAAGGTAGACTTTCATAGTATCAAAACTACTAGGCATTGGATGTCGACCTATGGGGGGTTCTCACTATGTGACAGTGTGGCGAAACATAGGCTCTTACCCCCATGGTGTCCCGAGACCGGAAGGTGTTCCGGCAGGTTGTAGTCCTCGCGAGGGGGCATGCGTAAAAGGTAGCTGCTGAGGGACCTGTAGGTGCTACGGCGACCCCATTGGATGGGGTGGCTGCCTGACTTTCATGGTATCAGAGCCACTCTTAAACCTTAAATAGCTTGTAGCGACGTTAGAAATCGGCCGTTTTTGTCGCGCAAAAACTGCCGATAAAAACAGTTTCCAAAATGATATTTTGAGTTGTTTGTACACCCCGCGGGCTCACGGTTTGAACCAAGAAGCCGCGGGATGGAGCGTGTGCACCCCGGGGACACCCTGTGGGGACCAAAGGCCCGACCCACACCCCAAGACCACCATAAGGTGGCCTTGGGGGTGGGTGACCCGAGAGCACCCCAACTGGGTGCTCTAGGGTCTGCCTTCCCTTAGAGGCCACTTCGAGGTGGACCCCGGGGGTTGGTACCCACCGAAACCCCCCATTCGATAGTTAATTTTGGGATCTTCGCCTCCGTGAAGATTCGGGCGGGTTTCGAGTTCGTTTCAACTCCCGGATTTGCTTAAAACGATCGGTTTTGGAACTTTAGCTCACTGGATTTTTCATGTCTTGGAAAAATGTTAGTGTAATATTCCTTAGAGGCCATTATTGTATATTACATTTTGGAAGCTTGGGATATATACACGGGTTTATACCAGTCTTGCTCAATATGGTAGTATGCTACTTGGTTTGTATCTATCTTAATATGTGTATATGTTTCTTTTGACATATCGCTAATATATATTGATAGAGCCCTTAGGATCTTTGCCTGACTACCAGCGTTGTGATGGCAGTCATACTTGTGGGGGTTGGGTAGTCTACAAGCACATCCTTATACAGGTCCCTAGTTATAGAATTATCGAGACAGGGCATCGATACTCCAGAGTAGACTAATGTGTACGCTTCTCATCCCAGCAGGGGAGATGGTCTGTCCCACAGCCATTAGTACGTCGTACTGGAGATAGTATACAGGTGCTCATTAGGTTATGAGTATACTGGACATGACTCGTCGGGAACTTTTGGTTGGTATTATACCTATCGTCAGTTAGCAGTTCCCAGGTGACATGAGTACAGCTTAGTCCGTTGACTTGACACTGCTGCTTCGCCGTGAGTGTGTTCCCACTGTTCTTAGATTACTACCCTACCATGGCTCTATTGAGTCGTGTAAACAAGTAGTAGTTGGGTGCAGTCCCGAAGCATTTGGAGGCAGTGGCGGTTAGATAGGATTCGTCTCTCCCACTATTGGGGGTTGATA
The DNA here is from genome assembly GCA_030015575.1 of Agapanthus africanus. Taxonomy (NCBI): domain Eukaryota; kingdom Viridiplantae; phylum Streptophyta; class Magnoliopsida; order Asparagales; family Amaryllidaceae; genus Agapanthus; species Agapanthus africanus. Next base: position 421,887,200 of record CM057345.1, on the reverse strand, counting down.
TCGCACTGTGTTTGGATAGTCATTACACAAAGTCCCTAGCCAGGGCAAGCGAGATTTACTGGTAGGTTCTCCAGTAGTTTCTCAGGATGTTTTTGACTACACTCTGACACGACTTATACCGCTATTAGGGGTCTGACGTTTACCGCCCCCTAGGCTCGATATGCGATACTCTTAGATGAACAGATCAGACTGTACGGAGATTGTCACATTCAGGCTCAGTAGGAGTTTGGATGGGTTTTCCTCATCGGCCTTCTTATCTGTAGGGTTCCTAGGCACTCTCAAGAGGTCTCACAAGGCATCAACCATGCCAATTTCAAATTTTACGGTGCCGAGAAACCCTAGACTAGATCGTTGACTAGAAATTTAGGCGAAATACGAAACTAGTTAACACTTTAACTAAAGGAGGGAGACTACAACCTTTGTAGATCCGGTTCTCCACTTCCATAGCTCCACGTAGGTGTCCTCTCGCTGTCCATCTCGAATCCCGAACACAATCGTCGGCTTCATCGGAGAAATGGGCGGAATAGGTCGTCGGCTTCGTGCCGAAGATGATCTACGTCGAGGCATCACAAGTTCAAGCTCCGACTTCACAAATTTGTGAAACTTGTGAAGAAAACACCCAAAACAACTTGGCAAGAGGTAGAGGGTGAAGAAATAGGAGGTGGGTTCACTTTAGAATTGGATTTCTCATTTTAGATCTCAAGTTGCCATTGATGGCATCAAGCTTTCTATCTTGAAGAAGAAGGTCAAGAAGAAGAAAGAATATGATCAAGAAGAAGAAAGAATATGATAAGTGATTTAAAATGAAAAAGAAAACAATACTTATCATATCCTAACTAAGGTTAAGTTTAGAGAATATACCATGGTTACTTGGATGAGTTAGGGTTAAGCATGAAGACAAGAATGGTTGCATAAGTCAAAGCTTCATGAAGCTTCAATAAGAGACAAAGAAAGCCACCATTCTCATCTAAACCTTTTCTAAATAAATAAACAAATAAATAAATAAAAAGGCAAAACCCTAATCATCTCTTAACCATGGTTCAATTCTTCACACTTAACCAAATGAGCAAGTATCATCAAACATGATACAAAAATGTGCACAAAAGTATATCACATATACAACATGTACATCAAGTGAGAAAATCCATTTAAAGTGAACCAATACCAGTTAATGCAAAGTAATATATCAAATATATAATTATACATTAAATCATTAAATCAACACTTGATTTAACGATCCGGTCATATCGCATATAACCGACCAGTATCCAATGTATCGTTTTATCGAATCAATGATTCGATAACTAGGTCATATCGCATACAACCAATCGAAACATTCATCGCGAGAATGAAATGCGGTATCACATACACGCATTATTCTCGGTCCCGCACATATCTCATATGCGCTCCTATTTCGTTTCGCTTGAGCCAGGAAACCTCTGTGTAGGACTCTAAAGACTCGTCAATACGCCGGTAGCAGATGATGATCATATCAAGCACCCACAAGCCGCAAGCGGTCTGCTAAACGTAACGGCCATCCGGGTATTGAGCGATCAGAAGATCGACGAGCTAGCCCGCTCACACTCCTGTGAATCCAACCAGTAACACTTACCGTTCTGTCCGGTCTGTTCGTCTGATATGTCGCATATCAAGTCTAGGGGTGGTAAACGTCAGACCCCAATAACCGATAAGTCGTGCCGATGTGAGGCTCATAACGGGTCGAGAAACTACTGGTAACACTTACCAGCAAATCTCTGATCAGCCCTGGCCAGGGACTTCCCTGTTACGGCCAATCGAGCACAGCGCAACATCAACCCCCAATACCGGGAGAGACGAAACCCCTCCTATCGCTCATTGCCTCCATGTGACTCGGGACTGTACCCAAAGACCACCGTTTTGCACGCCCTCATGGACGTGGTAAGGTGGAGATCAAAGCACAGTGGGAATCACACAAGACTCTATGACGATCTCGGGTCTAACCTGTACAAGTACAAGTGTCACCTGAGAACTGCCATCTGACGTGAGGTATAATACCATCTGGGAGTTCTCGGCGAGTCCATCCAGTGTACCCAGTCTCCACTGAGCACCCGTATACCATCTCTGATGTCAAACACCAATGGATATGGGATCATCCATCGCCCATCTCATGGGTCGAGAAGCGTATACGCTAGTCTACACTGGTATATCGATGCCCTGTCTCGATACACCCACGACTAGGGACCTTGAAGGATGTACTTATAGACTACCATGTCCCCACTAGTATGATCTGCATCATAGTCCAGGTAGTCAAGTACACATCCTAAGGGCTTTATCAACATGTAACTATAAGACAGTTTAAAGAGACAAGTGTACATGTTAAGATAAAGAGCAACCAGATAGCATACTATCATATCGAGCAAGAAAGTCATCTCTATATATGTCCAAGCATCCAATATAATATACATCATCTGTACAATACTGGCCTCTAGGGCATACATACAACTAACAATCTCCCACTTGCACTTGGGCCAGCTGCTGTAGTATCGCATACCGAGCATCCCGAAGAGTCTCTCAAACTGTATCTGGGGAATGGCCTTCGTGAGTGGATCCGCCGTGTTGTTCTTCGTGTCAACCCTCCTGACCTCGATCTCCCGGCGATCAACTATCTCCCGGATCAGGTGATACCGCCTCAGAATATGCCTGGATCGCTGATGGGACCTGGGTTCCTTGGCCAAAGCCACCGCTCCATTGTTATCATAATACAAAGGTATTGGATGCTCAATGGATGGAACCACTCCAAGTTCAGTAATGAACTTCTTGATCCAGACAGCCTCTTTGGCAGCATCGTTGGCAGCGATGTATTCAGCCTCCATCGTCGAGTCTGCCACGGTTTCCTGCTTGGAACTCTTCCAGCTAACCGCCCCTCCGTAAAGGGTAAAGACAAAGCCCGACTGTGACTTAGAGTCGTCCTTATCACTCTGGAAGCTTGAATCGGTAAAGGACTCCACTTGGAGTTCTCCGTTACCATACACCAAGAGCATCTCTTTAGTCCTTCGCAAGTACTTGAGAATGCTCTTCACAGCTGTCCAGTGATTCTCTTTAGGATCAGCTTGATACCTGCTCACTACACTTAGTGAGTATGCTACATCGGGCCTGGTACATAGCATCGCATACATGATAGAGCCTACAGCCGAAGCATAGGGTATCCCTTGCATGCGAGCTCTCTCCAAATCAGTCTTGGGAGACATCTCTTTGGAGAGAGTGACTCCAGAGATCGTGGGCAAGTTCCCACGCTTGGATTCTTCCATACTAAACCTCTTTAGTATGGTGTCAATGTACCTGGATTGGGACAATCCCAAAATCCGTTTGGATCTATCTCTATAGATCCTGATCCCCAATATGCAAAAGGCATCACCAAGATCTTTCATTGAGAATCTTTGTGATAAGAAGAGCTTGACCGATTGCAGCATAGGAATGTCATTTCCTATCAAGAGTATGTCGTCCACGTATAATACGAGGAAGACAACCTTACTCCCTGCCACCTTCTTGTAAATACAAGGTTCATCTGGGTTTTTGACGAAATCAAACTCTTTGATAACGACGTCAAAGCAGATGTTCCAACTCCGCGATGCTTGCTTTAATCCATAAATGGATTTAAGCAGCTTGCACACTCTCCCGCTGCTCCCACTGTCTATGAAGCCCTCTGGCTGAGTCATGTACACGCACTCTTCTAAATCATCATTTAGAAAGGCGGTCTTAACATCCATTTGCCAGATTTCGTAATCATGATATGCAGCGATGGCAAGCATGATTCGGATGGATTTAAGCATAGCCACTGGAGAAAAGGTTTCGTCATAGTTCACACCTGGTCTTTGACGAAAACCTTTTGCAACAAGTCTAGCTTTGAAAGTCTCCACTTTCCCATCTACACCAAGTTTCTTCTTAAAGATCCACTTGCTCCCGATGGGTTTTACCCCTTCAGGAGCAACATCCAAAGTCCATACTTTGTTGGTGTACATGGATTCCATCTCGGACAGCATAGCATCCAGCCATTTCACTGAGTCCCTACTCGTGATGGCCTGCTCGAAGCTAGTTGGGTCATCATCCTCCATGATGCAATCCTCGCTTCCACCGTCAATGAGAAAACCGTAGTATCTCTCAGGTGGACGAGAAACCCTACTAGATCGGCGGAGAGGCTGGGGTTCGTCGAGTTCTACTGAATCCTCTGGTTCTACCAAGTCTTCTGTTTCAGTTTGTATTGCTGGAACCTCTTCCAGTTCTACCTGAATGCTACTTGTCTATTTCATAAGAAAACTCTTTTCTAAGAAAGTGGCATGTCGAGAAACAAACACTTTTTGTTCCTCGGAGTGGTAGAAGATATACCCTCGCGAATGTTTGGGATATCCAACAAACTTACATAGAACAGACCTTGCCTCGAGTTTGTCCGGATTTTGTGTCTTAACATAGGCCGGACAACCCCATATCTGAATAAAATTAAGACATGGTCTCTTACCATAACATATCTCATATGGAGTGGTAGGCACAGATTTGGTTGGAACTCTATTCAATAGATATGCAGCAGTCTCCAGTGCATATCCCCAGAAGGAAATAGGTAACTCAGCTGCACTCATCATAGAGCGCACCATATCTAATAGGGTGCGATTTCTCCGCTCCGATACACCGTTGTGCTGTGGTGTATAAGGAGGAGTAAGCTGAGAGAGAATCCCATTCTCTTTTAGATAATCTCTGAATTCGTTACTTAAGTATTCTCCTCCTCGATCAGATCGAAGGATCTTAATACTTCTGCCCGTTTGGTTCTCTACTTCTTGTTTATATTCTCTAAATTTCTCAAAAGCTTCTGATTTATGTTTCATCAGGAACACATATCCGAATCTAGAGAGATCGTCAGTGAATGTAATGAAGTACAAAGAACCATCCCTGGCATGTGTAGATATGGGACCGCATACATCACTATGTATTAGTCCCAAGAGTTCGGTAACTCTTTCTCCGTGTCCAGTAAACGGAGTTTTGGTCATCTTGCCTTTGAGACATGACTGGCAAGTGTCATAAGATGAAAATTCAAACGGATTTAAATATCCATCCTTATGCAACTTAGCTAGTCGTGTCGCATTGATGTGACCCAGTCTACAATGCCACAAGAAGGATTCGTTCAGTTCAGAACTCTTCCTCTTGTGTGTGTTTTGTAAATTGAGGATTGTATTTTGATTTAGAATGAATATGCCATTATGTAATGAGCCTGATGCAATCAACTTTTGATCTAGGAATATGTTCATAACATTATCCTGTACTACAAAATTATATCCTTCTTTACTCAATAAAGAAACTGATATAATGTTGCACATCATGTTCGGTATATAATAGCACTCATTCAGAATCATAGTATCACCACTTGGTAATACTAGGTCATATTCGCCAACTGCTTTGGCTGCAACATTTGCACCATTCCCTACTTGAACGGAATGATCACCTTTTCCCAGTTCCCTACCTTTCCGTAGCCCATGTAACATCTTACATATGTGGGATCCTGATCCGGTATCTAATACCCAGGACGTAGGGTGAACTGAGAAACAATTCTCAATGACAAACACACCCGAAGATGATGCATCATCATGCATGTTCTCCTTTTGGGCGGTGTGAGAATCCAGATATTCTCCTGTTTCCTGTTCATTCTTATAACTCTTATAAGATAGAATGGGTTCAAAGTTCCCCTGCACAGTATAACATGCGGGTTCGGTCAATACATCCATATTATTATCTTTATTAGGGCATGAAATGGTCGCTACCTGGAGAGAGAGAGAAGAAAACACTTTAGCCTATGCTCGTGCAAGATCAGATTGGTTATTATCTTATCTAATCAGGATGGCTCCCACTGCTTTTTATCAAATCTTCCTTCAAACCCTAAAAGGAAAGACTAGCCGGGATTAATTACACACTACAAGTTCGCCAATCTTTCAGCCAGGCCAGTGTCGGTACTTTGAGGGAGGTCCCCCGTGCTTTCGCACGAACCTAATTAATGTAAACCTCGTTTTCCCAGAGGCGTAACCTCGTTAACACCTTTCTAGACACCTACTTGATCGGCTAATTGTAATGTGTAAAACTCTCCCAGGAGTAACTCTTACTCGCAGCGGGTATCGGGATCCAACTATCTCATAGAAGGTATGCAATCTCATTGCAAATTTCAACACTTGAAATTCCCGATAATATTTTTCCCCTAGCGTCCTATGACCTTGACGGAGGCCAAACAGCCCATAGTCCGCTAGTCAAGTTCAACCCGTCATTTCCTGATTGAATTAAACCCACCCGCACGACCCTTGACGGAGGCCAAACAACGCCGTATGAATACCCTAATCCAATCGCATCATATGCTAGCAGATAAGCACTAGTTAGCTACCGTACACTACGTCTTGACGGAGGCCAAACTACCGCAGCACGAATACTAACTAGTACTTATCTGAAATGACGGAGGGCTACGCAGGTTTTTCATAAAAACCATGAGCGTAATGAACTTGATATCGTTGTAGAATCAAATGAAGTTTTGAAATGGAGTGACTTTGAGGCTTTTCTAGTTTTGCTAAAGGGGTCACTCCAGGTGAAGGGATCGTCGGCCCTTTCCTCGTCGAATGAGGTGCGGGATATATCATATATATCACTGTGCAAAGCAGAAACTATAGAAGCAATCAAAAGTCAAACCGAGTGTGTAGCATCTGCCAGTCATTGCTAAAGGAGTCACTCACGGTGAAGGGATCTCGGTCCTTTCCTCATCGAATAAGGTGCAGGATATATCGCATATACCGCTATGCAAAGCAAGAACTGTAGCTACCCATTTTTGTTTAAAATTTGATTCTACAACATCTTAGGTTTCTTTTCTTTCATTAATCACATTAATGAAGTCCCATCATTTAAGTACCTAAACATCACAGATAGATATGACGTACACTTATGCCATCCGCATTCGCCTCGATGTCCCCTCGTGCACCGTTAGGTTAGGTAACTAACGATAGAGCAGGGCAGGGCTAGTGCGGATGCAAAACATAAGTAACGTCTATATAATATATCATATATACTGTATACTGTATCTATCACAGAACATCACATGATCACATCACAGATATCGCAGCAGAAAATATCATATGAAATATTGGATATACTAGGACGTCCGTGTTTTCAATACGAGCCAGTATAAAACACGGATTCCACGGTCGTGATGAATAGCCAATCCCACACCCCTAGACCCTTACGAGAGCGGCAAGCAACCCTGCCAATTCTAGGGTTAGGAGACCCGGACTCGACTCCTCGAGATGGTCTCCCATTGGACCCTAGAACTCGGTTACTTGTGCTCCCCTCCTTAGGTCTATTCTAATGCGGAAAAGTAAATAATATACAAAGGGTGACAGCTTCCGCAACCTGGAAGTGCCCCAATAAAAGAATATTACATACAAGTTTTTACATGAATGAAAATGAAAAACACTCATCTCACATAAAAAACCCCGGCTATTCAAACACGACAATCCAATATAACATATCCAGCAACACATAACATCACATGTCATCAACGTAAGTAAATATGTCCATCCCAATTGTCGTTGACATATAGCAACGAAACCGGCGATATCACATATTACACTTACGGTCACAGAAAAGAAAGTGTAAAACTACAACAGTTGGAATCCGCAACCTTTTTAGACAACGCATGCCTAATCAAATGAAATACTTAGACATCACATGCCTAACAGTTATAAACCCCGCATTTTAGTCTCATTATCGAAAACTCTTTTCAATATCAAGTGAAACTAAACCGCTAGATTTATAACATTCATTCAGTTATCTCATAACTGTTTGTGAATTCCAATTATTGTATCACATTCCAGATAAACTGAAAATGTTAAACTTTCCGATCGAACAGTCGAACACCCAAGTTTTCCCGATACAGCTCAACACATGAAATAAGTCTAACAACATTCAGTTCGTACCTCAGTACCAACGGTCCAGCCGTAGAAGGGTCAAGCCAACGCCTCACATGTGGTACGCCGTACTGCCCCAAACCCGAAGGTTCAAAGGGCAGTTCAAGACGGTCACATAATCGAGTTAAGGTTTGTTGTCTTCTAGAGGGTCCATTGCGCTACTTGCACTACTTAGAACGTCGTTAAACCATGGAAAAATCCAACTCTTGGAAATTTCCCGACAGGGGAAAAATTGGGTATTTATATCCGGTCGAACTTTTTAACATATTCTAAAAATTATCCGGAAAGCCACAAAGACAAAATCTGATACTCCGATCGAAACACCGAATCCCCAAAACAACCCCAGAAAATTCAACTCTAGAATAACATTCAAAAATACCCAGAGAACTCAGCACTGTTAAATAGGAATTACTGTGCAAATTGGTAGGGCTGACGTCATACTTTAGCCGCGGAACCGCCGCATAAGCTAGGCTTATGCCGCGGTTCCGCCGCGCATGTGAGGGATCATGAAATAAATTTTGCGCCGTAATTCTTAGAATTCCCTGCTGAGTTTTCTGCATATTTTTAATTTGGAAAAAACCCATTTTTTAAAAAATGTACAGAAAGCCGTTTTCGGGTTAGGGTTTTGGTTCGATCGGACTTCAAACGTCGTCTAGACTTCGCCTAAGGCTCTAGCTAGGCTCTGATACCACAGTAGGGTTCCTAGGCACTCCCAAGAGGTCTCACAAGGCATCAACCATGCTAATTTCAAATTTTACGGTGTCGAGAAACCCTAGACTAGATCGTTGACTAGAAATTTAGGCGAAATACGAAACTAGTTAACACTTTAACTAAAGGAGAGAGACTACAACCTTTGTAGATCCGGTTCTCCACTTCCTTAGCTCCACGTAGGTGTCCTCTCGCTGTCCATCTCGAATCCCGAACTCAATCGTCGGCTTCATCGGAGAAATGGGCGGAATAGATCGTCGGCTTCGTGCCGAAGATGATCTACGTCGAGGCATCACAAGTTCAAGCTCCGACTTCACAAATTTGTGAAACTTATGAAGAAAACACCCAAAACAACTTGGCAAGAGGTAGAGGGTGAAGAAATAGGAGGTGGGTTCACTTTAGAATTGGATTTCTCACTTTAGATCTCAAGTTGCCATTGATGGCATCAAACTTTCTATCTTGAAGAAGAAGGTCAAGAAGAAGAAAGAATATGATCAAGAAGAAGAAAGAATATGATAAGTGATTTAAAATGAAAAAGAAAACAATACTTATCATATCCTAACTAAGGTTAAGTGTAGAGAATATACCATGGTTACTTGGATGAGTTAGGGTTAAGCATGAAGACAAGAATGGTTGCATAAGCCAAAGCTTCATGAAGCTTCAATAAGAGACAAAGAAAGCCACCATTCTCATCTAAACCTTTTCTAAATAAATAAACAAATAAATAAATAAAAAGGCAAAACCCTAATCATCTCTTAACCATGGTTCAATTCTTCACACTTAACCAAATGAGCAAGTATCATCAAACATGATACAAAGATGTGCACAAAAGTATATCACATATACAACATGTACATCAAGTGAGAAAATCCATTTAAAGTGAACCAATACCAGTTAATGCAAAGTAATATATCAAATATATAATTATACATTAAATCATTAAATCAACACTTGATTTAACGATCCGGTCATATCGCATATAACCGACCAGTATCCAATGTATCATTTTATCGAATCAATGATTCGATAACTAGGTCATATCGCATACAACCAATCGAAACATTCATCGCGAGAATGAAATGCGGTATCACATACACGCATTATTCTCGGTCCCGCACATATCTCATATGCGCTCCTATTTCGTTTCGCTTGAGCCAGGAAACCTCTGTGTAGGACTCTAAAGACTCGTCAATACGCCGGTAGCAGATGATGATCATATCAAGCACCCACAAGCCGCAAGCGGTCTGCTAAACGTAACGGCCATCCGGGTATTGAGCGATCAGAAGATCGACGAGCTAGCCCGCTCACACTCCTGTGAATCCAACCAGTAACACTTACCGTTCAGTCCGGTCTGTTCGTCTGATATGTCGCATATCAAGTCTAGGGGTGGTAAACGTCAGACCCCAATAACCGATAAGTCGTGCCGATGTGAGGCTCATAACGGGTCGAGAAACTACTGGTAACACTTACCAGCAAATCTCTGATCAGCCCTGGCCAGGGACTTCCCTGTTACGGCCAATCGAGCGCAGCGCAACATCAATCCCCAATACCGGGAGAGACGAAACCCCTCCTATCGCTCATTGCCTCCATATGACTCGGGACTGTACCCAAAGACCACCGTTTTGCACGCCCTCATGGACATGGTAAGGTGGAGATCAAAGCACAGTGGGAATCACACAAGACTCTATGACGATCTCGGGTCTACAGACTAACCTGTACAAGTGTCACCTGAGAACTGCCATCTGACGTGAGGTATAATACCATCTGGGAGTTCTCGGCGAGTCCGTCCAGTGTACCCAGTCTCCACTGAGCACCCGTATACCATCTCTGATGTCAAACACCAATGGATATGGGATCATCCATCGCCCATCTCATGGGTCGAGAAGCGTATACGCTAGTCTACACTGGTATATCGATGCCCTGTCTCGATACACCCACGACTAGGGACCTTGAAGGATGTACTTATAGACTACCATGTCCCCACTAGTATGATCTGCATCATAGTCCAGGTAGTCAAGTACACATCCTAAGGGCTTTATCAACATGTAACTATAAGACAGTTTAAAGAGACAAGTGTACATGTTAAGATAAAGAGCAACCAGATAGCATACTATCATATCGAGCAAGAAAGTCATCTCTATATATGTCCAAGCATCCAATATAATATACATCATCTGTACAATACTGGCCTCTAGGGCATACATACAACTAACATTATCGTCATCTACTTAAGAACCATTACGTACAGCTAGTACCGCTTGCGGCCTATGGTTAAACCGACTGCCAGCGTAGTGTCGAGTCTTTAGAGTCCCACACAGAGGGTTTTCCACTTTTGGGCGAAATGATGTAGAGGTCGTATGGTTTTACGACAGGGTTCATTCACATGCGCGCACTTATGCGTGTTTGGTGTTCTGGCAGTTGATACTAGTGGGTTTTGGTTTAAGCCGGATCCTAGTATTAGATTTTGGGTTGGTTTAGTCTCATTGTATTCGTGTTTCTCGGAACACGGATGCGGGTATGTGTATACGGATGATAGGGGCATAGAAGGAGACACCTCATTAGGGTTTTGACCATTGACTTGATTAAAACCATAATAAGATAGAGGAAATTGTTTTCTAAATTTTATTAAAGATAATTGTGTAATGGCTAATTGGTTTGACCATTTGACTTTGTTGACTATTGTTGACTTAGATATATTTGTTAAGCACTAGATATTTTGCTTAGCATTTATTGTGACATGATAATGGTCAAATCAAAGTAGCCATCACAATTATCCTAATAAAACTAAGTTTTCTCTTTCCTAAAATAAGAGCTTTCTTCATTATTCTCATTCTCACTCTCTCTCATAGTTCTCTCCTTCTTCCTCTATCAAACTGTAGTGTCTCATGAGTTGAGAATCATGGGTTATTGAGACTTAGCCACCAAAATCCTTCTCTACTCACTCTAGGATACTTAGTTTAGCACACAAAGTATCCTAATTACTTCATTATAGAGGTTGGAGCTCAAGGTAGAGACCTTTGGGTGGATCATCTTTGACGTGGAGAAGCCGGTGAAGAGGCACCATTCACCACCACTCCAAGGAGAAGCACAACAAGGAGAAGAAGGACTTGAAGCTTGAGGTATAATCATCTAACATAGTAGTTAACACTCCTAGTTAGTTTGTTAGTTAGTGTTTAGCAAAGATCCTCATGGGTAGTCTATATTACCTTGTAAAGAAAAATTCGATTTTTACCTATTCCGCCTCCCCGTTAATTAGCGGAGTGAGTAACATAGACTTATAGTGGTATCAAAGCCTAGCTAAACCATAACTAACATGTTAGTAAAGCTTTTAGAACTTCGATCATGGAAAAATCCCGAAAACACGACCAAAACTTGCAATTTCTGTCGAATTTTAAATCAGGTTTAAAAATATTTTCAGAGACCCGAAAAATACGTGCAGGTTTTTTCTAAAACACTGAAGAAATTTTGGCGCCTAACTCGGTTAGACCGCCGCGGATCCACGGCCGAACCAAGCGTTCCATCGTGGATCCGCGACCGAGTCGACTCCGAGTTGGTCCAAATTTTTTCTGGTGCTCTCTGTGGTTGTTTTGTGTTTTCTGGGATATTTTGTTTCTGCTCAGGAATTTTTGTGTACAGTATTGTACTTAGAGTAGATTCAAATATGGTTAATGATCGAAATTCTATGGACTTTAGCTATTCGGATTATATCTGTGATGTGTTATATGTGCTGAACGTTTGCTAATCGCTATACGTCGATTAGTGGGGGTTGCACATATCTGTGATCTGTGATATTGGTTTGTGTATATGAACTTGTTGGATCGTCGTGATGAATATCCGGGGATGTGAGATGAGGGTTTTCATTCTTTCATTCGATGTAAAATTTGTAATGTGATATAATATTATTTTTGCGGGGCACATCCGGGTTGAGGTTGTAGCCACCGCTGTATATTATTTCTTTTACTATTTTTGCTCCTAGGATAGATCCAAGGAGGGGTGCACAAACTACATGGTACTTTGAAGTGCCGAGTGGCCTACTCACTTTGTTGAGGTAGGTTGCTTCACATCGGGTATTTGGCAGGTAGTTTGCCGCACCCGTAAGGGTCTAGGATGGTGTTTTGGCTATTCATCACGACCGTGTAATCCGTCTTTCCTTGCAGGCTCAAACGAAACGTGGATTCCTGGTATATCCAATGTGTTCATCTGTGATCTGGAATGACTATTATTGCATCTGACGAATGTATATATCTATATATGATATCTAGTAGACATTGCTTATGTTTTGCATCCGCGCTAGTTCAGCCCCCGCTCTGTCGTTAGTTAAGTAACCTAACGGGTGATGACGGGGCCCCGTGGCGAATGCGGATGGCATAAGCGTACGTTGTATTTTCGTTGTTTTCTGCAATGGTAGGATTAATTGATGGGACTGCATTATATTAATGCTAAGCAAACAAACCAAAGTTGAATCGTTGGAACAATTTCAAAACCACTCGGTTTTTTCCAAAACAGCAAAACTTTTAAATGCGGAGCTTAAACCACTCCTTTTAAAAGCTATCAGGTTCCTTCGATTATATCAAGTTCACTACGTTCACGGTTTCGCCAAAAGCATTCGTAGCCCTCCGTCATTTCAGTTAAATGTTCAGTAGTATTCAAGCTATGTATTTTGACCTTTGCCAAGGCATAGTGATTGGTAGCTGCTGAATATTTATCTATAGCATAGATAGATGCGTTGGTTTGGGCAGTCGTACTGCTATTTTGGCCTTCGTCAAGGGTATGTATGAGTGGGTTCAAATTAACCTGGGTAATGACAGGTAGAACTTGATATGTGACTTATGATATGTTGGCCTTCGTCAAGGTCATAAGAGCATGGGGCAAAAATCCACATCGGGAGTTTCTAAATAAACTGAAACTTGCTAGTGTTGCATACCATTTGGAGTGTGATAATTTTAGTAGGATTTCTTCAACTTTATCACATGATGATATTTGGATCCCGAACCTGCTCTGAGTGTATGCTACTCCTCGGGAGATTTTTTTACTTAACGATCAATGCTATAAACCAAGTAGGTATCTAGATAGGTGTTAGCGTGGCTATGTGCTGGCTATAGTGTCCTCAAGTCAATTATTAGACCTCAGGCACGTGATTGCAATGATTGAGAGAGGACCTATACCGGTAAAACAGTCTTACTCGAGATGAGAGTATACTATCTGGTCTGTCTTTATCATTATGTATATGCTTCCGGTGACATGACAAATCACTATTACATGTTGATAGAGCCCATAGGATTCTTGCTTAACTACCAACAGTATGATGGAGATCATATACGTGAGAGTTGGGTAGTCTATAAGCACATCCTTAAAGTGTCCGTAGTCGTGGGAGTTTCGAGACTGGGCATCGATACTCCGATAGTAGACTAGTGTATATGGATCGAGACCCCGATGAGGGGCGGTGGTTAGTCTCACAAGCCATTGGTGTCAGTTGGTTCACCTAAGATGTATACAGGTGCTCATTGGGTTATGAGTACACCGGACGGACTTGCCGGGAACATGCTGGTTGGTGATATACCTAGCGTCAGATAGCAGTTCCCTGGTGACATGTGTACAGGTTAGTCTATCAACCTGAGATCATCATTTGTCTCGTGTGAGTTCCCACTGTGCTTTGATTACTACCCTACCACGGCTCAAAGGAGTCGTGCAAACAGGTTTCAGTTGGGTACAGTCCCGAGCCACATGGTGGCAGTGAGCAGATCGGCAGCGGGTTCGTCTCTCCCGGTATTAGGGGTGAGATCGCGCTGTGTTTAGGAGAGCCATTACACGAAGTCCTTGGCTAAGGCAAGTGAGATTTACTGGTAGGCATTCCAGTAGTATCTCAGGGTGTTCTGGGCTACACTCCGACACGACTTGTACCGCTTTTGGGGTCCGACGATTACCAGCCCCCTAGGCCCAACATGCGATGCTCATAGACAAACGGACCGGACTGTACGGATATTGTCACTAACAGGCTCAGTAGGGTTTCAGGATGAGTTCGCTCATCAGTCTCTCTTTGCTCAATACCTTGGTAGCCGTTACGTACAGCTAGTACCGCTGACGTGCTTGTGCTTAAACCTACTGCCAGCGTATTGACGAGTCTTTAGAGTCCCCCACAGATAGTTTTCCCAAGTTCGGGCGAAACGTTGTAGAGGCCGTATGGTTTTATGGCAGGGTTCGATCATATACATGCACTTGTGCACGGATAATGATCGGACGGATCATACTAGTGGGTTTTGGTTTAAGCCGGATCCTGGTATTAGATTTGTTGGATTACTTTCGTCTCATCGCATTTGCATTTAGTCGGAATGCGGATGCATGTATGTATATACAGGTGAGGGGTATCCTTGTGATCCGTCACGAGTTTACTTTAGATGTTACCATATCTTTTTGTTGGACTAAACATTTGGATTAATGTTTAGATGGTGGAAATTGTGAGTGAATGTCATGATTTAGTGCATTAAATGTGCCATGTGCTTCATTGGTGAGTCATGGTATTATTTTTTGTGCTAATGTCACATTTGTGATTGATTATTGTGTTGAAATGAGAGGTGGAGAGAGAGTGGACAGCCACTTAGACTTAGGATTGCTCGTGAGATTATTCTAGTGCTCTCATTTTTCATTCCAACACAATAGAAAAGAAAAGCTTCTTCTTCTTCCTCTAGCTCACAAGTTCCACCATGGCTTCATCTTCAACCTCCATCCATACACTCTCATGTGTTGAGAATCAATGGATGCTTGAGACAAACTTATCACACACATTCTCTACATCACCTTGGACATGTCGGCTAGCAAACTTCATGTCCTAGTTGCTTCGGTTTAAAGCGGGGGCCCGTAAAAAGAATTCTTGACGTGGTGTCCTTCCGACGAGGAGACCGGAGATCGGAGATGCCGCGAGGAGATAGGGATGGTGGCTAAAGACTGAAGGACACGGATCGATCGGTATAACCTTTCTATCATCTTTCTAGTTAGCTAGTTTGTGATAATGGTTCGATCCGGGTGAATGGTTGCGGTAGCGCCGAGTTTCAAAAGTTTTTGTTCCGCATTTGGCCTTGGATTGACGGCCGGGGCGCTGCCGTAACCCAACAGGGTATTAGAGCCACGCCATTAACCTTTACTAGCTTGTTCTAACATGTTTAAAACATAGATCGATGAAAATTTCCGAAACTACATTTTCATTTTTTGCGTTTCTGCCGAATTTTAAAAGTCATCGAAAAATTATTTTAGCCGTTTTAGAAAATCATGCAGGCTTTTCTAAGACCCCTGTATAAATTTGAACGCACGATCCAATCATTATGCCGCGGAACCGCGGCATAACTGGCATGTTTGCCGCAGATCCATGGCGGGAATGTAAGCTCAGAGCTTCATTTTTCTTCTGGTGGTCTTTCTCTTGTAATTGTGGTTTCTGGAAAATTTAGTTTTGGCCTAGATTATTTTGAGTGCTGGAATTGTACTTGGGTCCTACTTCGGGAAATTTTGTTGATCGAAATTTTAAATAAGTTAGTTCGCAGTACTTAGATTACTATCTGTGACCGTGAATGTCATTCGAGCGGTAAATCTTGTCTAATTGCTATAGCTCTTTTAGATGGATTTGCGAACATGACATTCACGTTGATGTTCTGTGTTGTGCTGTGCTGTTGCGGATTTGTCATGGTGGATAGCTTGGTGCAATGTTAGTACAGCTTAGTTTTATTTGTATATTTGATATTGCGGGGTGAGCGTTCGATATATGGATCGCCGTCACTGCCTGTTTGTATATTATTCTATTGGGGCACGACCGGGTTGAGGTTGATACACCCGTTGTACATATTTTCTTTTCACTACTAGGATTACCCTGTGGTGGAGTGCACGGGTAGCCGGGTTCTAGAAGGCAACGGGCCCGCATCTCATGGCTTTGAGACGGAGGGGGAACTTTAGAATTGGCGGGCTATTCGCCACACTCGTAAGGGGTATATGCTGACCCAAGGAGGGGTGCTCAAGTTACCGAATTCCGTGAAGTGCTGGGTGGTCCATTCACTTTGTCTCATCGTATTGCCACTCCTACTTTTACCCTTTTCTCCAGAACACCCCGTATTACTACGAACACCCTCTTCCATTGGACAAAACCATCGTATGGTTATATACGAACTCGAAGGAACTTGTTCCAGATTCGAGGATGGTTTCCGGTTCTGGAGAAAATGAATAGGACTGTTCAATTGTCTTTTCTCTTTTACCCTCTCTCGCGTTGTGAGTGCTCCTAGGATTAGGAGAGTACACCTGTTACGCTAATTGGATAGTCTTCTTCCAAACTATAGGCAGGTGCCGAACGGTAGGGAATGAAGAAAACCAATTAGCCTAAGTGTGGTGTATAGAAGGTAATAAGTACAGACAAATAAAGGGATTAGAAAGAAGGCAAAGTAAATTGCAACTGCTATCATTCACGACCAAACTGAGTATTTCATCGCCACTCCTACTTCACCTTTATATTTCTCCAGAACACCCCGTATCACTACGAAGATCCACAGTTATTGGATAATCCATCGTATGGTTATATACGAATTCGATGGAACTTGTTCCAGTTCGGGGATGGATTCTGGTTCAGGAGAAATAGGTATAAGGTTTATTCAGTTGTCTTTTATCTTTACCTTCTCTCAGGTTGCGAGTGCTCCTAGGATTAGGACAGTACACCTATTATGCTTATTGGATAGTCTTCTTCCAAACCATAGGCTGGTGCCGAACGGTAGGGAAGGAAGAAAACCATTTAGCCTAACGATGGTGTACAGAAAGTAATGAGTAAAGACAAATAAAGGGATTTGGAGAGATGGCAAGGAAATATACTGTTATAGTCATGAATCTGATAATGGAAGAGGCATTACTAGGAATACCTGGATACCCCTTTGAAAAATTTTCGTGTTCCAGTTTCACTGTGCATTGTTAATAGAAAACTGATTTCCCAATTAAATCTTGCTCCAGGGTATGTATTTACCAGGTTTGATTCTCACATCTGTATGGTTTTACAGATGATGAGTGGGAGTAAGTTATTGGGAATTAGGTGATCATCCTCATTATATCGGAATTCGTTGTAATTGGTGATATTTGAGGAAATCGCCTGGGTTTTTGCCGGATGGCAAATATTAGGTTTTGAATATCCGTTGTTATACACCAATTTCAAACTAGTATATCTGTACCTTTATTTTATAAAGTGAGATATAACCTTTTGAAATTATGTCTATGACATTTACCTATATCAGTTGATGGTTAGGTAAGGAGCATTCAACAGCGGTATAATTCTTCATAACCATAGTACAGTTTTCAACCTACGACGCACAGGGTTTGGGTAAGTGCACGGCGGCGCCCCGGCCGTCAATCCGACGCCGGAATGCGGAAGCGATGATTTACTTTAACTTTTCAAACCGGCACCACCGCGCACTAAAACCCGGATTGGGCCATTAATCTAGTCCAAGCTAACTACAAGATGGGTAGAGAGATATACCGAGTGATCCGAGTCCTCCGGTCTTCTCGTCGTCGTCCCAATCTCCCCGCGGAATATCCGGTCTCCACCTCGTCGCCGGAAGGGCACCACGTCGCCGGCTTCTTTTACGGGCTCCCACCTCTGGACCGAGGCAACTCGGGCACGAAGCTGGCGAGTCGACGTGCCCAAGATTTGCTGTAGAATACGTGTAGTGCTCTATGTCTCATTTGGGGTATTGGAAGTTGCCTTTGGTGGAGGAAATGAACTTAGACTTTTTGGAGATGAAACTTTGGGATTTTTGTGAAGCTAAATGACCAAAAATCCCACCACAAAAAATATGGGCAGCCCCTCTTGGCTTGGCCGGCCATGCAAGAATGGGAGAGTGGGGAAAAAATGAGAGAGAGAGCCTCACAAGAATAATGCAAGAGAGAGGTCAAATGTTATCATGAAACATGATCACAATCAAAGCCCACACTCCACCAACCAATCAACAACCATGATTGCTTTAAAAAGTCAAGCAATCATGAACTCAAGAAAGTCAAGGGAGGCTAAACCATCATGAAGCAAGGATATGCAAATAACACCCTCCAAATTGCTTATTTGCACAAATGCAAATAAGCCCTCCTCCACCAATCTTCGGCCAATGATAGATACAATGGAAAATGGCCGAAACGGAAAACAAACTGGCAACTCCAAAAAACTGATCCCATAATAAATTACAGGAAAACCCCGCTACTGTATATACATACCGGCATTTGTATTCCGACCGAAATACAAATGCAAAGAGACAAAATCTACACTGTACTATACTAGGATCCGGCTTAAACCAAAGCCCGCTAGTATTAACTGTCTGATTCTGATCCGTGCAATACCGCACGTATCTGATCGAACCCTGCCATATCTCCATACGGTCTCTACAGCGTTTCGCCCGAAACTTGAGCAACTTTCTGTGGGGGACTCTAAAGACTCGTCAACACTTTGGTTGTGGATTTAACCACTAGCACGTCAGAGGTATTAGCCTATACGTAACGGGCTACCAGGTATTGACCAAAAGGGACGTCTGTGAGCGAACTCAGCCTGACACCCTACTGAGCCAGTCACTGACAATATCCGTACAGTCCGGTCCGTTCGGCTATAAGCATCGCATGGCGGGCCTAGGGGGTTGGTAAAAGTCAGACCCCCAGAAGCGGTACAAGTCGTGTCAGAGATCAGCCCAGAACACCCTGAGATACTACTGGAATACCTACCAGTAAATCTCCTGCCATGGCCAAGGACTTTTCATGTTTTAGCTCTCCTAGACACAGCGCGACCTCACTCCCAATACCGGGAGAGACGAACCCCCGAAGATCCGCTCACTGCCTCCATGTGGCTCGGGACTGTACCCAACTAAAACCTGTTTGCACGTCTCCTTTGAGCGTGGTAGGGTAGTAATCAAAGTACAGTGGGAACTCACACGAGACAAATGACGATCCTCAGGTCGATGAACTAACCTGTACACATGTCACCAGGGAACTGCTATCTGACGTCAGGTATAAGACCAACTAGCATGTTCCCGGCGAGTCCTGTCCGGTGTACTCATAACCCAATGAGTACCTGTATACATCTTAGGTGAACCAACTGACACCAGTGGCTTGTGAGACCGGCCACCGCCCCTCGTCGGGGTCTCGACTGTATACACTAGTCTACTCTGGAGTATCGATGCCCTGTCTCGAAACTCCCACGACTAGGGACCATTTAAGGATGCGCTTATAGACTACCAGCTCTCACGTATATGATCGCCCTCTTACTGCTGGCAGTCAAGCAAGAATCCTAGAGGCTCTATCAACTTGCAATAGCGACCTGTCAGGTCACCTAAAGCAGTACACGATGATAAAGATAAACCAGATAGCATACTATCATCTTGAGTAAGACTGTCCTACCGGGATATGTCCTCCCTCAATCATTGCAATCACGTGCCTGTGATCCAATAATTGACTCTGAGGGCATTATCTCCAACAATCTCCCACTTGCACTCAAGGCTAATTATTGTGATGTCGCATACTCACAGCCCGTATGATACCGAACACCCAACTCCTCTACTAGTCAGTCTCACAAAGCTCGTTTGCGAAACTATTGCGTTCGAGAAATAGCTTCAGTGAGTGGATCCGCCTTGATGTTTCTTTCTATGTCTGTCTATATCTCAAGTTCGCGGAGAATGCCATCTCCCGAAATGAGTAATACTTGTCTTAGAATGTGTCTGGATGTCTGATGGGACCTAGCTCATAAATGAACTCCAAATCCAAACTTCTTAGACTGTATCGTCAACTGAACTTAATCAGTATCATGCGCCATGCCTCCCTCAGTATTGCCTTGGACCACCTGTCCAAAATACTGCCCCTCGTCAGAAGGAAAACTATAACTCTGACGGTCACCCTGCCGTCCATGTCACCTTGGAAGCCTGGAATGATAACTGTTTCCTGAATGAGGCTGTCGTTATCATATCCCTAGAACATCCACTTATGTTCTAAAACTGCTTCCTACTGTTTCTCCAGGATTGGATCAATATCAACTTATTGCACCTACCACAAAAATAACATCTGGTGTGGTACTTGACATCTCATGATTGACTCAATTGCCTAAGCAAATGATCTGCCAATCATGCACATCCCTCTCCCCTTTAGTCTGTAAGACACCTTTAGAGAGGGTGTCTCCATCACCTGCAGGTACACTACCATGCCAGGAGTCGTCCATTCTAAATACTCTTAGAATGCTGTCTAAGTACCCTTAATTGGGAAACCACCCAAATCTAGATCTAAAACCATAGATCTAGTAACCAGTATGTCTGATATAATTTCCAAGTCCCATGTGGAGAAACCACTGTGTGACAACCAAAGTATAACCGATCGTAGTATAGGAATATCATTTCCTACTCTGTGTATGTCATCCAAATACCAGGACATCACACCCTACTACCTTCTTAACAGATCCATCCCCTATTCTGATGAAGTCAAACCTATGACTGTCACGTCAGAAATAGATGATCTATCTCCGCTATATCTGCTTTAGTCTATAAATAGACATAAGCCACTTGTCCACCAATGCTTCCGCTGCTCCCACTGACTACGACAACCCTCTGGAAGAGTCATATAGACGTACACTTCTAAAGCTAGTTTAGAACGACGCTATACTCATCCTCCTGCCGGTTCTCGCAGCCTGGAACAACAGCAATGGTAAGTCTGGGTAAACAAGAACCTCCCTGTCACCGTCCTTGAGGCTACCGGAGTATCTCTCGGGTGCCTGAGGTTACCCACCGTATCTGCGGAGTGGGTAATGGAATGTCAAACCAGATTGAATCTTTAGGTTCCTATCAAAATCTTCAGTAATCGTTTGTGGTTCTGGAATCACTTCCAGTTCTACCATACTCCTACTTCTGTTTTCTGAAAAAATCCATTTTTTTATTAAAACTGTGGCGAGTCTAGAACAATATCACTATTGATCTTCCAGAAGATAGAAAGTCAACCCTCGCCATAGCCTGGGTCAACCCACAAACAGCCATTACAGAAACGTGCCTTGAGTTATCCAGAGTCTGGTTTAAAGCATAGGCCGGACAACTCCCCGTACCTTAACATCGTTAAGATATGAACTGTTCTATATCCAATATAGAAACAGAGGCACTGATTTAATTGAACCAGATTCAAATCATGCAGCTGTCTCCAGTGCATGTCAACTAAATGGAAAGAGGCCGATCAGCATTACTCAACTTAGGAGCACTTCCAACTATGAGTAACCTGAAAGAGAAGCAAGTTCCCTAAATCATTACTATCAACTGAATACCACACACAAGTATCTACATCTTCGATCACCTTGAAGAATCCCGATACTTGAAACACCTGGTTCTCTACTTTATTCATATACCTATAACTTCTCAAAACTTGGACCCTGTGTTTCTACGAAACAGCTGTCTAAGAACTAGAGAAGTCATAAGTAAACTGAATATAGTACGAGGACCATCCCCTCTGTCCTAATGGACACTGGACAATATACAATACTCTGTACAAGACCCTTGAGTCTAATAACTCACTCCCTGTGTGTCGTAAGTTGAAAACTGTACTTATGGTTAAGAAGAAATACACCGCTGTTTAATGCTCCTTACTTAACCATCAACTGATATAGGTAAATGTTATCGACATAATTTCAAAAAGGTATATCTCACACTATAAAAATAGACGTACAGATATATCAATTTGAAATTGGTGCATTATAACGGATATTCAAAACCAAATATTCGCCGTCCGGCAAACAACCCAGGTGACTTTCTCAAATATCACCAATTACAACGAATTCCGATATAATGAGGATGATCACCTAATTCCCAATAACTTACTCCCACTCATCATCTGTAAAACCATACAGATGTGAGAATCAAACCTGGTAAATACATACTCCGGAGCAAGTGTCTAATTGGGAAATCAGTTTTCCTTTAACAGTACATAGTGAAACTGAAACATTGAAATGTTACGATAGGGTATTCTGGTATTCCTAGTAATGCCTCTTCCAGATTCACAACTGTAACCGTATAAATCTCTGCCACCTCTCCAAATCCCTTCATATGTCTTTAGTCATTACCTTCTGCACACCCCTTTAGGCCAAATGGTTTTCTTCCTTCCCTACCGTTCGGCACCAGCCTATGGTTTGGAAGAAGACTATCCAATAAGCATAATGGGTGTACTGTCCTAATCCCAGGAGTACTCGCAATGCGAGAGAAGGTGAAGATAAAAGACAACCGAATAAACCTTATTCCTATTTCTCCTGAACCTGAATCCATCCCCGAACTGGAACAAGTTCCTATCGAGTTCGTATATAACCATACGATGGAGTATCCAATAAACTGTGGATCTTCGTAGTGATACGGAGTGTCCTGGAGAAATACAAAGGTGATTTAGGATTGGCGAAGAAATATTTGGTTTGGTCATGAATAGCAGTTGCAATTTACTTTGCCCTCTTACTAATCCCTTTCTTTGTCTTTACATAATACCTTCTGTACACCATCGTTATGCTAATTGGTTTTCTTCATTCCACACCGTTCGGCACCAGCCTAAGGTTTGGAAGAAGACTATCCAATTTGCGTAATAGGTGTGCTATCTCCTAAACCAAGGAGTACTCGCAACCTGAGAGAAGGTAAAAGGAAAAGACAACTGAATAGTCCTATTCGTTTTCTCCTGAACCGGAAACCATCCTCGAATAAATCCCTTCGAGTTCATATATAACCAAACGATGGTTTTGTCCAATGGAAGTGGACGTTCGTAGTAATACGGGGTGTCCTGGAGAAAAGGGTAAAAGTAGGAGTGGCAATGAGGTCTGCAACTCTGACAATCCAAAAGCCAGTCTTATAAGAAGGTTTGGTCAACTTGGTCTCTGAGTCATAGTCTAAGGTCGGGTCAATGGTCGCTGCCAAAGAGAGAGAGAAAAGAAACACTCAGCATGCACTCTAACCTAGATCAGAATGGTTACCAATTTATCTAATCTGGAAACCTCCCACTGTACCATCAAATTCTCCTCCAAACCTAAAAGAAGAATTAGTCGGGATGTCCCGAGGAGTAAACCAACTCATCTGTGGGAATCGGGATCCAACTATCACGGCATGATAACGTGACGGAATCCGCTCACGCTATCATACTCCAGAAGGTATGCGTATATCTGGCAAGTTTCAGTTTCTTTTGAAACTCCCGATGTGATTTTTTCCCCATGCTCTTATGACCTTGACTTTGGCCAACAAATCATAAGTCACATGTCAAGTTCTACCCGTCATTCTCCAGGTTAATTTGAGCCCACCCGCACAAGCCCTTGACTTTGGCCAACAAGGCTATATGACTGCCCCAAACCAACGCATCAATCTATGCTGCATATGAATACCCACTAGCTACCAATCACTATGCCTTGACTTTGGCCAACAAACATAGCTTGAATACTATTGACCACCCATATGAAACGACGGAGGGCTACGAATGGTTTCTGGCGAAAACCTTTAACGTAATGAACTTGATATCGTTGAAGGAACCGGATAGCTTTATAAAAATATAGTGACGAAAACCTTTGCTAAAGAGGTCACTCCCGGTGAAGGGATCTCGGCTCTTTCCCCGTAGAATGAGGTGCAGGATATTCCAACTGAATACCACGATACAAAGCAAAAGTAATCGGCTATAGTGAAGTTATTGCCCTGACGCAAACTTTTGTCCAAGGGGTCACTCCCGGTGAAGGGATCTCGGCCCTTGCCTCGTCGACTGAGGAGCAGGATATTCCAACTGAATACCACTGTGCAAAACAAAAGTGAATGTCCTTGCAAATAACAGCTTTTTGAAAAATGTTCCAACAACATCAGATTATGTTTGTTTTTAACTTGCATTAATCCTAATCAACGCAGTCCCATCAATTGATCACACCACAAAGAACGAAAATATACTGATGTACGTATATGCCATCCGCATTCGCCACTGGGTCCCGTCATTACCCGTTAGGTTAGCTAACTAACGACAGAGCGGGGACTGGACTAGCGCGGATGCAAAACATATACAACATCTACTAGTATATATATAATATATAATTTTCGCTCAAGGTGTGATAAAATGCAACATCACATAAATGTACCGCATCACAGAACAATACAGATATCTGGGATCCCTGGGTTTCACAGAGCCGCTACTGAAACCCGATGTTCCCCTGGTCGTGTGGATAGCCCGTGTAATGAAATCCTAGACCCCTACGGGCACGGCAAGTTACCCGCCAAAACCTGAAGCGAGGCAGTCCCCTTCAGCAACGTGAATGGACCACCCAGCACTTCACGGAATCCAGTAACTTGGGCACCCCTCCTGGGTCAACCTGTACCCCCTACGAGTGCGACGAATAGCCCGCCAATTCTAGAGTGAAGCCCCCTCCGTCTCAATGCCATGAGATGCGGGCTTGTTGCCCTCTAGAACCCGGCTATCCGTGCACCCCTCCACGGGGCAATCCTAGTACAGAAAGTAAAATATACATACAACGGGTACATCGACCGCAACCTGGTCGTGCCCCAAAAGAATAATACAAACAGGCAGTGACGGCAGTCCACATGTCGGACGCTCGCCCCGCAATATCAAATGTACATAATACAACAAAAAAACTGTACTAGCATTGCATCTAGGCTATCCCCCACGACCAATCCGCAACATCACAACACAAATACAGAATATCAACATGAATGTCACATTCGCAAATCCGTCTAACCGGGCTATAACAGTTAGACAGGATTTACCGATCAAGTGACATTCACGGTCGCAGATATAATGTAAATACTGTGAACTAATGTGTTTAAAATTTTCGATCGATCAAATATTCCTAAGTGGGCCCCTAGTACTACTGTAGCACATAAAGAAATTCTGGGCCCAAAAAGAATGTTCCAAAAACCCTATTTTCAACCCAGGAGGCCTCTGTAAAATTTTGGGGCCATGAACAGTGAAAATAGCGGCGGAACCGCGGCCCAAGCATGGGTTTGGCCGCGGTTCCGCGGTGGTTTAGACTGTTCACGAGACCAAATTTTCCCAGAACTCTTAAAATTCCCTGCACATCATTCTGCAACAACCTGAAAAATTTTTGGAGCTAAAAAAATTTCGACAGAAACTGATGCCTGAGAAAAACGCGGTTTTGGAATTTTTGTTCGATCGGAAATGTAAACACGTTAGGCCAAGCTAGACTAGGTTAATGGCGAGGCTCTGATACCACTGTAAGTGCACGGCGGCGCCCTGGCCGTCAATCCGACGCCGGAATGCGGAAGCGATGATTTACTTTAACTTTTCAAAACGGCACCACCGCGCACTAAAACCCGGATCGGGCCATTAATCTAGTCCTAGCTAACTACAAGATGGGTAGAGAGATATACCGAGTGATCCGAGTCCTCCGGTCTTCTCGTCGTCGTCCCGATCTCCCCGCGGAATCTCTGGTCTCCACCTCGTCGCCGGAAGGGCACCACGTCGCCGGCTTCTTTTACGGGCTCCCACCTCTGGACCGAGGCAACTCGGGCACGAAGCTGGCGAGTCGACGTGCCCAAGATTTGCTGTAGAATACATGTAGTGCTCTATGTCTCATTTGGGGTATTGGAAGTTGCCTTTGGTGGAGGAAATGAACTTAGACTTTTTGGAGATGAAACTTTGGGATTTTTGTGAAGCTAAATAACCAAAAATCCCACCACAAAAAATATGGGCAGCCCCTCTTGGCTTGGCCGGCCATGCAAGAATGGGAGAGTGGGGAAAAAATGAGAGAGAGAGCCTCACAAGAATAATACAAGAGAGAGGTCAAATGTTATCATGAAACATGATCACAATCAAAACCCACACTCCACCAACCAATCAACAACCATGATTTCTTTAAAAAGTCGAGCAATCATGAACTCAAGAAAGTCAAGGGAGGCTAAACCATCATGAAGCAAGGATATGCAAATAACACCCTCCAAATTGCTTATTTGCACAAATGCAAATAAGCCCTCCTCCACCAATCTTCGGCCAATGATAGATACAATGGAAAATGGCCGAAACGGAAAACAAACTGGCAACTCCAAAAAACTGATCCCGTAATAAATTACAGGAAAACCCCGCTACTGTATATACATACCCGCATTTGTATTCCGACCGAAATACAAATGCAAAGAGACAAAATCTACACTGTACTATACTAGGATCCGGCTTAAACCAAAGCCCGCTAGTATTAACTGTCCGATCCTGATCCGTGCAATGCCGCACGTATCTGATCGAACCCTGCCATATCTCCATACGGCCTCTACAGTGTTTCGCCCGAAACTTGAGCAACTGTCTGTGGAGGACTCTAAAGACTCGTCAACACCTTGCTTGTGGATTTAACCACTAGCACGTCAGAGGTATTAGCCTATACGTAACGGGATACCAGGTATTGACCAAAAGGGACGTCTGTGAGCGAACTCAGCCTGACACCCTACTGAGCCAGTCACTGACAATATCCGTACAGTCCGGTCCGTTCGTCTATGAGCATCGCATGGCGGGCCTAGGGGGTTGGTAAAAGTCAGACCCCCATAAGCGGTACAAGTCGTGTCAGAGATCAGTCCAGAACACCCTGAGATACTACTGGAATACCTACCAGTAAATCTCCTGCCTTGGCCAAGGACTTTTCTTGTTCTGGCTCTCCTAGACACAGCGCGACCTCACCCCCAATACCGGGAGAGACGAACCCCTGAAGATCCGCTCACTGCCTCTATATGGCTCGGGACTGTACCCAACTAAAACCTGTTTGCACGTCTCCTTTGAGCATGGTAGGGTAGTAATCAAAGTACAGTGGGAACTCACACGAGACAAATGACGATCCTCAGGTCGATGAACTAACCTGTACACATGTCACCAGGGAACTGCTATCTGACGTCAGGTATAAGACCAACTAGCATGTTCCCGGCGAGTCCTGTCCGGTGTACTCATAACCCAATGAGCACCTGTATACATCTTAGGTGAACCAACTGACACCAGTGGCTTGTGAGACCGGCCACCGCCCCTCGTCGGGGTCTCGACTGTATACACTAGTCTACTCTGGAGTATCGATGCCCTGTCTCGAAACTCCCACAACTACGGACCATTTAAGGATGCGCTTATAGACTACCAGCTCTCACGTATATGATCGCCCTCATACTGCTGGCAGTCAAGCAAGAATCCTAGGGGCTCTATCAACGTGCAATAGCGACCTGTCAGGTCACCTAAAGCAGTACACGATGATAAAGATAAACCAGATAGCATACTATCATCTTGAGTAAGACTGTCCTACCGGGATAGGTCCTCCCTCAATCATTGCAATCACGTGCCTGTGATCCAATAATTGACTCTGAGGGCATTATCTCCAACAGTTTGAGTTATTCAACTCAGGGGACTTATACAAAATATTGTATGTTGTCCAGTGTCTATTAGGACAGAGGGGTTGGTCCTCGTACTATATTCTGTTTACTTATGACTTCTCTAGTTTTTAGACAGGTGTTTCGTAGAAATACAAGGTCTAAATTTTGAGAAGTTATAGGTACAAGAATAAAGTAGAGAACCACGTGATGCAAGTATCGGGATTCTTTAAGGTAATCGAAGATGTAGATACTTGTGTTTGGTATTCAGTCGATAGTAATGATTTTGAGAAACTTGTTTATCTTTCATGTTACTCATATCTGGATATATTCCTAAGTTGAGTAATGCTGATCGGCCTCTCTCCATTTAGTTGACATGCACTGGAGACTTCTGCATGATTTGAATCTGGTTCCAATTAAATCAGTGCCTCTGTTTCTATATAGAATGGATCATATCTTAACGAAGGTATATGGAGTTGTCCGGCTTATGCATAAAACCAGACTCTGGATAACTTAAGGCACGTTTCTGTAATAGCAGTTTGTGGGTTGACCCAGGCTATGACGAGGGTTAACTTTCTACCATCTGGAAGATCAATAGTGATATTGTTCTTGACTCGCCATAATTTTAGTAAAATGGATTTTTTCAGAAAAAAATAGTAGGAGTATGGTAGAACTGGAAGTGATTCCAGAACCACAAACGATTACGGAAAATTTAATAGGATCTAAAGATTCAATCTGGATTGATATTCCATTAGCCACTCCGCAGATAAGGTGGGTAACCTCAGGCACCCGAGAGGTACTCCGGTAGCCTCAAGGACGATGACAGGGAGGTTCTTGTTTACCCTGACTTGCTATTGCTGCTGTTCTGGACTATGAGACCCAGCAGGAGGATGAGTATAGCGTCGTTCTAAACTAGCTTTAGAAGTGCACGTGTATATGATTCTGACAGAGGGTTGTTGTGGTCAGTGGGAGCAGCGGAAGCATAGTGGACCAGTAGCTTTTGTCTATTTATAGACTAAAGCAGATATAGTGGAGATTGACCATCTATTTTTGATGTGACAGTCACGGGCTTTGACTTCATCAGAATAGGGGATGTATCTGTTAAGAAGATAGTAGGGTGTGATATCCTAGTATTTGGATGACATACACATAGTAGGAAGTGAAATTCCTATACTACGATCGGTTATACTGTGGTTGTCATAAAGTGGCTTCTCCGCATAGGATATAGATATAATATCAGGCATTCTGGTTACTAGATCTATAGTTTTAGATCTAGATTTGGGAAGTGTCCCAATCTGGGTACTTAGATAGTATTCTAAAAGTATTTAGAATGGACGACTCCTGGCATGGTAGTGTACCTGCAGGTAATGGAGTCACCCTCTCTAATGGTGTTTTACAGACTAAAGAGGAGAGGGATGTGCATGACTGGCATATCAATTGCTTTGGCAATTGAGTCAATCATGAGATATCAAGTACCACACCAGATGTTGTTTTTGCACTAGATGCAATAAGTTGAGATATTAATCCAATCCTGAAGAAACGTTCGGAAGCAGTTTTAGAACATAAGTGGATGTTCTAGGGATTTGATAACGGCAGTCTCCTTCGAGGGACAGTTATCATTCCAGGCTTTCAAGGTGACCTGGTTGACAGAGTGAATGTCAGAGTTATAGTTTTCCCTCTGACGAGGGGTAGTAGTTTAAACAGGTGGTCCAGCGGATACCGAGAAAGGCATGGCGCAGGATACTGATTAAATTCATTTGACAATACAGTCTAAGAAGTTTACTGGATTTGGATTTCATTTGTGAACTAGGTCCCATCAGATATCCAGACATATTCTAAGACAGGTATTGCTCATTTCAGGAGATGGCTTTTACCGCGAACTTGAGATAAAGAGAGACATAGAAAGAAACATCAGAGCGGATCCACTCACTGAGGCTATTTCTCGAAAGCAATAGTTTCATAAACGAGCTTTGTGAAGCTGATTTATAGAGGAGTTGGGTGTTCGGTATCACACTGGCTGTAAGTATGCGACACTACAATAATTAGCCTTAAGTGCAAGTGGGAGATTGCTGGATATAGTTCCCTCAAGTAAATTATTGGATCGCAGGCACGTGATTGCAATGATTGAGGTAGGACCTATACTGGTAGAACAGTCTTACTCGAGATGATGGTATGCTATCTGGTTTGTCTTTATCATCATGTACATACTTCAGGTGACATGACAGATCACTATTACATATTGACAGAGCCCATAGGATTCTTGCTTAACTACCAACAGTATGATGGCGATCATATACGTGAGAGTTGGGTAGTCTATAAGCACATCCTTAAAGTGTCCCTAGTCATGGGAGTTTCGAGACTGGGCATCGATACTCCGATAGTAGACTAGTGTATACGGATTGAGACCCTGACGAGGGGCAGTGGCTAGTCTCACAAGCCATTAGTATCAGTTGGTTCACCTAAGACGTATACAGGTGCTCATTGGGTTATGAGTACACCGGACGGACTCGCCAGGAACATTCTAGTTGGTGATATACCTGGCGTCAGACAGCAGTTCCTTGGTGACATGTGTACAGGTTAGTCTATCGACCTGAGATCATTATTTGTCTCGTGTGAGTTCCCACAGTGCTTTGATTACTACCTTACCATGGCTCAAAGAAGTCGTGCAAACAGGTTTTAGTTGGGTACAGTCCCAAGCCACATGGAGGCAGTGAGCAGATCGGCAGGGGATTCGTCTCTCCCGGTATTAGGGGTGAAATCGCGCTGTGTTTAGGAGAGCCATTACACGAAGTCCTTGGCTAAGGCAATTGAGATTTACTGGTAGGCATTCCAGTAGTATCTCAGGGTGTTCTGGGCTACACTCCAACACGACTTGTACCGCTTTTGGGGGTCTGACGTTTACCAGCCCCCTAGGCCCGACATGCGATGCTCAAAGACGACCGGACCGGACTGTACGGATATTATCACTGACAGGATCAGTAGGGTTTCAGGATGAGTTCGCTCATCAGTCTCCCTTTGCTCAATACCTTGGTAGCCGTTACATACAGCTAGTACCACTGACTTGCTTATGGTTAAACCTGCTGCCAGCGTATTGACTAGTCTTTAGAGTCCCCCACAAATAGTTTTCCCAAGTTCGGGCGAAACGTTGTAGAGGCCGTATGGTTTTATGGCAGGGTTCGATCATATACGTGCACTTGTGCACGGATCATGATCGGACGGATAATACTAGTGGGCTTTGGTTTAAGCCGGATCCTGGTATTAGATTTGTTGGATTACTTTCATCTCATCGCATTTGCATTCAGTCGGAATGCGGATGCAGGTATATATATACAGGTGGGGGGTATCCTTATGATCCGTCATGAGTTTACTTTAGATGTTTCCATATCCTTTTGTTGGACTAAACATTTGGATTAATATTTAGATGGTGGAAATTGTGAGTGAATGTCATGATTTAGTGCATTAAATGTGCCATGTTCTTCGTTGGTGAGTCATGGTATTATTTTTTATGCTAATGTGACATTTGTGATTGATTATTGTGTTGAAATGAGAGGTGGAGAGAGAGTGGACAGCCACTTATCCTTGGGCTTGCTCTTGAGATTATTCTAGTGCTCTCATTTTTCATTCCAACACAATAGAAAAGAAAAGCTTCTTCTTCTTCTTCTTCTTCTTCCTCTAGCTCACTAGTTCCACCATGGCTTCATCTTCAACCTCCATCCATACACTCTCATGTGTTCAGAATCAATGGATGCTTGAGACAAAGTTATTACACACATTCTCTATATCACCTTGGACATGTTGGCTAGCAAACTTCATGTCCGAGTTGCTTCGGTTTGAAGCGAGAGCCTGTAAAAAGACTTCTTGATGTGGTGCCCTTCCGATGAGGAGACTGGAGATCGGAGATGCCGTGAGGAGCTAGGGATGGTGGCTAAAGACTGAAGGACACGGATCGATCGGTATAGTCTTTCTATCATCTTTCCAGTTAGCTACTTTGTGTTAATGGTTCGATCCGGGAAAATGTGTAACACTTTGAATATCGTTTAGGTAGTTTTTCGTTAATCGGTAAAATAATCAGTATTTTCCGTAAAATGTAAAAATAACTATTTTTCAATATAGGCTTAATTATACAAAATTCAGATAAGAAATTGCTAGAAATTGGTTAATTAATTATCACTTATTAATTTCTAGTCATTTAAATTTTTTTCCTTAATTAATTAGTTTTAATATTATTTTAAGATTTTAAATATACATTAAATTAGTGATAAATACAAATTTGAATGGGTAAATTACATACTTAGGAACTATTACAAACTAAAATCTAGTAGTAACATAAATTTCATCAAGTTTTTCCAAGTCTAGTTGTTTTATGGTTTAAAAAGGAAATAAAAATGAAATTTTAATTATAAAATGATGTGATTTGCATTTAATGAACTTGAGAGAGACTTTCTTCATGGAAATTTCCACACACTTCTCTCACACCTCCCCCACTCCCTCAAGGCCTAGAGCTGCTGCTGCCTTCCCCATTTCCCCCATCTCTTTTTGCTTCTAATTTCATCACAAAATCCATTAAAAATCCACAAATTTCTTCAAAAATTCAAAGCAAATCCTTATTCTATCTCTTCTCAAACCCAATTTAGTTTAAAACATGGAGAAAGGAGGCTTCTTTGGAGGCTAAGTGCAAGCTAGGGTTCAAACTTGAGAGGTAAAATGCTAACCTAATAGTTAATTTATAGTTTAACTATGCTAAAATAGAACTTTGAAGTGTTAATTTGATAGTAATTGCTTGTTTATGAAATTCAAGAAAAGGGGTTTGATTTTGGAATTAGGGTTTGAAGTATTGCAAATGGGTTAAATTAAGTTTAGTGGCTATCTAGTAGTTTGGTTTGGATGATTATGCTAGATTGTGGTCATTTTATCGCTAATCCGCGATGTTTGCACCAAATTTGGAATTTTAGTGATTACTAGGTTTTTATATAATTAAGTGGTGAATTAATTGTGATATCTTGACTATATTATTAGCACCTCCTTCGACATTTAGGGTGTGCGAATGCGAAATTTGGTTTGATCGGGTTTAGTTTTGACGGTTGTTCCGAACGACGATTCTAGTTAAGGTTATAGTGATTGTCATGTGTGTTCCGTTCACCAAGTGCAATCTGCCTAACTTGTGAACGTTGAACTTTTCATATTGTGACTTTGCGTCATTTCAGGAATGTGTAATCTTATATTGTGTGATGTGCAATTTTAGGATCGGTTGCGGAAACATCGGACGCGGCACGCAAAGGCAAAGCTGTGGTTGGATCAGATTAGCGAGGCGTCCGGATGAGTAGATGTACACATCTATGGGGGGATCGTCTGGATGGCGCGAGGCGCCCGACATTTCGGGTTGCTAGTAGTAGTTGCATTCATATGCATAGCTTTCTAGTTATTCATCGGCTGGCATCACATGGTTATCTATATACTTATGTGTGATATCACCTCTTAAGACACTTGCACCATTACCATTGGCTCATGTTGCACGCGCACTATTCATGTGAATACACACGCCTTTGGTAATTGCCATGCCACGAGCACTTTAGAACCTGCTTAGTTCAGTATCAAACACTTGCATCATACATGATACATTGAATTGCAAAGCATGTATATACCTCATTTCATTATCATTCTTATATAGATTTCTCGTCATAAGTTACATTGCATAATATCGATATCATAGGCATCTATCATTTACAACATGTCAGATATTATGATTTCTTGAGGATTTTACTATTGATGAGATTTCTGGATTTTGGGGAAAACCGCAAGAATTTTCCAAACTCATTATGTTTTAAAATATCAGTTGCGGTTTTTTCATGATGTATGTGTCGTCCACCATGAGTTTTCGTGTTTTCTGTTGGATTTCGAGACCCGATTCGAGGAGTGGAGGAACCGTCTCGGGTACATGGCAGGCCCGGTATGGTACCCCGGGGAGAGGGTGTTTTTGTGGGGATGACGATGAGCCTAGCTGGGGAAGACTACCTACCGGTGATGTCTGGCGCGGCGGATATTCGGAGGATACCGACCGTTGTCGTGAGATTTTATGATATGGGCCGATCCAGACTGACGGAGCCCGAGGTATTGAGATATTGACATAGTGAGACATTGAGACGGATATATTTCCATATTTGGTGTCAATGATTGACACGGTTTTCGGATGATTTCGTTGATGGTACCTTAGCTATTGTACAGATATTTTTCTAAGTTAAGAATGCAGAGATCATCGTATTTAAACACTTAAAGATTTCGTATTGATTTTGCATTCATGTGCATACATACTAGTGGCATCACATCATATCTAGATATACAAGTTGTGAAGCATTTGCGTGCATTCTTACGATAGCCTTATTAGATGTTATTTACCACTCACGAGCTGGCAACTCACCGCCGTTGTGCCACAGTGTCTTGCAGGTCGGACCCATCAGCTTTGCAGCGGCGGGCGTATCTTTTCATTGGCTTCTTTTGTTCGGACTCACGACATTTCTCGTAGGTGGGTTGCGAGGATACTTTTGTACTATCATTGTATCTAGTATTCTCCATTTTCCACTTCTTATTTTATATATACGACCTAGTGATGAGACCGAGAGATTTGTGTATATGTTGTTTTTCTGGGGTCGAGCTCACTTGAGCCGACGTTATGTTTTTTTTTCCGTATTTTTGCGTTTCTTTATGCTTATTGCTTAAGGTTATATATATATTGCTTGTGGTTGTGATCCGCCTTGGGCGAAGAGCTAGCTCCCGCTTGGGGATGCCATTATATCATTACAGGTTTATATATCTTGTTTGTACCCGTTTGGGGCCAGTATTTACAAAGGAGACTCTGCCGAAATTTTCGTAAAATTTTGATGTTTTTAAAAAGGGATTAATATAACTTAATTGGTTTAAAATCGTTTTCATAAAAGGTTTTCCTTCACTCTTGTTGATTTTGGTTTAGATTTTCTGGGCTTTGGCTGACTTAGGTTAGTTACACCTTGAGACGTCTCGTAATCTAAGTGCCAATCACATTCCATACCTTCGGGTCATGACAGAATGGTTGTGGTAGCGCCAAATTTCAAAAGTTTTTGTTCCATATTTGGCCTCGGATTGACGGCTGGGGCGCTGCCGTAACCTAACACTACGTCCACAGGGAAAAGAGGTTATTTAATTAAGGAACTTCGCGAAAGCGTCGTAAAACCTCCCTCGAAGTACCGACACTGGCCTGGCTGAACGGTTAAGCAAGTATAGTATAGTGAGATTAATCCTGACTAGTTCTACTTTTATGGTTTGAGGAAGGATTTGAGAAACAGTGGGAGCCATCCTGTTTAGATAAACTAAAAACCACTCTAAACTTGCAAGAGCATCATGCTAAAGTGTTTCTTCTCTCTCTCCTAATTGCAGCGACCAGAACATGATGGGCCTTAAGTTACTATTAGATAAAAATATATTGACAGGGCCAAACTATAAAGATTGGTTTAGGAATGTCAAGATAGCAATCACTTATGACAAGTTGGGGTATCTCCATACTACTAAGGCCCCCGCCGTCCTAGGTCCAGAATCCAGCGTCGCAGATGGGGAAATCCGTAAGACCAGGGAGATTGACTGCACGAAGGCCAAGTGCCTCGTGCTGGCCTCTATGGATAATGAGCACCAGAGGCGGCACGAGAATATGGATCTTAAATCCATAATCCTCCATACCAAGGAATTATATGGAGAGCAATCTCGTATCGCAAGATACGTGACCTCGATGAAGCTATTTCAAGCGAGGTTGGCCGTCGGATCATCTGTAGGGGAACACGTCCTTAAGATGATTGGCTACATTGAGCAGCTCGCGGATTTCGGGACCACGTTAGAGAACGAGTTATATATACAGACATGATTCTCCAATCCCTTCTTTCCACATACGTCCAGTTTATCTTGAATTTTAATATTCAAGGTAAAGAAGTTGAACTTCCGAAACTTCTCAACATGTTGAGGAGTGCAGAGGGCACCCTGCAGAAAGTCAGGGAAACACCCACTCTGTTTGTTGGTGGAGCTTTCTCTTCTAGGTCCAAGGTGAAAGCCGAAGGAAAGAAGAAGATGGCCCCCACCAAACCGAGAGGCGGTGTTAGTAAGGTGGAAGCCAAGGGAAAGGCAAAAGTGGCAGGACCTACAGTGGGAAAGGAAGAATGCTTCTATTATCATAAGAAGAGACATTAGAAGAAAGATTACAGGGCTTGGAAGGCCAAGAACTAGGACCCGAAGCAAGTTGTGGCTTCGACTTCAGGTGTGTTTGTAATTGAAAACTTTCTGTCAATCAACTCTACTTCCTAGGTATTGGATACCGGATCAGGATCTCATATATGCAATTCTTTGTAGGCATTGAGAAGACGTAGAGTTTTGAAGACCGGTGATATGACCCTCAGGGTTGCTAACGGAGCGAGCGTGGATGTTGTGTCCGTAGGGGAATATCACCTTGGATTGACTAGTGGACATATTTTGGTTTTGCGCAACTGTTTTTGTGTACCTAGTTTGACTTGTAATATCATTTTAGTACCTTTATTATCTAAAGAAGGTTATGATTTTACATTTGTAAACGATGTCGTAAACATCCACCTTAATCATGGTCTGATTGGGTCAGGTACTCTAAACAACGGTATATACGTATTAAACCAATTACAAGTTTTCAATGTCCAGAACACACATAAAAGAAAGACTCCAGAAATAAATCAAGTTTTCTTATGGTATTGTAGACTAGGTCACATCAATGAGATAAGGTTAACCAAATTACATAAAGAAAAATATTTGGATCTGTTCGAATATCAATCTTATGCAACTTGTCAATCATGTCTCAAAGGAAAGATGGCAAAGACTCCGTTGACTGGACATGGAGTAAGAGAGAGTGAGCTCTTGGGACTCATACACAGCGACATGTGTTGTCTAATGTCTACACATGCAAGAAATGGTTTTTCATATTTCATTACTTTTATGGATGATTTCTCCCGGTATGGACATGTCTTCTTGATGAAGCATAAATCCGAGGCCTTTGAGAAATTCTGGGAATATAAGAATGAAGTAGAAAAACAAACCGGCAAAAGTATCAAGACACTGAGATCTTATCTAGGCGGTGAATACTTAAGTGCCGAGTTCCTGGATTACCTAAAAGAGAATGGAATTCTCTCTCATCTTTTTCTTTCATACACACCACAGCACAACGGTGTATCGGAGAGACGGAACCGAACCCTATTAGATATAGTACATTCCATGATGAGTAACACTGAGTTACCACGATCATTCTCGGGCTATGCACTAGAATCAGCTGCATATCTTTTGAACAAGGTTCCTACCAAGACTGTGCCTACCACTCCATATCATATGTAGAGTAGGAAGAAACCCTATCTTCAGTATCTGAAAATATGGGGATGTCTAGCTTTTGTTAAAAAGCAACATGCGGACAAACTTGAGGCACGCTCAGTACTGTGTAAGTTTATAGGATACCTAAAAAACTCCAGGGGGTATCTTTTCTATTACGCAGAGGAACAAAAGGTTATTGTTTCTCGTCATGCCCACTTTCTGGAACATCAGTTTTTAGAAAAAGAAACAAGTGGGAGCGCAATAGAACTGGAAGAAATTCCAGAACCACAGGCTATTACTGAAAGCTTGGTGGAACCAGAAGTTTCAAAAGAAGAGGACATTCCCGCACCAATCCGCAGGAGTAGTAGGCTGTCTCATCCGCCTGAGAGATACTGCTGCTTTCTCGTAGATGGGGATAGAGAGGATTACATCATTGATAATGATGACCCGACTAACTTCTAGCAAGCCATTCAGAGCACTGACTCGGTAAAATGGCTGGATGCAATGCGGACCGAGATGGAGTCCATGTACACCAACAAAGTATGGACTTTGGACATTGCTCCAGAAGGGGTAAAGCCCGTAGGCTGTAAATGGATCTTCAGAAAGAAGATTGGTGTAGATGGACAGGTAGAAACCTATAAGGCTAGACTTGTTGTAAAAGGATTTCATCAAAGACCTGGTTTGGACTATGATGAAACCTTTTCTCCAGTGGCTATGCTCAAATCCATTCAGATCCTTCTTGCCATTGCTGCCTTCCACGATTATGAAATTTGGCAGATGGACATAAAGACCGCTTTTCTAAATGGACATTTAGAAGAGTGTATCTATATGGACCAACCAGAGGGTTTCATTCAGAGTGGGAGCAGTGGGAAAGTTTGCAAGTTGCTTAAGTCCATTTATGGACTAAAGCAGGCATCGCGGAGTTAGAACATCTGTTTTGATGAGACGGTCAAAGAATTTGACTTTATTAAAAATCCAGATGAGCCATGCATTTATAGTAAGATTGTAGCATGAACTGTTGCATTCCACGTCTTGTACGTGGATGACATTCTCTTGATAGGAAATGACATTCCTATGCTACAATCTGTCAAAGGGTTCTTGTCACATAGGTTCTCCATGAAAGACCTGGATGATGCCTCTTACATTCTAGAGATCTAGATCTATCGTGATAGATCTAAAAAGATGCTGGGACTTTCGCAGAACAGGTACATCGATACCATACTGAAGAGATTCAGTATGGAAGATTTAAAGCGCGGTAATTTACCGGCTTGTCACGGAATCACCCTCTCCAAAGAGATGTCTCCCAAGACTGATTTGGAAAGGGATCGCATGTCTATTATACTCTACGCTTCTGCGGTAGGCTCCATAATGTATGCGATGTTGTGTACCAGACCAGATGTTGCTTATGCACTGAGTGTGGAAAGCCGGTATCAGTCAAACCCTGGGAAGAAGCACTGGATAACGGTAAAGAATATTCTCAAGTACCTAAGAAGGACTAAGGAAATGTTCTTGGTTTACGGCGGAAAAAACCTCCAGATCGAGGCCTTTGCTGACTCCAGCTTCCAGAGTGACAAGGATGACTCCAAATCCATGTCGGGTTATGTCTTTACCTTCAATGGAGGGGCGGTCTGTTGGAAGAGTTCCAAACAGGAAACCGTTGCTGACTCGACGATGGAAGCGGAGTATATCGCAGCTTCTGTTGTTGCAAAAGAAGCAGTCTGGATGAGAAAGTTCTTAACAGAATATCAGGTGGTTTCGTCCATTGTTGATCCAATACCTCTGTATTGTGACAACAACGGGGCTATAGCTTTAGCGAAGTAACCCAGGTCCCATTAGAAGTCCAGACACATCTTGAGGCGGTATCACCTGATCAGGGAGATCGTGGATCGCCGGGAGATCGAGGTTCAGAGGGTTGCTACAGAGGACAACACTGCAGATCCATTCACAAAGGCCATCCCTCAGACGTAGTTCGAGAGGCTATTCGAGATGATAGGTCTGCGATATTCCAGCACATGGCCTTAGTGCAAGTAGGAGATTGTTAGTGTAATATGCCATAGTGGCCATTATTGTATAGTACTAGTTTGTATATTCCATTTTGGAAGCTTGGGATATATACACGGGTTTATAACAGTCTTGCTCAATATGGTAGTATGCTACTTGGTTCGTATCTATCTTAATATGTGTATATGTTTCTTTTGATGTATCGCTAATACATATTGATAGAGCCCTTAGGATCTTTGCTTGACTACCAGCGTTGTGATCGCAGTCACACTTGTGGGGGTTGGGTATGTTAGTTATATGTATGCCTTAGAGGCCATTACTGTACATACGATGTATATTGTAGTGGATGCATGGACATATATATGGAGGACTTTCTTGCTTGACATGATAGTATGCTATCTGGTTGCTCTTTATCTTAACATGTACTCTAATTGTCTCTATGTTACATGTTGATAAAGCCCTTAGGATGAGTACTTGACTACCAGGATTACGACGCAGATCGTATTAGTGGGGACAGTATAGTCGCTAAGTACATCCTTCAAATGTCCCTAGTCGTGGGTGTATCGAGATAGGGCATCGATATAGCAGAGTAGACTAGCGTATAGCTTCTCGACCCATGTAGATGGGCGATGGATGATCCCATATCCATTGGTGTTTGACATCAGAGATAGTATATGGGTGCTTAGTGGAGACTGGGTACACTGGACGGACTCGCCGAGAACTCCTAGATGGTATTATACTTATCGTCAGATAGCAGTTCGCTGGTGACACTGGTACAGGTTAGTCTGTAGACCCGAGATCGTCATAGAGACTTGTGTGATTCCCACTGTGCTTTGATTTCCACTTTACCACGTTCAAGAGAACGTTCAAAACGGTGGCTTTTGGGTACAGTCCCTGTAACACCTTAGAATATGATTAGTGGTTATTTGTGTTTTAATGTGGGGTTTTTAGTAAAAAGTTTATCAAAACGGTTTTCAAATATTTTATCTGGATTTATGAATATTTTATTAGAATTTAATTTGGACTGCACACACATGTGTATGTTAACTAGGGTTAAGTTGGGGTTAAACCATGTTTAGATAACCATGGTGGGTTAACCCATTTAATTAGGTTAATATGAGTTAATTAAGTGTATTGTTTTTTTAAATTTTGTTTTTTTTGGGGGTTGACTTGAGTGAGGAGAGAGAGAGAGAGGGAGTGATGGCTTGAGGTATGGCTCCACTAATCTCACCCCCTTTTCTAAAACCCTCACTCTCTAACACCTTCACACTTTCACTCATTTCCTCACTCTCATTTCTCATTCTCGCATCTCTCCCCCCTTCTCACTAACACACATACACCCATAACCACAGCAGCAGCTGAAGCAACAGCAGCAGGCAGCAGGAGCAAGCAGTAGCATCATCATCAGCAGCAGCAATTGCAACAGCAACAACATCAACAATAACAACAGCAACAGCAGCAGCTGCAGCAAGAGCTCACCCCCTTCTCCTCCTTCTTCTTCTCCTTCTTCTTGCACTTAGGATCAAGTGAGGTATAATTTTTAAACTTAACCTCTTGCTTTGCTAAAGAATATGGTTGTTAAGCTTTAATTAGTGTTTAATGTGATTTTAGTGCTAGAATTGTGATGTAAATGGAGTTTTGGCCAAGTGATGATTTTTATGGTTAGTGCAGCTTAACTAAGTGTTTATAAGGCCATTTAAACCAAGTTTTGCCCCAGATTTCACTAAAATACCATAGGGTTTCAATTTAGTGTAATTTAATGTTTTAAAGTAGACTTTTAGCTATTTTAAGATCTGCTGTTGACCCGAGTGCTTCAGGAAAAATCTTAGTTAACTGGAGCATACTCTTTAGACCTTGATCACACACACAGAACACGAGACCTCCTACCCACTTTATGGCCGCAATTTTATTCATTCTGGCCACTATTTACGGCCAGATTGTGGAGTCTGATGTTGGGGTTGGGTCTGTGGAAGTCTGCTGTATATTTAAGGGTTTTGGTATATGCAACTTTTATATTTTCACTCGAGTCAAAATCTGGGACTTAAAACCCTTTTTCGATACTTTTTAACTCGTGCGACACGTGTGTTTTGTGTGTTGGGTCTGTGGTGCACTACGCGACACAGCGAGTCGGGGTGGTTTCTGGTGAGGTGTTCATACCAGAATATTGCATTTTATACCGCCCATTCTTATGCTCGTGTGTTTATAGGTAGGTGCTTGTAATCCGTGTTTGTTACATATTTACAGAATACAGGTTTCCAGTGCAAATATTGCAAATCAAGACAAAATCTCCACAGTTACACCAAATACAGAACATCTGTCACAGCAGATAAAAGCCGGGTTCCGGTCATCCATATCCGTCCAGTGCCGAGTACCAGTTCCAGAGACAAGACATATGACAGTGGTCATTCGTGTCTCGGACATGCACAGAGCACGAGAGGGGCTGCACAAGAATCAATGGGTGCGCGGAGCTCGAGGGAGATAAAGTCAAAAGTAAAGAAAAGAAAGCAATCTTGGACTAAGAATTCTGAAGATATTCTGGAAAGATTATCAGAAAATACATGTACCAGACAAAAGGGGACAACAGATCAGGGCAGTACAAGAAAGCCCATGCCCTGACTCCACCATAGGGCCGCGGATCCGCGGCCAATAGGGGGTATAGGCCGCGGATCCGCAGCCATACTGGCGCCTCACATGATGAAATTTCAGGGGCTATTTGGTCTTTTTATGTAGGTTCTGAATGTTGCCCTAGATTTCCAGCTCCCTGCCTATAAATACTCCAGAATTGAGCTAAGCCAAGGGTCCAATTTTGTGTTCATTCTTTGTTCTTCTTTTTGTTAGGATTTAGTCTTTTTCTTCTTCTTCTTCATTCTTTTTCCATGAAAATTGTAGTGAGAGCTTTTTGAGTGGGAGATCAATGAAGATGAGGACTTTTTGTATCATTCTCTTTTGTTTCCTCTTCCCCTTGAGATTCTTGCTTTCTCTTGATCATTCAACCTCTTCATTGAGCTTGAATGGTTAAGGGTTAGTTATTGATCTCAAGGGTCATATTTTCTTATGGAATTAGCGCTTCATTTCACATGCGTTCTCTACCCTTCCCTTGATCTTGCAACCTCTTGATTGAGCTTGCAAGTTTAAGGGTTGGCTATTGATCACATGCTTGTCTTGAGTTCTAGTTTCTTGTTCTTTTTATCGCTTTTTATTACTTGCTTATTATTATCTTGCTTTACTTTCTTGCAATTTAATTTATGCACTTAATTACTTGTAATCTTTTCTTTTCTTTGTTCTTTTCTTTTGCTCTCTTTTGTTCATTTTGTGAATGGTTGTAATTATTGTTGTTAAGGTGAAATACGGTATTGTAAGTTAACATTTCTTTGCTCATTTCCTTTTCCCGTTATTTTCCATTGAACTCCGCCCAAACCATACGCAAGCGCTCCGTTAGGCACCCTACCCTAACAAGGTAACGGTGATTCCTAACCGCGACCGGTTGCGTTCGGTTTAGCCGGAGGCGAAAGCAAGAGACAAGAACGGACGGACAAGGGTAAATAAGCCGGATTCCACGAATACCGCGCTTAAATCCCCTAATCCACGTTGTTGCCGATTGCTCTAGCTTCAATTGGTCAAGACTCGGCTCAAAGGTTTTGAGTACGGATTTCTTTAGCTTACAATTTCGTATCTTTTTCTTAACAACTTTATACTTGCAAATAATACACATAGGTTAGATTGAACAAACTCATATACTCATTCTTTATTGACTCGTCTAAAACAAGAAAGGACATACAACCATCTCCCTGTGGATCGACCCGTGCTCAACCGGCTAGCTGCATAGCGACACCGTCTTGATTGCGGTTAACTTTAATTCTTTCAATCATGAGGTTACACATGTTTCGACGTATCGAGTGCACATGCGTTTAGTTTCCAACGCGGGTTTTTCCTTTGATCGTGATATCGCATTTTTGGCAGAATTTAGCCTTACGTGTATCGCTTGTGTGTTTCTAGGGACGATCGCGGAGACGTCGGACGCGGCGTGGAAGGGAAAAGCGGTGATTGGACCCGGCTAGCACGAGATCACGGGTGAGTAGATGTAACATCTACGGGGGGAAATTGTTTGGATGGCGCAAGACGCCCATTTGATTGGATAATATAAAAGACTTCTAGTGGTAGTAGCATTCATGTGTAAAGTGCCTACTTAAACATCTTGCTGCATTCATGGTCCTATATATTTACATACATGTGCGAACTCATTTCATAGGACACTTGCACCGTTGCCAGGGTTTTTATACAGCACGAGCACTATTCATGCAGACACACACGCCTTGGTAATTGCTATGCCATAACACTAGATAACTTGTATAACCTGAAATCTAGAACCATTTCACCATATATGATGCTTAAACCTGTGCTAATGCATTTAAATTCCTCAGGATGAACATGTAGGATTGCTAGTCATATGCATGTACCTCATTACATTATTCGTTCATGCCTAGCCTATTAGTCATACATTGCGGTTCGACTTGTTGATACTATAGGCATTCATTATCATTGACATATGCACTTATGATGATTTTCTTGAGGATTTCAGCACTTGAGATTTATGAGATTTTGGCGAAAAGCCGGAAAGATTTAATAAACCAGATATTATTTTTAAACATTGAAAGTTGCGGTTTTTCTAGTGATATGATACATATGTCATCCACCATGAGTTTTCTGTTGGTTTTCGAGACCCGTTTCGAGGAGTTGGATAAACCGTCTCGGGTATATGGTGGGCCCGATAGGGTACCCCGGGGCAAGAAGATCGAGGTGCAGACGATGAGCCTGGCGGGGGTAGACTACCTACCGGTGATTGTTGGTACGGCGGATATCCAGAGAATACCGACCGTGGCCGTGAGATGTTGAGATATTGATATTTTGAGATGGGTCAGCCGGACGGCTGGGGCTAGAGATACTGTGATATGGATACATGAGATTTGAGATAGTTATTGAGGTGTCGATGCTGGACACGGATTTCTGTTGATTCTATTGATATTATGCTGATATTTCAAAAGAGTTTTCTAAGAAGAAAATAATGATTTCCTTATATCAACATATTCAGATCACGAGTTGATTCATGTTGCATACATACCTGCTAGTACATCATGCCAGATTAGTATTGTAAATTGATTCATGTTGCATACATATCTTCTAGTATATCATGCCATATGAGTATTGTTGATGTTATGACACTTGCGTGCATGCTTACGATAGCCTCTATAGATATTATTTATTAC
Organism: Agapanthus africanus; assembly: GCA_030015575.1. Classification (NCBI taxonomy): domain Eukaryota; kingdom Viridiplantae; phylum Streptophyta; class Magnoliopsida; order Asparagales; family Amaryllidaceae; genus Agapanthus; species Agapanthus africanus. The sequence goes on along the minus strand of CM057345.1, from coordinate 421,842,602 downwards.
TCACGAGTTGGCAACTCACCCCCGTTGTGCCATAGCCTTTTTGCTGGTCCGCTCCGTCAGCACAGTAGCGGCGGACGCACTTGCTCCGTTTGCTCCTTTTTCCTGGACTTGAGGCTTTTGCTCGTAGGTGGGTTGTGATATCATTTTGGTTTCCACCTTGTATATTCATTGTATCTAGAGTACTCCATCTACTGTACCTGTTATTGTATTGATGTATATTGACCTAGAGACGAGGCGGTGAGATTTGTGGACTTTTATGTTGTACTTTGGGGTCGAGCTCACGTGAGGCGACATGATGTTTATTACTTGTGCCTTTATTACCTATTTTGCACATTGCTGATTTATGTTGCGTGGGATTTGAGTCCGCTTCGGCGAAGTGCTAGCTCCCGCTTGGGGATGCCCTTTTTTTCATGTTATTCATATATTCTTGTGTTGTACCCGTTTGAGGGGCCAGTTTTTACAAAGGAGACTCTGCCGAAATTTTCGGAAAAATGGATGTTGCTTTTAAAAAAGCTTGATGTGACTTATTGGATTAAAATCGCTTTCAATAAATTGGGTTTTCTTCACTCTATTGCTTAAATGGGTTTTGATTTCTGGGATTTGGTTTACTTAGATTGCGTACGCCTTGAGACGTTTCGTAATTTAAGTACCAGTCACGTTTCGTACTTTTCGGGTCGTGACAGTCCCGAGTCACAGGGAGGCAATGAGCGATAGGAGGGGTTTCGTCTCTCCCGGTATTGGGAGTTGATGTTGCGCTGTGCTCGATTAGCTATAACAGGAAGTCCCTGGCCTGGGCTGCTTCAGAGATATACTGGTAAGTGTTATCGGTAGTTTCTCGACCTGTTATGAGCCTCACATCAGCACGACTTATCGAGTTACTGGGGTCTGACGTTTAGCACACCTAGACGAGATATGCGACATATCAGACGAAGAGACCGGACTGTACGATAGTGTTACTGATTGGATTCGCAGGAGTGTGAGCAGTCTTGCTTGTTGATCTTTTGATCGCTCAATACCCGGGTGGCCGTTACGTTTAGCAGACCGCTTGCGGCTTATGAGTGTTTGATATGATCATCACCTACTGCCGACGTATTGACGAGTTTTTAGAGTCCTACATAGGGGTTTCCTGGCTCAAGAGAAACGGAGTAGGAGCACATATGTGATACGTGCGGGACCGAAATTAATACGATATGAGATACAGTTCATATCAGATTTTTGCATTTTTATACCGCCCAATTTTTATCATATTGCTTATCGGTAGGTACTCTTGACCCGTGTTTGCTAGTCAATTGCAGGATACAGGTTCTCGGCTCTAAACGGTGAAATTCATGGAAAAGCACGACAAAACCCGGGTTCCTGCCAACCACAGATAAAACACGGGTCTCCGCTCTCTATCCGTATGTTGCCACACACCAGTTTAAGAGACAAAATGGCAAATCAATGTCATTTTCATGCACAAGGCTCAATGGCAACACCAAGTCCAAGAAATCTATACGGAGCTCAAGAAAATCATGACAAAAAGATCCACATCCAATCACCTTTGATTCTGGAAGAAATGTGGAAAGATTATCAGAAAAAACATGTACCAGACTAAAGGGAACAGAAGACCAGGGCAGCACACAAAAGACGAGAGCCCAACTCCCCTATAGGGCCGCGGAACCGCGGCCAATAGGAGGTCTAGGCCGTGGTTCCCCGGCCGTACAGGCTCTTCAGGAGGTCATCTTTTAGGGGATGTTTTGTAATTTTATAAGGAGGCAAATTGTTGCCCTATATTTCCAGTTCCCTGCCTATAAATAGACCAGAACCTTATGAAGCAAAGGGTGCTTAATCTTGTATTTTAGGTTTTAGAATACTTGTTGTTCTTCTTCCTCTTCTCATCACTTCTCCATTAAAAACTTGTAGTGAGCTTTTGTGAGTGAAGAATGATGAATAAAGAAATTCTTTTTGTTATTATACTTGTCTTGCTCTTGTTATGTTAATTGCTTGTAATCATCAATTGATAATTTAGTTGTTGTTATTTATTGTTGTTTCTTTCTTATTCTCTTTTCCTTTATCCTTAAACAACCATGATGCTTACGTTTGATCCTTGCCAAGGTGAGGTCGCAAATAGCTAGTTGTTATCTTCTAATCTCTTTCTTTCTATCTTCCTCCTTTGTTTTATTTTTCGTTCTTCTTGTAATGGGTGAGTAGTTTCCATACTTGTTAGGGTAGGATAAGGGAAGTTTGAGAGAAGAAAATCTCTCTCACTCTTAGCTTGCCCAACATCTTAAATCGAACTCCCGTTAATTGAACCATAATCCGCTCCCTACGGCACCCTATCCTACATGATAGCGGTGATTCCGTAGTGAGACCGGTTGTGGTTGAATTAACCGGAGGTTAAGGCTAAGAGCCAAGAACGGACGGACAAGCACCGAAAGGAAGAACTTATGCGTTGGAAAGCCTAGCTTATACTCGCAAGTTCCTTCCTAGTCGTGCTAATCCCCGTTGTTGCCGATTACCGTAACACCGATATTAAGAGTGGCAACGAAAGAAGTGAGCGACTCCTAACTCAAACTAACTTAATCCTAACCCTAACAAGCTCTCTTTACATATCGTTTTAACACTTAGTTAATCACAAACAAATCTGGACTTTTGGACTTAACTCGTTAAAGCTCATAGAAAAAGATTCCCATCTCCCTGCGGACGACCCGTACTCAACCGGCTAGCTACAAGCGAAACCGTTTTGATTGCGGTAATTAACTAAACTTGAACACGCAGAATCTCTACCAATCAAATGGCGCCGTTGCCGGGGAGACGGTAGTTTATTTCTTTGTGTAATTTTGGGTTAATTTGTGAATATAAAGCTAACCGAAAAAACAAAACAAAAAAATATACATTGTAAAAAAATCATCTTGTTATTTTTGATTAGTTTTTGTGCAAGTGTGCAGGATAAAACGACGTTCGAGTTCAGTGCCAAAGACGTGGGAAGTTAGACCCATATCTCGCGGCTACACCGCGACGGATCAATACAAAGCAAACGGTCTACTGTAAGATTCTGGAGCAGAACCAGTGAGCAAATCCAGATTCAGAGTCTTAAAAACAGAAGAGGACACCCAAAGTAGCAAACCCAAGAAAAACGATGTCCCAATATCACCTTACTGCCACGGAACCGCGGCATAAGCAAGCTTAGGCCGCGGAACCGCGGCCGTTTGGTGCCTTCAGGGTGCCAAACTTTCTGTAAGTCCTACTTTCCTCTCCCCCACTCCTCTGGACTCCACTGAACTGTGTTTTCTGCAGCATTCTTTGCGCAAATTCTCCTCCCCCTTCCAATAAATTGTTTTTGTGCAGGATTCATTGCGCCGTGCTAAAAAAAATAAAAATTGATTGCAGTTGATTTGTTACTGCTTTGCATTTTTTAATACGGACTTTAAGGGGCTTGAAACCAATTCAGATTGGGTGGGGATTTCATCACCCTTCCCAGGACCCCAGAAATCACAAAAAGCATATGCATTGACCATTGTTAATTAAAAAATACTAGACTCAGCCCTAAGGACTTCGCGCTCAATAGGACAGAGGACTAGTTACAGGCATCGGCCGTTTATCCTATCCTGACTTTGCGGTGTCTAGGCAAGTGTGTCGAAGGCAAGTGGTTACTTAATTAGAATCACTACTTACGTAGTGGGGAGCCTCCCACTTACCTGGCACTTACCTGGCCGCAATTGGCGGAGAAGAGGTGGTTTGAGGTCCTGTTTCTAGCCCTTTGGAACAGTTAGGAGCCATCTAGCTGACCTAGGTGACCCTAGATCCAGGTGTGATTGTGCATATCTTGTTTGTGATTGCTTGAAGCCGTAAGTCCGTACATATTTCTGTAAAGCTCTTTCTAAAAAAAAAGGAAAAAATCAAAAACTTTTATAAAAACATGCCCTTTGTCACCAAAATCCCATTTTTCACCCACCACCCATCGTATTTCTCCATTGAAATTTTCTTACCCTCACCTTCTCCGCTTTGACTATACTAAACTCGTTTAGTGTATGTCTGCTTGGACTCGGGACACTAGCGCCCATTTAGTCCGTGTTACGTTAGTCGCTACCGACTACGCGATCGACTTAGACGTCGAAACTCCGTCCATGCCTCTTTCACCCTTACCTTTGCCGGCCAACTCCGACGTTGACCGGAATTCTGTTCATACATCTTCACCTTCACCTTCACCAACCTCTTCTTCCGTGATGTCAGGATTTAATTCAAACATCTCTTTGACTCCCCCGGGATTGACTCCACCTCCTATGGAAGCAAATCGCCCACCACCACCGCCTGTTGTAGCGCCGCAGCGAATCGCGCTCCAGGATCGTTTCTATCCCACCCGTTCTGCACTTCCCACCTGTCTTTCTCTTCCACCGGCCAATGGGGATAACTTTGAAATTAAGCCCCACTTAATTAACATGCTCCCGAAATTTCATGGGCTTGAATCTGAAGATGCCTATATCTTCATCAACAAATTTCAAAACGTTTGTGCCATGATGAAAACCACCCATCTGTCGGACGATGCTATATGGCTATGGGTCATTCCGTTCACTTTATGCGATCTTGCTGAAAAATGGCTGTATAGTACCGCTTCCCACTCCATAACCAGTTGCGAAGAGTTTGTTAAAGCGTTTCTCAAAAAATTCTATCCGAATCATAAAACCGCGAGGATCCGTAACGAAATCAACCAATTCTCCCAGATTCCTACTGAACCCTTCTGGAAGTGCTTTGACCGGTATAAAGACCTTCTTGTTCAGTGCCCTCACCATGGTATTGAGAAATGGCAACTTTGCCAAACTTTATATGAGGGCCTGAACCCAGCAACGAAGCAGTTGTTGGAAACCATTTGTCAGGGCAACTTCCTATCGAAATCTGACGAGGAAGCGTGATAATTCTTCGACGACCTTGCGGAACAAACGCTACAATGGGAGAGCACCAGACTGACTTCTTCTTCTTTTACCTCCACTTCTACTGGTCAGTCTAGGGTAGGAATTCACCAACTTGATGTCTCTATTGCGATGAATGCTGAAATGGCTGCAATAACGAGAAAACTTGAAGCAATAGAGAGCAAATTTTCTTCTCCTGCTCCTTCCCATGTTCTTCCCCTTCGTACCATTTGTGCTTGTTGTTCCGATCCTTCTCACTTAACCAAAGAGTGTCCTTACAATCCACCATTGCAAGGACAGGATCAGGTTAATGCTGCATTTCAGCAAAGACCGAGGAATGATCCATACTCTTCCACCTACAATCCCGGTTGGAGGAACCACCCCAATTTCGCCTGGAATCAGAATCAGCATCAATTCCAAGGCAACAATTTCCAAAGGCCTCCTCCTCCGCAACAACAGGCGCAACAACAAACTGAACATCAGTTTCAGCAGCCCTTCCAACCCCAACCTTTTCAAAATCAGACGAACAACTTTGCACCCAACAATTCTTTTCCTCAAAACAACTTTGTTCCGTCAAACAACGATAAGGTTTCCTCACTAGAACGAAGTCTGGAGGCATTTGTTAAACAATCGACACAATCCACCGCAAACATCCAGTCTTCCATTCAGTCGTTGGTGCAACACACTGCTGCACACGGGCAAAGCATTAAGACCATCGAAGCCCAGATAGCACAACTGAATGCAGCCTTAACCGAGCGAGAGAAGGTGAAGCTTCCATCTCAACCACTCCCAAATCCCGGTCACCCACATAATGTACATGTTGCTCTTGAACAACAGAACCATAATGTGAGTGCCGTGACTACATTGAGATCGGGAAGGATGCTGCAAAACAACATTGGCACACGGATCGACGATGACACCCCGGCCGCTTCTCCTTCTTCTTCTTCTTCTGCTCTGAACGGACCCACTTCTCACTCCACGAAAACACCAGCTCTGGGATCCGTTCCAACTCCACAATCTCCTCCATAAGCATTAGACTCAACCAATTTTAAAAACGTCCCTTTTCCAAACCGGTTGAGGTCTAATAAACAAAATCCACAAATGGAGATGATTCTGGAGTTATTTAAGCAGGTTAACATTAACATTCCTCTTTAAGATACTGTCCAACAAGTCTCGTCCTACGCGAAAATCTTAAAGGACTTGTGCACAAAAAAGAGGAAATCTCAGGTACCCAAGAAAGTTTTCTTGGCTAGTGCTGTGAGTGATGCTCTTACCCAATCTTTACCACAAAAACGGAAGGACCCTGGCTGTCCTACGATTTCTATTACCATTGGGGATAAGAACATCAACCGTGCACTATTAGATCTTGGTGCCAGTATTAACCTTCTTCCGTACTCAGTATACGAGCAATTAGGCGTAGGAGAGCTGAAACCTACACACTGTACTCTCCAAATGGCCGACCGATCGATCACCCATCCTAGGGGTGAGCTAGAGGATGTGTTAATCAAAGTCGGGGACTTCATATTCCCCGTTGACTTCATTGTATTAGACACACAACCTGTAGCTAACCCCCGGAATCAAATTCTGGTGATACTCGGTCGCTCATTCCTTGCAACCTCAAATGCTGTGATCAATTGTCGCAATGGTTCGATGAACCTCTCTTTTGGAAATATGACGATTGAACTCAACATTTTTAGGTTGGGGAATCAGCCCACCGAACCTAATGCTCATATACTGGACGTTTGCTCGATCCTGGAGATCACTCCAGAAGAATGTGAATTCGAGGAGTTTCTGTTCGATCACGATAACCTTAACGCCACTAGTGCGTTCCTCTTCGAACCTGCTGTTGTTTCTGCGCCCGACAATGACTACGAGTGTTTCACTTTCTCGAACGATCTTAGCCACTCACCACCCGAGTTTGAATCCTTCGAATTTCCAGATGAGTTACCTGAACCATCCAACTCGGTCGCTTACACTCGTTTTGAACCTTTGCTGGAGTCCTTTGAGTTCGAGACCTCTTCACCAATCTTGCCTTCCATCGTTTCACCTCCAACGCTCGAACTCAAGCCTTTGCCGTCTCAACTTAAGTACGCTTACTTGGGTGAGAATGAGACCCTCCTGGTTATCATCTTGGCTTCTCTAGCTCCAGAGCAAGAGAAAGCCCTTCTTGCGGTCTTGCACAGCAATAGGAAAGCTTTTGGCTGGTCCATGGCGGACATCAAGGGGATTAGTCCCCTGATCCTTGAACATCACATTCATCTGATGGATGATGCCAAACCAGCCAGAGATCCACAAAGGCGAATCAACCCAGTCATGAAGGAGGCTGTAAAGAAGGAGATCGTAAAATGTCTGGATAGTGGTATCATTTACCCTATCTTTGATAGCCAGTGGGTTAGCCCCATCCACGTTGTCCCCAAGAAATCAGGTATAACGGTCATCACTAACGAGGCGAACGAGTTAATCCTTCCTCGCACCCAAACAGGGTGGCGAGTATGCATTGATTACAGAAAACTCAACGCCACAACACGGAAGGACCACTTTCCGCTACCTTTCATTGACCAAATGCTTGAACGATTGGCCGGACACGAGTACTACTGCTTTCTTAATGGCTACTCCGGCTATAATCAAATTCCCATCGCCAAAAAAGACCAGGACAAGACCACATTCACTTGTCCTTTCGGCACATTAGCATATCGTCGCATGCCCTTTGGGTTATACAATGTGCCCGCTACCTTCCAGCGGTGTATGATGGGAATCTTTTCAGACATGGTGGAAAAATTTCTGGAGATCTTCAAGGACGATTTCTCCATCTTCGGCGATTCCTTCAACGAGTGTTTGCTGCATCTCGACGCTGTCCTTACCCGATGTAAGGACAAGAATCTCACTTTGAATTGGGAGAAGTGCCACTTCATGGTGCGCGAAGGTATTGTCTTAGGACATATCATTTAGAAAAATGGCATAGAGGTTGACAAAGCGAAGATTGAGGTCATTTCCAATCTACCTCCTCCCAGATGCGTCTAAGACATCCGAGCCTTCCTTGGCCATGCCGGTTTCTATAGACGGTTCATCAAGGACATTAGCAAGATTGCTAGGCCCTTGACTCTTCTACTGGCCAAGGACACGCCATTCGACTTCAACTCGAGCTGTGTGACTGCGTTCGAGTCATTGGAAAGCTCACTCACTTCTGCTCCCGTTTTCTCTTCTCCTGACTGGACGCACCCATTTGAGATTATGTGCGATGCATCCGATTTTGCCATCGGTGCTGTCCTTGGACAACACATCAACAAGATGCCGCACGTAATCTATTATGCTAGCCGAACCCTGAACGACGCCCAACTTAATTATACAACAACTGAGAAGGAATTCTTAGCTGTTGTATTCGCTTTAGAAAAGTTCAGGCCGTACCTCATCGGCTCTCCAGTCATTGTCTACACAGACCATTCTTCTCTACGCCATCTTTTTGCGAAGAAAGATGCAAAATCTCGGCTAATACGTTGGATCCTCTTGCTTTAAGAGTTTGACCTTGTCATCAAGGACAAAAGAGGATTTGAAAACGTAGTCGCCGACCATCTCTCACGACTTCCTTCTTCGCCTTCGCTTCATATTCCGATCTATGATGTTTTCCCGGATGAACAACTCTTGACAGTATCCTGCGAACCCTGGTTCGCAGATATTGTGAACTATTTGGCCACAGGGTTACTACCGACTGAATGGTCAAGTCAGGACAGACTTCGATTCTTATCCCAAGTAAAACACTTTTACTGGGACGAATCCTATCTGTTCAAGTACTGTCCCGACCAAATTATTCGTCGGTGTGTCCCTGACGATGAATTCATGAGTGTGCTGTCGTTTTGCCACGATCAAGCGTGTGGCGGGCATTTTGGCCCCAGAAAGACAGCTGAGAAGATCTTGCAATGTGGTTTCTACTGGCCACAACTCTTCAAAGACGCTCATGACTATTGCAAGACTTGCTCCCGGTGCCAACACTTGGGCCGGATATCCCGGAGGAACGAGATGCCGCTCCAACCAATCTTGGTTGTGGAGATTTTTGACGTTTGGGGGATAGATTTCATGGGGCCGTTTCCCAGCTCTTTTGGGAACTTGTACATCCTTTTCGCTGTTGATTACGTCTCTAAGTGGGTCGAGGTTGTGCCCAGCCGGACTAACAAGGTTGTCGTTAGGTTTCTTAAAGAAAACATTTTCTCCCGTTTTGGGCACCCCCGAGCGCTCATTAGCGACAATGGAACTCATTTCTGCAACAAGACTTTCGAGGCCTTGATGCGGAAGTATTCCATTAATCATAAGCTATCCACGCCCTACCACCCCCAAACCTGTGGGCAGGCCGAAGTTTCAAATCGGCAAATCAAGCAGATACTGGAGAAGACGTTTTCCAAGAACCGTAAGGATTGGTCGCTGAAACCCACTGATGCCCTTTAGGCATTTCGAACCGCTTATAAGACAAACCTTGGCATGTCTCCCTATCGGCTTGTGTACGGAAAGGCTTGCCACCTCCCTGTCGAAATAGAGCATCGCGCATTTTGGGCGATAAAGGAGCTGAATCTGTCTCTCGAAGATGCGGGCAGCCATCGGAAGCTGCAGTTGAACGAATTAAGCGAGCTTAGGGATGAGGCTTACGATAACGCGGTTGTCGTTAGAACCGAACGAAGGTGTTTCACGATAAACACCTTTTGCGCAAGACATTCGTACCTGGTCAACAGGTACTGCTTTACGACACCCGGCTACACTTCCATCCAGGAAAGCTCAGATCTCGCTGGAAAGGGCCGTATTTTGTGCGGAATGTGTATCCGCATGGCGCTGTGGATTTGGAGAATCCAAAGGATGGTTCATTTTTCAAAGTAAATGGACACCGACTTAAGCCGTACCTTAGCGCCGAACCAACAGAGGAGCTCCTGGTCTTACAGGAGCCGGTTTACCCTCCATAATCTTCCTCTGCCTACCACCAAACTTCGGTTATCCAGCCAAGAACAGTGGACACTGTTCCAAATAAGTTTGGGGGTATGTATATATTTGTGAATATTCTTTTCCTTTTTTGCTATTTTTCTTTTCTTTAAAAACAAAAACAAAAAATTGTGTATATCTAACCGACAATTTTGACCCTTCAATGATCTCTTCATGCAACGACAGTGAGGACACTGTCCAGTTTAAGTTTGGGGGTACGCTCGGTATGCATTTCTAACCTTCGCATTCATATGTATATTTTGCATCTGCTTGTTTCCATAAAATCCATAAAAATTAGCAAATTTCTAAAAACATAAAACTTTTCTGTCAAGTTAGCTAGTGAGAGAACTCTGATTCAACATTTTGACAATTTTGTTTGATAAGATAAGAATAACTAAATCTTATTTTTAGATTTTGAAAACCTGAAAGATAACTCTCCTTTGAAGTTAACTATAGCTGATATACGTCTTTACATCACACTACACGCGTCGTGAGTTTTGGAAATTAGATGACAAGTCTTTTATGTCTAAAAACTTTTAAATGGATAAATGATTTTCTGAGGATCAAATAGGTTTGTTCTGAAATAAGTAATATCAAGAATAGTTTATGAAGTAAAGTGAATATGAAGGAATGTTATTGATGCCTTAATTGGAACTAAGTCTGAAAAATAACCCATCTGGAACTGATTAGAATGATTACACACCGAACCCACTAAACACGTCTTTTATCCAAAAAATAAATTGAACTGCCGGATATATCTCCGTTCGTATTGAATCATCATGATTTTCACGCCAAATTGTCTTTTGTTTTTGGATCTAGGTAACTTGAGTAATTAAGTCCGCTGGGGTGTTTCTACACCTAATGCCTTAAAGCCAACTGGTTTGGGTGCATTGACCCAAAGTTTGTTAAGAAGCCTAGAAAGTCCAGATTAAAAAAAAGTCAAGCAAGTGTTCTCTCCGAGTTAAAATTCCTAACGGTTCTTTGTGTGAGAATAATCTTGATAAAAGACAGGCTTTTATAAAAAAAATTTAGCGGAGATATGAAGGTTTTACTCTATGATAAAGACTATTGCACGTTCACAGAGGTGTGTATGAAATGAAAATAAGAAAAAGGTGGAGTGAAAAATAAGACCTAGTTTCCTGTTAAGGAAGATAGAAATTCTGAAGTTGAAACCTTACTGGAAAACGGATCCTGAAAAATGCTTAACTCTTTATAAAACTTATGTGATCCTTTTAAAATCTTTATCCGGGCTTTATTGTGTGACATGATGATTTCAATCGATCCTTCTGGAACTTAACGACACTATTTGCACTGCACGTAAAGACATATAAAATCTCTAGTTAAATAAGAAGCGTGGTGTGAAAAATAAGGGTTCGATAGTCTAGACTTAGGATAATAGAATTGTTATTTTCTGAAACGAAACTTTAGGGGTTTGAATCATAGTTATTTTGCAAAACTAGCTTGACCGGATTTTGTAGGTAGTATCCGCTGAAAACCCTCAGGAGACAACACTCCTCCTACTAGGGACACCTAGAGGTTTAACGGCTTGTTGCACATGCTCAGTGCAATCGCGTTCCCTGCGAAAGTGAGGTTAGGAAATTTTTTGTGAATAAATTGGCTTTGCTCGGGACGAGCAAATGATAAGTTTGGGGGTATTTGTTCATATCAGATTTTTGCATTTTTATACCGCCCAATTTTTATCATATTGCTTATCGGTAGGTACTCTTGAGCCGTGTTTGCTAGTCAATTGCAGGATACAGGTTCTCGGCTCTAAACGGTGAAATTCATGGAAAAGCACGACAAAACCCGGGTTCCTGCCAACCACAGATAAAACACGGGTCTCCGCTCTCTATCCGTATGTTGCCACACACCAGTTTAAGAGACAAAATGGCAAATCAATGTCATTTTCATGCACAAGGCTCAATGGCAACACCAAGTCCAAGAAATCTACGCGGAGCTCAAGAAAATCATGACAAAAAGATCCACATCCAATCACCTTTGATTCTGGAAGAAATGTGGAAAGATTATCAGAAAAAACATGTACCAGACTGAAGGGAACAGAAGACCAGGGCAGAAAACAAAAGACGAGAGCCCAACTCCCCTATAGGGCCGCGGAACCGCGGCCAATAGGGGGTCTAGGCCACGGTTCCGCGGCTGTATAGACTCTTCAGGAGGTCATCTTTTAGGGGCTGTTTTGTAATTTTATACAGAGGCAGATTGTTGCCCTATATTTCCAGTTCCCTGCCTATAAATAGTCCAGAACCTTATGAAGCAAAGGGTGCTTAATCTTGTATTTTAGGTTCTAGAATTCTTGTTGTTCTTCTTCCTCTTCTCATCTCTTCTCCATTAAAAACTTGTAGTGAGCTTTTGTGAGTGAAGAATGATGAATAAAGAAGTTCTTTTTGTTATTATACTTGTCTTGCTCTTGTTATGTTAATTGCTTGTAATCTTCAACTGATAATTTAATTGTTGTTATTTATTGTTGTTTCTTTCTTATTCTTTTTTCCTTTATCCTTAAACAACCATGATGCTTACGTTTGATCCTTGCCAAGGTGAGGTCGCAAATAGCTAGTTGTTATCTTCTAATCTCTTTCTTTCTATCTTCCTCCTTTGTTTTATTTTTCGTTCTTCTTGTAATGGGTGAGTAGTTTCCATACTTGTTAGGGTAGGATAAGGGAAGTTTGAGAGAAGGAAATCTCTCTCACCCTTTCCTCGCCCAACATCTTAAATTGAACTCCCGTTAATTGAACCACAATCCGCTCCCTACGGCACCCTATCCTACATGATAGCGGTGATTCCGTAGTGAGACCGGTTGTGGTTGAATTAACCGGAGGTTAAGGCTAAGAGCCAAGAACGGATGGACAAGCACCAAAAGGAAGAACTTATGCGTTGGAAAGCCTAGCTTATACTCGCAAGTTCCTTCCTAGTCGTGCTAATCCCCGTTGTTGCCGATTACCGTAACACCGATATTAAGAGTGGCAACGAAAGAAGTGAGCGACTCCTAACTCAAACTAACATAATCCTAACCCTAACAAGCTCTCTTTACATATCGTTTTAACACTTAGTTAATCACAAACAAATCTGGACTTTTGGACTTAACTCGATAAAGCACATAGAAAAAGATTCCCATCTCCCTGCGGACGACCCGTACTCAACCGGCTAGCTACAAGCGAAACCGTTTTTATTGCGGTAATTAACTAAACTTGAACACGCAGAATCTCTACCAATCAGATACCGTATTCTATTCTCTCGATTTGTGACATTGGTCGGTTATATGCGATATAGCCGGGTTATCGGATCAAGTGTTGATTCGATAAGTTGTTACATATGATATTAGTCGGTTATATGTAATATAGCTGGATTATTAAATCAAGAGTTGATTTGATAATTTAATGTATAATTATATATTTGATATATTAAATTACATTAACTAATATTAATTCACTTAAGATTTCTTTTCTCACTAGATGTGCACATTGTATATGTGATATGTATATTTGTGTACATGTATTGTGTCATGTTTGATGATACAAGCAAGATGGGTGTATAAGACTTATACCATGCTAGGGTTAAGTTAGGGTTTTATTTATTGCTTAAGTTATCACAAAAGAGAAAAGACTTGGTCAATATTTTCAAGCTTGGAAGAAGCATGTAGAACATTGACAAAGTCCACTCTTTTGTCATTCCTTAAGATATTTGTTAACCAAATCCTTAACCTTAGCCTTTGGTTTATTCTCTACATGAGTTAGACATGAGGGCTTAACTCACCTATGGTTGCAATAATTCATTTGGATTAATTCATATGATGAGTTTATTCTTCTTCTTCTTCCTCAAAGCTTTCTAGCTTCAATGGAGATATGAGAAAAAATGTGAGAAAATAAAATCTAAAGTGAGCAAAATTCCTACTTCATCATTCTCTACTACTTGCCATTTAGTATAGTGTGTTTGCTTCACTAATTTCATGATTAGTGAAGAGATAGCTTGGGTTAGTGTCTCCTCGACGTAGATCATCTTAGGCCTCGAAGACTTCGAAGCAAGCATGTTCGTTTCTTCATGGGAGCCTCTCTAGAGCCCAGAGTTCACGATTGCAGCGAATGAACTACTACATGGAGCTATTGAAGTGAAGGACCAGTCTACAAAGGTTGTATTCCTAGCTCACTTTACTTGCAAAGTGTTTGCATTTACATTTCCGTCGTTTTCTAGTATACGATTCTAGGGTTAGGGTTAGCTAGAATGGAAAATTTTTAATTTGGCATGAGAGATGCCTCCTGAAACCTTGCTGCCATGCTAGGTAACCCTGCAGTGGTATCAGAACCAAGCTAGTAATTTAGACGGATTTTGTTAAGATTACAAAACCGAAATACTCCGAAACTTTAAACGGAAAGTTGAAGTTTCTGTCGAGTTTAAAAGTTGTTCAAAAAATTTTTAAAACAAGTACAGAGTGTTGTATGTGATATAATATGAACACTGTGAAAATTTGAGGGGGTTTCATGCAATTTTGGCCGGCTACCATATCCCCAATCTCGGCCAAATCCGAGCAGAACCCTCTGAATTTTTGACTGTGTTCAAGTGACTTGGTTTTGATGTTTCAGGTGTTGTTTATTTTTGCTAATTTTGCATGTGATATAATCTTACACTATAAGATATTCGGATTGTTTCGTATTCGTAGTTTTAACATTGTTTCGGGTTATTCGCATGTTGTCTAGACGAAGTTAGAAAGTTCGAACGATTGTCAAAAACCCATTTTTCCAAGCTTAACGTATTCGAAAAAATATGCAAGTGATTTTATGGTCCCTCTAGAAGAACGAAACCTTAACTCGATTATGTGACCGTCAGAATCGCCATTAAACCCTAGGGTTTGTGGTAGTTTAGCGTTGTCACATGTGAGGCGCTGGTTTGACCCTTCTACTGCTGGTTCATAGGTACTGTGGCATCTTCTCGGTATTATTGAACTGTGCTCAAGTGTTGAGCTATCGGGAAATTATGGGACTTTGATGAATCGATCGAAAAGTTTAACGTCGTTCGGATATTATGTGATGGGATACAATACTTGGAATCAAAACTAATTTGAATTTTATAAATCTAGAAGTTTAGTCTCATTTGATCGGTTGCCACGGGATTTTGATGCGATCAAAAGTCTGTTGCAATGACGTAGCATACGCGGATACTCGCCGGGTAACATTATTAGATAGCCATGCCCCATAGCCCCGACCAAGTGACTGTAGGAGAACCCCGTCGCCAAAAGCATCCGTTCGGGTGTTCGCGGCAGCGGTGTTCCGCCTTAGTGCAGTTTTTCGACGGCATCAGGGGGAGGGGGTTGTGGCCGTCTATTAAAGTTTCCGACGAGCATTCGATCAGGATGTCCGGAATCTTGTTGAATTTCCTGTTGGATATAGTGCCCTCGGAGTCAATTATTGGATCACAGGCACGTGATTGCAATGATTGAGGGAGGACCTATGCTGGTAGGACAGTCTTACTCAAGATGATAGTATGCTATCTGGTTTATCTTTATCATCGTGTACTGCATTAGGTGACCTTACAGGTCACTATTGCACGTTGATAGAGCCCTTAGGATTCTTGCTTGACTGCCAGCAGTATGATGGCGATCACATACGTGGGAGCTGGGGTCTATAAGCACATCCTTAAAAGGTCCCTAGTCATGGGAGTTTTCGAGACGGGGCATCGATACTCCAGAGTAGACTAGTGTATACAGTCGAGCCCCCGACGAGGGGCGGTGGCCGGTCTCACAAGCCATTGGTGTCAGTTGGTTCACCTAAGATGTATACAGGTGCTCATTGGGTTATGAGTACACCGGACATGACTCGGTGGAAACATGCTAGTTGGTATTATACCTGACGTCAAATAGCAGTTCCCTGGTGACATGTGTACAGGTTAGTTCATCGACCTGAGATCGTCATTTTTCTCGTGTGGGTTCCCACTATACTTTGATTACTACCCTACCACGGCTCAAAGAAGTCATGCAAACAGGTTTTAGTTGGGTACAGTCCCGAGCCACATGGAGGCAGTGAGCGGATCAGCAGGGGTTCGTCTCTCCCGGTATTGGGGGTGAGGTCGCGCTGTGTCTAGGAGAACCATTACACAAAGCCCTCGGCCGAGGCAGGAGATTTACTGGTAGGTATTCCAGTAGTATCTCAGTGTGTTCTGGGCTACACTCCGACACGACTTGTACCGCTTTTGGGGGTCTGACTTTTACCAACCCCCTAGGCCCCCCATGCGATACTCATAGACGAACGGACCGGACTGTACGGGTATTGTCACTGACAGGCTCAGTAGGGTGTCAGGATGAGTTCGCTCATCGACCTCCCTTTTGGTCATTACCTGGTAGCCCGTTACGTACGACTAATACCTCTGACGTGCTAGTGGTTAAATCTACAGCCAAGGTATTGACGAGTCTTTAGAGTCCCCCACAGATAGTTTCTCAAGTTTCAGGTGAAACGTTGTAGAGGCCGTATGATATATGGCATGGTTCGATCTTATACGTGCGGTATTGCACGGATCATGATCGGACGGATCATACTAGTAGGCTTTGGTTTAAGCCAGATCCTACTATTAGATTTGTTAGATTACTTTAGTCTTATCGCATTCGCATTCAGTTGGAATGCGGGTGCTGGTATGTATATACTGGCGAGGGGTATTCTTGTGATCCGTCACGAGTTTACTTTAGATGTTGCCGGATCTTTTTTGTTGTGGCAAACATTTGGATTAATGTTTGGATAATGGAATTAGTGAGCTAGAAATCATCATTAGATACACTAATGTGACATAGACATATACTATGAGTCATGGTCTCTTTTCTAGCAAATGTGTCACATTAATGAATTGTTTAATGTGTTGAAATGAGATGGAGAGAGAGAGGGGCTGCCATGGTTGATATTATTGGTCTTGTATTTTCATAATCTCACACTCTCTCACTCTCATTCAAACAAAAGAAAAGAAAAGCTCCTGTTCTTCTTCTTCTTCCTCTAGCTTATTGGTTCCATCAATAGCAACACTTTAACCTCCATCCAAAGCCATGGATGCAAGAGACAAAGTGATCACAACATTCTCTACAACAACCTTGGGCACGTCGGCTAGCACACTTCGTGCCCGAGTTGCTTCGGATGAAGCGGGAGCCCGTAAAAAAACTTCTCGATGTGGTGCCCTTTCCGACGAGGAGACGAAGACAGGAGTTACCGCGGGGAGATCGGGATGGTGGCCGAAGACCGAAGGACACGGATCACTCGGTATAGCTCTCTATCCCTTCTCTAGATAGATAGTTGTAGGTTAATGGTTCGATCCGGGTTTTAAGCATACGATAGCGCCGGTTTCTAGTTTGAGAAATATTTTCGTTTCCGCATTTTGGCATCGGAAAGACGGCCGGGGCGCTACCGTAGTCTTACATGGTATCAGAGCCACACCATTAACCTACTCTAGCTTGCTCTAGCCTGTTTAAAACTTCGATCGAACAATTATTCCGAAACCGCGTTTTCAAAAGCATCAGTTTTTGTCGAAATTTTTTAGTGCTCTAAAAATTATTTGGTGTGTTGCAGAAATACGTGCAGGGTTTTTAGAGCACACTGAAAAATTTGGTACCATGATCTTACTGTAGCGCCGCGGAACCGCGGCCATAACCCCATTTTGGCCTCGGTTCCGCCGCGGAACAGAAGCATCACTGCACCAAATTTTTACAGTGGGTCTCTGACTTGAAAAAGGGGTTTCTGGAATAGTTTTTTTGGGCCCAGATTATTTTGCGAGCTACAGTTGTGCTTGGGGCCTACTTCGGGATTTTTTGTCGATCGAAAATTTTTGAACATGTTAGTTCACAGTATTTACATTATATCTGCGAACGTGAATGTCACTTGATCGGTAAATCCTGTCTAACTGCTATAGCTCTTTTAGACGGATTTGCGAACGTGACATTCACGTTGATGTTCTATGTTGTGCTGTGATGTTGCGGATTTGTCGTGGTGGATAGCCTGGATGCAATGGTAGTACAGTTTGGTTGTATTTGTACATTTGATATTGGGGGGCGAGTGTCCGACATGTGGACTGCCGTCACTGCCTGTTTGTATATTATTCTTTTGGGGCACGACCGGGCTGAGGTCGATATACCCGTTGTATGTATATTTTTACTTTCTGTACTAAGATTACCCCGCGGTGGGGTGTACGGATAGCCGGATTCTAGAGGGCAACGGGCCTGCATCTCATGGCTTTGAGATGGAGGGGGCTTCACTCTAGAATTGGCGGGCTATTCGCCGAACTCGTAGAGGGTACAGGTTGACCCAAGGAGGGGTGCTCAAGTTACCGGATTCCGTAAAGTGCTGGGTGGTCCATTCACGTCGTTGAAAGGGGCTGCCTCGCTTCAGGTTTTGGCGGATAACTTGCCGCACCCGTAGGGGTCTAGGATTTCATTGCACAGGCTATCCACACGACCAGGGGAACGTCGGGTTTCAGTAGCGGCTCTATGAAACCCGGCGATCCCAGATATCTGTATTATTCTGTGATGCTTATTACATTTATATGATGTTGCATTTTATCACGCCTTGAGCAAATATTATATATTGATATATATACTAGTAGATGTTGTATATGTTTTGCATCCGCGCTACTCCAGTCCCCGCTCTGTCGTTAGTTAAGTAACCTAACGGGTGATGACGGGACCCAGTGGCGAATGCGGATGGCATATACGTACATCATTATTTTCGTTCTTTATTGGTGTGATCAAATGATGGGACTGCATTGATTCGGATCAATGCAAGCTAAACAAACCTATTCTGATGTTGTTGGAACAATTTTTCAAAAAGCTGTTATTGTAAGGACGTTCTCTTTTGTTTTGCACAGTGGTATTCGGTTATGAATATCCAGCACCTCAGTCGACGAGGTAAGGGCCGAGATCCCTTCACCGGGAGTGACCCCTTGGACAGAAGTTTGCGTCAGGGTAATAACTTCACTATAGCCAATTACTTTTTGCTTTGCATCGTGGTATTCAGTTGGAATATCCTGCACCTCATTCTATGGTTAAAGAGCTGAGATCCCTTCACTGGGAGTGACCTCTTTAGCAAAGGTTTTCGCCACTATATTTTTATATAAAGTTATGCAGTTCCTTAAACGATATCAAGTTCATTACGTTAAAGGTTTTTCGCCAAAAACCAGCCGTAGCCCTCCGTCATTTCTTACGGGTATTATTTAGTATCCGTGCTGCGTTTGTTGACCTAGTCAAGACGTAGTGTTCGGTAGCTAAATGGTGCTTGTTTGTTGCATAAATGGGATTGGTTAGGACAGTCGTGTGGCCTTGTTGACCTAGTCAAGGGCACGTACGGATGGGTTTAATGCAATACAGAATAATGACGGGTTGAACTTGATTAGCGATTTATGGTTTGTTGACCTAGTCAAGGTCATAAGCCGCTTGGGGTAAAAACACACATCGGGAGTTTCTAAAGAAACTGAAACTTGCCAGATATGCGCATACCTTCTGGAGTGTGATAACGTGAGTGGATTCCGTCACATTATCATGCGATGATAGTTGGATCCCGATTCCCACTGATGAGTTGGTTTACTCCTCGGGTGATCCCGATTAATTCTTCTTTCAGGTTTGGAGGAGAATTTGAGGTTACAGTGGGAGGTTTCCTGATTAGATAAATTGATAACCATTCTGATCTTGGTTAGAGTGCACGCTGAGTGTTTCTTTTCTCTCTCTCTCTGGCAGCGACCATGGCCCAACCCTTGACTATGACTCAGTAAGCAAAATTAACCGAACCTTCTTAAACACTGGCTTTTGGATTGTCAGAGTTGCATACCTCATTGCCACTCCTACTTTTACCCTTTTCTCCAGAACACCCCGTATTACTACGAACATCCAATTCCATTGGATAAAACCATCGTATGGTTATATACGAACTCGAAGGAATTTA
The DNA here is from genome assembly GCA_030015575.1 of Agapanthus africanus. Classification (NCBI taxonomy): domain Eukaryota; kingdom Viridiplantae; phylum Streptophyta; class Magnoliopsida; order Asparagales; family Amaryllidaceae; genus Agapanthus; species Agapanthus africanus. Next base: position 421,822,846 of record CM057345.1, on the reverse strand, counting down.
TTCGAGGATGGTTTCTGGTTCTAGAGAAAACGAATAGGACTATTCAGTTGTCTTTTCCTTTTACCTTCTCTCAGGTTGCGAGTGCTCCTAAGATTAGGGGATAGTACACCCGTTACGCCTATTGGATAGTTTTCTTCCAAACCTTAGGCTGGTGCCGAACGGTAGGGAATGAAGAAAGCTGATTAGCCTAAGTGCTGTACAGAAGGTATTAAGTTAAGACAAATAAAGGGATTAGTAAGAGGGCAAAGTAAATTGCGACTGCTATTCACGACCAAAGCAAGCATTTCTTCGCCAATCCTACATCACCTTTGTATTTACTAATATTAGCTCACTAAAAGATTCTTTTTCTCACTCGGGTAATACATTGATATATATGCTATATATGTTAATTGTATTATTTTATTTTGTTACAATAAATATTATATATGTGATATATAATATTGTAACATGATATGATTACTAATGCAACTTGTTTAGTGGAGATTAAACAAGGTTAGGGTTTGAATTGGGTTACTTCTTTCATGAAGATTCTAGAAGGTTTTTCTTTTGTCTTGAGTTAAGATATTATGTTGATATTTATGTGTGACTCATTCTTAACCCAACCCAAACCCTAGCCCTAGTTAAATCTCTACAAAGGTTTAGTTAACCATGGTTGCATTATTAATCATTATCTTCTTTTCATTATTCATCACAAAAAGGATTCTAATTATTATTCATCTTCTTCTTGCTTGAGTTCTTCATGAAAAGCTTTCTAGCTTTTTGCCAAGTGATGAAAAATGAGTGATAATAAGAAAACAAATGAGAGCAAAAATCCTACTTCATCATCCTCATCTACCCTAGCCCTTTAGATGAGAGTGTTCACTTCATTTAGTGAGTGAGAGCTTGTGTTAATGAAACTTCAAGGTAGATCATCTTTGTTATCGAAGATCGGAAGCAAGCTTGCATCTTTCTCTTCGTGGAGCCTCTCGAGAGTCCGGAACACGATGATCGCAGCGAAGAGACCTCAACACGGAGCTTAAGAAGTGAAGGACCGGATCTACAAAGGTTGTAATCCCTCTCACTTAGTGTTAAAGTACATTATTGTTTTCCCTAAACTCTAGTATAAAGATCTTGTTAAGGGTTGTTCGGCACGGCTAAATTTTAAATCGGGCATGGTTGATGCCTTGTAGAACCTTGTGCGCGTGCCTAGTAATCCTACAGTGGTATCAGAGCCAAGCTAGAGCTTTAGGCGAATTCTAGGTGAAGTTTAAAGTCCGATCGAACTTCGAAACCCCGACATGGACCCTTCTCTAGAAATTTTATAAATATGTGATTTTTTGTGAATTAAAAATACTCAGAAAAATCAGCAGGGAAATCTAAGGATAACTGTAGAATACGACAACCTAATTCTACTGTAGCGCCGCGGATCCGCCGCAATACCATGCTTTTGGCGGCGGTTCCGCGGCCGTATGTGGAGATCAGGGACTCATTTTTCTACAGTAACGTCCGTAGGTGTTTCCTGGTTCTTCTGGGAATTTTTAATTCTACTCAAGTGTTGAGTTTTCTGGGTTGTATTGGGGACTCGTTGATTCGATCGGATAATTTAACTTCGTTTGTTTTTCCTGGATAATTTTAGAAACTGTTAAAAAGTTCGAACGGATATCAATAACTCACTTTTTCCCCTATCGGAAATTTTTTCAAAAGTTGGATTTTTTCTCGAGTTTGAAACTTCCGGAAAATCATGCAAGTAACGCGGTGGGCCCTCTAGAAGACAACAAACCTTAACTCGATTATCTGACCGTCTTGAACTGCCTCTAAACCTTAGGGTTTGTGGCAGTACGGCGTTGCCACATGTGAGGCGTTGGCTTGACCCTTCTACGGTTAGACCATTGGTACCGTGGCATGTGATGGATACTTTTTGAACTCCGCTCAAGTGTTGAGCTATTTGGGAAAACTTGGGTGTTTTATTATTCGATCGGAAAGTTTAACATTGTCTATTTATCTGGAATGTGATACAATATTTGGAATCCACGTGTAGTTATGAGATAACTAATTTGAATGTTATAAATCTAGCACTTTAGTCTCAGATGATCGGTTGCCACGGGATTTTGATGCGATCAAAAGTCCGTCGCAATCACGTAGCGTACGCGGATACTCGCCGGGTAAACTTAATAGACAGCCGCGCCCTAAAGCCCCGACCAAGTGACTGTAGGAGAACCCCGTCGCCAAAAGCATCCCTTCAGGTGCTCGCGGCAGCGGTGTTCCGCCTTAGTGCAATTCGTCGATGGCATCCGGGGGTGCAGCCATCTACTGAAGTTCGCGACGAGCATTCGATCCGGATGTCGAGAATCTTGTTGAATTGCCCGACTTGATATTGAAAAGAGTTTTCGATAATGAGACTAAAATGCGGGGTTTATAACTGTTAGGTATGCGATGTCTAAGGAATTCATTTGGTTAGGCATGCGATGTCTAAGGAGGTTGCGGATTCCAACTGTTGTAGTTTTACACTTTATTTTCTGCGACTGTAAGTGTAATATGTGGTGTATCGCCGGTTTCGTTGCTATACATCAACGACAATTGGGATACGCATATTTACTTACGTTGATGATATGTGATATTATGTGTTGCTGTGATATGCTATATTGGATCGTCACGTTCTGAATAGCCGGGGGTTTTATGTGAGATGAGAGTTTTTTCTTTTTCATTCATGTAAAATTCATTTGTCTGTAATATTCTTTTATTGGGGCACTTCCGGGCTGAGGATGATGTCACCATTGTATATTATTTACTTTTCCGCATTAGGTAGACCCAAGGCGGAGAGCACAAGTAACCAGGTTCTAGGGTCCAGTGGGAGACCATCTCGAGGAGTCAAGACCGGGTCTCCTAACCCTAGAATTGGCAGTGTTGCTTGCCGCTCTCGTAGGGGTCTAGGGATGTGGGTTTGGCTATTCATCGCGACTGTGGAATCCGTGTTTTATACAGGCTCGTATTAAAACACGGACGTCCTAGTATATCCAATATTTCATATATGTTCTTCTGCTGCAATGTTCTGTGATGAGATCTTACTGTCTGAGACAAATGTTTATATTATATATATGAGATATATGTTATATTGCAGATTTCATTTCAAATGTGATGCTTGTGAAGCATAATAAAATGGGACTTCATTAATGAGATTAATGAAAATAAAAGAAACCTAAAAATGTTGTAGAAACTTGTTTAAAAACTGGTAGCTCTAGTTCTTGCTTTGCATAGCGGTGTTCCTTGTAGAACATCCAGCACCTTATTCGATAAGGAAAGAGCCGAGATCCCTTCACCGGGAGTGACCTCTTTAGCGAAACTAGCAGATGCTACAAACCCGGTTTGTCTTTTGATTGCTTATATAGTTTTTGCTTTGCATAGTGATATTTATGAAATATCCTGCACCTTATTTGATGAGGAAAGAGCCGACGATCCCTTCACCGGGAGTGACCTCTTTAGCAAAACTAGAGAAGCCTCAAAAACACTCCATTTAAAATCACTCGATTCTACAACGATATCAAGTTCATTACGCAAAGGGTTTTCTTAAAAACCTGTCGTAGCCCTCCGTCATTTCAGACAAGTACTTCATAGTATTCGTACTATGTTTGTTGGCTTTCGTCAAGGCGTAGTGTGCGGTAGCTATTTATGCTTATCTGTATAAGCATATGATGCGATTGAGTTAGGGTAGTCGTGCGACTTTGTTGGGTTTCATCAAGGGTCGTGCGGGTGGGTTTAATTCAATCGGGAAATGACGGGTTGAACTTGACTAGTAGCCTATGTTTTGTTGGCATTCGTCAAGGTCATAGGACGCTAGGGGTAAAATATTATTGGGAATTTCAAGTGTTGAAATTTGCAATGAGATTGCATACCTTCTATGAGATAGTTGGATTCCGATACCCACTACGAGTAAGAGTTACTCCTGGGAGAGTTTTACACATTACAATTAGCTGATCAAGTAGGTTTCTAGAAAGGTGTTAACGGGGTTACGCCCCTGGGAAAATGAGGTTTACTTTAATTAGGTCCGTACGAAATTACGGGGAACCTCCCTCAAAGTACCGGCACTGGCATGGCTGAAAGATTGGCGAACTTGTAGGGTATAATTAATCCCGGCTAGTCTTTCCTTTTAGGGTTTGAAGGAAGATTTGACTAAAACAGTGGGAGACATCCTGATTAGATAAATTGATAACCAATCTAATCTTGTAGAAGCGCACGCTGAGTGTTTTCTTCTCTCTCTCTCCTGGTTACAACAATGTCACGCCTTAATCAAGATAATAATACAGATGTATTGACCGAACCCGCTTGTTATACTGCGCTAGGGAACGTTGGTCCCGCTCCAACTTGTAATTGTTATAAGACAGGGCAGGAAATTGGGAATTACCAGAATTCCCGTGCCGCCCAAACGAAGAAAGTGCATGCTGATGCATCTTCTTCGGGTGTGTTCATTATAAAGAACTGTTTCTCAGTATCCTTTACGTCCTGGATATGAGATACCGGATCAGGATCCCAGATATGTAATATGTTACATGGGCTATAGATAGGTAGAGAACTGAGAACGGGTGATAAGTTTCATGAGATAGAAACGGTGCAAGTGTTGCAGCCAAGTCTGTTGGTCACTATCACCCTGTATTACCAGAATACATTGATTCTGAACGAATGTTATTAGATACTGAACCTGATATACAACATCATATCAGTCTCTTTATTAGTAAAGAAATGATATAATTTTGTATTGTTGGATAATGTTTTGAACATTTCCTATATCAAGAGTTGATCGGTTCAGGCACGTTATCTAAAAGCATTGACGTTCTAAATCAAACTACAGTTCTTAGTATACAGAACACACACAAGAGGAATAGTTCAGAAATGAACGAATCTTTCTTGAGGTATTGTAGACTAGGTCATATCAATGCGACCCGACTAGCTAAAGTTACATTTAGATGCATATTTAAATTAGTTTGAATTTACATCTTGTGAAACATGCCGGTCATGTCACAAAGATAAGATGACCACAGCTCTGTTTATTGGAAACAGAGAAAGAGTTAGTGAACTCTTGGGATTGATATATGCTGATGTATGAAAGTCCCCTGTCTACACTTGCCAGGACCGGTTCTTTGTACTTCATTACATTCACTGATTATCTCTCAAGATTCGGACATATGTTCCTGTTGAAACACAAGTCTGAACCTTTTGAGAAATTCAATGAATATGAGTTAGAAGTAGAGAACCAAAAATGGGTAAAAGTATTATGTCCTTTGATGAGATCAAAGAGGAGAATACTTGAGCACGGAATTCGTAGACTATTCTAAAGGAGAATGAGATTCTCTTTCAGCATTACTCCTTCGTATACACCATAGCACGTCGGTGTATCGGGGCAGAGCGATCACACCCTATTAGATATGGTGCGCTCTATGATGAGTACTGCTGAGTTTCCTATTTCCTTTTGGGAGTTATACACTTGATAAGATGCATACCTATTGAATAGGGTTCCAATCAAATCAGTTGCCTACCACTTCATATGTGATATGGAATGGGAAGAGCCCATATCTTAAGTATGTTAAGATTTGGGGTTGTCCAGCCTATGTCTAAAAGCATAATCTGGAAAAGCTCGAGGCAAAGTCAGTTCTGTAAAACTGGAAACAATTCCATCTATACAAACTGCAGCTGATGATTTGGTAGAACCAAAGGATTCAATAGTTTCTAACGAACCTCAGCCTCTCCGCCGATCTAGTAGGGTTCCTCACCCACCTGAGAGATACTTCGGTTTCTCTATGACAGTGGGAGCGAGGATTGCATCATGAGATGATGACCCAACTAGTGTCGAGCAGGCCATCAGGAGTGGGGACTCTGTGAGAATGGCTGGATGCTTAGCGATCTGAGATGGAATCCTTATACACCAACAAAGTATGGACTTTGGTTGCTTTATCTGAACGGTTAAATCCCCATCAGGAGCAAGTATATCTTGAGAAGATTACTTGGTGTACATGGAAAAGTTGAGACTTTCAAAGCTATGCTTAAGTCCATCCAGATCCTACTTGCCACGGCTACATACCATGACTACGATATCTGGCGGCTGGGTGTCATGACTGCTTTTCTAAATGTTGATTTGGAAGAGAGCGTCTATAAGTACATAGCCAGAGGGCTTCGTAGACAGTGGAAGCAGCGGAAACGTGTGCAAGATGTTTTATGTGTTAAATCAGGCATCGCGGAGTTGGAACATATGTTTTGATGTGGTAGTCAAAGAGTTTGACTTCATCAAAATGGTAGATGAACTTTTTATATACAAAAAGGTAGTAGGGAGTATGGTGGTAATCCTCATAGAGTACGTGGATGACATACTCTTGATAGGGAAGGAGTTTCCTATGCTACGCTCGGTCAATCTCCACATATCACAATGATTCTCCATATAGGATCAAAGTGATACCTCCTAAATCCTGGGTTTTGGATCTATGAGATAGATCTAATTGGATGTTAGGATACTCACTAGCTGTAGTGAGATGGTATCAATCGATCCTGGGGAGAATAACTGGAAATGGTTCCAGAGTGATAAGGACGACTGAATGTCAGTCGCAGGCATTGTCTTTATCCTCAGTGGAGGGACGGTATGTTGGAAGAGTTCCAAGCTAGATACCGTGACTTACTAGACAATTAAAAGCAAGATACATCGTTACCTAGGATGCTACCAAAGAGGCAGTCTGGATATATATAAGTTCATGAGATGAACTTCGTTCCTACCATTGTGTGACAATGGAGTTGTGGCTTATGCCAAGGAACCCCAGTCCCATTAGAAATCCAGATATAATTCTTAGGCAGTATCACCTGATCATGGGGATAGTTGATCTCCAAGGAGATCAAGGTTAGAAGAGTAGACACAGAGTACAACAGCGCAGATCCACACACAAAGGCCTTTTTCCCAGTAGTGACTCTTATGGGATGGTTGAGTATGAGATACTTCAACCGCAGCTAATTGTTGGGTATGCGCTACCACAACAGATGGCCCTAGTGCAAGTGGGAGATTGTTAGTTATATGTATGCCCTAGAGGCCATTACTGTACATACGATGTATATTGTAGTGGATGCTTGGACATATATAAGGAGGACTTTCTTGCTTGACATGATAGTATGCTATCTGGTAACACTTTATCTTAACATGTACTCTGATTGTCTCTATGTTACATGTTGATAAAGCCCTTAGGATATGTACTCGACTACTGGGACTATGATGAGATCATACTAGTGGGGCCACGGTAGTCGACGAGTACATCCTATAACTGTTCCTAGTCGAGGGTGTATCGAGACAGGGCATCGATGCACCAGAGTAGACTAGCGTATACGCATCTTGACCCATATGATGGGCGATGGATGATCCCATATCCATCGGTGTTTGACATCAAGGATGGTGTACGGGTGCTCAGTGGAGACTGGGTACTCTGGACGGACTCGCCGAGAACTCCCAGATGGTATTATACCTCACGTCAGATGGCAGTTCTCCAGTGACACTGGTACAGAGTAGTCTGTTGACCCGAGATCGTCATAGAGTCTTTTGTGATTCCCACTGTGCTTTGATTTCCATCATACCACGTCCAAGAGGGCGTGCAAAAAGGTGGCTTTTGGGTACAGTCCCGAATCACATGGAGGCAATGAGCGATAGGAGGGGATTCGTCTCTCCCGGTATAGGGAGTTGATGTTGTGCTGTGTTCGATTGGCTATAACTGGAAATCCCTGGCCAGGGTTGCTTATCAGTAGTTTCTCGAACTGTTATAGACCTCATATCGACATGACTTATCGAGCTACTGGGGTCTGACATTTACCACCCCTAGGCAAGATATGCGACATATCAGACGACTAGACCGGACTGTACGGGAGTGTTACTGATTGGATTCGCAGGAGAATGTATAGGCTTGCTTGTTGATCTTCTGATCGCTCAATACCTGGATGGCTGTTACGTTTAGCTGACCGCTTGCAGCTTGTGGGTATTTGATATGATCATCACCTACTATCGGCGTATTGACGATTCTTTAGAGTCCTACACAGAGGTTTCTTGACTCAGGCAAAACGGGGGAGGAGCACATATGTGATATGTTCGGGACCGAGGATAATGCGATATGAAATACCGTATTCTATTCTCGCGATATTTGATATCAGCCGGGTCATCGGATCAAGTGTTAATTCGATGAATCGGTAAATGAGATATTAGTCGGTTACATGCGATATAGCCGGATTGTCGGATCAAGTGTTGGTTCGATAATTTAATGTATAATAATATATATGATATATTAAATTACATTAACTAATATTAGCTCACTAAAAGATTCTTTTTCTCACTCGGGTAATACATTGATATATATGCGATATATGTTAATTGTATTATTTTATTTTGTTATAATAAATATTATATATGTGATATATAATATTGTAACATGATATGATTACTAATACAACTTGTTTAGTGGAGATTAAACAAGGTTAGGGTTTGAATTGGGTTGCTTCTTTCATGAAGATTCTAAAAGGTTTTTCTTTTGTCTTGAGTTAAGATATTATGTTGATATTTATGTGTGACTCATTCTTAACCCAACCCAAACCCTAGCCCTAGTTAAATCTCTACAAACATTTAGTTAACCATGGTTGCATTATTAATCATTATCTTCTTTTCATTATTCATCACAAAAAGGATTCTAATTATTATTCATCTTCTTCTTGCTTGAGTTCTTCATGAAAAGCTTTCTAGCTTTTTGCCAAGTGATGAAAAAAGAGTGAGAATAAGAAAACAAATGAGAGCAAAAATCCTACTTCATCATCCTCATCTACCCTAGCCCTTTAGATGAGAGTGTTCACTTCATTTAGTGAGTGAGAGCTTGTGTTAATGAAACTTCAAAGTAGATCATCTTTGTTATCGAAGATCGGAAGCAAGCTTGCATCTTTCTCTTCGTGGAGCCTCTCAAGATTCCGGAACATAATGATCGCAGCGAAGGGACCTCAACACGGAGCTTAAGAAGTGAAGGACCAGATCTACAAAGGTTATAATCCCTCTCACTTAGTGTTAAAGTGTTTAACATGATTGTTTTCCCTAAACTCCAGTATAAAGATCTTGTTAAGGGTTGTTCGGCACGGCTAAATTTTAAATCGGGCATGGTTGATACCTTGTAGAACCTTGTGCGCGTGCCTAGTAACCCTACATCTAGGGTAACAAAATTTGTATCACATTAAAAGAAGTAAAGAGATAAGGATTACAACCTTTGTAGTCCGTTCCTTCGCTTCATAAGCTCCGTTTTGAGGTCCTTTCGCTGCGATCAACATGAACTCCGATTCTCGAGTGGCTCCTGTTGGAGATAGTGCCCTCAGAGTAAATTATTGGATCACAGGCACGTGATTGCAATGATTGAGGGAGGACCTATCCCGGTACGACAGTCTTACTCGAGATGATAGTATGCTATCTGGTTTACCTTTATCATCGTGTACTGCTTTAGGTGACCTGACAAGTCGCTATTGCACGTTGATAGAGCCCCTAGGATTCTTGCTTGACTGCCAGCAGTATGAGGGCGATCATATAAGTGAGAGCTGGAGTCTATAAGCACATCCTTAAAAGGTCCCTAGTCGTGGGAGTTTCGAGACTGGGCATCGATTCTCCAGAGTAGACTAGTGTATACAGTCGAGACCCCGACGAGGGGCGGTGGCCGGTCTCACAAGCCACTGGTGTCAGTTGGTTCACCTAAGATGTATACAGGTGCTCATTGGGTTATGAGTACACCGGACAGGACTCGCCGGGAACATGCTAGTTGGTCTTATACCTGACGTCAGATAGCAGTTCTCATGTGACATGTGTACAGGTTAGTTCATCGACCTGGGGATCGTCATTTGTCTCGTGTGAGTTCCCACTGTACTTTGATTACTACCCTACCACGGCTCAAAGGAGTCGTGCAAACAGGTTTTAGTTGGGTACAGTCCCGAGCCACATGGAGGCAGTGAGCGGATCTTCAGGGGTTCGTCTCTCCCGGTATTGGGGGTAAGGTCGCGCTGTGTCTAGGAGAGCCATTACACGAAGTCCTTGGCCAAGGCAGGAGATTTACTGGTAGGTATTCCAGTAGTATCTCAGGGTGTTCTGGGCTACACTCCGACACGACTTGTACCGCTTTTGGGGGTCTGACTTTTACCCACCCCCTAGGCCCGACATGCGATGCTCATAGACGAACGGACCGGACTGTACGGATATTGTCACTGACAGGCTCAGTAGGGTGTCAGGATGAGTTCGCTCATCGACGTCCCTTTTGGTCAATAGCTGGTGGCCCGTTACGTATTGGCTTATACCTCTGACGTGCTAGTGGTTAAATCCACAGCCATAGTATTGACGAGTCTTTAGAGTCCACCACACTTTCAGTTACTCACCTTTCGGGCGAAACGCTGTAGAGGCCGTATGGAGATATGGCAGGGCCCGATCAGATACGTGCGGTATTGCACGGATCAGGATCGGACGGTTTGTACTAGTGTCCGTATGGATATATGGCGGGGTTCGATCAGATACGTGCGGTATTGCATGGATCAGGATCGAACGAACATTACTAGCCGGCTTTGGTTTAAGCCGGATCCTAGTTTAGTACAGTGTAGATTTTGTCTCTTTGCATTTGTATCCGGACGGAATACAGATGCGGGTGTGTATGCACAGTATCGGGGTTTTCCTGTAATTTATTACGGGACCAGTTTTCTGGAGTTGCCAGTTTGCATTCCGTTCCGGCCGGTTTTCCTTTGTTCTTTCCCGGCCGGACTTTTTCGATGGAGGGGGTTATTTGCTATTGTGCAAATAACATTTTGTGGAGGGTTTATTTGTGAGATGAGAGATTATGATAGCTTCTTTAGATTCATTTTCCTTCTTTTCTTTTTATGCTCCATCACTTGCATTAATTAAGGTAAGGATGGGTATGGGTTTTGGTTGTGAAGTTGTGATGGATAAATGGGCCGGCCACTGTTGGGTATGGAGTGAGGATTTTTTTTTGGTGGAGTATTTCTTTCATGCTTTATTTGGTGGGCGCCCCCCTTCCATTTTGTGTGTGTGCTGTGAAGAAAAGTTTCTTTTCTTTTCCTTGGTATTAATTTATGCCACCTTCACACATTCATTTTCAAGTGAGTGCTTGCTTCATGATTTTCCAGTGAGCACAAATGCCTTTGGCCGAGCTCAATTTTTTTCCAGGGCAAGCTCCATTTTTCATCAAGTGTTCATGAAAAATCCTTGTGCAAAAATTCCTCCATCATGGCAACTATACAAAACCCCAAAGAGACAAGCTTCTACACTATATCTATAGCAAGTCTTGGACGCGTCGGCTAGCCAACTTCGCGCCCGAGTTGCCTCGGCATTCAGGCGGGAGCCCGTAAAAGCTGCAGGCGACGTGGTGCCCTTCCGACGAGAAGACCGGAGGACTCGGATCATTCGGTATATCTCTAACCCGTCTTGTTATTAGCTAGATCTAGTTTAATGGCCCGATCCGGGGTTTAGTGCGCGGTGGTGCCGGTTTGCTAAGTTCGCAAAATTAAAGTTTATCACCGCTTCCGCATTTGGCCGTCGGATTGACGACCGGGGCGCCGCCGTGCACTTACAGTGGTATCAGAGCCTCTCCATTAACTTCGTCTAGCTTTGTTTGATGTGTTTTTCAGTTCCGATCGACCAAAATTCCAAAAACCCAATTTTAGTTCACATCAGTTCTGTTGAATTTTTTTTGGTGTCCAAAAATTATTCAGGTTGTAAAATAGTGATGTACTGGACTCTATAAGCATACTGTAGAAATTCGACACAGTAAGTCGACCAACGGAGCGCGGAACCGCGGCAAACCCCCCCTTGGGCCGCGGTTCCGCCGCCGAACAGTGTCCTTGCTGTGTCAAATTTCTTCAGTAGCTTTCTGGGGTTAAAACTGGGGTTTTGGAATATTAAACTTGGGCCCAGAATTTCTGTGAGTGCTACAGTATTGCTTGGGGGCCCACTTGTTAATTTTTGATCGATCGGATATTTTAAACACATTATTTCACAGTATTTACATTATATCTGCGACCGTGAATGTCACTCGATCGGTAAATCCTGTCTAGCTGCTATAGCTTGGTTAGACGGATTTGCGAACGTGACTTTCACGTTGATGTTCTATGTATTGCTGTGTTGTTGCGGATCGGTCGTGGGGATAGCCTGGATGCAATGGTAGTACAGTTTCTGTTGTATTATGTACATTTGATATTGCGGGGCGAGCGTCCGACATGTGGACTGCCGTCACTGCCTGTTTGTATTATTCTTTTGGGGCACGACCTGGTTGCGGTCGATGTACCCGTTGTATGTATATTTTACTTTCTGTACTAGGATTACCCCGCGGAGGGGTGCACGGATAGCCGGGTTCTAGAGGGCAACGGGCCCGCATCTCAGGGCATTGAGACGGAGGGGGCTTCAGTCTGGAATTGGCGGGCTATTCGCCGCACTCGTAGGGGGTACAGGTTGACCCAGGAAGGGTGCCCAAGTTACCGGATTCCGTGAAGTGCTGGGTGGTCCATTCACGGTGCTGAAGGGGGCTGCCTCGCTTCAGGTTTTGGCGGGTGACTTGCCGCGCCCGTAGGGGTCTAGGTTTTCATTGCACAGGTTATCCACACGACCAGGGGAACGTCGGGTTTCAGTAGTGGCTCTGTGAAACCCGGGGATCCCAGATATCTGTATTGTTCTGTGATGCTGTACATTTCTGTGATGTTGCATTTTATTCACGCCTTGAGCGAATTTAATATATTGGTATATATATTAGTAGATGTTGTATATGTTTTTCATCCGCGCTAGTCCAGTCCCCGCTCTGCCGTTAGTTAGCTAACCTAACGGGTGATGACGGGACCCAGTGGCGAATGCGGATGGCATATACGTACGTCAGTATATTTTCGTTCTTTGTGGTGTGATCAATTGATGGGACTGCATTGATTCGGATCAATGCAAGATAAACAAACCTATTCTGATGTTGTTGGAACACTTTTCAAAAAGCTGTTATTGCAAGGACGTTCACTTTTGTTTTTCATCGTGGTATTCATTTGGAATATCCTGCTCCTCAGTCGACGAGGCAAGGGCCGAGATCCCTTCACCGGGAGTGACCCCTTGGACAGAAGTTTGCGTCAGGGCTTTAACTTCACTATAGCCGATTACTTTTGCTTTGCATCGTGGTATTCAGTTGGAATATCCTGCACCTCATTCTACGGGGAAAGAGCCGAGATCCCTTCACCGGGAGTGACCTCTTTAGTAAAGGTTTTCGTCACTATATTTTCTAAAAAGCTATCCGTTCCTTCAACGATATCAAGTTCATTACGTTAAAGGTTTTCGCCAGAAACCATTCGTAGCCCTCCGTCGTTTCGGCCGGGTAGCAAGTAGTATTCATGCTATGTTTGTTGGCCTTCGTCAAGGCATAGTGTATGGTAGCTGCTTGTTGCTTTTCTGCAGCATAGATAGATGCGTTGGTTTGGGACAGTCGTATAGCCTTGTTGGCCTTCGTCAAGGGCTTGTGCGGGTGGGTTCAAATCAACCTGGAGAATGACGGGCAGAACTTGACATGTGACTTATGATTTGTTGGCCTTCGTCAAGGTCATAAGAGCATGGGGTAAAAATCCACATCGGGAGTTTCAAAAGAACTGAAACTTGCCAGATATGCGCATACCTTCTGGAGTGTGATGACGTGAGCGGATTCCGTCACGTTATCATGCGGTGATAGTTGGATCCCGATTCCCACTGATGAGTTGGTTTACTCCTCGGGTGACCCCGACTAATTCTTCTTTCAGGTTTGGAGGAGAATTTGAGGTACAGTGGGAGGTTTCCAGATTAGATAAATGGGTAACCATTCTGATCTAGGTTAGAGTGCACGCTGAGTGTTTCTTTTCTCTCTCTCTGTGGCAGCGACCATTGACCCGACCCTAAGACTATGACTCAGTGACCAAGTTAACCGAACCTTCTTTACACCGGCTTTTGGATTGTCAGAGTTGCAGACCTCATTGCCACTCCTACTTTTACCCTTTTCTCCAGGACACCCCATATTACTGCGAACGTCCACTTCCATTGGACAAAACCATCGTATGGTTAGATACGAACTCGAAGGAATTTGAGGATGGTTTCCGGTTCTGGAGAAAACGAATAGGATTATTCAGTTGTCTTTTCCTTTTGCCTTCTCTCAGGTTGCGAGTACTCCTTGGTTTAGGAGTAGTACACCTATTACGCAAATTGGATAGTCTTCCTCCAAACCATAGGCAGGTGCCGACTGGTAGGGAATGAAGAAAGCCAATTAGCCTAAACGGTGTACAGAAGGTATTAAGTTTAGACAAAGCAAGGGATTAGAAGAAGGGCAAAGTAAATTGCGACTGATATTCACGACCAAATCAAGTATTTCTTTACCACTCCTAAATCACCTTTGTATTTCTCCAGGACACTCCGTATCACTACGAAGATCCACAGTTTATTGGATACTCCATCGTATGGTTATATACGAACTCGAAAGGAACTTGTTCCAGTTCGGGGATGGATTCTGGTTCAGGAGAAATAGGAATAAGGTTTATTCAGTTGTCTTTTATCTTCACCTTCTCTCGCATTGCGAGTGCTCCTAGGATTAGGACAGTACACCTATTATTCTTATTGGATAGTCTTCTTCCAAGCCATAGGCTGGTGCCGAACGGCAGGGAAGGAAGAAAACCAATTGGCCTAAATGGGTGTGCAGAAGGTAATGACTAAAGACATATAAAGGGATTTGGAGAGGTGGCAAAGAATTATACGGTTATAGTTGTGAATCTGGATAATGGTAGAGGCATTACTAGGAATACCAGGATACCCCATCGAAACATTTCAATGTTTCAGTTCAACTGTGTACTGTTAAAGGAAAACTGATTTCTCGATTGGACACTTGCTCCAGGGTATGTATTTACCAGGTTTGATTCTCACATCTGTATGGTTTTACAGATGATGAGTGGGAGTAAGTTATTGGGAATAGGGTGATCATCCTCAATATATCGGGATTCGTTGTAATCGGTGATATTTGAGGAGATCACCTGGGCTGTTTGCCGGTCGGCAAATGTTTGGTTTTGAATATCCGCTGTTGTGCACCAATTTCAAATTGATATATCTGTACGTCTATTTTCATAGAGTGAGATATACCTTTTGATATTATGTCGATGACATTTACCTATATCAGTGGATGGTTAGGTAAGGAGCATTAAACAGCGGTGTAATTCTTCTTAACCATAAGTACAGTTTTTAACCTACGACACACAGTGAAAGAGTTGTTAGACTCAGCGGACTTATACAGAGTATTGTATGTTGTCCAGTGTCCATTAGGACAGAGGGGTTGGTCCTCATATTATATTCTGTTTACTTTTAACTTCTCTAGTTCTTAGACATGTGTTTCGTAGAAACACAGGGTCTAAGTTTTGAGGAGTTATAGGTATTTGAATAGAGTAGAGAACCAAGTGTAGCAAGTATCGGGATTCTTCAAAGTGATCGAAGATGTAGATACTTGTGTATGGTATTCAGTTGATAGTAATGATAAAGAGAACTTGCTTCTCTTTCAGGTTACTCATAATTGGAAGTATTCCTAAGTTGAGTAACACTGATCGGCCTCTCTCCATTTAGTTAACATGCACTGGAGAAAGCTGCATGATTTGAATCTGGTTCAATTAAATCAGTGCCTCTGGTTCTATATTGGATATAGTACAGTTCATATCTTAACATTTCTAAGGTACGGGGAGTTGTCCGGCTTATGATTAAAACCAGACACTGGACGACTCAAGGCACGTTTCTGTAATGGCTGTTTGTGGGTTGACCCAGGCTATGACGAGGGTTGACTTTCTACCATCTGGAAGATCAATAGTGATATTGTTCTTAACTCGCCACATTTTAAAAAGAAATGGTTATTTTTCAGAAAACAGTAGTGGGGGTATGGTAGAACTGGAAGCGATTCCAGAACCGCAAACGATTACTGAAGATTTGATAAGGAACCTAAAGATACAATCTGATTTGACATTCCATTGGCCACTCCGCAGATACGGTGGGTAACTTCAGGCACCCGAGAGGTACTCCGGTAGCCTCAAGGACGGTGACAGGGAAGTTCTTGTTTACCCACACTTGTCATTGTTGTTGTTCCAGGCTGCGAGACCCGGCAGGAGGATGAGTATAGCGTCGTTCTAAACTAGCTTTAGAAGTGCACGTCTATATGACTCTGCCAGAGGGTTGTCGTAGTCAGTGGGAGCAGCGGAAGCATTGGTAGACATCGGGCTTATGTCTATTTATAGACTAAAGCAGATATAGCGGAGATAGATCATCTATTTCTGATATGACAGTCATAGGTTTGACGTCATCAGAATAGGGGATGGATCTGTTGAGAAGGTAGTAGGAAAAGAAACTCCTATACTACGATCGGTTATACTATGGTCGTCACACAGTGGTTTCTCCACAAGGGACTTTGACATTATATCAGACATACTGGTTACTAGATCTATGGTTTTAGATCTAAATTTGGGTGGTTTCCCAATCAGGGTACTTTGACAGCATTCTAAGAGTATTTAGAATGGACGACTCCTGGCACGGTAGTGTACCTGCAGGTGATGGAGTCACCCTCTCTAAAGGTGTCTTATAGACTAAAGGGGAGAGGGCTGCGCATGATTGGCAAATCACTTGCTTAGGCAATTGAGTCAATCATGAGATGTCAAGTACCACACCAGATGTTGTTCTTGCACTAGATGCAACAAGTTGACATTGATCCAATCCTGGAGAAACAGTCGGAAGCAGTTTTAGAACATAAGTGGATGTTCTAGGGATATGATAACGACAGCCTCATTTGGGAGACAGTTATCATTCCAGGCTTCCAAGGTGACATGGACGACAAGGAGGTTGTCAGAGTTATAGTTTTCCCTCTGACGAGGGGCAGTATTTTGGACAGGTGATCCAAGGCAATACTGAGGGTGGCATGGCGCAGGATACTGATTATGTTCAGTTGACGATACAGTCTAAGAAGTTTGGATTTGGAGTTCATTTATGAGCTAGGTCGCATCAGACATCCAGACATTCTAAGACAGGTATTGCTCATTTCAGGAGATGTCTTTCTCCGCGAACTTGAGATATAGAGAGACATAGAAAGAAACACCAGAGCGGATCCACTCACTGAGGCTATTCCTCGAACGCAATAGTTTCGCAAACGAGCTTTGTGAGACTGACTAGTAGAGGAGTTGGGTGTTCGGTATCACACGGGCTGTGAGTATGCGACATCGCAATAATTAACCTTGAGTGCAAGTGGGAGATTGTTGGAGATAGTGCCCTCAGAGTCAATTATTGGATCACAGGCACGTGATTGCAATGATTGAGGGAGGACCTATCCCGGTACGACAGTCTTACTCGAGATGATAGTATGCTATCTGGTTTACCTTTATCATCGTGTACTGCTTTAGGTGACCTGACAAGTCGCTATTGCACGTTGATAGAGCCCCTAGGATTCTTGCTTGACTGCCGCAGTATGAGGGCGATCATATAAGTGAGAGCTGGAGTCTATAAGCACATCCTTAAAAGGTCCCTAGTCGTGGGAGTTTCGAGACAGGGCATCGATTCTCCAGAGTAGACTAGTGTATACAGTCGAGACCCCGACGAGGGGCGGTGGCCGGTCTCACAAGCCACTGGTGTCAGTTGGTTCACCTAAGATGTATACAGGTGCTCATTAGGTTATGAGTACACCGGACAGGACTCGCCGGGAACATGCTAGTTGGTCTTATACATGAAGTCAGATAGCAGTTCCCAGGTGACATGTGTACAGGTTAGTTCATCGACCTGGGGATCGTCATTTGTCTCGTGTGAGTTCCCACTGTACTTTGATTACTACCCTACCACGGCTCAAAGGAGTCGTGCAAACAGGTTTTAGTTGGGTACAGTCCCGAGCCACATGGAGGCAGTGAGCGGATCTTCAGGGGTTCGTCTTTCCCGGTATTGGGGGTGAGGTCGCGCTGTGTCTAGGAGAGCCATTACACGAAGTCCTTGGCCAAGGCAGGAGATTTACTGGTAGGTATTCCAGTAGTATCTCAGGGTGTTCTGGGCTACACTCCGACACGACTTGTACCGCTTTTGGGGGTCTGACTTTTACCCACCCTCTAGGCCCGACATGCGATGCTCATAGACGAACGGACCGGACTGTACGGATATTGTCACTGACAGGCTCAGTAGGGTGTCAGGATGAGTTCGCTCATCGACGTCCCTTTTGGTCAATAGCTGGTGGCCCGTTACGTATTGGCTTATACCTCTGACGTGCTAGTGGTTAAATCCACAGCCATAGTATTGACGAGTCTTTAGAGTCCACCACACTTTCAGTTACTCACCTTTCGGGCGAAACGCTGTAGAGGCCGTATGGAGATATGGCAGGGTCCGATCAGATACGTGCGGTATTGCACGAATCAGGATCGGACGGTTTGTACTAGTGTCCGTATGGATATATGGCGGGGTTCGATCAGATACGTGCGGTATTGCACGGATCAGGATCGAACGAACATTACTAGCCGGCTTTGGTTTAAGCCGGATCCTAGTTTAGTACAGTGTAGATTTTGTCTCTTTGCATTTGTATCCGGACGGAATACAGATGCGGGTGTGTATGCACAGTATCGGGGTTTTCCTGTAATTTATTACGGGACCAGTTTTCTGGAGTTGCCAGTTTGCATTCCGTTCCGGCCGGTTTTCCTTTGTTCTTTCCCGGCCGGACTTTTTCGATGGATGGGGTTATTTGCTATTGTGCAAATAACATTTTGCGGAGGGTTTATTTGTGAGATGAGAGATTATGATAGCTTCTTTAGATTCATTTTCCTTCTTTTTCTTTTTATGCTCCATCACTTGCATTAATTAAGGTAAGGATGGGTATGGGTTTTGGTTGTGAAGTTGTGATGGATAAATGGGCCGGCCACTGTTGGGTATGGAGTGAGGATTTTTTTTTGGTGGAGTATTTCTTTCATGCTTTATTTGGTGGGGGGGCCCCCTTCCATTTTGTGTGTGTGCTGTGAAGAAAAGTTTCTTTTCTTTTCCTTGGTATTAATTTATGCCACCTTCACACATTCATTTTCAAGTGAGTGCTTGCTTCATGATTTTCCAGTGAGCACAAATGCCTTTGGCCGAGCTC
Organism: Agapanthus africanus; assembly: GCA_030015575.1. Lineage (NCBI taxonomy): Eukaryota > Viridiplantae > Streptophyta > Magnoliopsida > Asparagales > Amaryllidaceae > Agapanthus > Agapanthus africanus. The sequence continues at coordinate 421,803,728 of CM057345.1, read as the reverse complement.
AATTTTTTTCCAGGGCAAGCTCCATTTTTCATCAAGTGTTCATGAAAAATCCTTGTGCAAAAATTCCTCCATCATAGCAACTATACAAAACCCCAAAGAGACAAGCTTCTACACTATATCTATAGCAAGTCTTGGACGCGTCGGCTAGCCAACTTCGTGCCCGAGTTGCCTCGGCATTCAGGCGGGAGCCCGTAAAAGGTGCAGGCGACGTGGTGCCCTTCCGACGAGAAGACCGGAGGACTCGGATCATTCGGTATATCTCTAACCCGTCTTGTTATTAGCTAGATCTAGTTTAATGGCCCGATCCGGGGTTTAGTGCGCGGTGGTGCCGGTTTGCTAAGTTCGCAAAATTAAAGTTTATCACCGCTTCCGCATTTGGCCGTCGGATTGACGACCGGGGCGCCGCCGTGCACTTACAACTCCATGAGGTAAATAAGACACCTTGCTTGTAGTCTTCATGATCTATGATGATCTACCTTGAAGAATTTCTAACCCAAGCTTACACTTCACTAAACAACTTATTAGAGAAGTGAACATCCTAATCTAAGTGGCTAGAATAGATGAGGATGATGAAGTAGGAATTATGCTCTTTTTTGTTTTCAATTTCTCACACTAATTCATCACAAATCAAAAAGCAAGTGAAGGTTTTTCAAGAGCTTGAAGAAGAAGAAGAAGAAGCAAAAGCTTTTGTGATGAATAATGAATTAATGTTGTGGTTACAAATCCAACCATAGGTTAAGAATGATAGAGTTAACCCTTGTAGAGAATAAACTAGAGGTTAAGGTTTGGGTTGGGTTAATAAATATCAACACAAAATATCAAGCTAGATGACAAAAGTCAAAGCTTCATGAAGCTTCATGAAACCTTCATCCAAAAGCTAACCCTAATCCAAACCCTAACTTTTTTAAACTCTACAAAACATGTTGCATTTGTAACCCTAACTTGTTACAATATTATATATCACATATATAATATATTTTGCAACAAAATAAAATAATACAATTAACATATATCGCATATATATCAATGTATTATCTCGTGAGAAAAAGAATCTTTAAGTGAGCTTATATTAGTTAATGTAATGTAATATATCAAATATATAAGTATACATTAAATTATCGAATCAACACTTGATCCGATAATCCGGCTATTTTACAAATAACCGACTAATATAATCTGTATTAGTTCATCGAATCAACACTTAATCCGATGACCCGGCTATATCACATATACCTGGACGATATCACTTATCGCCGGAATCTAATACGGTATCACATACACGTATTGTACTCGGTCCCGCACATATCACATATGTGCTCCTACTCCGTTTTGCCTGAGCCAGGAAACCTCTGTGTAGGACTCTAAAGAATCGTCAATACGCCGGCAGTAGATGATGATCATATCAAACACCTACAAGCTGCAAGCGGTCGGCTAAACGTAACAGCTACCCAGGTATTGAGCAATCAGAAGATCAACAAGCAAGCATGTACATTCTCCTGTGAATCCAATCAGTAACACTCCCGTACAGTCCGGTCTCTTCGTCTGATATGTCGCATATCCAGTCTAGGAGTGGTAAATGTCAGACCCCAGTAACCAATAAGTCGTGTCGATGTGAGGCTCATAACAGGTCGAGAAACTACTGATAACACTTACTAGTAGCACTCCATATCAGCCCTGACCAGGGACATCCAGTTATAGCCAATCGAACACAGCACAACATCAACTCCCTATACCGGGAGAGACGAAACCCCTCCTATCGCTCATTGCCTCCTTATGATTCGAGACTGTACCCAAAAGCCACCGTTTTGCATGCCGTCTTGGACGTGGTAAGGTGGAAATCAAAGCACAGTGGGAATCACACAAGACTCTATGACGATCTCGGGTCTACAGACTAACCTGTACCAGTGTCACCGGAAAACTGCTATCTGATGATAGGTATAATACCATCTAGGAGTTCTCGGCGAGTCCGTTCAGTGTACCCAGTCTCCACTGAGCACCCGTACACCATCTTTGATGTCAAACACCGATGGATATGGGATTATCCATCGCCCATCATATGGGTCAAGATGCGTATACGCTAGTCTACTCTGGTGTATCAATGCCCTGTCTCGATACACCCTCGACTAGGAACAGTTATAGGATGTACTCGTTGACTACCCTGGCCCCACTAGTATGATCTCATCATAATCCCAGTAGTCAAGTACATATCCTAAAGGCTTTATCAACATGTGAAAGTAAGACAGTAAACCAATACAAGTCAACATGTTAAGACAAAGTGAAACCAAATAGCATACTATCATGTCGAGCAAGAAAGTCATCTCTATATATATCCAAGCATCCACTATAATATACATCATATATACAACAATGGCCTCTAGGGCATATATATAACTAACAAGGACTGGTCTACAAAGGTTGTATTCCTTGCTCACTAGATTTGCAAAGTGTTTGCTTTTATATTTCCGTCGATTTCTAGCTAACGATTCTTAGTTACGGTTAGCTAAAACGGCAAAAATTTGTATTTGGCATGGACGATGCCTCCCAAAACCTCGCCGCCGTCTTAGGTAACCCTCCAAAATAAAACTGCATATAAAATATCCTGAGTCACAAATAATATACCATATCGTCCTCACATCTCGTCTCTAAGTCAATACATGAAAATGGTAGATGGAGGGTACTGGATACAACGAATATATAATGAGCAATATCGGATAACCGCAAAACCCACCTATTGCAAAACTGCACCCAGTCAGTCGTAGCGGTATCCACTGTAAAAGATGATACGATGGATGAAAGCCCTGCCGCGACTGCTCTGAGAGACAACATGTACAACCCTGTGGCACAACGGGGGTGAGTTGCCAACTCGTGAATAGTAAATAATATGTGCAGGTAATCGCAACTATGCACGTACTGTGATGGTCTATCACATGCAAGCTGATAGCAATAAATGGCAATATGTAAATGCAACAGTCATGAATGGTACTCTATCAGGTACCACTAATACATGAAGCAATGCATATCAAATAAATGCGGGGTATGAAATAAAACATGTCATTCTGTAAGTCTCATAGAACCTGAGTGTCTAACATCGACACCAGAAAACATCATGAAAACTAGTGTCTGGCTTCGACACGTAAATACTCATATATATATATATGGCTCCGTCAGTCCGGATCGGCCCTCGGGCTCCGTCAGTCCGGATCGGCCCACATATCGACCAGAATATCGGCCCTCATGTCGACCATAATATCGGGCCACATATAATGAATAAGTATAATTACATTGATCATTATGATGATAATATTATATAGGTGTACATATATAACAGCGTCCCATACCACTGATATATATATGTATACCGGTGTCCCATACCATTGATATATATATATATATGCACGATTAAAACATCCAGAAAATATCATATGAAAACTATATCACAATGCAAAATCCATGAAATATAATATATGTAACATGAAACAGTAATATGAGCATATAAAAGAAAAAACCGCTATTTAACTGCAACAAGTTATTAAGTATATCATGCGGTTCCTAATTTCTCCAAAACCAAACGCATCATCATATAAAGGTGAACATGTAACTATAACGAGGTGTATGAGCATGTACCTATCAATAATGATGTAATACCATACGGGTGTATGTGTAAGTATGTATGTAAGATGTACATATAGCTATGTCTTATATGTGTATATACCTGTCACTAATGGTACAATACCATATAGGTATATGGATAACTAGCATGTAGGCATATCAAGGCATATGTGTAAGCATGTAGATTTATAGGTATGCTATATGTCATATGCACAATGGAATATGTATCAATGTCTCAATGTCCCTAACCATACAATATCACGTATGTATAGGTGTCAACTATATCACGTATGTATATGGGTGGTGCGTGTCATGGCAATTATTGACGGTATGTGTGGCATAAAATCAATGCTCGTGCAACATGAGCCGTCAATAAAAGTGCAGTGTCAAATGAGTACAACTCCAAGCACAACAAGTAATAATATGCAATGAAGTTTATGCACAAACTCTATATGTGCAATATAAACATGCGGCTAATATCATATCATATCTAGCCCTGCGCATAACGCCATGCGGGCGATTCCCCTGTAGATGTTAAATCTACTCACTGATGATCCTGGGGCTAAGTAAATCCAACCACTCACTTTCCCTTCTACGCAGCGTCCGAAGTCCCCGCCTGTGTCCCTAAGATCATAAAACAACAATAACAAGTGTATATTAGCAATCGACCAATAACACATACAAACTACGTTTGACCGACGCACCAACTCCAAACATACTCTCAAGTGTTCGTCGAGTGGCTAACGTACGTAGCGACACTACGAAACCAACTCAAGAGCAAAAGCTACACAAAAACACGAACCGTGTCGGATAACGTAACGCACGTAGTCGTAACACTAGAAACTAACCAAGTGATCCCAGATTTGTATACAGTAAAAACCTAAAAATCAAACAGGACCAAACACACCAAAACCAAAATAGACAGCTACCCTAAAAAACCCAAACCCAAACTCCTCAAGGAGGCCAAGTTCGCCGGCCAAATCCGAGCAATAGGGGTTCGTGCTTCAGGTGAAGGCTTAGGGTCTCTGGTACAACACAACTACACTGCTGGATTTTCTAGTATACAGTCTGGGTTACAGCAGATCACAGATATCACAAAATGACACCAAAAATATGATATGTGCACGAAACTTAACTTTAAGCGTTCTAAACTGAAACGTATAAGCTACGCAACACTAAAAAGACCTACTTAATAGTTAGAGATCATTACCTAACCACACAAGCTCAAAGATCCTAGCTTCCAAGCTCCAAGGCATCTAAGAGGCAAAATAAAGTTTGTGAAGTGATTTGGGTGATGTTTTGAAGAAGATCAGTGTAAGTTTTGTGGTGAATGAGTAAGTGTTCAGTTGAGATGAAGAGAGATGAAGATAAATGAGAAAGAGATGAAGTGAGAGAGAATGAGAGAGGGTGAGATGAAAAGAGAAATAGAGGTGGGGATAGGGGTGAGTACACCATTGCATTAACTCTCTCATTAATGTAAACCATGCCCTCACATGAGTCACCATGCCATCTCCTCTCCAATCAAAAACACAAAGAAATATCTCTCCACAAAAATCTAGAGGTTTAGGGTTAAAGCAAAGCAAGGATTAGGATTAGGATTAGGTTAAGTTGTCATGGTCAAAAAACTAGATTAACACAAACATACCATTACATTAACATGCACATGTGCATGCAAGCCATAACAAACAATAATAAATTATTAATTAAATGTTATAAAATGTGAGGAAACCGAATTGGTAAACTTTTTACAGAAAACCCATATTATCGCTTAATTAACACTAATCGCATTCCTAAGGTGTTACAATCTCCCCCTATAGAAAATTCGTCCCCGCATTTAAAATTCTTACTATGCACACCTTCAAAGAGATGAGCGCAAACCATCCACATCTCGCTCGTAGCCTCCCAAGTGATCCCCTCACTAGATGGGATACGCCAAAGAAAACCTCCACAGGTGGCAAGACCCTTGACCGAAGTTTCTCCACCTGCCGATCTACTAACACCATCGGCTACCGGTGAACGAAAAGATCGCGTCAAAGCTAAATGGTCTGATACTGAATCATGTGAGAAAGGTCATGAAGGTATTTACAAAGTATCGACACAAGGAATACGGGGTGAATACTCAAAAATCTGGGCGGAAGTGCCAAATTATAGGCAACGGTACAAACTTGCTCGAGGATCTCAAAAGGACCTACAATCTGGGAGTACGCTTCCCAAAACTCAACACGCCATTCATTGGAAAAATCCATAGGAAAACATGATCTTTCACTGCGAACTCAAGTCTGCGACAACTACGGTCGGCATAAGATTTCTGTATGCACTAGACTGCTCTCATCCTGACCTGAATCAACTGGATCATTTACGTAGTCTCATGACTAGCTGGGGTCCAAATATCCTGCTCTCGCGGAGTCATTAAAATAGACTGGCGATCGACACAACCTACCACACAAGGCCAGAAAGTTGCCATTTGAAATGCCTCCTGATAACCGTTATCGTAGGAGAACTCCATCAATGGCAAGTGACGATCCTAACAGCCAACAAACACTTAGTACGTACGCACAAGCATATCCTCCAGAGTCTGTATAGCCCGCTCTCACAAACCATCGGTCTAGGGATGGGAAGTGGCACTAAAGCCCAACCAGTACCTAAGGCTTCCTGAAGCTTCTGCCAATGACGGCTAGCGAACTGGGTGCCTCTATTGGATACAACACATGAAGGAACTCCGTGCAAACGCAAAAACTTAACAAAGAACAACTAAGCAAATTGAGCATAACCGGACAACAAACACCCAAATGGAGTCACACCCTGTCTAGACCTGGGTAGACACCACAACGAAATTCATGGAGATTTACTCCAATTCGCACTCCGGAACGGTTAAAGGTTTCAACTCTCCAACTGGTCTCAAATGCTCAACCTTAGCTCACAACAAGCTAGACACCTCGAAACGAAATCCGAAATTTCACTCTTCATCCATGCCTATCCGTAACTACCTTTCAAGTCACATCACATCTCGGTGGAACTCGGATGAACACAAAAAGCTGACTGGTGTGCCTGCTCTAGGACCTCGCATCTCTACCCATCAATATCCGGTACACACAACGAGTCCTATAACGTATCATACCCTGGTCAAAAATCAGAACTCCGAATCTTTACCCTGCTAAACAAGCTCACGAATCTCAAACAAACGAGCGTCGGCGGGCTGTGCCTCAATCTAAAGAAAAGGAACTTCCTTCCTGGTCAGCCCGGTCAACGGTGCAGTGATACACAAGAAATCCTGCATGAAACGGTGGAAAAAACTGGCTAAGCCCAAAAATCTGCAGACCTCTGTCCCTGATATAAGTCTGGGCCAAAGCTGTACGGTCTCGATCTCCCTTGGGTCCATACGAATACCGTCTCCCGTAATCACATGACCAAGAAGTTCAACACTATCAAGCCTGAAGGAACACTTCGAGAATTTAACAAACCGCTGATGCTCTCCCAATGTCTGCAAAGAAAATCCTCAAGTGCCGCTCATGTTCCTCACGACTCTTGGAATAGACCAGAATGTCATCAATAACACAACAATCAACTAGTCGAGGAACGGCTGGAGAAACCTGGTTCATCACATCCACGAATACTGCTAGGGCATTGATGAGTCCAACGACACCACCAAAAACTCATACTGCCCGTAGCGCGCACAAAAAGCAGTCTTCGGAATGTCATAACTCCGAACCCGCAACAATGATGACCTGATCCTAAAACAAACTTAGAAAATGTCTCGCACTCTGGAGCTGATCGAACAAATCGTCAATGCGAGGTAAAGGATACCTATCCGCACCGTAACTCGGTTCAATTGAAGATCAATCAATGCACAACCACAAAATGTCGTCTTTCTTCTTGACTAACAGAATAGGAGTCCCAAAGCGAAACACTCGGACGTATAAGTCCTCCCTATCTAACAACCCTACAGAAGATCCTTAAGCTTCCTAAGCTCCGCCGGCTCACCTGGAACAACGCCGGAAAACTATCGCACGATAGGAACCCGGTCCAACAAATCCACCGTGGCTCCGATAATGCGAATGAAAGCTAAGAATCCTCGACATCCTCTCCTCAAAATCCGACTAGCGAAAAAGGATGAATTCAAGCTGTGGGAGGCGGCTCCACTGTCCCCCCTACACAACAAGAACTGACCCGCCGAGAAAACAAAACCTGACTGTTTCCTCATGGCAGTCCACAGACGCATAGTACGTAGATAACTAGTCTGTGCCCAGGAGAACGTCAAAGTCCAACATCTTTAGAAGGATCAAATCGACGGACGAATCCTTGTCTCCTATCAGATTGGCACACGACCGAAACACGTGTCGCGCAACAAAAGAATCACTAACAGAAGTTAACACAACAAATGGAAGATCTAGCATACACGACTCTCGGCCCAACCACGGCTCAAAGTGTGTAGAACAAACGAGTGCATAGATCCCGAATTAAACCGACATACGCATCAAAAGAACATGCGAATTGAGAATACCTGAAAACTCTGCGTTGGACGCACGCATGTCCCGATGAGTAGAAGCAAACGCCCGTGCCTGCTCTCTACCCGCAAGTGGCTGAACTCCTCCTCTACTATCCTGTACACTCGGAACGAACCCTCCGTGACCACGACCTCTCTGAACAAAGTCTAACGCGGATCAACAACAGGCGCAAAAGGCGACCCTCCCTGAGGTGAAGGTGATACAGTATCACATGGTACAGCTGCCTCGCACTCACATGGCTCAGTACAATCTCGAACCCGATGACCCAAACTCCCGCACCGGTAACATCCAGATAAAAACTGCTTACCCTCCTGAGGATAAGAGCTAAACAACTGGCCTCGTCCCAAGCCTCTTCTACTCCCGCGACGTGCACGAAACCTGTCATAGCGACTAAGCCTCTGTCTCTGGGCTGGTACACCTGCACGAGCCCTTCTCTGTCCTCGAACTCCTAAAGTCTTGGAAAGACGCTCCTCAGCTAATAGGGCTGCGTCCACTGGTGCTGTGTAAGTAACACAATGCTGTGTGCTGATCGCAAGGAATAACTGGGTAACAGGAATGACAACCTCCTGTCGCTGCACTCGACTGGGCCTCAACCAACGACCTCATCGTCTGGCGCAAGTCCTGCATATCTGCCACAAGCCTAGCGATATGATCTATCGAAGGCGGATCAATCTGCTCCTATACAGCGAGCGTACCGTCCTGGTCAATCCTCGTCCCACACGAGTCAACTCTTACCTCAGCTCTCGCTACACCTCTCTGAGCCCTCATAGTCATCGGCGGCATAAGGCTATAAATGGAAAAAGGATTCGATAAGAACACGGAAATCGAATCGCAAGGATATGTATCATCAATGAAGGAAATTCAAGCAATTAGTACTTAGGTCACTTAGGCGGAATACCGTGTCGTAAGTATGCCGTGGACATACACATGTTACATCACTCTACTTAAGCTACCTACTCCATCATACCAAGGTCATCCTATACTCCGAAAGGTAAAACCTAGCGCTCTGATACCAACTTTTTCATGAACCCGAAATTTGGCACGTGATGGCCCTTAAACCACGTAACGTCTCTAGGCGTAATGTAGTTCAAGTAAGCCGAAAACCCAGCAATCTAAACCATCAAAAGTAGTAAGTGATAAGAACATTATTAAACTTTTGAAATCTCAATCAAATTCTTTAAAGTCCAAATTTACTTCCTTTAAAATTTTGGCAGCACCTCCTTTGTAAAACAAGCCCCTAAAAAGGTACAACAAAAGATATAAGTAAAGTAATCCCCAAACGGGAGCAAATCCATGCCCAAAGGCTGAAAACAACCACCATAATAGATATACGACGCCGTAGCGAAGAAAAGATGATATCAATAAAACTGCATATAAAACATCCTGAGTCACAAATAATATACAATATCGTCCTCACATCTCGTCTCTAAGTCAATATATGAAAATAGTAGATGGAGAGTACTAGATACAACGAATATATAATGAGAAACATCGGATAACCGCAAAACCCACCTATATCAAAACTGCACCCAGTCAGCCGTAGCGGTATCTGCTGCAAAAGATGATACGATAGATGAAAGCCCTGCCGCGACTGCTCTGAGGGACAACCTGTACAACCCTGTGGCACAACGGGGGTGAGTTGCCAACTCGTGAATAGTAAATAACATGTGCAGGTAATCGCAACTATGCACGTACTGTGATGGTCTATCACATGCAAGCTGATAGCAATAAATGGTAATATGTAAATGCAATAGTCATGAAAGGTACTCTATCAGGTACTACTAATACATGAAGCAATGCATATCAAATAAATGCGGAGTATGAAATAAAACATGTCATTCTGTAAGTCTCATGGAACCTGAGTGTCTAACATCGACGCCCGAAAATATCATGAAAACTAGTGTTTAGCATCGACACGTAAATACTCATATATATAGGGCTCCGTCAGTCCGTATTGGCCCTCAGGCTCCGTCAGTCCGGATCGGCCCTCGGGCTCCGTCAGTCCGGATCGGCCCTCATATCGACCATAATATCGGCCCTCATATCGACCATAATATCGGCCCACATATAATGAATAAGTATAATTGCATAGATCATTATGATGATAATATTATGTAGGTGTACATATATAACAGCGTCCCATACCACTGATATATATATATATGTATATATACATATATATATGAGCGTCCCATACCATTGATATATATACGCAGGATTAAAACATCCAGAAAACATCATATGAAAACCATATCACAATGCGAAATCCATGAAATATAATATATGCAACATGAAATAGTAATATGAGCATATAAAAGAAAAACAGCTATTTAACTGCAACAAGTTATTATGTATATCATGTGGTTCCTAATTTCTCCGAAACCAAACGCAACATCATATAAAGGTGAACATGTAACTACAACGAGGTTTATGAGCATGTACCTATCAATAATGATGTAATACCATACGGGTGTATGTGTAAGTATGTATGCAAGATGTACATGTAGCTATGTCTCATATGTGTATATACCTGTCTGTAACATTTCAAAATAATAAAATATTATTTTTGGGAATTTTTATAATTTAATAATAAAATATTGAATAATTTAATAAGGCGGTATAATTAAATATCGATAAATTGGGGAAATTTTTTGAAAATTATAGAGATTACTTAAAATAGGGCGTTTTATACGAATTATGAAAATTTTAAGTTTTTAAGATTAATTATATGCTAATTTAGTATTAATCGCGATTAAAAATCGCTAATCGGATTTTAAGCTTGTTTTGTGCAAAACATGTACCATATCTTTTTACACTTGTTACATTTTTCCTGCATGATTTTGGGTGCATGGCTTTTGTTTTGGGGTTACTATTCAGGAAAGAAGGAAATTAGAGAAGAAAAGAAAAAGGAAAAGAATAGAATGTATAGGCATGGGCATGAGAGAGAAAGGTGAGCGGGGTATTTGACCTTGACCATTCTCTTTTTCCTCTCATCTCTCTGCATCATTTTCCTCTCCCCTTGTGCTGCTGCTGCTGCCGCCTCACTCCCTCCGCTCTTCACCTCCCCCAAAACTCCATGATAAACACTTCAAAATTCATACCCCATTTCACAAAAGTGTGCACAAGCTCATGGAGAACACTTTGGACCAAGAAAGGAAAGGTTTTGGTGACTTGGGGCAACTCAAGAAAGTTCTTGAGTTGCCAAATGAGCTAATTTCTGCACTCTTGGTATTGTATTTAGATTTCCTTAGCACCTATATAAGTTTAGAGGTGTTTATATCGGTTTAGTGACCCTTGAAGTTTTCTTGAGAGGGTTTGGGTTAAATTGAGTTGTGTTGGTGTAATTAAGCCTTAGTGGTGACCCTTAAACCCCCTAGGTGCTAAGAACCCAGATCCAACACAATACCAAACCTGAAATGAGAAACAGAAACTTTGCATGTCGGTTTGGGAGTGTTTAAGGCGTGCAGGGAAATCTGGAACGAACCGGGGCATTTACGGGATAAACAAACAACTCTAGAGGCTAAATGGGACCAGTATGAGACCCCATGACCAGACGAGGCCCTAAATCCCTAGCAGAACCGGCGTGGACGGATTTTCCCCTGATGTGGCCAGCCCCCCTGATGAACTAGGTGCCCAGGTTGCTTCAGTAGGTCATATTTACACTATATATCACCCCAGGGTTGTTTGCTTGCCTTGTTTTGGCCTTAGTCAAAATCTGGGACCACTTTCTCTAGTTACTGCTTTGATTTGAGTTATGGTTTTCCGTATTTCGATTTCTGGATTTTTGTATTTCTGCGTTATCTCGATCATGTGACGTTTGTACGTCTATATCGAGTGATATCGAGTTGATTTGCAAGAGCTAACCATAAGTTCTAACCTATAGGCTTTTAAGAGTATCGTTTTGGTTTTCGTGTGTCATTTTGGTTTCGATTTGGTTTTAATGCGATGCGATACGTGTGACATGTAGGTACCCCCACGATAATTCGAGACGATGAAGAAGATGGTGGCGACATCGACATCGGCAAGCAAGATCAAGATGAGTAGATTATATCTACGGGGGAAGTCGGGTGGATGGCGTATAGCACCCCCGCAGTTCGATACTTAGTATACTAGATATATACTATATGTATATGTATGATAGCGTTATGTATGACTTAAATATTCTAGGTGTGATTAGGTGTACTATGGATAGATTAGGGTTTAGAAGTAAACTAGTATAGTTTCCTAGTTGTGAACCGTAGATTAGGTTTACACCCACACACACACATGTTTTCTTGTTATATTATTACCTGGATGATGAGGATAGTGGATGATATTTGAGATGAGTCGATGAGATTGGGCATAGTTCCATGAGATCGGTGATTTGATATAGTTCGTATTTGGGATACGACATGAGATTTTAGCGGGCCTTTGGACGTGTGTTTCACACATGCATTTATATTTAATAAATGGTATCGATTTGTACTAGACTTAGATCAGTACCCAGATCATGAGATATGATGATAAGGATACCAGATAATTGATGAGATGAATGTGATATTGACCCGTACCCAGCTATTGGGATGCCGTACGATGATTTACCGTACGAGCTTTATATTGATGATAGATTCGCACTCATGACTCGAGGATGTCATATAATATTGTATCGTACGCGGTACCTTTGAGGCGGGATCACCGACTATTATATTTATATATATATATATATCGACTCAGATTTAGGTGGTTTTCATACCCCTCCTAATTGACTTGTTAGTTAGAGTTGTAGTTTTGCTAGTAGATGTTAGGCTAGGCCGATATCATACCTATTTCAAAAACTAACGAATCGGGAGTATATTTAAAGACAGGCAAAGGGAATATACGGATATTTTCAAAGGACGCACCTTTTCTTAAAAAAACACCGTAGCCCTTATTTTACTAAAATCCCCGATTCGTCTTATTTCAAATGGCAAAACTGTATGACATTTTTATATTGATGTAGATTCTTCACTGTTGTGTTTATTAGTCGATTTCTGCATATTCTTTCTATTCACATCGCATTGCATGTGCAAATGTGTTTATTGTTATATCAAAACCATGCTGTTAGGACACCAGCACCATTATCGATGATGCATATATTTCACGTACACCTGCTTGCCGGCTCACACACTTCATCATCGATAATTGCCATGTCACTACACTGTAGGACTGTTGCATTCAGGATATGATCCCTTGCATGGCATACTTGTGTACATACATATTGTACACCCATACTTGCATACATAAGTATTTGCACATACATAGATGATTCTGGCTTGATTAGAGATTTGGGAACCGCAAGATATATCATAAAACTATATTCATTTTAAAGGAGCGGTTTCCCTGAATATGTGCATATTACTATTCCATGTTGCATGATATACTGATATGCTTACATTTCTTCTATATGTCGCATACATCATGCTTTATGATTATACGCATTGAGATATGTTGTTTCCATGATATTTCTGGATTTGGGAACCGTGGATATTTCAAAAGAGAGTATGTATTATTTTAAAAATCCGGTTACCCTTGATATGATATTTCATTACGCCCACCATGAGTTGTATTGGTTCTGATGTATATATATACCCCACGCGAGGAGGAGTCATGAGCCGTGTGCGGGTACATGGTGGGGCCCGGTAGGGTACCTTGGGGCAAGAAAGGGATGCTGTGTATACAGACGGTGAGCATGGCAAAGGGACTACTACCTACCGGTGATATTATTTGGGCTCGGCGGATATCCGGAGGATACCGATCGGAGTCGAGAGATGATACGTGCCGATCCGGACTGACGGAGCCCGTGGGCCGATCCGGACTGACGGGGCCCGATATATGAGGATTTACGTGCCGATGCTGGGCACAGCTTTCATGATGTTTTCGAGTGTCGATGCTGGACACTCCGGTTCCTTGATTTTGATGTGTCGCGAGGAACACATGTTGATTATATCCTCATACTTCCATGCATATGCTTTATGATATTTTCATGCATGATGTTTATTGTCATTGGGTGACACGTGGACGATATCCACATACATATAGTTGACATTGATGACATTGATTACATAATTAAATGATATCCACATACATATAGACTTCATGATATAGTCGACATTGATCATACCTCATATTTATGATATGTTATTACCTGAGGCACCGGCACGAGCACTTGGCACTACACTTATGTATAGATGTTACATTGCCACCTTATCATGCTTCAGACTTATTCATTTGAAGATATTATTATTATTGATCGTATTGACCTAGAATTGTGTCATACATACGATTTCTGCTCTGTGATGTTTTCTATTCACGAGTTGGCAACTCATCTCCGTTGTGCCACAGTTCTTGCAGGTTTTACCGTACAGGTTCCATTGCGGCTTTCTGGCACACTGCTTCCCTTACGGGTGATTTTCTATGGTAGGTTGGTTCTTTTGCATCAGAACCACCATTGTATATGTATTATTCAGTTGTATCTAGAAATTCCATCAACCAAACATATATATTGTTTCAGACTTAGAAAACCAGTTGTGTACTATTTCGACCTTAGAGTCGCGCGTTGTAGTGTTATGGTTTTCATGCTGATTTTGAGTTTCCTTTTTGAGTTTTGATACTCGCCCTTTGGCGTTGTATATTATATTGCTTGCGTGGTTGTGACCGTCGATTGACGAAGAGCTAGCTCCCGCTTGGGGATGCCTTTTATCATTGTATATACATTATTCTTGTTGTACCCCGTTCGGGGCCAGTATTTACAAAGGAAACTCTGCCGAAATTTTCAGGAAAGACTACAGGTTTTAAAAATGCATATTCGGCTTACTTATTTAAAAACCTTGCTTTTAAACATGTTTTCTTACTTCTTAAAAAAAATTAGTTTTCTTTACTTACTCTTTAAAATGGTTTTAGATTTCTGGGATTTTGGCTTACTTGAATTAGATGAGGTCCTATAGACTTCATATGATTCAAGGGCCAGTCACGTGCTATTTCTGGACGTGACAAGGTTGGTATCAGAGCCCTAGGTTAACCTTGGTTCGAGTCTAAGTTTGACTATGCGGAGCCTAGAGCGTTATATATATATATATATATATATATATATATATATATATATATATATATATATATATATATATACGGAACTTAGGCTTGACCTTACGGAACATAGACTTAGTCGAGGGGGTATTATACCCGAACTTTCGTCGCATAGGATAACCCTTGGTTGATGGAGTAGGTAGCTTGAGTAGAGTGAAGTACCTACATATGTTCCGTGGCATATTTACGATACGCTACTCCGCTTAAGAAACCTTAGGATGTACATTTCCTTGCACAGTATTATATTCATTCCTATGATCTATCCTCATCGATACTGGTTATGATTTTGCTGTCACGATTACACGGGCAGAGAGAGCTATAGCTAGAGTTGCGTCAGCACGAGCTCGTCACGGACGAGGACTGACCAGGGCATGATTTCAAAGACGTACGATTTCTTAGAGGCTTCATTTTATTGTGTTTTCGCGCCAGGAGTGTTTGACAGATCGCTTTTACGAGATTTCCCGGATGTGCTGATCGGCACCAGAGGATCAGGCTACTGCCAGAGGCCAGCCAGAGTATGATGACCATTGATATATCGCTTATTCATGACGATTGAGGCGCTGTTCAGCGTACAGACGAATGAGCCAGTTGATGCTGCAAATGACGAGATATCGCCCAGATGATTGGAGCTGCTGCATCATGAGCATATACTTAGATATATGATGGAAGGTCGCTAGTCACCCGAGGATGAATGACTAGGACATGTGGTTCGTTCGCTTACCCCGATGCAAGGTCATCAGATAGATTGATTCCAGCTAGAGACGACTTCACGCAGATTCGTTGAGAGTCGATAGAGGCGATCGAATGTCAGGAACCCATTTCCAAGTTTAAAGTATTTGGAAGACAATGCAAGTAATGCTATGGACCCTCTAGAAGAATGAAACCCTAACTCGACGTAATGACCATGGAACGCCTCCGAACCTTAGGGTTTGCGGCAGTTTAGCGGTGCCATTTGTGAGGCTTGGGTTTGCCCTTCTACGGTCGGTCCATAAGTGCTGTGGCATGTACTGGAATACTATTAAACTGTACTCAAGATGTTGATCTCTTGGGGGAATATGAGATTCTGACGAATCGATTGGAAGGTTCGACATCATTCGGATATCATGTGACGGGACACATTGCTTGGGAGACTCCAGATACGAGTATTGCCGTTGGAGCGCAGTCCATGCAGCCACGAGAAGACGAGTCCGAATCAGTCGACATTGGAACGGAGTGGGACAAGAGGTCGCATGAGAATTCGACAAGATGACGTTCCACTCCAGTGACATCAGAGATGCGATACGCATGCAGAGGCATTGATTATGGATATACCTTCCAGAAGGAGTCGCGATGAGTATGCAGCCATTCCGGAACAAGAAACAGATATAGTAAGGGTGGTAAACTTCCGGGCAATTCGGTAGAAGCGAGATTTGAGAAAGACCTCGACAGGACCTTTCTGGAATACCATATGAGAAGACTTTAGACCCAAAAGCGGTCATATTGCTCACACCCAGCAGGCCAGAGTTCGGCATCGTCGACAAGATAGTTGACCAGGTTCGGATAGAGGTCCTCACCCAGATGCATAGTGAATTGATCAAAAACGGACGAGTATAGAGTATACCCCCGCAGGTTAGGACGAGTTCCTGAGGACGCGTTCGGCTAGATATCTTCCAAAGAGTGATGAAGATACCGAGTTCGTGATTTCGAGTCTGCGTGAGCGACTTTGGATTGATCGTAGCCGAGAACATTTGCAATGCGCAGATAGAGACGTGACGTCGAAGTGGGACGACGATACAGACAAGTGGGACAAGAGGTTCGTGCGAGATGCTGACGAGCTGTTGTTACTCCCCGTTAAGATTTAAGGTCGGATATGTCTACAGAGGCGTTGGGATGCGACCAGTTTCCGAGGGAATGCTGTGCTGAGGACGCAAATGTCCAGAGAGCGAGAAAAGATTATGCAAGAGTACCAGCCTCCGTACAGTTTGGCATAGGTGAGATCGGAAGAGACCTTGAGCAGGATTCCTTCCAGGACACTGCTGCGATAAGATTTGCACCCAGGATCAGATGTGTGATGCATATTCAGAGGACTAGAGGCCGACGCCAGTGACGTGCTGCTTTACGAGTGGTCATGAGGATTGACCGAGAGATGACCAGAGAAGTGCCAGGACGGAATCATCCCCGTTAGCACACCTGACAGGGCCGATGAGCCGATAGATTGCGAGATTGGTAATCCACAGAGGAGATAAGGACCCAGAGACAGAGGACGCCAGACCGTGAGCAGGAGGCAAGTAGATATCTTGCGCTGCTAGCATGGGATGCACCGACACCTTCTCGACTTCGAAGGAGGACATATCGACAACAGTATTTATGATTTATGATTTTGTGATTCGATTATCACGTATCCGTCACCTTGGATTTCGGTATTTTGGGCGATCTATTCGCATGATTTAGTCTTGATTACCGAGTTCCATGATATTTGTTTTCGTGCACCATGGCTGCGCCTACTGGGTATTCATATTTGTGCACAGTTATTGCACCTGACTTCGATTTGATGTCATTCGATATGTTGATTTTGGTTTCATGCCTATATTATGCATGTGATTTGACTTATGCTTTTAGCATAGTTATCATGCACTTTTAGTGTTTTGATTTGATTTATGCACGCTGATGCACATTGTCGTGAGATTATACACACGGTATACCTGATGGGATTGAGCTGTATTGTATACCGGCGATTTCGATTCTGATATTGAGGTTGATTTCATGATTTCGTGCATGATGGATGCACCGATGTGTATTTTCACGCGTGTTGAGCGCATGTTTTGAGATGCGATTTTGGCGCACACCAGATACGCTAAATCAAGATTTTTCGTGCCTATCAGAGGCACCTGATGTTGCTGTCAGGCAAGCCCGTTGCCCTTGGCAGAT
This sequence comes from Agapanthus africanus, assembly GCA_030015575.1. NCBI lineage: Eukaryota > Viridiplantae > Streptophyta > Magnoliopsida > Asparagales > Amaryllidaceae > Agapanthus > Agapanthus africanus. The sequence continues at coordinate 421,785,606 of CM057345.1, read as the reverse complement.
GTTTCTTGCACACCCGTTGCACCTAGATGTTGTTTCTTTACACATGTATGGCACATATATGGATTTTGATTTCCGTGCGCACCAGACGCATAGGGTATTCTTATATACCTTTTGGGATTTATTCCTTATAGAGCAGTACGTTTCTATGATATTTTATATTTGTTTTCGTACTGAGCAAGACTAGTCAGAAGACAGTACCTGGATATATTTTGCATGAATTGATAGTTATTGAAGGGATTTCCAAAAAAGGAGCTATAGTCTCAGTATATACCTACGTGTCTGATATGACACGAAACGTTTAAAACAAAGAAACCTTTCTAAATTGTTTTCAAAACGGCGGAACGTACATATTAAACAAAAGATATATACATATATGGTTATTTTCTTACATTAGACGTCCGCCACTGTGCAGTGCTATGCGCATCGCATAGCAACATGAAAGGTTTGGCATGCATTCTTTCAGATATTTTCATGGATAGAATTGATGTCTACATGTATGGTTTTAATATATATCATATTGGTTTTGTCTTGGATTTGACATTTGTGTCTTTACCATGACTCCGATAATTGCGGGATGCTTTACGGAGTTTTGATTTTGAGTTATCTGCTCATTACCCATGCGCATGCATTGCGCTATGATGCGTTTTATGTATTGATGATTTCGGAGCCCCGACGACTTGGACTTTTACAGAAATGTTTTAGTCATTGAGGGGTTTAAATTTAAATTCGGGGACCGAATTTCTTTAAGGGGGGAATATTGTAACACTTCAAAAAAATAAAATATTATTTTTAGGAATTTTTATAATTTAATAATAAAATAATGAATATTTTAATAAGGCGGTATAATTAAATAACGATAAATTAGGGAAAAATTTTGAAAATTTTAGAGATTACTTAAAAGAGGGTGTTTTATGCGAATTATGCAAATTTTATGTTTTTATGATTAATTATATGCTAATTTAGTGTTAATCGCGATTAAAAATCGTTAATCGGATTTTAAGCTTGTTTTGTGCAAAACATGCACCATGGCTTTTTACACTTGTTACATTTTTCCTACATGATTTTGGGTTCATGGCTTTTGTTTTGGGGTTTCTATTGAGGAGAGAAGGAAATTAGAGAAGAAAAGAAAAGAAAAAGGAAAAGAATAGAATATATAGGCATGGGCATGAGAGAGAAAGGTGAGGGGGGTATTTGACCTTGACCATTCTCTTTTTCCTCTCATCTCTCTTCATCATTTTCCTCTCCCTCTCCCCTTGTGCTGCTGCTGCTGCTGCCTCACTCCCTCCCCTCTTCACCTCCCCCAAAACTCCATGATAAACACTTCAAAACTCATACCCCATTTCACAAAAGTGTGCACAAGCTCATGGAGAACACTTTGGACCAAGAAAGGAAAGGTTTTGGAGACTTGGGGCAACTCAAGAAAGTTCTCGAGTTGCCAAATGAGATAATTTCTGCACTCTTGGTATTGTATTTATATTTCCTTAGCACCCATATAAGTTTAGAGGTGTTTATATCGGTTTAGTGACCCTTGAAGTTTTCTTGAGAGGGTTTAGGTTAAATTGAGTTGTGTTGGTGTAATTAAGCCTTAGTGGTGACCTTTAAACCCCCCTAGGTGCTAAGAACCCAGATCCAACACAATACCAAACCTGAAATGAAAAACAGAAACTTTGCATGTCGGTTTGTGAGTGTTTAAGGCGTGCAGGGAAATCTGGAACGAACCGGGGCATTTACGGGATAAACAAACAACTCTAGAGGCCAAATGGGACCAGTATGAGACCCCCTGACCAGACGAGGCCCTAAATCCCTAGCAGAACTGGCCTGGCCGGATTTTCTCCTGATGTGGCCGGGCCCCCTAATGAACTAGGTGCCAAGGTTGCTTCAGTATGTCATATTTACACTATATATCACCCCAGGGTTGTTTGCTTGCCTTGTTTTGACCTTAGTCAAAATCTGGGACCACCTTCTCTAGTTGCTGCTTCGATTTGAGTTATGGTTTTACGTATTTCAATTTCTGGATTTTTGTATTTGTACGTTATCTCGATCATGTGACGTTTGTACGTCTATATCGAGTGATATCGAGTTGATTTGTGAGAGCTAACCATAGGTTCTAACCTATAGGCTTTTAAGCGCATCGTTTTGGTTTTCGTGTGTCGTTTTGGTTTCGATTTGGTCTTAATGCGATACGATACGTGTGACATGTAGGTACCCCCACGATGATTCGGGACGATGAAGAAGATGGTGGCGACATCGACATCGGCAAACAAGATCAAGATGAGTAGATTATATCTACGGGGGAAGTCGGGTGGATGGCGTATAGCACCCCCGCAGTTCGATACTTAGTATACTAGAAATATACTATATGTATATGTATGATAGCGTTATGTGTGACTTGGATATTCTAAGTGTGATTAGGTGTACTATGGATAGATTAGGGTTTAGAAGTAAACTAGTATAGTTTCCTAGTTGCGAACCCTAGATTAGGTTTACACCCACACACACACACATGCTTGCTTGTTATACTATTAACTGGATGATGAGGATAGTGGATGATATTTGGAGATGAGTCGATGAGATTGGGCATAGTGCCATGAGATCGGTGATTTGATATAGTTCGTATTTGGGATACGACATGAGATTTTAGCGGGCCATTGGACGTGTGTTTCACACACGCATTTATATTTAATAGATGGTATCGATTTGTACTAGACTTAGATCAATACCCAGATCATGCGATATGATGATAAGGATACCAGATAATTGATGAGATGAATGTGATATTGACCCATACCCAGCTTTTGGGATGCCGTACGATGATTTACCGTACGAGCTTTATATTGATCATAGATCCGCACTCATGACCCGAGGATGTCATATGATATTGTATCGTACGCAGTACCTTTGATGATGGATCACCGACTATTATATTTATATATATCGACTCAGATTTAGGTGGTTTCCATACCCCTCCTAATTGACTTGTTAGTTAGAGCTGTAGTTTTGCTAGTAGATATTAGGCTAGGACGATGTCATACGTATTTCAAAAACTAACGAATCGGGAGTATATTTAAAGACTGGCAAAGGGATTATCCGGATATTTTCAAAGGACGCACCTTTTCTTAAAAAACACTGTAGCCCTTATTTTACTAAAAACCACGATTCGTCTTATTTCAAGTGGCAAAACTGTATGACATTTTTATATTGATGTAGATTCTTCACTGTTGTGTTTATTAGTCGATTTCTGCATATTCTTGCTATTCGCATCGCATTGCATGTGTAAATGTGTTTATTGTTATATCAAAACCATGCTGTTAGGACACCAGCACCATTATCGATGATGCATATGTTTCACGTACACCTGCTTGCCGGCTCACACACTTCATGATCGATAATTGCCATGTCACTACACTGTAGGACTGTTGCATTCAGGATATGATCCCTTGCATGGCATACTTGGGTACATACATATTATACAACCATACTTGCATACATAAGTATTTGCACATACATAGATGATTCTGGCTTGATTAGAGATTTGGGAACCGCAAGATATATCTTAAAACTGTATTCATTTTAAAGGAGCGGTTTCCCTGAATATGTGCATATTACTATTCCATGTTGCATGATATACTGATATGCTTACATTTCTTCTATATGTCGCATACATCATGCTTTATGATTATACGCATTGAGATATGTTGTTTCCATGATATTTCTGGATTTGGGAACCGTGGGTATTTCAAAAGAGAGTATGTATTATTTTAAAAACCCGTTTACCCTTGATATGATATTTCAGTGCACCTACCATGAGTTTTATCGGTTCTAATGTATATATATACCCCACGCGAGGAGGAGTCGTGAGCCGTGTGCCGGTACATGGTAGGGCCCGGTATGGTACCCCGGGGCAAGAAAGGGATGCTGTGTATACAGACGGTGAGCCTGGCAGAGGGACTACTACCTACCGGTGATATTATTTGGGCTCGGCGGATATCTGGAGGATACCGACCGGATTCGAGAGATGATACGGGCCGATCCGGACTGACGAAGCCCATGGGCCGATCTAGACTGACGGGGCCCGATATATAAGGATTTACGTGCCGATGCTGGGCACAGCTTTCATGATGTTTTCGAGTGTCGATGCTGGACACTCCGGTTCCATGATTTTGATGTGTCGCGAGGGACACATGTTGATTATATTCTCATACTTCCATGCATATGATTTATGATATTTTCATGCATGATGTTTATTGTTATTGGGTGACACGTGGACGATATCCACATACATATAGTTGACATTGATGACATTGATTACATAGTTGAATGATATCCATATACTTATAGACTTCATGATATAGTCGACATTGATCATACCTCATATTTATGATATGTTATTACCTGAGGCACCGGCACGAGCACTTGGCACTACACTCATGTATAGATGTTACATGGCCACCTTATCATGCTTCAGACTTATTCATTTGAGGATATTTTTATTATTGATCGTATTGACCTAGGATTGTGTCATACATACGATTTCTACTCTGTGATGTTTTCTATTCACGAGTTGGCAACTCACCCCCGTTGTGCCACAGTTCTTACAGGTTTTGCCATACAGGTTCCACTGCGGCTTTCTGGCACACTTCTTCCCTTACGGGTGATTTTCTTTGGTAGGTGGGTTCTTTTGCATCAAAACCACCATTATATATGTATTATTCAGTTGTATCTAGAAATTTGTCACGACCCGAAGGTACGGAACGTGACCGGCACTTAAATTACGAAGCATCTAGAGGCGCAACGTAATCTAAGTAAGCCGAAGCCCAGAAATGTAAACCATATAAAAAAAGATGTAATGGAAAACATATAGGAAAACAAGTTTTAAAAACAAGATCAAATTTTCTCAAAAATTTTGGCAGAGTCTCCTTTGTAAAAGCTGGCCCCAAACGGGTACAAACAAGAATAATATATACAAACAATAAAAAGACATCCCAAGCGGGAGCTAGCTCTATGCCAACAGGCGAAAACAACCACACCAAGCACAATAATATACAACGCCAAAGGGCGAGGCTCAAACTCAAAAGAAACCAAATCCACCAGATACCACAATAATACAAGCACGACTCTAAGGTCAAAATAAATAACTGGTCCTTTAAACTTATCAAGTAATACAAGTTTGGTTGATGGAGCTTACTAGATACTAATGAAATAATAAAAGTACAACGGCGATCCTGATACAAGTGAACCAACCTGCCGTGCAAATCATCCTGAATGAAATGATGTACCAGCAAGCTGCTAAGGAAACCTGTACATCGAACCTGTAATAAAATTTGGCACAACGGTGGTGAGTTGCCAACTCGTGAGTAGAAGACATCTGCGAAAAGAAATCGAATGCACGACGCTGTCCTAGGTCATAATAATATACTAATATATTACTAGTCATCTAGTAATGGCAGGGTAATAAACTACGTGTATGTGCAAATGCTCCGTGCTCGTGTCAGTGCCTCAAATAGTAATATGTCATGTGAATGAGTATGCATGCACCTTGAATGTAAAACAATCAATCCTGAAATCTGGATATTTCTGTATAAGAAATCATTAACTTTTATCCTGGTAAAATTTGTATAGAAATCTTAAATATCATCGATGGAATCCATGGAAATCCGTGTCAAGCATCGACACAAAACATGTAAATCTCAAGTCTCAATACTCATAGTCTCAATATCTCATAGTCTCAATATCTCGGGCTCCGTCAGTCTGGATCGACCCATATCATCAAATCTCACGACAACGGTCGGTATCCTCCGGATATCCGCCGCGCCAGACATCACCGGTAAGGTAGTCTTCCCCTGCCAGGCTCATCGTCTACAACTCGATCTTCTTGCCCCGGGGTACCATACCGGGCCCACCATGTACCCGAGACGGTTCATCCACTCCTCGAATCGGGTCTCGAAATCCAACAGAAAACGTGAAATCTCATGGTGGACGACACATATATCACGAGAAAACCGCAACTTATATTTTAAAAAGAGAGGGAGAAAGAGAGAGAAGTTTTTATATATATTCTTGCGGTTTTCCCCAAAATCCAGAAATCTCATAGAAATCCAAAATCCCAAAATCATGAGTAAGTAAATGGTAAGTGTCGGCATAAGCCCCATAATACTGCATGATAACATGAAAATGTGAATGCATGAAATGTCTAAGTAATAAATGCAATGTCTAGATTAACACCTGAGAGTAATCACAATACTATATTGATCTAGCTTTTAGCTGATTCTATCATAAAAGATAATATGTTCTAAAGTGTACGTGACATGGCAATTACCGATGATGTGTGTGAGCCGGCAAATAAGTGTGCGTGGAACATGCGCATCATCGGTAATGGTGCTGGTGTCCTAACAGACAGAATTTCATATTAACTATAGAAACATATGTATGAACATGCAACGTGATGATTACAATCTGAATATAAAGGTAAAATGTGTACTAACCACTCATTTGGAACACACATATCTAACTACAACTATATGACTCGAGCCTAAATTAGTATCTATCTAACCCCCTAAGGAACTAAACTAAAGGAACTAGTCGATAGGAAATAAGAATCCACCTAAGGTCTGAGTCCATATCTGTAATAGTCGGCGATCCAGCCTCAATGTCGTCACGTACGTAGTACGGCTTTCTCGAATCAAGAGCGCTGATCAATCATCATATCTATGCCTCGTATGGTAAAATCCATCGTACGACATTCCAATATCGGGGTACGAGTCAAGTATCACCTACTTACATCATCATTCGTATAATATCATCATCAAAAAATGTCATGATCAAAGGTAATATACTGTAATCGCATACATCCCAATATCTTCAATCATATCTCATTGTCCGCGTACATATACATCGTCAATTGTTCCTCAGAAATATCATGTCATATATATCATATCGTAATATGGTCACACATATAACATATCGTAACTAAGTCACATATATATCATATCGTAATCAAGTCACAGATTACAGTCTGGGTTCTATTCTAGAGTCTCGTATATCTCAATGTCATCATCACCTACTATCGTTTATGTATACATATCCATATTCTCATTTTCCAACGATCCGCTAACATCATAACACGGCTGTATAGCCAATAGATCACGGCATTAAGCCTAGTTATATTGTCTCATCCCCATGTATCATATCACAACCTTATATCACATATACATGTTGTGCATATATATACCAACACACAGTCCTATATATATACACATACACATATACTCCAAGTCGAGTTTCTGTGTGTGCGTGTGTGTATGTCTACCTGAAACCTACGAATTTCCTCCAAGACATTCATCCTCTGGTAAAGTCTATCTAAATCAGGTTAGTCCAACCTAAAGTCTTTAATAGGGTCCTACTCGCCAAGAATCTAAGGTCACGTCCGACTCCCTAATGAAAATAAATAATATTCCTATTCTACGTTTGCGGGGGTGCTAAACGCCATCCACCCGACTTCCCCCATAGATTTACATCTACTCACCTGGTCTTTGTCTGCCGAAGACGATGTCGCCCTCCTCTTCTTCCTCATCCAAAGTCCACATGAGGGGTACCTATACGCAAACATATATAACTTCGTAACTGAATCACGGATAAAATCAAAACGACGCACGAAACGCGCATAGGTTAAAACCTATGACCCGCTCATGCAAAGGAACCAATATCGCTCGATATCGGCGTACAAACGCCGAGTAATCGAGATAAAACACCAACAAACAACTTGTAGTTTCAAAACTCATTATTTATAATATAAAACATGGTTTAAATCATCGAAACCCTAAAAGCGATCAAATCGTCCGATTTCGTAAAAACCTGAAAACGCCAATTTACCGTTTTACTTCAAAACTCGATGTTTAAATGAAACTAATGGTCATAATATTCATTAAACAACATAACTAGATTATAGAAACCATTACTATATTTTTCTCACACCATTTTGTCTTAATTTAAAATTTCCAGTTTGCAAATTAGCCAAAATTAACACTTGTTAAGCAAAAATTCACAATTCCACTACTAAACTTGATTTTGCATATATTAAAGTGTTAAACCACTCCATGAAACCTTAAGAATGAGCTAAATCCCTAATTATATTTTTAATACTACATTTTAAATTAATTTCTAAAACCTAGTTTACCGAAATAGCATATTTATCACATTATATTAACTAACAATTTGAAAGTAATAATTAGATTAGGTCTTTCATTCCTTTAACATGTTAATATTCTCATTAAAACCACAATATAATGATAAAAACCTTAATTAGAATTTTAACACGCCAATATATATAATTTATAAAAATCTAGTTAGCAAAATTGCTTAATTTAAACAATTTTGAATGCACAAATTATAATACATCAACCATGCTAGATTTTTCCCTTCTAAAAATTTTAAGCTATTTATTATAACCCCACTTAATTAATAAAAATCCTAACTTGATTTTAGAAACCCTATCTTGAATTTTAAACTTGCAAATAGAATTAATTAAGAAAATCTAAATATGCTAAATAAAAGCATTTAACAATAATTAATCATAAGAATAAAAATTATACCTTCAAAGAATGAGATCCAAACATGAAAATATGCTTCCAAAATAATGGTTTCCAACTCCAAATTCCATGCTAAATAGGTCAAAGGAAAATGGTAGAGGTTGAATGTTGATTTTTAAGGTTTATTTTTGGAATTTTTGATGAATTTTGATGATTTTTACTGCAAAAATGATGGGGGGGGGGAAATTTTGGGGCTGCCCATGGAGGTGAGGCCGGCCATGAGGTGAGTAAAAGAGAGGAAGAAGGAATGAAGAATAGTGTAGAATATTCTCCAAAGAAATACACCTTTTATGTCTTTTCATAAATTTCTTTATTTTCTTAATTTTCTTAATTCAATTCATCATAGAAAACTCTAGAATTTTAAAGACAATTCAATAAGAGTTTAGCATGCTAAAAACCTAATTCTAATATGTCATGGTTCACTTTTAAAAAATAAACCCATTGCAAATTGTAATTTACACTAATTTAATGTATATTTAAAAGCTTATGTTAATATTTAAAATAATTAATTTAGGAAAAATATTTAATTAAACTAAAAATTTATAAGTGACTAAATAAACACCATTTACTAGTAATTATATAATTAAAATAGGTATTTTTTAAATTTATAATGAAAAATAATTACGGTTTAGTTTTACGAAAAATACGTTTTATTTTACCGAAAATAAGAAAATTCACTTAAAGGATTTTATTTATTTAATTATTTATTTATTTATTTTTAAAATGTTACAAAATTCCATCAACCAAATATGTATATTGTTTCAGATTTAGAAAACCAGTTGTGTACTATTTCGACCTTAGAGTCACGCGTTGTAGTATTATGGTTTTCATGCTGATTTTGAGTTTCCTTTTTGAGTTTTGATCCTCGCCCTTTGGCGTTGTATATTATATTGCTTGCGTGGTTATGACGGTCGATTGACGAAGTGCTAGCTCCTGCTTGGGGATGCCTTTTATCATTGTATATACATTATTCTTGTTGTACCCCGTTCGGGGCCAGTATTTACAAAGGAAACTCTGCCGAAATTTTCAGGAAAGACTAGAGGTTTTAAAAATGCATATTCGGCTTACTTATTTAAAAACCTTGCTTTTAAACATGTTTTCTTACTTCTTAAAAAAAATTAGTTTTCTTTACTTACTCTTTAAAATGGTTTTAGATTTCTGGGATTTTGGCTTACTTGAATTAGATGAGGTCCTATAGACATCATATGATTCAAGGGCCAGTCACGTGTTATTTCGGGATGTGACACTGTCACTAATGGTACAATACCATATAGGTATATAGGTAACTATCATGTAGGCATGTCAAGGCATATGTGTAAGCATGTAGGTATATAGGTATGCTATATGTCATATGCATAATGGAATATGTATCAATGTCTCAATGTTCCTAAGCATACAATATCACGTATGTATAGGTGTCAACTATATCTCGTATGTATATGGGTTGTGCATGTCATAGCAATTATCAAAGGTGTGTGTGGTATACAATCAGTGCTCGTGCAACATGAGCCGTCAATAATAGTGCAGTGTCCAATGGGTACAAGTCCAAGCACAACAAGTAATAATACGCAATGAAGTTTATGCGCAAACTCCATATGTGCAATATGAATATGCGACTAATATCATATCATATCTAGTCCTGACGCATAACTCCATGCGGGCGATTCCCCTGTAGATGTTAAATCTACTCACAGATGATCCTGGGGCTAAGTAAAGCCAACCACTCGCTTTCCGTTCATCGCAACGTCCAAAGTCCCCGCCTGCGTCCTTAAGATCATAAAACAACAATAACAAGTGTATATTAGCAATCGACCAATAACACGTACAAACTACGTTTGACCGACGCACCAACTCCAAACATACTCTCAAGTGTTCGTCTAGTGGGTAACGTGCGTAGCGACACTACGAAACCAACTCAAGAGCAAAAGCTACAAAAAGACACGAACCATGTCGGATAACGTAATGCGCGTAGTCGTAACACTAGAAACTAGCCAAGTGTTCCCAGATTTTGTATACAGTAAAAACCTAAACATCAAACAGGACCAAACACACCAAAACCAAAGCAGACAGCTACCTTGAAAAACCAAAACCCAAACTCCTCAAGGAGGCCGATGTCGCCTGATTTCCTCACTGTGTCGCCGGCCAAATTCGAGCAATAGGGGTTCGTGCATCAGGTGAAAGTTTAGGGTCTCTGGTACAACACAACTACACTGCTAGATTTTCTAGTATACACTCTGGGTCACAGCAGATCACAGATATCACAAAATGACACTAAAAATACGATATATGCATGAAACTTTACTTTAAGCGTTCTAAACTGAAACGTATAAGCTACGCAACACTAAAAAGACCTACTTAATAGTTAGAGATCATTACATAACCACACAAGCTCAAAGATCCTAGCTTTCAAGCTCCAAGGCATCCAAGAGGCAAAACAAAGTTTGTGAAGTGATTTGGGTGATGTTTTGAAGAAGAAGATTAGTGTAAGTTTTGTGGTGAATGAGTAAGTGTTCAGTTGAGATGAAGAGAGATGAAGATAAATGAGAAAGAGATGAAGTGAGAGAGAATGAGAGAGGGTGAGATGAAAAGAGAAAGAGAGGTGAGGATAAGGGTGAGTGCACCATTGCATTAACTCTCTCATTAATGCAAACCATGCCCTCACATGAGTCACCATGCTACCTCCTCTCCAATCCAAAACACAAAGAAATATCTCTCCACAAAAATCTAGAGGTTTAGGGTTAAAGCAAAGTAAGGATTAGGATTAGGATTAGGTTAAGTTGTCATGGTCACAAAACTAGATTAACACAAAAATACCCTCACATTAACATGCACATATGCGTGCAAGCCATAACAAATAATAATAAATTATTAATTAAATGTTATAAAATGTGAGGTAACCGAATTGGTAAACTTTTTACAGAAAACTCGCATTTTCGCTTAATTATCACTAATCGCATTCCTAAGGTGTTACACTTGGCGAAGATCAAAACACATAGGATGAATACTAATAGATACCTATCTGAAATGACGGAAGGCTATGGCTGGTTTTGGCGAAAACCGTTAACGTAATGAACTTGATATAGTCGAAGGAACCGAATAGCTTTTGAAAAGGGAGTGGTTTAAGCTTCGCTTTTAAAAATTGCTTTTTGAAGAAAACCGGCTAGTTTTGTAATTGTTCAAACGACATCAGATTTTAGATTTATTCAATTGCATTAATCAATATTAATGTGATCCCATCAATTAACCTTATCATTGCTGAAAGGAAACGAAAATAGAACGTACGCTTATGCCATCCGCATTCGCCACGGAGCACCGTCATGCTCCGTTAGGTTACTTAACTAACGGTAGTGCGGGGGCTGGACTAGCGCGGGTGTAAAACATAAGCAAGATTTATTATATATATATATAATATATATATATAGCTATTCATCTCATGAAATAATAAGCATTCCAGATCACAGAAACACAGATGAATATATTGGATATATTAGAATTTTCGTGTTTTGTTTGAGCCTATAACGAAACACGGATTCCTCGGTCGTGATGAATAGCCAAACACTACCCTAGACCCCTACGGGTGCAGAAAACTACCTGCCAAATTCCCGAAGTGAAGCAACCTCCCTGAATGAAATGAGTAGGCCACCCGGCAATTCAAGAACCCGGTAGTTTGTGCACTCCACCTTGGGTCTATCCTAGGTGCAAGAAAAAGTAAATGAAATAATACAACCGTGGCTACAAGCTCAACTCGGATATGCCCCGCAAAAATAATATTACATCAATTTACAAATTTACACGAATGAAAGAAAAAACACCTTTCTTGTTGGGATCCTTAACACCCACACGGTGTTTACTAAGGCATCGAACATGCCATTTCAAAATTTTCTTAAGAGCTAAAGAACCCGAACGAGGATCGAACTAGAGACTTAGGGTTTTCAAGATTGTAAACTCTTTACAAACTAAAGGAAAGAAGGAATACAACCTTTGTGGACCGGTCCTTCACTTCCATAGCTCCGTGTAGTAGTCCCTTCGCTGCGATCACGAACTCCCGGACTCTAGAAAGGCTCCACAAGATATACGGAACAAGCTTGCATCGAAGTCTTCGAGGCCGAAGATGATCTACGTCGAGGAGACACTAGCTCATGCTATCTCTTCACTAATGGTGAGATTAGTGAAGCAAACACCCTAAATTAAATGGCAAGTAGTAGAGGATGATGAAGTAGGAAGTTTGCTCACTTTAGTTTTATTTTTCTCACAATAAATGATCACATAGGAAAAGCAAGCAAGCTTTTTCTCTTGAGGAAGAAGAAGTGATGAAGAAAATGAATGAGAGAGTGAGATTAGAATTGCAACCATGGGTGAGTTAGTGTCATGCCTAACTCAGGTAGAGAATAAACCATAGCTATGAGTTAAGGATTGGGTTAAGAAATATCTTAAGGAATGACAAAAGAGTGGACTTGGTCAATGTTTTCTACAAGCTTCTCCAAGCTTCAACCATGACTCATTCCAAATCTTTTGTGAATTACTTAATGATAAATAAAACCCAAACATAAACCCTAGCATGGTATAAGTCTCATACATTCATGTTGCAAGTGTAACCTAGCATGACACAAAAATATATATCACATATATATTTTGTGTACAAAAAGAAAATAATACAATTAACATATATCACATATATATCAATGTACCATCAAGTGAGAAAAAGTAATACTTAAGTGAGCTAATATTAGTTAATGTAATGTAATATATCAAATATATAATTATACATTAAATTATTAAATCAACACTTGATTTAATAATACGGCTATAATATGTATAACCGACTAATATCATTTGAATCAAGTTATCGAATCAACACTTGATCCGATAACCCGGCTATATCATATATAACCGACCGATATCACATATCGCGAGAATGGAATGCGGTATCACATAACCGCATTAATCTCGGTCCCGCACATATCACATATGTGCTCCTACTCCGTTTCGGATGAACCAGGAAACCTCTGTGTAGGACTCTAAAGACTCGCCAATACGGCAGCAGTAGGTGATGATCATATCAAACACCCACAAACCGCAAGCGGTCTGCTAAATGTAACGGCCACCCGGGTATTGAGCGATCAGAAGATCAACAAGAAAGTCTGCTATAACTCCTGCGAATCCAATTAGTAACACTACCGTACAGTCCGGTCTCTTCGTCTGATATGTCGCATATCACAGCCTGGGGGTGGTATAACGTCAGACCCCAATAGCCTGATAAGTCATGTCGATACAAGGTCCATAACGGTTCGAGAAACTACTAATAACACTTACCAGTAAATCTCAGCAACCCTGGCCAGGGATTTCCTGTTATGGCCAATCGATCATAGTGCAACATCAACTCCCAATATCGGGAGAGACGAAACCCCTCCTATTGCTCATCGCCTCCATGTAACTCGGGACTGTACCCAAAAACCACCTTTTTGCACGATCTCTTGACCGTGGTATGGTGGAAATCAAAGCACAGTAGGAATCACACAAGACTCTATGACGAACTCGGGTCTACAAACTAACCTGTACCAATGTCACCAGAGAACTGCTATCCGATGATAGGTATAATACCATCTAGGAGTTCTCGGTGAGTCCGTCCAGTGTACCCAGTCTTGACTGAGCACCCGTATACCTTCTCTGATGTCAAACACCAATGGATGTGGGATCATCCATTGTCTATCATATAGGTCAAGAAGCGCATACGCTAGTCTACTATGGAGTATCGATGCCATGTCTCGATACTCCTACGACTAGGAACATTTGAAGGATGTACTTATCGACTACTCTGTCCCTACTAGTATGATCTGCATCATAATCCTAGTAGTCAAGTACTAATCCTAAGGGCTTTATCAACATATAATAGAGAGACAATAAGTGTATATGTTAAGATAAAGAGCAACCGGATAGCATACTATCATGTCGAGCAAGAAAGTCCTCCCTATATATGTTCAAGCATCTACTACAATATACATCACATGTACAGTAATGGGGTCTAGGGCATACATATAACTAACAATCTCCCACTTGCATTAAGGCCATCTGTTGTAGTATCCAATACCCAACAATTTAGCAGTGGTTGTAGTATGCCATACTCAACCATCCTATAGAAGTCTCTCTAGGGGTAAGGCCTTTGTGAGTGAATCCGCTGTGTTGTCTCAAAATCTACTCTCCTTACGTCGATCCCTTGGAGATCAACCATCTCCCTGATCAGGTGATACTTGCCTCATAATATGTCTGGAACGCTGATAGGACCTTCGTTCCTAGGCCAAAACCACAACTCCATTGTTGTCACAATAACAGTTATTGGACGCTCAATAGTAAGAACCTTGTTCATCTCATGAACAAGAAATGCCCAGACAGCCACTTTGGCAGCATCATTGGTAGCAATGTATTCAGCCTTTATCGTCTAGTATGTCACGGTATCTAGCTTGGAACTCTTACAACATACCGTCCCTCCACTAAGGGAAAAACAATGCCTGTGACTGACTTTTAGTCAACCTTATCACTCTGGAAGCTGGAACCAAGAACTTTCTTTTAGTGCTTCTCAAGTACTTAAGAATGTCCTCCACAGCTTTCCAGTGATTCTCCCATGATCCGATTGATTCCTGATCACTACACCAAGTGAGTCATCTATATCTGGTCTGGTACATAACATCGCATACATGATAGAGCCTACTACCGAAGTATAGGGTATCCCTTGCACGTGAGTGATCCATGAGTAAGTGGGCGAACCACCACGCTTAGAATCCTCTATACTAAAACCTCTTTAGTATGGTGCTAATGTACCTGGATTTGGGACACTCCCAATATCCATTTAGATCTATCACCATAGATCATAATCCACTAGATGTAGTAGGAATCATCCAAATCTTATATTGAAAATCCCCGTGATAAGAGGAGCTTGACCGAGTGTAGCATAGGAAACCATTTCCTATCAAGAGTATGTCATCTACGTACAATACGTAGAAGACAACCTTACTCTCTACAACCTTCTTATATATACAAGGTTTATCTACCATTTTGATGAAGTCAAACTCTTTGACTGCCACATCAAAACAGATGTTCCAACTCCGTGATGCCTGCTTTAACCCATAAAGCAACTTGCACACGTTTCCGCTGCTCCCACTGTCTACGAAGCCCTCTGGCTGTATACTTATAGACGCTCTCTTCTAAATCACTATTTAGAAAAGCAGTCATGACATACAACCGCCAGATATCATAGTCATGGTATGTATCAATGGCAAGTAGGATCCGGATGTACTTAAGCATAGGAAATAGAAAAGGTTTCATCATTATCCACACCTGGTCAATGACGAGAACCTTTTGCAACAAGTCTTAGCTTTGAAAGTCTCAACCTTTCCATGTACACCAAGTAATCTTCTCAAGATATACTTGCTCCTGATGGGGATTTAACCCTTCAGATAAAGTAACCAAATTCCGTACTTTGTTGGTGTATATGGATTCCATCTCAGATTGCTTAGCATCCAGCCATTCTTACAGAGTCCCCACTCCTGATGGCCTGCCTGAACCCGGTTGGGCCATCATCTCATGATGCAATCCTCGCTCCCACTGTCACCGAGAATACCGCAGTATCTCTCAAGTGGATGAAGAACCCTACCAGATTTGCGAAGATGCTGAGGTTCGTTGGAGACTATTGAATCCTTTGGTTTCACCAAATCATCAGCTGTTAGTTTATCAAGTTGGAACACCTTCCAGTTCTACCTCATGACCACTAATTTCTTCACAAGAAAGTCCTTTTCTAAAAAGGTGGTATGCTGAGAAACAAAACACCTTTTGCTCCTCAGTGTGGTAGAAGATATTCCCTCACGAATGTTCGGGATATCTTAACAAACTTACACAGAACTGACCTTACCTCGAGCTTATCCGGATTTTTCTTTTCAACATTGGCCGAACAACCCCATATCTTAACTCGTTTAAGACATGGTCTCTTCCCATTCCATATCTCATATGTAGTGGTAGGCCCTGATTTGGATGGAAGCACATTCAATAGGTATGCAGCTTCTCAAGTGCATAACACCTAAAAGAAAACAGGTAACTCAGCAGTACTCGTCATAGAGCGCATCATATCTCATAGGGTGTGATACCTCCACCCCGATACACCATTGTTTTGTGGTGTACTCGAAGGAGTAAGCTGAGAGAGAATCACATTCTCCTTTTATAAAAGTCCAGGATCTCCATGCTCAAGTATTCTCCTCCTCGATCACATCGAAGGACTTAATACTTCTACCCGTCTAGTTCTTAAACTTCAAGCTTATATTTCTTGAATTTCTCAAAAGTTTCAGACTTGTGTTTCAACAGGAACATATATCCAGAGATGATCAATGAATATAATGAAGTACCAAGAACTAACCTTGGCATTTGTAGACATAGGACCGTATACATCATCATGTATGCATCCTAAGACGTCAATAACTCTTTCTCTGTTTCCAGTAAACGGAGTATTGGTCATTTTACCTTTGAGACAAGACTGGAAAGTAGCATAAGAAGAAAATTCGAACGGATTCTAATATTCATCCTTAATGTAACTTTAGCTAGTCGTGTCGCATTGATATGACCTAGTCTACAATGCCATAAGAAGGATTCGTTCATTTTTGAACTACTCCTCTTTTGTGTGTTCTAAATACTTTGAACTGTGGTTTGATTTAGAACGTATATGCTATTATATAACGTGCCTGATCAAATCAACTTTTGATTCAGGAAAATGTTCACAACATTATCCTCCAATAAAGAATTATATCCTTCTTTAACTTAATAAAGAAACCGATGTAATGTTGTATATCAGGTTCGGTATGTAATAACATTCGTTCAGAATCAATGTATTTAATACATGGTGATATCTGCCAACAGACTTGGCTGCAACACTTGCACCATTCTCTACACTTAGAGATATATCACCCATTCCCAGTTCTCTACCTATCTGTAGCCCATGTAACATATTACATATGCGGGATCCTGATCCGGTATCACATACCTAGGACGTAGAGGATACTGAGAAACAGTTCTTGGTAATGAACACGCCTGAAGAAGATGGTTCAACGTGCACTTTCTTCGATTGGGTGGCATGGGAATCCGGATGTTCCCCTATTTCCTGCTCGGACTTATAACAATTATAAGATAGAGAGGAACCAACGTTCCCTAGCTCAGTATAATAAGCAGGTTCGGTCAATGCATCCATATTATTATCTTGATTAAGGCGTGACATGGTCGCCACCAGGAGAGAGAGAGAAGAAAACACTTTGCGTGCGCTCTTGCAAGATTAAATTGGTTATTAGTTTATCTAATCAGGATGGCTCCCACTGTTTTAGTCAAATCTTCCTTCAAACTCTAAAAGGAAAGACTAGCCGGGATTAATTACACCCTACAAGTTCGCCAATCTTTCAGCCAGGCCAGTGCCGGTACTTTGAGGGAGGTTCCCCGTGCTTTCACATGGACCTAATTAAAATAAACCTCATTTTTTCAGGGGCGTAACCCCATTAACACCTTTCTAAACACCTACTTGATCGGCTATTTATAATGTGTAAAACTCTCCCACGAGTAACTCTTACTCGTAGTGGGTATCGGGATCCAACTATCTCATAGAAGGTATGCAATCTCATTGCAAATTTCAACACTTGAAATTCCCGATAATATTTTGCCCCTAGCAACTTATGACCTTGGCTAAGGTCAACAAATCATAAGCGCTAGCTAAGTTCAACCCGTCATTTCTTGATTGAACTAAACCCACCCACACGACCCTTGGCTAAGGTCAACAAAGCCGTACGACCACCCTAACTCAATCGCATCATATACTGCAGATAAGCACTAATTAGCTACCGCACACTACGCCTTGGCTAAGGTCAACAAACGTAGCACGAATACTAAATAGTACTTATCTGAAATGACGGAGGGCTAAGACAGGTTTTTAAGAAAACCATTTGTGTAATGAACTTGATATCGTTGTAGAATCGAGTGATTTTGAAAAGAATGTTTTTGAGGTTTTTACTAGTTTTGCTAAAGAGATCACTCCCGGTGAAGGGATCTCGGCTCTTTCCTTATCGAATAAGGTGTAGGATATTTCACAAATACCACTATGCAAAGCAAAAACTATAAAAGCAATCAAAAGACAAACCGAGTGGGTTGTAGCATCTGCTAGTTTCGCTAAAGAGATCACTCCCGGTGAAGGGATCTCGGCTCTTTCCTTATCGAATAAGGTGCTGGATATTCTATAAGGAATACCGCTATGCAAAGCAAGAACTAGAGCTACCATTTTTTAAAACAAGATTCTGCAACATTTTTAGGTTTCTTTTTCTTTCATTAATCTCATTAATGAAGTCCCATCTGTTATGCTTCCTAAGCAACACATAAGAAACGAAAGCAGCAATATTTATTATATCTCATATATATAATATAGGCATTCATCTCAGAACATATCAAGTGATCACATCACAGAATATCAGCAGCAGAAGAACATATATGAAATATTAGATATACTAGGAATTCCATGTTTTATTTAAGCCAGTAAAAATGCGGATTCCACGGTCATGATGAATAGCCAAACCCACATCCCTAGACCCCTACGAGAGTGGCAAGCAACTCTACCAATTCTAGAGTTAGGAGACCCGGTCTCAACTCCTTAAGATGGTCTCCCATTGGACCCTAGAACTCGGTTACTTGTGCTCCACGCCTTGGGTCTATCCTAATGCGGAAAAGTAAATAATATACATCAATGGTGAAATCATCCTCAACCCGGAAGTGCCCCAATAAAAGAATATTACATACAATGAATTTTACATGAATGAAAATAAAAACGATCATCTCACATATAACCCCCGGCTATTCAAAACACGATGATCCAATATAACATATCACAACAACACATAACATCACATGTCATCAACGTAAGTAAATATGCGTATCCCAGTTGTTGCTGACATATAGCACCGATACCGGCAATACACCACATATTACACTTACGGTCGCAGAAAAGAAAATGAAAAACTACAACAGTTGGAATCCGCAACCACCTTAGATATCATAAACCCAATATATCATATACATTGGATTTCAGGCCTAACCAAATGATATTCTTAGACATCGCATGCCTAACAATTATAAACCCCGCATTTTAGTCTCGATATTGAAAACACTTTCCAATAACCTATCGAGTAATTGAACAAGATTCCCAATAACCTGATCGAATGCTCGTCGGAAACTTTAGTAGACGGCCGCACCCCCCGATGCCGTCGACGAAGTGCACCAAGGCGGAACACCGCGTCCGCGAGCACCCAAATGGATGCTTTTGGTGACGGGGTTCTCCTACAGTCACTTGGTCGGGGCTATGGGGCGTAGCTATCTAGTAAGGTTATCCGGCGAGTATCCGCGTACACTACGTAATTGCGACGGACTTTTGATCCACATCAAAATTCCGTGGCAACCGATCAAATGAGACTAAACTGCTAGATTTATAAAATTCAAACTAGTTATCACATAACTTAATTATAGTGGATTCCAAATATTGTATCACAATCAAAGAAAGCTAGGCGACGTTAAATATTTTGATCGAATCAACGAATTCCCAAAATTCCCAGATAGCTCAACACTTAAGCAGAATTAAAAATGCCCAGAAGCATGCCCCAGTACGTACGGACCAACAGCTGAAGGGCCCGACCCAAGCCTCTTAAGTGGCGCCGTGGATCCGCCGCCAAAACCATGTTTTAGCCGCGGATCCGCGGTCACTTAGACGAGTTAGGTTTTCGTTCTTCAGGTGTGTCCATAGAATTACCTGCATGATTTACTGAATATTTTTAACATGAAAATTTTCAACTTTTTGAAAAATTTCCATAAAGTGGGAAAATTATGGTTTTCGGAGTTCGATCGTACTTTTAATTTTGCCTACGCAATGCCTAATGCTCTAGCTAGGCTCTGATACCACTGTTGGGATCCTTAGCACCCTCACGGTGTTTACTGGGGCATCGAACATGCCATTTCAAAATTTTCTAGAGAGCTAAAGAACCCGAACGAGGATCGAACTAGAGACTTAGGGTTTTCAAGATTGTAAACTCTTTACAAACTAAAGGGAAGAAGGAATACAACCTTTGTAGACCGATCCTTCACTTCAATAGATCCGTGTAGTAGTCCTTTCGCTGCGATCACGAACTCCCGGACTCTAGAGAGGCTCCACAAGATGTACGGAACAAGCTTGCATCGAAGTCTTCGAGGCCGAAGATGATCTACGTCAAGGAGACACTAGCTCATGCTATCTCTTCACTAATGGTAAGATTAGTGAAGCAAGCACCATAAACTAAATGGCAAGTACTAGAGGATGATGAAGTAGGAAGTGGGCTCACTTTAGTTTTATTTTTCTCACAATAAATCATCACTTAGAAAAAGCTAGCAAGCTTTTTCTCTTGAGGAAGAAGAAGTGATGAAGAAAATGAATGAGAGAGTGAGGTTTGAATTGCAACCATGGGTGAGTTAGTGTCATGCCTAACTCATGTAGAAAATAAACCATAGCTATGAGTTAAGGGTTGGGTTAAGAAATATCTTAAGGAATGACAACAGAGTGGACTTGGTCAATGTTTTCTACAAGCTTCTCCAAGCTTCAACCATGACTCATTCCAAATCTTTTGTGAATTACTTAATGATAAATAAAACCCAAAAATAAACCCTAGCATGGTATAAGTCTCATACATTCATGTTGCAAGTGTAACCTAGCATGACACAACAATATATATCACATATATATTTTGTGTACAAAAAGAAAATAATACAATTAACATATATCATATATATATCAATGTATCATCAAGTGAGAAAAAGTAATACTTAAGTGAGCTAATATTAGTTAATGTAATGTAATATATCAAATATATAATTATACATTAAATTATTAAATCAACACTTGATTTAATAATCAGGCTATAGTGTGTATAACCGACTAATATCATTTGAATCAACTTATCGAATCAACACTTGATCCGATAGCCTGGCTATATCATATATAACCGACCGATATCACATATCGCAAGAATGGAATGCGGTATCACATACTCGCATTAATCTCACTCTCGCATATATCACATATGTGCTCCTACTCCGTTTCGCATGAACCAGGAAACCTCTGTGTAGGACTCTAAAGACTCGACAATACGCCGGCAGTAGGTGATGATTATATCAAACACCCACAAGCCGCAAGTGGTCTGCTAAACGTAACGGCCACCCGGGTATTGAGCGATCAGAAGATCAACAAGCAAGCCTGCTATAACTCCTGCGAATCCAATCAGTAACACTACCATACAGTCCGGTCTTTTCGTCTTATATGTCGCATATCAACAGTCTGGGGGTGGTATAACGTCAGACCCTAATAGCCTGATAAGTCATACCGATGCAAGGTCCATAACGGTTCGAGAAACTACTGATAACACTTACCAGTAAATCTCAGCAACCCTGGCCATGGATTCCTGTTATGACCAATCGAGCATAGCGCAACATCAACTCCCTATACCGGGAGAGACGAAACCCCTCCTGTCGCTCATTGCCTCCATGTGACTCGGGACTGTACCCAAAAGCCACCGTTTTGCACGATCTTTTGACCGTGGTATGGTGGAAATCAAAGCATAGTGGGAATCACACAAGACTCTATGACGATCTCGGGTCTACAGACTAATCTGTACCAGTGTCACCAGAGAACTGCTATCCGACGATAGGTATAATACCATCTAGGAGTTCTCGGCGAGTCCGTCCAGTGTACCCAGTCTCCACTGAGCACCCGTATACCTTCTCTGATGTCAAACACCAATGAATGTGGGATCATCCATCGCCCATCATATAGGTCAAGAAGCGCATACGCCAGTCTACTCTAGAGTATCGATGCCCTGTCTCGATACTCCCACGATTAGGAATATTTGAAAGATGTACTTATCAACTACCCTTGTTGGGTTACGGCAGCGCCCCGGCCGTCTTTTCGAGGCCAAATGCGGAATAAAAACTTTTCAAAACTTGGCGCTACCATAACCAAAAAACCCGGATAGTTCCATTAACCGTTAACTAGCTAACTACAAAGAAGTTAGAATGGCTATACCGATCGATCCGTGTCCTTCGGTCTTTTGCCACCATCCTTAGCTCCTCGCGGCATCTCCGATCTCGCTTGATCTCTGGTCTCCTCGTCGAAAAGGCGCAACGTCAAGAAGTCTTTTTACGGGCTCCCGCTTCAAACTGAAGCAACTCGGACATGAAGTTTGCTAGTCGACATGTCCAAGATGAAGTAGAGAATGTGTGTGATAACTTTGTCTCTAAACATCCATTGATTCTCAACACATGAGATTGTATGGATGGAGGTTGAAGACGAAGCCATGGTGGAAGATGTGAGCTAGAGAAGAAGATGAAGATCAAGAGATTGCTTGCTTATTGTGTTGTATGAAAAATGAGAGAGCACTAGAATAAAATCTCAAGAGCAAACTCAAGCCTAGTGGCTGTCCTCTCTCTCTCTCTCCTCATATCATTTCAACACAATAATCAATCAAAAAAGATGACATTGCACAAAAAATAAGACCATGAGTCATCATCTATGCATATGCCTCATTTAATGCCCTTCATCATGATTTCCACTTACAATTTCCACCACTAAACATTTAAACCAAAATGTTTAATCCAAAAAGAGAATGGCAACATCTAAGGTAAACTCGTGATGGATTACAAGGATACCCCTCACCTGTATATACATACCTGGAACCGCATTCTGACTGAATGCGAATGCAATGAGACGAAAGTAATCCAACAAATCTAATACTAGGATCCGGTTTAAACCAAAGCCCACTAGTATGATCCGTCTGATCTTGATCCGTGCACAAGTGCACATATATGATCGAACCCTGCCATAAAACCATACGGCCTCTACAATGTTTCGCCCGAACCTTAGGAAACTATCTGTGGGGGACTCTAAAGACTCGTCAATACGCTGGCAGTGGGTTTAACCATAAGCACGTTAGTGGTACTAGCTGTACGTAACGGCTACCCAGGTATTGAGCAAAAGAGAGGCCGATGAGCGAACTCATCCTGAAACCCGACTGAGCCTGTCAGTGACAATATCCATACAGTCCGGTCTGTTCGTCTATGAGTATCGCATATCGGGTCTAGGGGGTGGATAAAGTCAAACCCCTAACAACGCAATAATTCGTGTCGATATGAAACCCATCACCACCTGAGAAACTATCGATCCTAGATCGGTAATTCTAGACTACCTAAGCCAAGGTTTTCTGGTGATGGCCACCCATGCACTGTGCGACATCAACCCCCAATACCTGGAGAGACGAATCCCCGACGATCCGCTCACTGCCTCCATGTGGCTTGGGATTGTACCCATTTAAAACCTGTTTGCACGATTCCTTTGAGCCGTGGTAGGGTAGTAATCAAAGCACAGTGGGAACTCACACGAGACAAATGACGATTTCAGGTTGACAGACTAACCTGTACACATGTTACCTGGGAACTGCTATCTGACAATAGGTATAATACCAACTAGCAGGTTCCCGGCGAGTCCGTCCAGTGTACTCATAACCCAATGAGCACCTGTATACTATCTTAGGTGAACAGACTAACACCAATGGCTTATGAGACCTGGCCACCGCCCCTCGTCGGGGTCTCGATTAGTATACACTAGTCTACACTGGAGTATCGATACCCAGTCTCGACACTCCCACGACTAGGGACATATAAGGATGTGCTTATAGACCCCCAGCTCCCACGTATATGATAGCCATCATAATGCTGGTAGTCAAGCAAGAATCCTATGGGTGTAACATCACAGAAAATATAAAATATTATTTTTGGAATTTAATATTAAAATAATATTTTTCCCGAAAACTGCCCGATTTGCGAAATTGGGGTTTTCGAAAAAAGGTATAAGTATATACCAATAATTATGAAATAAATAAAAATTAAAATGATTTATTCATTTAAATATATAATTAAAGGATTTGGCATTTTTAAAATTTATTATATGCAATTTTGATAAAAACCCGATTAGTGCACTGCTAATCGCGATTAAGCGAAATCCGCATTTCTACAGCTTTTCATGATTAGTGCACCATGTCATGTTTCATTTGGTTACATATTGTTTCATTTATGGTTTTATATGGGTGTATGTGTTTATTTTGGTGAGAAAAAGAAATGATAAAAAGGAAAAGTCAAAGGGGACATAATGATGGGGTAGGTATACTAGTGATGAGAGAGAGTGTGTGTGAATTATGGTGAGAGGGGGAGGGAGCTGCTGCCCTTTTGATTACGCCGTCTTCTTTTCTCATCTTCCTCTTCATCTCCCTCAAGCCACAACCCTCCACTAAAACCCCTAGATCTATCTCCTAACAATCCCCAAAACCCTACACACCCTTCACAAATATTAATCCCCTCTTCAACCTCTATACATGGGACCAAGAAAAATTCAGTTTTGGTTATCTTAGGGATTCATGGGTGCTATATGAGGTAATCCCTTCACTAATTGCGTAGTTTTTCATTTACTTTAGTATTCATATGTGTTTAGATGTGATATTGTGAAGATTAGTGTACATTGGGAAACCCTAGTGAAGGTTTGAGTATTGTTTGAAATTGGGTGATACCTAGTGGCTGTTAACTAGACTTGTGTGTTGTTTATCGACATGGACCAGAGCGGAGAAAACCTAAAACACGGATTTAGAAACCCCGACATCGGATAAATGTGTGATTTTAGAGGGTATTTTGTAATCTGGAGCAACCCGGGGACACTAGAAATGATTTTGGGTTTACTGAGAGTCGTGCAGGCACCCAGGGTTACAACAGAGACCCGAGACCCCAACTCCACCAAATGGCCGCAGATTTATCCATTCTGGCCACAATTTGCAGCCAGAGCAGGGAAATAGGTTTCCAGATTTGGTCCATGGCTCTTGTTGCACTAAATTAGACCCCTCCTATATGCAGTTTTGGCTAATTGTCACCTGGGGAAAATCTGGGAGCATTTTGGTGTGTTTTAGGCTATGTTTTCCGTATTTTGAAAATACAATTTCTTGACATTTGGATTTGTATTCGGTTGTTGGATGTTTGTACATCAACAACAGGGGTTGTTTGATTGTTTTTGCACGTTTGGGCCACAGGTTCTAACCTATGAGCACACCGTGCGCCATATCGGTTTTCCGGATTCGATTTTAATACGCATTGCGACTATTGATTATTGTAGATACCTTCGCGTGGATTCCTAGGCGACAGAGCGTGGCGTCATCGACTTCGGCAAGCAAGAAGGAAACTGAGTAGATCTATATCTACCGGAGAAGTCAGGTGGATGGCGTATAGCACCCCCGCAAACTTTTGATGGAAAACCGATTTATAGAATATGGTTAGGAAACCTTGATTAGGAAACTAGGGTTAGAATGAGATAGCTACGAAACCATATTAGAAACTAGAGGATAGTTAGAATGATACGTTACGACTATCATAGGATGTCGTTTAGCGATATTACCGTTTAGGGTACTGTAGGAATAGATAGTCGATGTAGATGCGTCATCCGAACCATACCTTTTCCTAAATCGAAGAATCGTATGTACCTTTTAAGTATATACCTTGAGGGATGATACGGATTTTCAAATGATATCTCTTTCTTAAAAACACCGTAACCCTTATTTTCAAAACTACGATTCGCTTCTTTAAAAATCCGATTGTATGGTTCAGATGTGTAGGTTAGATTAGATACTTATACTTGTAGTGATTGAATGTTTATGCAATTAGATTTGATAGGTGATTCAAATGCGATGAAAGAATATAAGACTGATATGATGACGTGATGGTATACTGATGCGAGTCGATCGAGTTGATTTATACCCTGCCGGTCCCCTAATATGAGATTATTGCTGATGTGAATCGGGATATAGGCACATAGATATATATCCATATATATAATGTTGTGAATCATGGATGATAGGCCGTATATGATATTAGGCCGTACCCTTATTTGTCGTATAGGATGATAGGATCCCTTTTAGTATAATGCCGCCGCACGATGATATTCCGTGCGTGATGAGTTTGACTTGATGATTGATCCTTACCCTTGACTAGAGGTTTCCATACGATGGATTACACCGTACACGATGTTATTGGGCTAGATGCCGATTGATAGATTCACCGACTCGGACATATGATAGTTACGTATACCTTATAGCTGTTAGCTGATGATTTACTGTTAGTTGTATGTATGCCCTAGAGGCCAGTATTGTACAGATTATGTATATTATATTGGATGCTTGGACATATATAGAGATGACTTTCTTGCTCGACATGATAGTATGCTATCTGGTTGCTCTTTATCTTAACATGTACACTTGTCTCTTTATACTGTCTTATAGTTACATGTTGGTAAAGCCCTTAGGATTTGTACTTGACTACCTGGACTATGATGCAGATCATACTAGCGGGGACATGGTAGTCCATAAGTACATCCTTCAAGGTCCCTAGTCGTGGGTGTATCGAGACGGGGCATCGATATACCAGAGTAGACTAGCGTATACGCTTCTCGACCCATGTGATGGGCGATGGATGATCCCATATCCATTGGTGTTTGACATCAGAGATGGTATACGGGTGCTCAGTGGAGACTGGGTACACTGGACGGACTCGCCGAGAACTCCCAGATGGTATTATACCTCACGTCAGATGGCAGTTCTCAGGTGACACTTGTACAGGTTAGTCTGTAGACCCGAGATCGTCATAGAGTCTTGTGTGATTCCCACTGTGCTTTGATCTCCACCTTACCACGTCCATGAGGGCGTGCAAAACGGTGGTCTTTGGGCACAGTCCCGAGTCACATGGAGGAAATGAGCGATAGGAGGGGTTTCGTCTCTCCCGGTATTGGGGGTTGATGTTGCGCAGTGCTCGATTGGCCGTAACAGGGAAGTCCCTGGCCAGGGATGATCAGAGATTTGCTGGTAAGTGTTACCAGTAGTTTCTCGACCCATTACGAGCCTCACATCAGCACGACTTATCGGGTTATTGGGGTCTGACGTTTACCACCCCTAGACATGATATGCGACATATCAGACGAAGAGACTGGACTGTATGGTAAGTGTTACTGGTCGGATTCGCAGGAGTGTGAGCGGGCTAGCTTGTCGATCTTCTGATCGCTCAATACCCGGGTGGCCGTTACGTTTAGCAGACCGCTTGCGGCTTGTGGGTGCTTGATATGATCATCATCTGCTACCGGCGTATTGACGAGTCTTTAGAGTCCTACACAGAGGTTTCCTGGCTCAAGCGAAACGAAATAGGAGCGCATATGAGATATGTGCAGGACCGAGAATAATGCGTGTATGTGATACCGCATTTCATTCTCGCGATATATGTTTCGATTGGTTATATTCGATATGACCTAGTTATCGAATCATTGATTCGATAAATCGATGCATTGAATACTAGTCGGTTATGTGCGACATGACCGGATCATTGAATCAAGTGTTGATTTAATGATTTAATGTTTAATTATATATTTGATATATTACTTTGCATTAACTAGTATTGGTTCACTTTAAACGGATTTTTCTCACTTGATGCACATTGTATATGTGATATGCTTTCGTGCACTTTTTTGTATCATGTTTGATGATACTTGATCATTAAGTTAAGTGTATAGAATTAATCCATGGTTAATTTGATAATTAGGGTTTTGCATATTCATTTATTTATTTATTTGTTTGTTTATTTTTTTGAAATGGATTATGATGAGAATGGTGGCTCTTTTTGTTTTAAGTTGAAGCTTCATGAAGCTTTGACTTTGCTAACCATCCTTATCTTCATGCTTAACCCTAACCCTCTAAAGTGACCATGGTTTATTCTCTACACTTAACCCTAGTTTAGTTATGATAAGTATTTGATTTTCTATTTTCTTTTTATCATAACTTATCATAACTAGCTCATCTTCTTCTTCTTCTTCAAGCTTGCTACAACAATGGCAACTTGAGATCTAGTGAGATAAATCCAATTCTAAAGTGAACCCACCTCCTATTTCTTCACCCTCTACCTCTTGCCAAGTTGTTTTGGGTGTTTACTTCACAAGTTTCACAAGTTTGTGAAGTCGGAGCTTGAGTTTGTGCAACCTCGACGTAGATCGTCTTTGACACAAAGCCGACGACCTATTCCGCTTGTTTTCCCGATGAAGCCGATGATCGAGTCGATGATTCATGATGGACAGCGAGGACATGACCACGTGGAGCTAAGGAGGCGGAAATCCGGATCTACAAAGGTTGTAGCATCTCAACTTTAGTTAAATAGTTAACTAGTTTTCCGTTTCACCTAAACATCTAGTTTAAGATCCGTAGTCTAGGGTTTCTCGGCCCCAAAAATTTTAAATTGGCATGTTCGATACCTTGTGAGACCACTATAGGGTGCCTAGGAACCTTTCACTGGTATCAGAGCCTAGCTAGAGCCTTAGGCGAAGCGTAGACGGAATTTGAAGTCCGAACGACCCAAAACCGAAACCCAAAATATGCTCTCTGTACTTTTTTGAAAACAGTGGATTTTTCCAAATTAAAAATTGCTAAAAAATTCAGCAGGAAAAAATAAGAATTACGGTGCAAAAAGTTTCTGGTGAACAGTGTTTTTCGCGGCGGATCAGCGGCAGAAGCATGGCTTCTGCGGCTGATCAGCGGCCAATTGGTGACGTCAGCCCACTTTGTTTGCACAGTAACTCCTGATAAATTCTGCTGAGTTTTCTGGGAATTTTTAATATTGATTCAAGAGTTGAATTTTCTGCAATTGTTTTGGGGATTCGGTGTTTCGATCGGGGTATCAAATTTTGTCTATTTGGCTTTCCGGATAAATTTTAGAATATGTTAAAAAGTTCGACCGGATATAAATACCCAATTTTTCCCCTGTCGGGAAATTTCCAAGTGTTGGATTTTTCCGTAGTTTAACGACGTTCTAAGTAGTGCAAGTAACTCGATGGTCCCTCTAGAAGACAACAAACCTTAACTCGATTATGTGACCGTCTTGAACTGCCCTTTGAACCTTCGGGTTTGGGGCAGTACGGCGTGCCACATGTGAGGCGTTGGCTTGACCCTTCTACGGCTGGACCGTTGGTACTGAGGTACGAACTGAATGTTGTTAGACTTATTTCATGTGTTGATCTGTATTGGGAAAACTTGGGTGTTCGATTGTTCGATCGGAAAGTTTAACATTTTCTGTTTATCTGGAATGTGATACAATAATTGGAATTCACAAGTAGTTATGAGATAACTGAATGAATGTTATAAATCTAGCAATTTAGTCCCATATGATATTGAAAAGAGTTTTCGATAATGAGACTAAAATGCGGGATTTATATCTGATTAGGCATGTGATGTCTAAAGCAGTTGCGGATTCCAATTGTTGTAGTTTTACACTTTCTTTTCTGTGACCGTAAGTGTAGTATGTTCATATCGCCGGTTTCGTTGCTATACATCAACGACAATTGGGGTATGCATACTTACTTACGTTGATGACATGTGATGTTATGTGTTGCTGGATATGTTATACTGGATCGTCGTATTCGAATAGCCGGGGGTTTTTATGTGAGATGAGTGTTTTTCATTTTCATTCATGTATAAACTTGTATGTAATATTCTTTTATTTGGGGCACTTCCAGGTAGCGGAAGATGTCACCTTTTGTATATTATTTACTTTTCCGCATTAGGATAGACCCAAGGAGGGGAGCACAAGTAACCGGGTTCTGGGGTCCAGTGGGAGACCAACTCGAGGAGTCGAGTCCGGGTCTCCTAACCCTAGAATTGGCAGGGTTGCTTGCCGCTCTCGTAGGGGTCTAGGGGTGTGGGATTGGCTATTCATCACAACCGTGGAATCCGTGTTTTATACTGGCTCGTATTGAAAACACGGACGTCCTAGTATATCCAATATTTCATATGTTTATTCTGCTGCGATATCTGTGTTGTGACTCTGTGATGGATATAGTATATAGTATATATGATATATTATATAGACGTTACTTATGTTTTACACCCGCGCTAGCCCTGCCCTGCTCTGTCGTTAGTTACCTAACCTAACGGTGCACGAGGGGACATCGAGGCGAATGCAGATGGCATAAGTGTACGTCATATCTATCTGTGATGTTTAGGTATTTAAATGATGGGACTTCATTAATATGATTAATGAAAGATAAGAAACCTAAGATGTTGTAGAATCAGATTTTAAACTAAAACAGGTAGCTACAGTTCTTGCTTTGCACAGCGGTATATGTGATATATCCTGCACCTTATTCGATGAGGAAAGGACCGAGATCCCTTCACCGGGAGTGACTCCTTTAGCAATAACTGGCAGATGCTACACACTCGGTTTTCTTTTGACTGCTTTTGTGTTTTTGCTTTGCACAGCGATATATATGATATATCCCGCACCTCATTCGACGAGGAAAGGGCCGACGATCCCTTCACCGGGAGTGACCCCTTTAGCAAAACTAGAAAAGCCTCAAAATCACTCCATTTCAAAACTTTATTTGATTCTACAACGATATCAAGTTCATTACGCAATAGGTTTTCAGAAAAACCTGTCGTAGCCCTCCGTCATTTTAGATAAGTCCTGTTTAGTATTCGTGCTGCGTTTGTTGACCTTATCAAGGCGCAGTGTGCGGTAGCTAACCAGTATTTATCTGCTTATGCATATGATGCAGATTGAGTTAGGGTAGTCGTACGGCCTTGTTGACCTTGTCAAGGGTCGTGCGGGTGGGTTTAATTCAATCAAGAAATGACGGGTTGAACTTGACTTACGGTCTATGGTTTGTTGACCTTGTCAAGGTCATAGATCGTTTGGGGCAAAAGATTATCGGGAATTTCAAGTGTTGAAATTTGCAATGAGATTGCATACCTTCTATAAGATAGTTGGATCCCGATGCCCGCTGCGAGTAAGAGTTACTCCTGGGAGAGTTTTACACATTGCAATTAGCCGATCAAGTAGGTGTCTAGAAAGGTGTTAACGAGGTTACGCCTCTGGGAAAACGAGGTTTACATTAATTAGGTTCGTGCGAAAGCACGGGGGACCTCCCTCAAAGTACCGACACTGGCCTGGCTGAAAGATTGGCGAACTTGTAGTGTGTAATTAATCCCGGCTAGTCTTTCCTTTTAAGGTTTGGAGGAAGATTTGATAAAAAGCAGTGGGAGCCATCCTGATTAGATAAGATAATAACCAATCTGATCTTGCACGAGCTTACGCTAAAGTGTTTTCTTCTCTCTCTCTCCAGGTAGCGACCATTTCATGCCTTAATAAAGATAATAATATGGATGTATTGACCGAACCCGCATGTTATACTGTGCTGGGGAACGTTGGTTCCGTTCTTTCCTATAAGAGTTATAGGAATGAACAGGATATAGGGGAATACCAGGATTCCCATGCCACCCGAATGAAGAAAGTACATGTTGATGCATTTTCTTCGGGTGTGTTCGTTATTGAGAACTGTTTCTCCATTTGCTCTACGTCCTGGGTATTGGATACCGGGTCAGGATCCCATATATGTAATCAGTTACATGGGCTTAGGAAAGGTAGAGAACTTGGAGAAGGTGATAAAGACATAAGAGTTGGAAATGGTGCAATTGTTGCAGCTAAGACTGTCGGGGAATATCACCTTGTATTACCAACTGGTAATACATTGGTTCTGAACGAATGCTATTACATGCCGAACCTGATATGCAACATTATATCAGTTTCTTTATTAAGTAAAGAGGGATATAATTTTGTATTACAAGACAATGTTATGAACATTTTCCGTAACCAAAAGTTGGTTGGATCAGGCACGTTATGCAATGGCATTTATGTTCTAAATCAATCAACGGTTCTGAGCATAACAAACACACACAAGAGGAAGAGTTCTGAACTCAACGAATCCTTCTTGTGGCATTGTAGACTGGGTCACATCAATGCGACACGACTAGCTAAGTTGCATAAGGATGGATATTTAAATCCGTTTGAATTTTCATCCTATGACACTTGCCAGTCATGTCTCAAAGGCAAGATGACCAAGACTCCATTTACGGGACACGGAGAAAGAGTTACCGAACTCTTGGGACTGATACATAGTGATGTATGTGGTCCCATGTCTACACATGCCAGGGATGGTTCTTCATACTTCATTACATTCACTGACGATCTCTCTAGATTCGGATATGTGTTCCTGATGAAACACAAATCAGAAGCTGTTGAGAAATTTAGAGAATATAAACAAGAAGTCGAGAACCAAACCGGAAAAAGTATTAAAATCCTTCGATCTGATCGAGGAGGTGAATACTTGAGCAATGAATTCCTGGACTTCCTAAAAGAGAATGGGATTCTCTCTCAGCTGACTCCTCCATATACACCACAGCATAACGGTGTATCTGAATGGAGGAACCGCACCCTATTGGATATGGTGTGCTCTATGATGAGCACAGCTGAGTTGCCTATTTCCTTTTGGGGATATGCACTGGAAACAGCAGCATACCTATTGAATCAAGTTCCATCTAAATCTGTACCTACCACACCATATGAGATATGGAGTGGGAAGAGGCCATATCTTAAACGAGTTAAGATATGGGGTTGTCCAGCCTATGTCAAAAGACAAAATCCGGACAAGCTCGAGGCACGGTCAGTTCTTTGCAAGTTTGTGGGATATCCAAAGAACTCCTATGGATATTTTTTCTACCACAGTGAGGAACAAAAAGTGTTTGTTGCTCAACATGCCACCTTTTTAGAAAAGGAATTTCTTGAAAAAGAAATTAGTGGCGAAATGGTAGAGTTGGAAGAAGTTCCAGATACACAAACCGTAACTGCGGATTTAGTGGAACCAGAAGATTCAGTAGCTTCCAATGAACCTCAGCCTCTCCGCCGATCTAGTAGGGTTCCTCGCCAACCTGAGAGATACTACGGTTTTCTCATGGATGGAGGGAGCGAGGATTGCATCATGGAGGATGATGACCCAACTAGCTTCGAGCAGGCCATCACGAGTAGGGACTCAGTGAAATGGCTGGATGCTATGCGGTCCGAGATGGAATCCATGTACACCAACAAAGTATGGACTTTGGAAGTTGCTCCTGAAGGGGTAAAACCCATTGGGAGCAAGTGGATCTTCAAGAAGAAACTTGGTGTAGATGGGAAAGTGGAGACTTTCAAAGCTAGACTTGTAGCAAAGGGTTTTCGTCAAAGACCAGGTGTGGACTATGACGAAACCTTTTCTCCAGTGGCTATGCTTAAATCCATCCGGATCATGCTTGCCATCGCTGCATATCACGACTACGAAATCTGGCAAATGGATGTTAAGACCGCCTTTCTAAATGGTGATTTAGAAGAGTGCGTGTACATGACTCAGCCAGAGGGCTTTGTAGACAGTGGGAGCAGCGGCAAGGTGTGCAAGCTGCTTAAATCCATTTATGGATTAAAGCAAGCATCGCGGAGTTGGAACATCTGCTTTGACGTCGTTATCAAAGAGTTTGATTTCGTCAAAAATCCAGATGAACCTTGTATCTACAAGAAGGTGGCAGAGAGTAAGGTTGTCTTCCTCGTATTGTACGTGGACGACATACTCTTGATAGGAAATGATATTCCTATGCTGCAATCGGTCAAGCTCTTCTTATCACAAAGATTCTCAATGAAAGATCTTGGTGATGCCTCCTGCATATTGGGAATTAGGATCTATAGAGATAGATCCAAACGGATTTTGGGATTGTCCCAATCCAGGTACATTGACACCATACTAAAGAGGTTTAGTATGGAAGAGTCCAAGCGTGGGAACTTGCCCACGATCTCTGGAGTCACTCTCTCCAAAGAGATGTCTCCCAAGACTGATTTGGAGAGAGCTCGCATGCAAGGGATACCCTATGCTTCGGCAGTAGGCTCTATCATGTATGCGATGCTATGTACCAGACCCGATGTAGCATACTCACTAAGTGTAGTGAGTAGGTATCAAGCTGATCCTGGAGAGAGTCACTGGACAGCTGTGAAGAGCATTCTCAAGTACTTGCGAAGGACTAGAGATATGTTCTTGGTGTATGGTAACGGAGAACTCCAAGTGGAGTCCTTTACCGATTCCAGCTTCCAGAGTGATAAGGACGACTCAAAGTCGCAGTCGGGCTTTGTCTTTACCCTTTACGGAGGGGCGGTTAGCTGGAAGAGTTCCAAACAGGAAACCGTGGCAGACTCGACGATGGAGGCTGAATACATCGCTGCCAACGATGCTGCTAAAGAAGCTGTCTGGATCAAGAAGTTCATTTATGAACTTGGAGTGGTTCCATCCATTGAGCATCCAATACCTTTGTATTGCGATAACAATGGAGCGGTGGCTTTGGCCAAGGAACCCAGGTCCCATCAGCGGTCCAGGCATATTCTGAGGCGGTATCACCTGATCCGGGAGATAGTTGATCGCCGGGAGATCGAGGTCAGGAGAGTTGACACGAAGAACAACACGGCGGATCCACTCACGAAGGCCATTCCCCAGATACAGTTTGAGAGACTCTTCGGGATGCTCGGTATGAGATACTACAGCAGCTGGCCCTAGTGCAAGTGGAAGATTGTTAGTTGTATGTATGCCCTAGAAGCCAGTATTGTACAGATTATGTATATTATATTGGATGCTTGGACATATATAGAGATGACTTTCTTGCTCGACATGATAGTATGCTATCTGGTTGCTCTTTATCTTAACATGTACACTTGTCTCTTTATACTGTCTTATAGTTACATGTTGGTAAAGCCCTTAGGATTTGTACTTGACTACCTGGACTATGATGCAGATCATACTAGTGGGGACATGGTAGTCCATAAGTACATCCTTCAAGGTCCCTAGTCGTGGGTGTATCGAGACGGGGCATCGATATACCAGAGTAGACTAGCGTATACGCTTCTCGACCCATGTGATGGGCGATGGATGATCCCATATCCATTGGTGTTTGACATCAGAGATGGTATATGGGTGCTCAGTGGAGACTGGGTACACTGGACGGACTCGCCGAGAACTCCCAGATGGTATTATACCTCACGTCAGATGGCAGTTCTCAGGTGACACTTGTACAGGTTAGTCTGTAGACCCGAGATCGTCATAGAGTCTTGTGTGATTCCCACTGTGCTTTGATCTCCACCTTACCACGTCCATGAGGGCATGCAAAACGGTGGTCTTTGGGCACGGTCCCGAGTCACATGGAGGCAATGAGCGATAGGAGGGGTTTCGTCTCTCCCGGTATTGGGGGTTGATGTTGCGCAGTGCTCGATTGGCCGTAACAGGGA
Source organism: Agapanthus africanus (assembly GCA_030015575.1). Lineage (NCBI taxonomy): Eukaryota > Viridiplantae > Streptophyta > Magnoliopsida > Asparagales > Amaryllidaceae > Agapanthus > Agapanthus africanus. The sequence continues at coordinate 421,749,748 of CM057345.1, read as the reverse complement.
AGTCCCTGGCCAGGGCTGATCAGAGATTTGCTGGTAAGTGTTACCAGTAGTTTCTCGACCCGTTACGAGCCTCACATCAGCACGACTTATCGGGTTATTGGGGTCTGACGTTTACCACCCCTAGACTTGATATGCGACATATCAGACGAAGAGACTGGACTGTATGGTAAGTGTTACTGGTCGGATTCGCAGGAGTGTGAGCGGGCTAGCTCGTCGATCTTCTGATCGCTCAATACCCGGGTGGCCGTTACGTTTAGCAGACCGCTTGCGGCTTGTGGGTGCTTGATATGATCATCATCTGCTACCGGCGTATTGACGAGTCTTTAGAGTCCTATACAGAGGTTTCCTGGCTCAAGCGAAACGAAATAGGAGCGCATATGAGATATGTGCAGGACCGAGAATAATGCGTGTATGTGATACCGCATTTCATTCTCGCGATATATGTTTCGATTGGTTATATTCGATATGACCTAGTTATCGAATCATTGATTCGATAAATCGATGCATTGAATACTAGTCGGTTATGTGCGACATGACCGGATCATTGAATCAAGTGTTGATTTAATGATTTAATGTATAATTATATATTTGATATATTACTTTGCATTAACTAGTATTGGTTCACTTTAAACGGATTTTTCTCACTTGATGCACATTGTATATGTGATATGCTTTCGTGCACTTTTTTGTATCATGTTTGATGATACTTGATCATTAAGTTAAGTGTATAGAATTAATCCATGGTTAATTTGATAATTAGGGTTTTGCATATTCATTTATTTATTTATTTCTTTATTTATTTATTTGAAATGGATTATGATGAGAATGGTGGCTCTTTTTGTTTTAAGTTGAAGCTTCATGAAGCTTTGACTTTGCTAACCATCCTTATCTTCATGCTTAACCCTAACCCTCTAAAGTGACCATGGTTTATTCTCTACACTTAACCCTAGTTTAGTTATGATAAGTATTTGATTTTCTATTTTCTTTTTATCATAACTTATCATAACTAGCTCATCTTCTTCTTCTTCTTCAAGCTTGCTACAACAATGGCAACTTGAGATCTAGTGAGATAAATCCAATTCTAAAGTGAACCCACCTCCTATTTCTTCACCCTCTACCTCTTGCCAAGTTGTTTTGGGTGTTTACTTCACAAGTTTCACAAGTTTGTGAAGTCGGAGCTTGAGTTTGTGCAACCTCGACGTAGATCGTCTTTGACACAAAGCCGACGACCTATTCCGCTTGTTTTCCCGATGAAGCCGATGATCGAGTCGATGATTCATGATGGACAGTGAGGACATGACCACGTGGAGCTAAGGAGGCGGAAATCCGGATCTACAAAGGTTGTAGCATCTCAACTTTAGTTAAATAGTTAACTAGTTTTCCGTTTCGCCTAAACATCTAGTTTAAGATCCGTAGTCTAGGGTTTCTCGGCACCAAAAATTTTAAATTGGCATGTTCGATGCCTTGTGAGACCACTATAGGGTGCCTAGGAACCTTTCATTTACCTTATGCTGCATTCATATCATTTCCATTGCATTGCTTATACCTGTGCTAGTTCACTTGCACCATTATCGATGATGCGTATATTACACGTACACAGATTTTCCGGCTCACACACTTCATCATCGATAATTGCCATGTCACTACACAGTAGGGTTGCTGCATCATGACATATACATTGATATATTCATACTTGCGGATATACACATTTGTATATCCATATTCGTGCACGTATACATTGATACATTCATACTTGCGGATACACACATTTGTATATCCATATTCGTGCACGTATACATTAATACATTCATACTTGCGGATACACACATTTGTATATCCATATTCGTGCACATATACATTGATACATTCATACTTGCGGAAATACACATTTGTATATCCATATTCGTGCACATATATATTGATACATTCATACTTGCAGAAATATACATTGTATATTCATATTTGTGCACACATACATTGGTACATCTATACTTGCGCATATACATATTGTACCTACATAGATAACTGATTTTATTGGGAGATTGGGAACCGCATGTTATATTTTAAAAACTGGAATCATTTTAAAGGAGCGGTTTTCCCTTAATATGTCATATCACTACTCCAAGTTGCATGATATATTGATATGCTTACAATTTTGCTATATGTCGCATACATCATGCTCTACGTATTTTACGCATTGAGATATGCTGTTTTTATGAGATTTTTGGATTTGAGAACCGTGGCTATTTCAAAAGGAAGCATGTACTGTTTTAAAAACCCGGTTTCTCTTGATATGATATTTCAGTGCGTCCACCATGCGTTTTCTCGGTTCTGAGAGTGGCATGTGAAACCCGATTCGAGGAGTGGTAGGCACCGATTGCGGGTACATGGTGGACCCGGTGAGGTACCCCGAGGCAAGAAGACTCGGATATATTAGACGGTGAGCCCAGCAGGGGAGCACTATCTACCGGTGATAGTGTTTGGGCTCGGCGGATATCCGGAGGATACCGACCGGAGTCGAGAGATGATATGGGCCGATCCAGACTGATGGAGCCCGTGGGCCGATCCAGACTGACGGAGCCCGATACATAAGGATTTACGTGCCGATGCTGGGCACTGTTTTCATGATGTTTTCGAGTGTCGATGCTAGGCACTCAGGTTCCATGATTTTGATGTATCCGGAGGGACACCGTTGGTATACATCCTCATACCTTCATGCACACTCTTTTACGATATTTACAGGCATGATATTGTTGCGTCAGTGGTTGATGCGTGGACTGGATCCACATACATACATACACTGATTTTACTATTGGTGTTGATACACATGCTTATAAACATTGTTTCATGGGTGGACGAGATCCACATATCTGCATACCTTGATTATGGTTAGACGATATCCATATACATGCATTGATTATTACTGTTGGATGTTATCCACATGCACATAGGTAGTGACTACCTTGTTGGCACATATACGACCCGGTCACCCTAGATATCATAGTATTACCTTTTGATATAGTTGACCTAGGAGTCGTTATTTATTCGATTTTTACTTGTAGATATTTTTCTATTCACGAGTTGGCAACTCACCCCTGTTATGCCACAGTTCTTGCAGGTTGACCGCTTGGATCAGTAGCGGCATCGTTGGCACACAGCTTCATTTGGGTGTTTTGCATTGGTAGGCGGGACATTTGTATCATACCCACTCTTGTATTATATTTCATATTGTATCTAGTTAACTCCATCAATCAATCAAAAGTTGTAATTGTATAAGTAATGAGACTCAGTGGGTTTGTGGTTGCGAGACTTAGAGCGAGGGGTTTTCCGCTATTCGTGATTTATATGTCTTGCTTTTCTTTATCTTTTGTGGTGAACTTCGCCTTTGGGCGTCGTATACTTATTTTCATTATCTTGCGTGGTTGTGATCCGCCGTTTGGCGAAGAGCTAGCTCCCGCTTGGGGATGCCATTATCATTATTATGTATTGTGGTTTTGGATCAAAAAAATACAAAGGAGGTGCTGCCAAAATTTTAAAAGACGAAACATGTTTTCAAATTAGCAAATTTCACTTGCATCATTCATGTTCCTTTTCTATGCATTAAGAAACCTTGATTTCATATACCTTTATTTCAAAAACCTCACCTCCTTTATTTTTCTAAAAGGTTTAGATTTCTGGGTTTCAGCTTACTTGAATTCCGTTATGCCTTTAGACGTGGCGTGATTCAAGTGCTGGTCACGAGCTAATATTTCGGGTCGTGACAAAGTTGTTATCAGAGCGCTAGGTTTAACCTTTGTTCGAGTCTATGTTTGACTATGCGGAGTCTAGGGCGGGAGTGTATTTCGGAACCTAGGCTTGACCTTACGGAACTTAGACTTGAACGGGGGGGTATTAGAACCGAACTTTCGTTTCATAGGCTGACCCTGATTGATGGAGTAGGTAGCTTGAGTAGAGTGACGTACCATACGTATGTTCCGCGGCATATTTACGATACGATACTCCACTTAAGAAACCTTAGCATGCACATATTTTGCGATCTGTGATTCTCTTCATATCCATGATTATACATCCATTTGAGATCTTCGATTCTATTTGTTTCCATGATCATACTTTCATTGATACTGTTCCTTCTTATGATCATGTATCCATTCTGGATCTGTCATTTTCTTTCTTGCCGTTGATCTGCTCTCTTCGATACTCGATTGAGGTTCCTGTCACCATTGTTTGATGCGCAGTTGGAGCAGCTGCTAGTGTTGCGGTCAGAGCGAGCTCGCCCGGTATGAGGGCTGACCATTGTGTTTTCTGGTGACATGAGAACGTCTCGAGTTAGTATTTTGTTATGACCTCTTGTGGAGGCGAGAGCTTGGTTTTACACTGGATGATCGGGCCATTGTTAGAGCTGCCAGTTGCGAGAGGACTGTTGATGTACAGCATACCTCAGAGATTTTGATGCCGCCTACCGTGTAGACCGGTGATCCAGCTGTTGCTGAGATTGATGGGATGTCGCTTCCAGAGATTTCGAGCTAAGATCGTCGGAGCTTCCAGGCAGAAATGCGACAGATGATAGCTAGTCTATCCCGACTTGAGAGATGAAGCTGATTCGTCAGATTGATGCACCGACGCAGGCCGGTTGAGTTGAAGATTTCCAGTGTGGAAAGAATCTTACTCAGACCCAGAGCAGACCGATCCAGAGACGACCGCCGAGGTATCGCCTTTCCTGGAGGATTGAGGCATTGTTTAGCATACGGGCGAAGAATAGTCACATGTAGTATTGGCGAAGTTAAAAGGTTCGAACGAGTGCCAGGACACCATTTTCCCAAGTTTAAAGTGTTCGGAGGAACATGCAGGTAATTCTGTGGACCCTCTAGAAGAATGAAACCCTAACTCGACATGATGACCATGCAACCGCTTTGAACCTTAGGGTTTGTGGCAGTTTAGCGGTGCCATCATTGAGGCTTGGGTTTACCCTTCTACGGCTGGTCTAGAGGTGCTGTGGTATGTACCAGATATATTTTAGACTGCGCTCAGGTGTTGAGCCTTCGGCAAATTTTGGGACCTTGAGGACTCGATCGAAAAATTTGACGTCGTCCGGATATCATATGATAAGAGACCAGTAAGCTGACCAGCTTTAGATAGAGGACCTCACCCAGATATGTAGTGAGTTGATCGAGAACGGACGAGTAGTGAGTATTCCTCCGATGGTTGGGACAAGTTCCCGAGGACATGTTCGGCCAGATATCTTCTACAGAGTGATGAAGCTACAGAGTACACGATTTCGAGTCCGTGCAAGAGACTTCGGATTGACCGTGGCCGAGAACAGTTGCAGTGCGCAGATAGCGTGGCGTGACATCATAGTGAGAGATGATAAAGACGAGTGGAACCAGAAGTTCGTGTGAGATGCTGACGAGCTGTTATTACTCCCCGTCGAGATCAGAGACCTGATATGCTTATAGAGGTGTTGGGATACGGCCAGTTTCCGAGGAAATGTGTTCGGAACACGCAGATGTCCAGAGAACGAGAAAGATCATATAAGAGTACCGGCCTCCGTACAGTTCGGCATAGGCGAGATCGGAAGAGACCTTGAGCAGGATTCCTTCCAGGACACTGCTGCAATAAGATTTGCACCGAGGATCAGATGTGTGACGTATAGTCAGAGGACCAGAGGCCGCCGCCAGCAACGTGCTGCTTTATGAGTGGTCATGATGATTGACCGAGAGATGACCAGAGAAGTGCCATAAAGGAATCATCCCCGTTAGCACACTTGACAGGGCCGATGAGCCAATAGATTGCGAGATTAGTAATCCGCAGAGAAGATAAGGACCCAGAGACCGAGAATGCCAGACCGTGAGCAGGAGGCAAGCGGATGTCCTTGTTCTGCCAGTTTCTAGGCGCACCGATTATTTTTCGACATTGTAGGAGGTGTACCTCGATGTCCTTTATTGCGATTTGCGTTGTGATCCGAGTATCACGCTTATATCACTTGGATTTGAGTTTTGATGATGAGTTTCCTGATATTGATTTCGTGCACCGTGGTTGCACCTACTGGGTATTTACATTTTTGCGCATAGTTATCGCACCATATATATTTTATACACCGTTGTGTTGATTTGCGATTTGTGCCTATTGCGTTTGATGTCGATTTTGTGCCTTAGCCGCTCATGTTTATGATTTCATGGATTTCATACGGATGATTTGATTTTCGCGCTCGGTATAGCTTATATGTGCTTGTAGTGCATTGATACGTATTTGTGCACCACAGTTGCACCTGACTTCGTTTTGATGACACTCGAGATATTCGCTGTGATTTCATGCCTAGGGCATGCATATGATTTGATTTATGCTTTTGGCATAGTTTTTATGCACTTTTAGTATTTGATTTGCTTTTTTGCACGTTGATGCACATAGTTGTGCGATTATATACCACGGTATTCCTGAGTTGGATTTGGATTGATATGTGTCGTATACCGTCGATTCGATTTTGATACTCGATATTGTTTTGTGCACCTTGTGCACCTGATTGGATTCTTGTGCACATCAAATGCACCCGATATTGTTGTCGTGCACACCCGTTGCACTAGACAGATGATTTCGTGCACACCCGCTGCACCTAGATTTGCTTTGTGCTTATTGTGGCACCTGTATTTGGATTTGATTTCCATGCGCACCAGACGCATCTGATGTAGGGTTCCTAGGCACTCCCAAGAGGTCTCACAAGGCATCAACCATGCCAATTTCAAAATTAAACGGTGCTGAGAAACCCTAGAACGGATCGTTGGCTAGATTTCTAGGCGAAAAAGCGAGCTAGTTAACACTTAACTAAGAGATACGGAAATACAACCTTTGTAGATCCGGTTCTCCACCTCCATAGCTCCGCAATGAAGTCTCCTCGCTGTCCATAACAAGTCCCGGGCTCTAGCGTCGGCTTCATCGGAGAATGGACGGGCTAGGTCATCGATGTCCATGCCGAAGATGATCTACGTCGAGGCATCGCTAAATCAAGCTCCGACTTCACCAAGTCAAGAAACTTGTGAAGAAAACACACTCTACTACTTGGCAAGAGGTAGAGGATGAGAAAATAGGAAGTGGGTTCAATTTAGAATTGGATTTCTCACTCTTTATCATCAATCACCATTGATGACTTCAAGCTTCTTCAAAGAAGAAGATGAAGAAGAAGAAGAAAGTTATGATACGTTGATTAAAAAGAAAAGAATAATCAATCCTTATCATAAAGTTAACTATGGTAATGTGTAGAGAATCAATCATGGTTAAAGGAATGGTTAGGGTCAAGCTAGAGACAAAATGGTCACTTAGTCAAAGTGTTCATGAAGCTTCATGAAAAAAACAAATGAAAGCCACCATTTCATTTCATTTTCTTTTATTCATTTATCAAAAATAAATGGATAATTAAATAAGATAAATGAATAACAAATAGAAAAACCCTAACCATTTCATTAACCAAGGTTTAATACTTTACACTTAACCAAAAAGCATGTATCATCAAACCTGATACAAGCATGTGCACAAAATCATATCGCATATGCAATGCGCACACCCGAGCGAGAAAATCCATTTAAAGTGAACCGATACTAGTTAATGCAAAGTAATATATCAAATATATAATTATGCATTAAATCATTAAATCAACATTTGATTTAACGATCCGGTCATATCGCATATAACCGACTAGTATCATTAGTAACAACTTATCGAATCAACACTTGATCCGATAACCCGGCTATATCGCATATAACCGATAAATGTCACATCGCGAGAATCGAATACAGTATCACATACTGGTATTATTCTCGGTCCCGCACATATCCCATATGCGCTCCTATTTCGTTTCGCTTGAGCCAGGAAACCTCTGTGTAGGACTCTAAAGACTCTTCAATACGCCGGCAGCGGATGATGATCATATCAAACATCCACAAGCCGCAAGCGGTCTGCTAAACGTAACGGCCACCCGGGTATTGAGCGATCAGAAGATCGACGAGCAAGCCCGCTCACACTCCAGTGAATCCAACCAGTAACACAACCGTATAGTCCGGTCTGATCGTCTGATATGTCGCATATCTCGCCTAGGGGTGGTAAACGTCAGACCCCAATAGCTCGATAAGTCGTGTCGATATGAGGTCTATAACAATTCGAGAAACTACTGGTAACACTTACCAGTAAATCTCAGCAACCCTGGCCAGGGATTTCCTGTTATAGCCAATCGAACACAGCGCAACATCAACCCCCTATACCGGGAGAGACGAATCCCCTCCTATCGCTCATTGCCTCCATGTGACTCGGGACTGTACCCAAAAACCACCGTTTTACACGCCCTCTTGGACGTGGTAAGATGGAAATCAAAGCACAGTGGGAACCACACAAGACTCTATGACGATCTTGGGTCAACAGACTACTCTGTACCAGTGTCACCAGAGAACTGCCATCTGACGTGAGGTATAATACCATCTGGGAGTTCTCGACGAGTCCGTCCAGTGTACCCAGTCTCTACTGAGCACCCGTACATCATCTCTGATGTCAAACACCAATGGATATGGGATCATCCATCGCCCATCTGTATGGGTCGAGAAGGTATACGCTAGTCTACTCTGGTATATCGATGCCCCGTCTCGATACACCCATGACTAGGGACTTTGAAGGATGTACTTCTAGACTACCATGTCCCTACTAGTATGATCCGCATCATAGTCCAGGTAGTCAAGTACACATCCTAAGGGCTTTACCAACATGTAACAGAGAGACAATTAGTGTACACGTTAAGGTAAAGATCAACCAGATAGCATACTATCATGTCGAGCAAGAAAGTCCTCCCTATATATGTCCCAGCATCCACTACAATATACATCCTATGTACAGTAATGGCCTCTAGGGCATACATATAACTAACAATCTCCCACTTGCACTAGGGCCATCTGTAGCAGTGGTTGTAGTATCTCATACTCAACCATCCCATAAAAGTCTCTTTCTGGGAACAGGCCTTTGTGAGTGGATCCGCTGTGTTGTCCTCTGAGTCTACTCTCCTAACCTCGATCTCCCTGTAGATCAACCATCTCCATGATCAAGTGATACTGCCTTAGAATATGTCTGGATCACTGATGGGACCGGCGTTCCTTGGCATAAGCCACAACTCCATTGTCACACAATGGGAGGAACATAGTTCATCTCATGAACCAATATACACCCAAACAGCCTCTTTGGTAGCATCTTAAGTAGCGATGTATCCAGCCTTTATCGTCTAGTATATCACGGTATCTAGCTTGGAACTCTTCCAACATACCGTCCCTCCACTGAGGGTAAAGACAATGCCTGTGACTGACATTCAGTCGTCTTTATCACCCTGGAACCATTCCAGTGATTCTCCCCAGGGTCGATTGATACCATCTCACTACAGCTAGTGAGTATCCTAACATCCATTTAGATCTATCTCATAGATCCAAAATTTAGGATTTAGGAGGTATCACTTTGATCCTATATGGAGAATTATGGTGATAAGCGGAGACTGACCGAGCGTAGCATAGGAAACTCCTTCCCCATCAAGAGTATGTCATCCACGTACTCTACGAGGATCGTCACCATACTCCCTACTACCTTTTTGTTTATACAAGGTTCATCTACCATTTTGATGATGTCAAACTCTTTGACTAATTCATCAAAACAGATGTTCCAACTCCGCGATGCCTGCTTTATCCTATAAAGTATCTTGCACACGTTTCCGCTGCTCCCACTGTCTACGAAGCCCCCTGGCTGTGTACTTATAGACGCTCTCTTCTAAAACATTATTTAGAAAAGCTGTCATAACACCCAACCACCAGATATCGTAGTCATGGTCTGTAGCCGTGGCAAGTAGGATCTGGATGGACTTAAGCATAGATCCTTAGAAAAGGTTTCATTATGATCCATATCTGGTCAATTATGCAAACCTTTAACAAGTCTAGCTTTGAAAGTCTCAACTTTTCCATCTATACCAAGTAATCTTCTCAAGATATACTTGCTCCTGATGGGGATTTAACCCTTCAGATATAGCAACCAAAGTCCATACTTTGTTGGTGTATAAGGATTCCATCTCAGATCGATAAACATCCAGCCATTCTTACAGAATCTTACTCTCGACGGCCAGCTCGAAGCTAGTTGGGTCACCATCTCATGATGCAATCCTCGCTCCCACTGTCATAGAGCAACCGAAGTATCTCTCAGGTGGGTGAGGAACCCTACTAGATCGGCGGAGAGGCTGAGGTTCGTTGGTAACTATTGAATCCTTTGGTTCTTTCAAATCATCACCTGCACTTTGTATAGCTGGAACCTTTCCAGTTGTACATTACAGACCTTGCCTCGAGCTTGTCCGGATTTTGCTTTTAGACATAGGCCGGACAACCCCAAATCTTAACTAGCTTAAGACATGGGCTCTTCCCATTCCATATCACATATGAAGTGGTAAGCAACTGATTTGATTTGAACCCTGTTCAATAGGTATGCAGCTTCTCAAGCGCATAACTCCCAAAAGGAAATAGGTAACTCAGTATTACTCATCATAGAGCACACCATATCAAATAGGGTGTATCTGCTCCACCCCGATATACCATCTTGTAATGGTGTATACGGAGGAGTAATACTGAGAGAGAATCTCATTCTCCTTTAGAATAGTCCAGGAATTCCGTGCTCAAGTATTCTCCTACTTGATCACATCAAAGGACATAATACTTTTACCCGTTTTGGTTCTCTACTTCTAACTTATATTTCGTGAATATCTCAAAAGGTTCGGACTTGTGTTTCAACAGGAACATATGTCTGAATCTTGAGAGATTATCAGAGAATATAATGAAGTATAAAGAACCAGTCCTGGCATTTGTAGACTGGGGACCTACATACATCATCATGTATCATCCCAAGAGTTCACTAACTCTTTCTCTGTTTCCAATAAACAGAGCTGTGGTCATCTTATCTTTGTGACATGACTGGCGAGTTTCACAAGATGTAAATTCAAACTAATTTAAATATGCATCTAAATATAACTTCAGCCAGTCGGGTCGCATTGATATGACCTAGTCTACAATGCCTCAAGAAGGATTCGTTCATTTCTGAACTCTTCCTCTTGTGTGCGTTCCGTATACTAAGAACTGTAGTTTGATTTAGAACATCAATGCTTTTACATAACGTGCCTGAACCGATCAACTTTTGATATAGGAAATGTTCAAAACATTATCCATCAATACAAAATTATATCCTTTCTTTACTGATAAAGAGACTGATATGATTTTGTATATCAGGTTCGGTATCTAATAACATTCGTTCAGAATCAATGTATTTGGAATACAGGGTGACAGTGACCAACAGACTTGGCTGCAACTCTTGCCCTATTTTCTGCCTCATGAAACTTATCACCCGTTCTCAGTTCTCTACCTTTCTGTAGCCCTATGTAACATATTACATATCTGGGATCCTGATCTGGTATCAAATACCCAGGACGTAGAGGATACTGAGAAACAGTTCTTTGTAATGAACACACCCGAAGATGATGCATCAGCATGCACTCTCTTCGTTTGGGCGGCACGGGAATTCTGGTAATCCCCAATTTCCTGCTCTGTCTTATAACAATTATAAGTTGGAGCGGGACCAACGTTCCCCAGCTCAGTATAACAAGCGGGTTCGGTCAATAATCTGTATTATTATCTTGATTAAGGCGTGATATGGTCGCTACCTGGAGAGAGAGAGAAGAAAACACTCAGCGTGCGCTCTTGCAAGAATAGATTGGTTTTTATTTTATCTAATCAGGATGGCTCCCACTGCTTTTTATCAAATCTTCCTTCAAACCCAAAAAGGAGAGACTAGCCGGGATTAATTACACACTACAAGTTCGCCAATCTTTCAGCCAGGCCAGTGTCGGTACTTTGAGGGAGGTCCCCCGTGCTTTCGCACGAACCTAATTAATGTAAACCTCGTTTTCCCAGAGGCGTAACCTCGTTGACACCTTTCTAGACACCTACTTGATCGGCTAATTGTAATGTATAAAACTCTCCCAGGAGTAACTCTTACTCGCAGCGGGTATCGGGATCCAACTATCTCATAGAAGGTATGCAATCTTATTGCAAATTTCAACACTTGAAATTCCCGATAATATTTTGCCCCTAGCGTCCTATGACCTTGACGCAGGCCAACAAACCATAGTCCGCTAGTCAAGTTCAACCCGTCATTTCCTGATTGAATTAAACCCACCCGCACGACCCTTGACGCAGGCCAACAAAGTCGCACGACTACCCTAATCCAATCTGCATCATATGCATAAGCAGATAAATACCAGTTAGCTACCGCACACTACGCCTTGACGCAGGCCAACAAACGTAGCACGAATACTAACTACTACTTATCTGAAATGACGGAGGGTTACGACAGGTTTTTCTGAAAACCTATTGCGTAATGAACTTGATATCGTTGTAGAATCAAATGATTTTAAAATGGAGTGCTTTTGAGGCTTTTCTAGTTTTGCTAAAGGAGTCACTCCCGGTGAAGGGATCGTCGGTCCTTTCCTCGTCGAATGAGGTGCGGGATATATCATATATATCACTGTGCAAAGCAAAAACACTTAAAAGCAATCAAAAGACAAACCGAGTATGTAGCATCTGCCAGTTATTGCTAAAGGAGTCACTCCCGGTGAAGGGATCTCGGTCCTTTCCTCATCGAATAAAGTGCAGGATATATCACATATATCGCTGTGCAAAGCAAGAACTGTAGCTACCTGTTTTATTTTGAAATTCGATTCTACAACATCTTAGGTTTCTTTTACTTCATTAATGACTCGGGACTGTACCCAAAAACCACCGTTTTGCACGCCCTCTTGGACGTGGTAAGATGGAAATCAAAGCACAGTGGGAACCACACAAGACTCTATGACGATCTCGGGTCAACAGACTACTCTGTACCAGTGTCACCAGAGAACTGCCATCTGACGTGAGGTATAATACCATCTGGGAGTTCTCGGCGAGTCCGTCCAGTGTACCCAGTCTCTACTGAGCATCCGTACATCATCTCTGATGTCAAACACCAATGGATATGGGATCATCCATCGCCCATCTGTATGGGTCGAGAAGGTATACGCTAGTCTACTCTGGTATATCGATGCCCCGTCTCGATACACCCACAACTAGGGACTTTGAAGGATGTACTTATAGACTACCATGTCCCCACTAGTATGATCCGCATCATAGTCCAGGTAGTCAAGTACACATCCTAAGGGCTTTACCAACATGTAACAGAGAGACAATTAGTGTACACGTTAAGGTAAAGATCAACCAGATAGCATACTATCATGTCGAGCAAGAAAGTCCTCCCTATATATGTCCCAGCATCCACTACAATATACATCCTATGTACAGTAATGGCCTCTAGGGCATACATATAACTAACATCTGATTATTGGATACGCCTTTTGAGGCTGATTTTGCTTTTGAGCACTTTGTTTTTATGTTGGGCACTATAAACATAACTGATCTGAGGACAGTACCTGAGTACTTTGCATGCATTAAAAGATTACCAAAAGGGATTTCCAAAAAGCGAGCTATAGTCTCAGTATTTACCTACGTGTCTGATATGACACGAAACGTTTAAAACAAGCAAACCCTTCTAAATTGTTTTCTAAACGGCGGAACGTACATATTAAACAAAAGATATATACGTATATGGTTATTTTCTTACGATAGACGTCCACCACTGTGCAGTGTTATGTGCATTGCACAGCGACTTTAAAAGATTTGGCATGCATTTCCTTCAGATATTTACATATATAGATTTGATATTTACATGTATAGTTTCGAGTTATATCATATTGGTTTTGCTTGGATTTGGCATTCGTGTCTTTACCTTAACTCCGATGATTGCGGGACGCTTGACAGAGTTTCAATTTTGAGTTTTGTACTCGTTTTTATGCGCACTTGACGCGTTGTGTTATTTCTGCGATTTCCATGATTTCGGAGCCCCGTTGCTTTGAGCCGATTATTGAAATATTTTAGATTCTGGGAGTTTAAATTTAAATTCGGGGACCGAATTTTTTTAAGGGGGGAAGATTGTAACATCTCAGAAAATATAAAATATTATTTTTGGAATTTAATATTAAAATAATATTTTTCCCGAAAACTGCTCGATTTGCGAAATTGGGGTTTTCGAAAAAAGGTATAAATATATACCGATAATTATGAAATAAATAGAAATTAAAATGATTTATTCATTTAAATATATAATTAAAGGATTTGGCATTTTTAAAATTTATTATATGCAATTTTGATAAAAACACGATTAGTGCACTGCTAATCGCGATTAAGCCAAATCCGCATTTCTACAGCTTTTCATGGTTAGTGCACCATGACGTGTTTCATTTGGTTACATGTTGTTTCATTTATGGTTTTATATGGGTGTATGTGTATTATTTTGGTGAGAAAAAGAAATGATAAAAAGGAAAAGTCAAAGGGGACATAATGATGGGGTAGGTATACTAGTGATGAGAGAGAGAGTGTGTGAATTATGGTGAGAGTGGGAGGGGGCTACTGCCCTTTTGATTACCCCATCTTCTTTTCTCATCTTCCTCTTCATCTCCCTCAAGCCACAACCCTCCACTAAAACCCCTAGATCTATCTCCTAACAATCCCCAAAACCCTAAACACCCTTCACAAATATTAATCCCCTCTTCAACCTCTATACATGGGACCAAGAAAAATTCAGTTTTGATGATCTTAGGAATTCATGGGTGCTATATGAGGTAATCCCTTCACTAATTGGGTAGTTTTTCATTTACTTTAGTATTCATATGTGTTTAGATGTGATATTGTAAAGATTAGTGAATATTGGGAAACCCTAGTGAAGGTTTGAGTGTTGTTTGAAATTGGGTGATGCCTAGTGGCTGTTAACTAGACTTGGGTGCTGTTTATTGACCTGGACCAGAGCGGAGAAAACCCAAAACACGGATTTAGAAACCCCGACATCGGATAAATGTGTGATTTTAGAGGGTATTTTGGAATCTGGAGCAACCTGGGGACACTAGAAATGATTTTGGGTTTACTGAGAGTCGTGTAGGCACCCAGGAAGCTACCACAGAGACCCGAGACCCCAACTCCACCAAATGGCCGCAGATTTATCCATTCTGGCCGCAATTTGCGGCCAGAGCAGGGAAATAGGGTTCCAGATTTGGTCCATGGCTCTTTTTGCACTAAATTAGACCCCTCCTATATGCAGTTTTGGCTAATTGTCACCTGGAGAAAATCTGGGAGCATTTTAGTGTGTTTTAGGCTATATTTTCCGTATTTTGAAAATGCAATTTCTTGACATTTGGATTTGTATTTGGTTGTTGGATGTTTGTACCTTGACAACAGGGGTTGTTTGATTGTTTTTACACGTTTGGGCCACAGGTTCTAACCTATGAGCACACCGTGCGCCATATCGGTTTTCCGGATTCGATTTTAATACGCATTGCGACTGTTGATTATTGTAGGTACCTTCGCGTGGATTCCAAGGCGACGGAGCGTGGCGTTATCGACTTCGGCAAGCAAGAACCAAGGTGAGTAGATCTATATCTACCGGGGAAGTCAGGTGGATGGCGTATAGCACCCCTGCAAACTTTTGATGGAAAACCGATTTATAGAATATGGTTAGGAAACCTAGATTAGGAAACTAGGGTTAGAATGAGATAGCTACGAAATCATATTAGAAACTAGAGGATAGTTAGAATGATACGTTACGACTATCATAGGATGTCGTTTAGCGATATTACCGTTTAGGGTACTGTAGGAATAGATAGTCGATGTAGATGCGTCATCCGAACCATACCTTTTCCTAAACCGAAGAATCGTATGTACCTTTTAAGTATATACCTTGAGGGATGATACGGATTTTCAAATGATATCACTTTCTTAAAAACACCATAACCCCTATTTTCAAAACTACGATTCGCTTCTTTAAAAATCCGATTGTATGGTTCAGATGTGTAGGTTAGATTAGATACTTATACTTGTAGTGATTGAATGTTTATGCAATTCGATTTGATAGGTGATTCAAATGCGATGAAAGAATATAAGACTGATATGATGACATGATGACGTGATGATATATGATGCGAGTCGATCGAGTTGATTTATACCCTGCCGTCCCCTAATATGAGATTATTGCGGATGTGAACCGGGACATAGGCACATAGATATATATCCATATATATAATGTTGTGAATCATGGATGATAGGCCGTATGTGATATTAGGCCGTACCCTCATTTGTCCTATAGGATGATAGGATCCCTTTTAGTATAATGCCGTCGCACGATGATATTCCGTGCGTGATGAGTTTGACTTGATGATTGATCCTTACCCTTGACTAGAGGTTTCCGTACGATGGATTATACCGTACGTGATGTTATTGGGCTAGATGCCGATTGATAGATTCACCGACTCGGACATATGATGGTTACGTATACCTTATAGCTGTTAGCTGATGATTTACCTTATGCTGCATTAATATCATTTCTATTCCATTGCTTATACCTGTGCTAGTACACTTGCACCATTATCGATGATGCGTATGTTACACGTACACAGATTTGCCGGCTCACACACTTCATCATCGTTAATTGCCATGTCACTACACAGTAGGGTTGCTGCATTATGACATATACATTGATATATTCATACTTGCGGATATACACATTTGTATATCCATATTCGTGCACATATATATTGATACATTCGTACTTGCGGATATACACATTTGTATATCCATATTCGTGCACGTATACATTGATACATTCTTACTTGCGGAAATACATATTGTATATTCATATTTGTGCATACATACATTGGTACATCTATACTTGCGCATATACATATTGTACCTACATAGATAACTGATTTTATTGGGAGATTGGGAACCGCATGTTATATTTTAAAAACTGGAATCATTTTAAAGGAGCGGTTTTCCCTTAATATATCATATCATTGTTCCAGGTTGCATGATATATTGATATGCTTACAATTTTGTTATATGTCGCATACATCATGCTCTACGTATTTTACGCATTGAGATATGCTGTTTTTATGAGATTTTTGGATTTGAGAACCGTGGCTATTTCAAAAGGAAGCATGTACTGTTTTAAAAACCCGATTTCTCTTGATATGATATTTCAGTGCGTCCACCATGCGTTTTCTCGGTTCTGAGAGTGGCATGTGAAACCCGATTCGAGGAGTGGTAGGCACCGATTGCGGGTACATGGTGGACCCGGTGAGGTACCCCGGGGCAAGAAGACTCGAATATGTTAGACGGTGAGCCCGGCAGGGGAGCACTACCTACCGGTGATAGTGTTTGGGCTCGGCGGATATCCGGAGGATACCGACCGGAGTCGAGAGATGATATGGGCCGATCTGGATTGACGGAGCCCGTGGGCCGATCCAGACTGACGGAGCCCAATACATAAGGATTTACGTGCCGATGCCGGGCACTGTTTTCATGATGTTTTCGAGTGTCGATGCTAGGCACTCAGGTTCCATGATTTTGATGTGTCGGGAGGGACACCGTTGATATACATCCTCATACCTTCATGCACACTCTTTTACGATATTTACAGGCATGATATTGTTGCGTCAGTGGTTGACGCGTGGACTGGATCCACATACATACATACACTGATTTTACTATTGGAGATGATACACATGCTTATAGACATTGTTTCATGGGTGGACGAGATCCACATATCTGCATACCTTGATTATGGTTAGATGATATCCATATACATGCATTGATTATTACTGTTGGATGTTATCCACATGCACATAGGTAGTGACTACCTTGTTGGCACATATACGACCCGGTCACCCTAGATATCATAGTATTACCTTTTGATATAGTTGACCTAGGAGTCGTTGTTTATTCGATTTTTACTTGTAGATATTTTTCTATTCACGAGTTGGCAACTCACCCCTGTTATGCCACGGTTCTTGCAGGTTGACCGCTTGGATCAGTAGCGGCATCGTTGGCACACAGCTTCATTTGGGTGTTTTGCATTGATAGGTGGGACATTTGTATCGTACCCACTCTTGTATTATATTTCATATTGTATCTAGTTAACTCCATCAATCAATCAAAAGTTGTAATTGTATAAGTAATGAGACTTAGTGGGTTTGTGGTTGCGAGACTTAGAGCGAGGGGTTTTCCGCTATTCGTGATTTATATGTCTTGCTTTTCTTTATCTTTTGTGGTGAACTTCGCCGTTGGGCATCGTATACTTATTTTCATTATCTTGCGTGGTTGTGATCCACCGTTTGGCGAAGAGCTAGCTCCCGCTTGGGGATGCCATTATCATTATTATGTATTGTGGTTTTGGATCAAAAAAATACAAAGGAGGTGCTGCCAAAATTTTAAAAGACGAAACATGTTTTCAAATTAGCAAATTTCACTTGCATCATTCATGTTCCTTTTCTATGCATTAAGAAAACTTGATTTCATATACCTTTATTTCAAAAAACTCACCTCCTTTATTTTTCTAAAAGGTTTAGATTTCTGGGTTTCAGCTTACTTGAATTCCGTTACGCCTTTAGACGTGGCGTGATTCAAGTGCTGGTCACGAGATAATATTTCGGGTCGTGACAGTGGGCTCTATCAACATATACATGATGATAAAGACAAACCAGATAGCATACTATCATCTCGAGTAAGACTGTTCTATCGGTATAGGTCCTCCCTTAATCATAATAATCACCTAACTGGGATTACGATAATTGTCTTGAGGGCACTATAGCCAATAATCTCCCACTTGCACTTAAGGCCAATTATTGCGATGTCACATACTCCCAGCCCGTGTGATATCGAACACCCAACTTCTCTACTTAGCAGTCTCACAAAGACTGTTTGTGAAACTCTTGCGTTCGAGAAATAGCCTCAGTGAGTGGATACGCTCTGATATTTTTTTCTATATCTCTCTTTATTTCAAGTTCGCGAAGAAAGCCATCTCCCGAAATGAGCAATAACTGTCTCAGAATATGTCTGGATATCTGATGGGACCCAGTTCATAAATGAACTCCAAATCCAGCAAACTTCTTAGAATGTATCGTCAACTGAATTTAATCAGTATCCTGCGCCATGCCTCCCTCAGTATCCGCTTGGACCACCTGTCCAAAATACTGCCTCTCGTCAGAGGGAAAACAATAATTCTGACAGTCACTCTGTCATCCAGGTCACCTTGAAAGCCTGGAATGATAACCGTCTCCTGAAAGAGGCTATCGATATCAAATCCCTAGAATATTCACTTATCTTCTAAAACTGCTTTCGAATGTTTCTCCATGATTGGATTAATATAAAATTATTGCAGCTAGTGCAAAAGCAACATCTGGTGTGGTACTTGACATCTCATGATTGACTCAATTGCCTAAGCAAGTGATATGCCAATCATGCACATCCCTCTCTCTTTCAGTCTGTAAGACACCTTCAGAGAGGGTGACTCCATCAACTGCAGGTACACCACCATGCCAGGAGTCGAGTATTCTAAAGCACCTTTAGAATACTGTCTAAGTACCTAGATTGGGGAACTACCCAAATCCAGATCCAAAACCATAGATCTAGTAACCAGAATGCCTAATATTATATCCATATCCTATGTGGAGAAACCACTGTGTGACAACCACAGTATAACCAATCGTAGTATAGGAATTTCACTTCCTACTCTGTGTATGTCATCCAAATACTAGGATATCACACCCTACTACCTTCTTAACAGATCCATCTCCTATTTTGATGAAGTCAAAGCCCATGACTGTCACTTCAAAATTAGATGACCTATTTCCGCTATATCTGCTTTAGTCTATAAATAGACATAAGCTACTTGTCCTCTATGCTTCCGCTGCTCCCACTGACTACGACAACCCTCTGGCAGAATCATATACACGTGCATTTCTAAAGCTAGTTTAGAACGACGCTATACTCATCCTCCTGCTGGGTCTCATAGTCTGGAACAACGGTAATGGCAAGTCTGGGTAAACAAGAATCTCCCTGTCACCGTCTTTGAAAATACCGAAGTACCTCTCGGGTGCCTGAGGTTACCCACCATATCTGCGGAGTGGTTAATGGAATATCAAAACCTGATTGAATCTTTAAGTCCCATTAAATTTTCAGTAATCGTTTGCGGTTCTGGAATCACTTCCAGTTCTACCATACTCCCACTACTGTTTTCTGAAAAAAATCCATTTTACTAAAACTGTGGCGAGTCAATAACAATATCACTATCGATCTTCTAGATGGTACAAAATTAACCGTCGTCAAAGCCCGGGTTAACCCACAAACAGCCTTTACAGAGATGTGTCTTGAGTTTATCCGGATTCTGGTTTTAAGCATCAGCCGGATAACTCCCTATACCTTAACATCGTTAAGATATAAATTGATTCTATATATATCTAATATAGAAACAAAAGCACTAATTTAATTGGAACCAGATTCAAAATCATGCAGCTGTCTCCAGTGCATATCAACTAAATAGAGAGAGGCTGATCAGCATTACTCAACTTAGGAGTGCATCCAATTACGAGTAACCTGAAAGAGAAGCAAGTTCTCAAAACCATTACTATCAACTAAATACCATACATAAATATCTTCATCTTCGATCATCTTGAAGAATCCTGATACTTGCAACACATGGTTCTCTACTTTATTCTTGTATCTATAACTTCTCAAAATTTAAACCTTGTATTTGTACGAAACACTTGTCTAAAAACTAGAGAAGTCACAAGTAAAAAGAATATAGTACGAGGACCAACCCCTCTGTCCTAATGGACACTGGACAATATACAATACTTTATATAAGTCCCCTGAGTTGAATAACTCAAACCATGTGGTCGTAGGTTGAAAACTGTACTTTGGTTATGAAGAATTACACGGCTGTTGAATGTTCCTTACCTAACCATCAACTGATATAGGTAAATTTCATCGACATAATTTCAAAAGATTATATCTCACTTTATAAAATAAACGTACAGATATATCAGTTTAAAATTGGTGTATAACAACGGATATTCAAAACCAAATATTTACCGTCCGACAAAAACCCAGGCGATTTCCTTAAATATCACCAATTACAACAAATTCCGATATAATGAGGATGATCACCTAATTCCCAATAACTTACTCCCACTTATCATCCGTAAAACTATATAGATGTGAGAATCAAAACTGGTAAATACATACCCCTGAAGTAAGGATCTAATTGGGAAATCAGTTTTCTATTAACAACGCACAGTGAAACTGAAACATTAAAATGTTACGTAGGGGTATCCGGGTATTCCCGGTAATGCCTCTTCCACTATCCAGATTCATGACTGTAACCGTATATTTCCTTACCATCTCTCCAAATCCCTTTATTTGTCTTTACTCATTACCTTCTGTACACCATCGTTAGGCTAAATAGTTTTCTTCCTTCCCTACCTTTCGGCACCAGCCTATGGTTTAGAAGAAGACTATCCAATAAGCGTAATAGGTGTACTCCCCTAATCCTAGGAGCACTCGCAACTTGAGAGATGGTAAAGATAAAAGACAACTGAATAAACCTTATTCATATTTCTCCTGAACCAGAATCCATCCCCGAACTGGAACAAGTTCCTTCGAGTTCGTATATAACCATATGATGGATTTATCCAATGGAAGTGGATGTTCGTAGTGATACGGAGTGTTCTGGAGAAATACAAAGGTGAAGTAGGAGTGGCAATGAAAATACGCGGTTTGGTCGTGAATGATAGCAGTCGCAATTTACTTTGCCCCATTTCTAATCCTTTTATTTGTATTTACTTATTACCTTCTGTACACCCAACTTAGGCTAATTGGTTTTCTTCATTCCCTACCTTTCGGCACCTGCCTATGGTTTGGAAGAAGACTATCCAATAAGCACAATAGGTGTACCCTCTCCTAATCCTAAGAGCCCTCGCAACTTGGTAGAAAGTAAAAGGAAAAGACAACTGAATAGTCCTATTCATTCTCTCCAGAACCAGAATCCATCCTCGAATCTGGAACAAGTTCCTCCGAGTTCGTATATAACCATATGATGGATTTATCCAATGGAAGTGGATGTTCGTAATAATAAGGGTTGTTCTGGAGAAACTCAAAGGGTAAAAAAAGGAGTGGCAATGATGTATACAACTCAGACAGTCCAAAAGCCAGTGTTATAAGAAAGTTCGGTTAACTTGGTTACTGAGTTATAGTCTAGGGTCGGGCCATGGTCGCGGCCAAAGAGAGAGAGAGAAAAAAACACTCTGCGTGCACTCTAACCTAGATCAGAATGGTTAATCACTTTATCTAATCTGGATGGCTCCCACTGTTTCCTCGAATTCTCCTTCAAACCCAAAAGGAGAATTAGTCGGGATCATCTAAAATCACCCGAGGAGTAATCCTACTCATCGGTGAGAATCGGGATCCAACTATCATCGCATGATAACTTGATGGAAGCAACTCAAGTTATCACACTCCAGAAGGTATGCACAAGCCTGGCAAGTTTCAGTTTCTTTAGAAACTCATGATGTGTGTTTTTACCCCAAGCGGCTTATGACCTTGACAGAGGTCAACATATCATAAGTCACAAGTCAAGTTCAACCCGTCATTGTCCTGTATTAACTTAGACCCACCCACAAGTGCCCTTGAAAGAGGTCAAAATGACCGTGCAACTGTCCTAAATAATCGCATATCTATGCAACAAACAAGTATTACCCAGTTACCAAGCACTGTGCCTTGACAGAGGTCAACATACACTGCATGAATACTAAGTAATACCTGTAAGAAATGATGAAGGGTTACGGCTGATTTTTAGCAAAAAACCTTTAACGTAATGAACTTGATATCATTGAAGGAACCGGATAGCTTTTATAAATATATAGCTGTGAAAACCTTTGCTAAAGAGGTCACTCCCGGTGAAGGGATCTCGGCTCTTTCCTCGTCGAATGAGGTGCATGATATTCCAACTGAATACCGCGATGCAAAGAAAAAAGTAATCGACTATAGTGAAGTTATTACCCTGATGCAAACCTCTGTCCAAGGGGTCACTCCCGATGAAGGGATCTCGGCCCTTGCCTCGTCAAATGAGGTGACGGATATTCATAATCGAATACCACTGTGCAAAACAAAAGAAAACGCCTTTGTAATAACAGCTTTTTGAAAAATGTTCCAACAACATCGAATAGGTTTGTTTTCCTTGCATTGATCTGAATCAACGCAGTCCCATCAATTAATCACACCACAAAAGAATGAAAATATAATGTATCTATATGCCATCCGTATTCGCCACTGGGTCCCGTCATCACCCGTTAGGTTACTTAACTAACGACAGAGCGGGGACTAGACTAACGCGGGTGTAAAACATATACAACATCTACTAGTATATATATAAATATATATAATAATCGTTCCAGGCGTGATAAATGCAACATCACAGAAAAGTAATAAGTATCACAGAACAATACAGATAGTCTGGAAGCCCCGGGTTTCCTTTGAGCCGCAAATGAAACCCGACGTTCCCCTGGTCGTGTGGATAGCCTGTGCAATGAAAACCTAGACCCCTACGAGCGCGGCAAGTTACCCACCAAAACCAGAAGTAAGGCAGCCCCCTTCAACAAAGTGAATGGACCACCCAGCACTTCACGGAATCCGGTAACTTGAGCACCCCTCCTTGGGTCAACCTGTACCCCCTACGAGCGCGGTGAATAACCCGCCAATTCTAGAGTGAAGCCCCCTCCGTCTCAAAGTCATGAGATGCGGGCCCGTTGCCCTTTAGAACCCGGCTATCCGTGCACTCCATTGCGGGGTAATCCTAGTACAGAAAAGAAAATAATATACAAGGGCGACATCGACCTCAACCCGGTCGTGCACCAAATGAATAATATACAAACTGGCAGTGACGGCAGTCCACATGTCGGACGCTCGCCCCGTAACATCAAATGTACAAATAAAATTAAACTGTACAAACATTGCACCAAGCTATCCACCACGACGAATCCACAACATCACAGCACAACACAGAACATCAACGTGAATGTCACGTTCGCAAACCTGTCTAAAAGGACTATAGCAATTAGACATGATTTACCGCTCGAATGACATTCACGGTGGCAGATAGTAATGTAAGTACTGTGAACTAACGTATTTAAAATTTTGATCGAAAAAACTTCCCGAAGTGGGCCCCAAGTGCAAACCCAGCACTCAAAATAATCTGGGTCAAAACTAAATAATCCAGAAACCACAATTCCATATGAAAGACACCCAGAAGAAAAATGATGCTCTGAGCCTACATTTCCACCGCGGATCCGCGGCAAACATGCCAGTTCTGTCACGGTTCCGCGGCGTAATGATGGGATGGTGCTTTCAAATTTCTTCAGGGGTCTTAGAAAAGCCTGCATGATTTTCTGACATACTGAAAATAATTTTTCGACCATAAAAAAATTTCGACAGAAACATCATAAATGGAATTGCGGTTTTGGAAATTTTGTTCGATCGAGGTTTCAAACATGTTAGAACAAGCTAGTATGGGTTAATGGCGTGGCTCTGATACCATATTGGGTTACGGCAGCGCCCCGGCCATCTTTCCGAGGCCAAATGCGGAACAAAAACTTTTCAAAACTCGGCGCTACCATAACCAAAAAACCCGGATCGTTCCATTAACCGTTAACTAGCTAACTACAAAGAAGTTAGAATGGCTATATCGATCGATCCGTGTCCTTCGGTCTTTTGCCACCATCCTTAGCTCCTCGCGGCATCTTCGGTCTCACTCGATCTCCGGTCTCCTCGTCGAAAGGGCACCATGTCAAGAAGTATTTTTACGGGCTCTCGCTTCAAACCGAAGCAACTCGGACATGAAATTTGCCAGCCGACATGTCCAAGATGAAGTAGAGAATGTGTGTGATAACTTTGTCTCTAAACATCCATTGATTCTCAACACATGAGATTGTATGGATGGAGGTTGAAGACGAAGCCATGGTGGAAGATGTGAGCTAGAGAAGAAGATGAAGATCAAGATGTTGCTTGCTTATTGTGTTGTATGAAAAATGAGAGAGCACTAGAATAAAATCTTAAGAGCAAACTCAAGCCTAGTGGCTGTCCTCCCTCTCTCCTCATATCATTTCAATACAATAATTAATCCAAAAAGGTGAAATTGCACAAAAAATAAGACCATGAGTCATCACCCATGCACATGCCTCGTTTAATGCCCTTCATCATGATTTCCACTTATAATTTCCACCACTAAACATTTAAACCAAAATGTTTAATCCGAAAAGAGAATGGCAACATCTAAAGTAAACTCGTGACGGATCACAAGGATACCCCTCACCTGTATATACATATCTGCATCCGCATTCCGACTGAATGCGAATGCAATGAGACGAAAGTAATTCGACAATTCTAATACTAGGATCCAGCTTAAACCAAAGCCCACTAGTATGATCCGTCCGATCATGATCCGTGCACAAGTGCACGTATATGATCGAACCCTACCATAAAATCATACGGCCTCTACAACGTTTCGCCCGAACCTTGGGAAACTATCTGTGGGGGACTCTAACGACTCGTCAATACGCTGGCAGTGGGTTTAACCACAAGCACGTTAGTGGTACTGCCTGTACGTAACGGCTACCCAGGTATTGAGCAAAAGGGGAGGCCGATAAGCGAACTCATCCTGAAACCCTACTGAGCCTGTCAGTGACAATATCCGTACAGTCCGGTCTGTTCATCTATGAGTATCGCATATCGGGTCTAGGGGGTGGATAAAGTCAGACCCCTAACAACGCGATAATTCATGTCGGTATGAAATCCATCACCACCTGAGAAACTATCGATCCTAAATCGGTAATTATCGACTAGCTTGGCCAAGGTTTTTTGGTGATGGCCACCCGTGCACTGTGCGACATCAACCCCCAATACCGGGAGAGACGAATCCCCGATGATCCGCTCACTGCCTCCATGTGGCTCGGGACTGTACCCAACTAAAACCTGTTTGCACGACTCCTTTGAGCCATGGTAGGGTAGTAATCAAAGCACAGTGGGAACTCACACGAGACAAATGACGATCTCAGGTCGACAGACTAACCTGTACACATGTCACTTAGGAACTGCTATCTGAAAATATGTATAATACCAATTAGCAGGTTTCCGGCGAGTCCGTCCAGTGTACTCATAACCCAATGAGCACCTGTATACTATCTTAGGTGAACAAACTAACACTAATGACTTGTGAGAGATGGCCACCGCCCCTCGTCGGGGTCTTGATCAGTATACACTAGTCTACACTAGAGTATCGATGCCCAGTCTCGACACTCCCACGACTAGGGACATTTAAGGCTGTGTTTATAGACCCCCGGCTCCCACGTATATGATCGCCATCATAATGCTGGTAGTCAAGCAAGAATCTTCTGGGCTCTATCAACATATATATGATGATAAAGACAAACCAGATAGCATACTATCATCTCGAGTAAGACTGTTCTGTCGGTATAGGTCCTCCCTCAATCATCATAATCACCTAACTGTGATTATGATAATTGTCTTGAGAGCACTATAGCCAACAACCCTGTCCCCACTAGTATGATCTGCATCATAATCCTGGTAGTCAAGTACTAATCCTAAGGGCTTTATCAACATGTAATAGAGAGACAATAAGTGTACATATTAAGATAAAGAGCAACCGGATAACATACTATCATGTCGAGAAAGAAAGTCCTCCCTATATATGTCCAAGCATCCACTACAATATATATCACATGTACAGTAATGGCCTCTAGGGCATACATATAACTAACACTTCTCACATCCCCCGGGCTATTCATTCACG
Organism: Agapanthus africanus; assembly: GCA_030015575.1. NCBI lineage: Eukaryota > Viridiplantae > Streptophyta > Magnoliopsida > Asparagales > Amaryllidaceae > Agapanthus > Agapanthus africanus. Next base: position 421,722,925 of record CM057345.1, on the reverse strand, counting down.
ACGATCCAATACTTCATATAAACAAACCATCATCAAAACACATATATGTGCAACCCCCACTAATCGATATATAGCAATTAGTAGACGTTTAGCAACACGTATACAAATACAGAAATACAAATTAGCCAAGAACTTAGAATTCCAATCGATTATCATTTTCCGTGTTTACAACATGCACAAACCAGTACACAAACAAATCTGGGTAAAAACCAAATGTGCCAGAAATTACATTTTCCAAGTAAAAGAAACACAGAAAAACTTTGGAGCGAATCGGCCATGACTCGGCCGCGGATCCGCTGCTAAACAACCTGTTTGGCTATGGTTCCGCCTTCAAGTTAGTGGATTACTAGCTCGAAATTTTTTCTGTTTCTTAGAAAAGCCTACATATAATTTTAAAGCCACTGAAATAATTTTTTGAACAGTTTTGAAAAACGACAGCAAGCTTGACATGGAAATGTAATTTTGGATATTTTTCCATCGATTGAAGTTCTAACTACTTGCTAACTATCTAGTTAAGGTTTAAGTGGCTCTGATACCAGTGTAAGTCGATGTCGCACACCCGCGGGTCCGCGGGCAGACGGAATACACAAAAAAACGATTTTTTTCAAGAATTCGCAACATCGACTAAACAACCAAGGATCTTTCGGAAACCATAACTAGGAAACCATAACTAGCTAAAAATACTACAAAGAGGTTCTAACTACTATGTAAAAGTTTATACCTCCTTGTTCAAGTCCTTCGAGTCTTCTTCTCCTCTTCTTAGCTCCTAGATGGCTTGAATTTTCTTCTTCTCTTCTTAGCTCCTAAATGGCTTGATTCGAACTCGGTCGTCAGCCTCCTTTATGTCGAAGATGATCCACCCGAGAGTTTTTAGTTCAAGTTTCAAGCTCTAGTGTGAGGTAACTAAGATGCCTAGTTTGCTAATCTAGACAACTTAGGAGATTTAGAGAGATGATTAGAGTATTTTATCTCAAAAATCTCTAAGATTCACAACACATGGGAGGGTTAGATCTTGAGGAAGAAGGAGGAGAGAAAATATGGTGAGAGAAAGAGCAAAAGCAAATGAGCTAAGGTGTACAGGCAAAATAGAATGGCTAAGTCATTCAATCATCAAGCATGTAATATTTTCAATAGAAAATAAGTAACTATGCTTGAATAGTAAAGTCAAATGAATAAAATAAATGAATTATCCATGCTTCAACTATGCCACAAATATCTCCATTTTCCACCTCATTAATCTATTTCTAAAAATAGACAAATCTAATAATGAGGTGTCTCCTTCTAGAAGCATCTATTGTGAAATTACAAGAATGCCCCTCACCGTATATACATACCCGTATTCGTACTGTAAAAATACGAATATAATGCGATAATAATAATTCATTAATATAATACTAGAATCCGGCTTAAACCAAAGCCCACTTGTATTATCCGTCCGAACAACATCCGTGTAGTCAGTACACGTATATGATCGGAACCCTGCTGTAAAACCATATGGCCTCTACATAGTTTTGCCTGAACCAGGAAAACCCTCTGTGTAGGACTCTAAAGACTTTATAGTATGTTGACAGTGGGTTTAACCACAAGTCTGTCAATGGCACTAGCTGTACGTAACGGCTACCCAGGTATCTGTCGAAAAGAAGGCCGACGAGCGAACTCATCCGAACCTCTACTGAGCCTGTCCATGACAATCTCCGTGCAATCCGGTCTGTTCGTCTGAGAGTATCACATGCAAGGTCTAGGGGGAGGAAAATGTCAGACCCCTAATAACCAGATAAGTCGTGCCGATGTAGCTCAAGACCATCCGAGAATCTACTGGTCCAACTACCAGTAATTCTCAATCCGCTCTGGCCAGGGACTTATTGTGTTGGCCAACCGATCACAGCGCAATATCGACTCCCTATACCGGGAGAGACGAATCCCCAACCGTCGTTCACTGCCTCCATATGGCTCGGGACTGTACCCAACTAAAACCTGTTTACACGACTCAGTAGAGCGGTGATAGGGTAGTAATCAAAGCACAGTGGGAACTCACACGAGACAAATGACGACCTCAGGTCGACAGACCATCTGCACTCATGTCACAAGAGAATTGCTATCTGATGCTAGGTATAATACCATCTAGCCAGTTCTCGGCGAGTCCGTCCAGTGTACTAACCTCCAGTGAGCACCTGTATACAATCTTAGGTGCACCTCACCAATGGCTGCGGGACCAATCCATCGCCCCTCGTCAGGGTCTAGGTATGCATACACTAGTCAACTCTGGAGTATCGATACCCAGTCTTGATACTCCCACGACTGGGGACACTTTAAGGATGTGCTTATCGACTACCCAGCTCCCACAATATGATTAACATCATAACGCTGGTATTCAAGCAAAGATCCTACGGGCTTTATCAACATGTATACAAGATATGAAATACTAAGTAAGACACATCACATGTTAAGATAAAGACAAATCAAATAGCGTACTATCATATCGAGCAAGATTGTCATGTACATACATATCCCTAGCATCCTATACAATGAAGGTCTCTAGGGCATACATATCCAACACCTATGTTACCAGAGAACTACTATCTGCCGATATGTATATTACCATCTAGAAATTCTCGGCGAGTCCGTCCAGTGTAACTCATAATCTAATGAGCACCTGTATACAATCTTTAATGCCAAACACCAATGGCTGTGGGACATGCCACCTTCCCTCATGAAAATAAGAAACATATACACTAGTCTACTCCGGAGTATCGATACCCTGTCTCGAAACTCTTGTAAGTGCACGGCGGCGCCCCGGCCGTCAATCCGACGGCCAAATGCGGAAGCGGTGATAAACTTTAATTTTTCATGAACTGGCACCACCGCGCACTAAAACCCGGATCGAACCATTAACTAGTCCTAGCTAACTACAAGAAAGGGAAGAGAGATATACCGACTGATCCGTGTCCTCCGGTCTTCTCGTCGTCGTCCCGATCTCCTGCGGAAAGTCCTGTCTCCACCTCCTCGCCGGAAGGGCACCAAATCGCCTACATCTTTTACGGGCTCCCACCTCAATGCCGAGGCAACTCGGGCACGAAGCTGGCTAGTCGACGTGCCCAAGATTTGCTGTAGAATGGTGTGTAGAGCTCAAGTCTCATTTTGGGGTTGTAGGAATTGCCATATAGGTGGAGGAATGATACAATCTCATGGAGATGGAACTTGTGGGATTTTTTACAAGAGCGAAAAAGCAAAAATCCCACACTCAAATTTTTGGACAGCCCCTAGCCTTTCTTGGCCGGCCATTGCATGGTGGGAGAGGAGAGAATGGAGTGTATATCAAAAATAATGGGAGCCATTCCCTAAAAGCAAGTGAGAGAGAGGTCAAAAGATATCATGCAAGAAAATGATCACAAGTAATGAACACAACCATATCCACACTCAACCACAACCATGATGACTCCAAATGGTCAAGCCATCATGAACAAATCAAGAAGTCAAGGTCAATGGTTCATCATCATGATACAAGGAAATGTGCAAAGAACCCCTCCACAAATACTTATTTGCAACAATGCAAATAAGCCCTCCTCCACCAATCTTCGGCCAATGAACGATACAAAGGAAATTGGCCGAAACGGAAAGCAAACTGGCAACTCCAGAAAACCGGTCCCGTAATAAATTACAGGAAAACCCCGATACTGTGCATACACACCCGCATTTGTATTCCGACCGAAATACAAATGCAATGAGACAAATCTACACTGTACTATACTAGGATCCGGCTTAAACCAAAGCCGGCTAGTAAAATCTGTTCGATCCTGATCCGTGCAATACCGCACGTATCTGATCGAACCCTGCCATATATCCATACGGCCTGTAGTACAAACTGTCCGATCCTGATCCGTGCAATACCGCACGTATCTGATCGGACCTTGCCATATCTCCATACGGCCTCTACAGCTTTTCGCCCGAAAGCTTGAGTAACTGAATGTGGGGGACTCTGAAGACTCGTCAACACCTTAGTTGTGGATTTAACCACTAGTACGTCAGAGGTATAAGCCAATACGTAACGGGCTACCAGGTATTGACCAAAAGGGACGTCGATGAGCGAACTCATCCTGACACCCTACTGAGCCTGTCAGTGACAATATCCGTACAGTCCGGTCCGTTCGTCTATGAGTATCGCATGGCGGGCCTAGGGGGTTGGTAAAAGTCAGACCCCCAAAAGCGGTACAAGTCGTGTCGGAGTGTAGCCCAGAACACCCTGAGATGCTACTGGAATACCTACCAGTAAATCTCCTTGCCTCGGCCGAGGGCTTCGTGTAATGGCTCTCCTAGACACAGCACGACCTCACCCCCAATACCGGGAGAGACGAACCCCTGAAGATACGCTCACTGCCTCCATGTGGCTCGGGACTGTACCCAACTAAAACCTGTTTGCACGACTCCTTTGAGCCGTGGTAGGGTAGTAATCAAAGTACAGTGGAAACTCACACGAGACAAATGACGATCCCCAGGTCGATGAACTAACGTGTACACATGTCACCTGGGAACTGCCATCTGACGTCTGGTATATGACCAACTAGCATGTTCCCGGCGAGTCCTGTCCGGTGTACTCATAACCCAATGAGCACCTGTATACATCTTAGGTGAACTAACTAACACCAGTGGCTTGTGAGACCGGCCACCGCCCCTCGTCGGGGTCTCGACTGTATACACTAGTCTACTCTGGAGAATCGATGCCCTGTCTCGAAACTCGCACGACTAGGGACCTTTTAAGGATATGCTTATAGACCCCCAGCTCCCACTTATATGATCGCCCTCATACTGCTGGTGGTCAAGCAAGAATCCTAGGGGCTCTATCAACGTGTAATAGCGACGTGTCAGGTCACCTAAAACAGTACATGATGATAAAGGTGAACCAGATAGCATACTATCATCTCGAGTAAGATTGTCCTATCGGGATAGGTCCTCCCTCAATCATTACAATCACGTGCCTGTGACCCAATAATTGACTCTGAGGGCACTATCTCCAACAATCTCCCACTTGCACTCAAGGCTAATTATTGCGATGTCGCATACTCACAGCCCGTGTGATAATGAACACCCAACTCCTCTACCAGTCAGTCTCACAAAACTCGTTTGCGAACCTATTACGTTCGAGGAATAGCCTCAGTAAGTGGATCCGCCTTGATGTTTCTATCTATGTCTCTCTATATCTCATGTTCGCGGAGAAAGCCATCTCCCGAAATGAGCAATACCAGTCTTAGAATGTGTCTGGATGTCTGATGGGACCTAGCTCATAAATGAACTCCAAATCCAAACTTCTTAGACTGTATCGTCTACTGAACTTAATCAGTGTCCTGCGCCATGCCACCTTCAGTATTGCCTTGGATCACCTGTCCAAAATACTGCCCCCCGTCAGAAGGAAAAACTATAACTCTGACAACCTCCTTGTCGTCCAGGTCACCTTGGAAGCCTGGAATGATAACTGCCTCCTGAATGAGGCTGTCGTTATCATATCGCTAGAACATCCACTTATGTTCTAAAAACTGCTTCCAACTGTTTCTCCAGGATTGGATTAATGTCAACTTATTGCATCTAGTGCAAGAGCAACATCTGGTGTGGTACTTGACATCTCATGATTGACTTAATTGCCTAAGCAAAATGATCTGCCAATCCTGCACATCCCTCCCTACTTTAGTCTATAAGACACCTTTAGAGAGGGTGACTCCATCACCTGCAGGTACACTACTGTGCCAGGAGTCGTTCATTCTAAATACTCTTAGAATTTTGTCTAAGTACCCTGATTGGGAAACCACCCAAATCTAGATCTAAAACCATAGATCTAGTAACCAGTATGTCTGATATAATATCCAAGTCCTGTGTGGAGAAACCACTGTGTGACGACCAGAGTATAACCGATCGTAGTATAGGAGTTTCTTTTCCTATTCTGTGTATGTCATCCATATACCATGACATCACACCCTACTACCTTCTCAACAGATCCATCCCCTATTCTGATGAAGTCAAACCTATGACTGTCACATCAGAAATTGATGATCTAACTCCGCTATATCCGCTTTAGTCCATAAATAGACATAAGCCACTTGTCCACCAATGCTTCCGCTGCTCCCACTGACCACGACAACCCTCTGGCAGAGTCATATAGACGTACACTTCTAAAGCTAGTTTAGAACGACGCTATACTCATCCTCCTGCCGGGTCTCACGGTCTGGAACAACAGCAATGGCAAGTGTGGGTAAACAAGAACCTCCCTGCCACCGTCCTTGAGCATACCGAAGTACCTCTCGGGTGCCTGAGGTTACACACCTTATCTGCGGAGTGGCCAATGGAATGTCAAACCAGATTGAATCTTTAGGATCCTATCAAATCTTCAGTAATCGTTTGTGGTTCTGGAATCACTTCCAGTTCTACCATACTCCCACTACTGTTTTTCTGAAAAAAATCCATTTTATTTAAAACTGTGGCGAGTCTAGAACAATATCGCTATTGTTCATCCAGATGGTAGAAAGTCAACCCTCGTCATAGCCTGGGTCAACCCACAAACAGCCATTACAGAAAACGTGCCTTGAGTTATCCAGAGTCTGGTTTTAATCATAAGCCGGACAACTCCCCGTACCTTAACATCGTTAAGATATGAACTGTTCTATATCCAATATAGAACCAGAGGCACTGATTTAATTGAACCAGATTCAAATCATGCACCTATCCCCAGTGCATGTCAAGTAAATAGAAGGAGGCCAATCAGCGTTACTCAACTTAGGAATGCTTCCAATTATGAGTAACCTGAAAGAGAAGCAAGTTCTCTTAACCATTACTATCAACTGAATACCTTCACAAGTATCTACATCTTCGATCTCCTTGAAGAATCCCGATACTTGCAACACCTGGTTCTCTACTTTATTCAAATACCTATAACTTCTCAAAATTCGGACCGTGTGTTTCCTACGAAACACCTGTCTAAAAACTAGAGAAGTCATAAGTAAACCGAATATAGTACAAGGACCAACCCCTCTGTCCTGATGGACCCTGGACAACATACAATACCCTGTATAAGTCCTTTAAGTCTGATAACTCATTCACTGTGTGTCGTAGGTTGAAAACTGTACTTATGCTTAAGAAGAATTACACCGCTGTTTAATGCTCCTTACCTAACCATCCACTGATATAGGTAAATGTCATAGACATAATTTCAAAAGGTATATCTCACTCTATGAAAATAGACATACAGATATATCAATTTGAAATTGGTACAAACAGCGGATATTCAAAACCAAATATTTGCCGTCCGGCAAACAACCCAGGTGACTTTCTCAAATATCACTGATTACAACGAATCCCGATATAATGAGGACAATCACCTAATTCCCAATAGCTTACTCCCACTCATCATCTGTAAAACCATACAGATGTGAGAATTATACCTGGTAAATACATACCCTGGAGCAAGTGTCTAATTGGGAAATCAGTTTTCCATTAACAGTACACAGTGAAACTGAAACATTGAAATGTTTCGATGGGGTATCCCGGTATTCCTAGTAATGCCTCTTCCAGATTCACGACTGTAACCGTATAATTCTTTGCCACCTCTCCAAATCTCTTTATATGTCTTTAGTCATTACCTTCTGCACACCCTTTTAGGCCAAATGGTTTTCTTCCTTCCCTACCGTTCGGCACCAGCCTATGGTTTGGAAGAAGACTATCCAATAAGCATAATGGGTGTACTGTCCTAATCCTAGGAACACTCGCAATGCGAGAGAAGGTGAAGATAAAAGACAACCTGAATAAACCTTATTCCTATTTCTCCTGAACCAGAATCCATCCCCGAACTGGAACAAGTTCCTTTCGAGTTCGTATATAACCATACGATGGAATATCCAAATAACTGTGGATCTTCGTAGTGATACGGAGTGTCCTGGAGAAATACAAAGGTGATTTGGGAGTGGTAATGAAATACCTGGTTTGGTCATGAATATCAGTCGCAATTTATTTTGCCCTCTTACTAATCCCTTTCTTTGTCTTAACTCAATACCTTCTGTACACCATCGTTAGGCTAATTGGATTTCTTCATTCCCTACCGGTCGGCACCAGCCTAAGGTTTGGAAGAAGACTATCCAATTTGCTTAATAGGTGTACTATCTCCTAAACCAAGGAGTACTCGCAACCTGAGAGAAGGTAAAAGGAAAAGACAACTGAATAGTCCTATCCGTTTTCTCCAGAACCTGAAACCATCCTCGAATAAATTCTTTCGAGTTCGTATCTAACCATACGATGGTTTTGTCCAATGGAAGTGGACGTTCGTAGTAATACGGGGTGTCCTGGAGAAAAGGGTAAAAAGTAGGAGTGGCAATGAGGTTTGCAATTCTGACAATCCAAAAGCCAGTGTTAAGAAGGTTCGGTTGATTTGGTCACTGAGTCATAGTCTTAGGGTCGGGTCAATGGTCACTGCCAAAGAGAGAGAGAAAAGAAACACTCAGCGTGCACTCTATCCTAGATTAGAATGGTTACCAATTTATCTAATCAGGAAACCTCCCACTGTCACCTCAATTCTCCTCCAAACCTGAAAGAAGAATTAGTCGGGGTCACCCAAGGAGTAAACTAACTCATCAATGGGAATCGGGATCCAACTATCATCGCATGATAACGTGACGGAATCCGCTCACGCTATCACACTCCAGAAGGTATGCGCATATCTGGCAAGTTTCAGTTCTTTTGAAACTCCCGATGGGATTTTTGCCCCATGCTCTTATGACCTTGACTTTGGCCAACAAATCATAAGTCACATGTCAAGTTCTACCCGTCATTCTCCAGGTTAATTTGAATCCACCCGTACCTATCCTTGACTTTGGCCAACAAGGCAGTACGACTGTTCCAAACCAACGCATCTATCTATGCTGCATATGAATAACCAACAGCTACCAAACACTGTGTCTTGACTTTGGCCAACAAACACAGCTTGAATACTATTGACTATCCATATGAAACGATGGAGGGCTACGAATGGTTTCTGGCGAAAACCTTTAACGTAATGAACTTGATATCGTTGAAGGAACGGATAGCTTTTAAAAATATAGTGACGAAAACCTTTGCTAAAGAGGTCACTCCCGGTGAAGGGATCTCGGCTCTTTCCCCGTAGAATGAGGTGCTGGATATTCCAACTGAATACCACGATGCAAAGCAAAAGTAATCGGCTATAGTGAAGTTATTGCCCTGACGCAAACTTTTGTCCAAGGGGTCACTCCCGGTGAAGGGATCTCGGCCCTTGCCTCGTCGACTGAGGAGCAGGATATTCCAACTGAATACCACGGTGCAAAACAAAAGTGAATGTCCTTGCAATAACAGCTTTTTGAAAAGTGTTCCAACAACATCAGATTAGGTTTGTTTTTAACTTGCATTGATCCGAATCAACGCAGTCCCATCAATTGATCACACCACAAAGAACGAAAATATACTGATGTATGTATATGCCATCCGCATTCGCCACTGGGTCCCGTCATTACCCGTTAGGTTAGCTAACTAACGACAGAGCGGGGACTGGACTAGCGCGGATGCAAAACATATACAACATCTACTAATATATATACCAATATATAGTATTCGCTCAAGGCGTGATAAAATGCAACATCACAGAAATGTACAGCATCACAGAAACAATACAGATATCTGGGATCCCCGGGTTACACAGAGCCACTACTGAAACCCGACGTTCCCCTGGTCGTGTGGATAGCCTGTGCAATGAAATCCTAGACCCCTACGGGCGCGGCAAGTCACCCGCCAAAACCTGAAGCGAGGCAGCCCCCTTCAGCACCGTGAATGGACCACCCAAATCTTCACGGAATCCGGTAACTTGGGCACCCCTCCTGGGTCAACCTGTACCCCCTACGAGTGCGGCGAATAACCCGCCAATCCTAGAGTGAAGCCCCCTCCGTCTCAATGCTATGAGATGCGGGCTTGTTGCCCTCTAGAACCCGGCTATCCGTGCACCCCTCCGCGGGGTAATCCTAGTACAGAATGTAAAATATACATACAACGGGTACATCGACCGCAACCTGGCCGTGCCCCAAAATAATAATACAAACAGGCAGTGACGACAGTCCACATGTCGAACGCTCGCCCCGCAATATCAAATGTACATAATACAACAAAACTGTACTAGCATTGCATCCAGGCTATCCCCCACGACCGATCCGCAACATCACAGAAATACACAGAACATCAACGTGAAAGTCACGTTCGCAAATCCGTCTAACCGGGCTATAACAGTTAGACAGGATTTACCGATCGAGTGACATTCACGGTCGCAGATATAATGTAAATACTGTGAAATAATGTGTTTAAAATATCCGATCGATCAAATTTTAACAAGTGGGCCCCAAAGTACTACTGTAGCACATCAAGAAATTCTGGGCCCAATATTAATATTCCAAAACCCCTAAAATCAGCCCAAAAAGATACTGCAGAAATTTAATGCAGCGACCCCAAAATAGTGCGGCGGAACCGCGGCCCAAAGGGGTGTTTGGCCGCGGTTCCGCGCTCCTATAGTGGAGTTAGTGCATCGAATTTTCACAGAACTCTTATTTCTTCTAGTACATCACTTTTCTGCAACCTGAAAAAATTTTCGACTCCAAAAAATTTCAACAGAAAACTGATGTGAACAAAAACGCGGATTTTGGAATTTTGGTCGATCGGAAATGTAAACACATTAAACAAAGCTAGACTAAGTTAATGGCGAGGCTCTGATACCACTGTAAGTGCACGGCGGCGTCCCGGCCGTCAATCCGACGGCCAAATGCGGAAGCGGTGATAAACTTTAATTTTTCATGAACTGGCACCACCGCGCACTAAAACCCGGATCGAACCATTAACTAGTCCTAGATAACTACAAGAAAGGGAAGAGAGATATACCGACTGATCCGTGTCCTCCGGTCTTCTCGTCGTCGTCCCGATCTCCTGCGGAAAGTCCTGTCTCCACCTCCTCGCCGGAAGGGCACCACATCGCCTACATCTTTTACGGGCTCCAACCTCAATGCCGAGGCAACTCGGGCACGAAGCTGGCTAGTCGATGTAAGTCGATGTACTACACCCCAGTACTTGTGGAGAGGCGGAATTTTCAAAAACGAACTTGTTTAGTGAACGAACATCGACTAACCGCTTGAATCGAAGCTAAACTATAAATAACCAAACACAAAGTGTTTCTAAACTACTGTGTTTAGGGATTATACCTAATGAACCAACTCCTTCGTCTTTACGATCTCCTTGTCCTCCTCGGCCTTCTCTTTATAGTAGACGATCCACCCGAGAGCAAAACTCCAAGCTTAGCCTCTAAACTTGAGGCAACTAACCTTCTTGGATTGCTAATCAAAGAAGATAGATGAGATAGAGTAAGGGTTATGGATTGTTTAGTCTAGCTAATCCTAGTTCTCAACACATGAGAGGTGAGGATTAGGGTTTGAAGAGAGTGAGCTTGAGGAGAGAGAATGTGAATGATATTATGAGTGAGAATAGTAAGTTATCATAATATATATGAAGCATATACTTTTAATCAAGAAAAGAAAATAAGTGATGAATAATCATGCTTCATAAATATCAAGTGGTGATTCATTAAGCATTTATGATGCAATAATGACTATGATGAATCTGTAAGTCCATATTGCGACCCCCGGTACTTACGGGGAGGCGGAAACGGTATAAAAAACGAATTTTTATCGCAAGAGGCAACATGGACTAAACTATGTCGGGATCGTTGTCTAAACTAAAACTAGTTAACAAGCTAAAGAGAGTTAGCTACTATGGAGGATGGTTATACCTAAACTTGAACTCCTTCTCTTCTTGTTGTTGTTCTTCTTTCTTGTTCTTTGTAGAAGCTTGAATGGTTCTCTTCTCGTCGCCTTCTTCTTGCCGAAGATAGATCCACCTTGAAGGTTCGACCTTTGGGCTCTTCCTCGATCTTTGAGTAAACTAGGGTTTCCGGCTCGCTAAACCTTCATCCTAGAATGAGTAGAGAGTGATTAGGGTTTGCTTTTCTATCTAAAGAGAATGATTCTCAACACATGAGAAGGTTTCTCTTTTCAAGAGGAAGAAGAAGATGAAATGAGGAGAGAGAGTGAGAATGATAGAATGAGCCTCTCTTTTCCTTTTTCAACCATAACAAAAGAAAAAGAATAATCAAATAATAATAATAATCAAAATGAAAAAGGTTTGATGGAAAGTTTAGGAATGACTAATATCATTACAAACATTAAATGAAAAAGCAAGAATGAAAAAGCATCTTGCATTTGTAATGATGGTAGTCAAATGTTCAACCATGGTCAACAAGTCAACCATGGTCAACAAGTCAACAAAAAACTAACCATGACACAATTTCATTTTATTATATATTATTAAATGATATAATACAAATCCATTAGGGTTTGGAAAAAAACGACTGTCAACTGTGCATACGCACCCGTTCCGAAACCCTAATGAAAGTCATCTTCCTCCTCCTCAAATAACTGTGCATACACACCTGCATTCTTGTTCCGAGGAACATGAATACTAAGAGATAAAAGCAACCCCAAATACTATACCAGCATCCGGCTCAAACCAGAGCCCACTGGTAATATCCGTCCGGACTCCAAACGTGCACAAGTGCGCGGATGAGAACGAACCCTGTCGCAAAACCATGCGACCTCTACTCTGTTTTGCCCAGAGGCGAATACCCTCTGTGTGGGACTCTAAAGACTCGACACTACGCTGGCAGTGGGTTTAACCACAGACCGCAAGCGGCACTAGCTGTGCGTAACGGTCCCCAGGTAGATGCCGACAAGAAGGCTGACGAGGTGAAACCCCATCTGAACTCCTACTGAGTCTGAATGTGACATTCTCCGTACAGTCCGGTCTGTTCGTCTGATACATCGCATGGCGGGCCTAGGGGGCGGTAAAACGTCAGTCCCCCAATAGCGGTACAAGTCGTGTCGGAGTGAAGCCCAAAACACCCTGAGACAACACTGGAAACCTACCAGTATATCTCGCTTGCCCTGGCCAGGGACTACTCGTGTAATGGCTCTCCTAGACACAGCGCGATGTCAACCCCCAATACCGGGAGAGACGAATCCTGTCTAACCGTCACTGCCTCCAAGTGCTTCGGGACTGCACCCAACCACCACCTGTTTGCACGACTCCTTTGAGCCGTGGTAGGGTAGTGATCAAAGTGCAGTGGGAACACACTCGAGGCGAAGTGTCAGTGTCAAGTCAGCGGACTAAGCTGTACTCATGTCACCTGGGAACTGATAACTGACGATAGGTATAATACCAACCTGTCAGTTCCCGACGAGTCCTGTCCAGTGTACTCGTAACCCAACGAGCACCCGTATACTATCTCCAGTACGACGTACTGATGGCTGTGGGACAGACCATCTCCCACACTGGGATGAGAAGCGCATACGCTAGTCTACTCCGGAGTATCGATGCCCTGTCTCGATAGTCCTACGACTAGGGACCTGTATAAGGATGTGCCTATAGATTACCCAGCCCCCACTAGTGTGACTGCCATCACAACGCTGGTAATCAAGCAAAGATCCTAAGGGCTCTACTAATGCGTATAAGTGATATACTGAAATAAACACAAGTACACATTGAAGTAGAAACAAACCAAGTAGCATACTACTATATTGAGCAAGATTGTTTATACAAGGTGAATATCCCAAGCTTCCATCAAGTAATATACAAACTAGTATGATACAGTAATGGCCTCTAGGGCATATACACTAACAATCTCCCACTTGCACTAAGGCCATGTACTGGCGTATCGAAGACCTATCATCTCGATCAGCCGCTCGAACTGAGTCTGGGGTAGGGCCTTGGTGAATGGATCTGTAGTGTTCTCTTCTGAAGCAACCCTCCGAACCTCGATCTCCTTGCGATCCACGATCTCCCTGATCAGGTGATACCGCCTCAAGATGTGCCTGGATCTCTGATGGGACCTGGGTTCCTTTGCTAAAGCTATAGCCCCGTTGTTGTCGCAATACAGAGGTACTGGGTCAACAATGGACGGAACCACCTGAAGTTCTTTTAAGAACTTCCTTATCCAGACAGCTTCTTTTGCGGCATCAGATGCAGCGATGTATTCCGCTTCCATAGTCGAGTCTGCAACGGTTTCCTGTTTGGAACTCTTCCAACACACCGCCCCTCCATTGAGGGTAAAGACAAAACCCGACATGGACTTGGAATCATCCTTGTCACTCTGGAAGCTGGAGTCAGCAAAGGCCTCAATCTGGAGGTCTTTTCCGCCATACACCAAGAACATCTCCTTAGTCCTCCTCAGGTACTTGAGAATGTTCTTTACCGCTATCCAATGTTTCTCCCCAGGGTTTGACTGATACCGGCTTACTACACTCAGTGCATAAGCTACATCCGGTCTGGTACACAACATCGCATACATTATAGAGCCTACCGCAGAAGCGTAGGGTATAATAGACATGCGATCCCTCTCCAAATCAGTCTTGGGAGACATCTCTTTAGAGAGGGTGATCCCGTGACAAGCCGGTAAGTTACCGCGCTTGGAATCTTCCATACTGAATCTTTTCAGTACGGTGTCGATGTACCTGGACTGTGAAAGTCCTAATATCCTCTTGGATCTATCACGATGGATCCGGATCCCCAGGATGTAAGAGGCATCACCCAGGTCTTTCATGGAGAACCTGTGTGACAAGAAACCCTTGACAGATTGTAGCATAGGAATGTCATTTCCTATTAAGAGAATGTCATCCACGTATAAAACAAGGAATACCACAGTTCTCGCTACAAATCTACTATAGATGCACGGTTCATCTGGATTTTTGATAAAGTCAAATTCCTTGACCGTCTCATCAAAACAGATGTTCCAACTCCGCGATGCCTGCTTTAGTCCATAAATGGACTTAAGCAACTTGCACACCTTTCCGCTGCTCCCACTCTGAATGAAACCCTCCGGCTGATCCATATAGACACACTCCTCTAAATTTCCATTTAGAAAAGCGGTTTTTACGTCCATCTGCCAAATCTCATAATCGTGGAAGGCAGCAATGGCAAGAAGGATCCGAATGGATTTCAGCATAGCCACTGGAGAAAAGGTTTCGTCGTAGTCCAAGCCAGGTCTTTGACGGAAACCCTTTGCTACAAGTCTAGCTTTATAGGTCTCAACCTGTCCATCTACACCAATCTTCCTTTTGAAGATCCACTTGCATCCTACGGGTTTTACCCCATCTGGAGCAATGTCCAACGTCCATACTTTGTTGGTGTACATGGACTCCATTTCGGTCCGCATTGCATCCAGCCATTTTACCGAGTCAATGCTCTGAACGGCCTGCTGGAAGCTAGTAGGCTCATCATAGTCTATGATGCAATCCTCTCTATCCCCGTCTATGAGAAAACCGTAGTATCTCTCGGGCGGATGAGACTGCCTACTACTTCTGCGGAGCGGCATAGGAATGTCCTGTTCATTTGAACCCTCTGGTTCCATTAAGCTTTCAGTAATAGTCTGTGGTTCTGGAATTTCTTCCAGTTCTATTGCGCTCCCACTTACTTCTTTTTCTAAGAACTGATGTTCCAGAAAATGGGCATTACGAGAAACAAGGACTTTTTGCTCCTCTGCGTAATAGAAAAGATACTCCCTGGAGTTCTTTGGGTATCCCACAAACTTGCACAGTACTGAGCGTGCCTCGAGCTTGTCCGCATGCTGCTTTTTGACATAAGCTGGACATCCCCAAATCTTCAGGTACTGAAGATAGGGTTTCTTCCCACTCCATAACTCATATGGTGTGGTAGGCACAGTCTTAGTAGGAACTCGGTTCAATAGGTATGCAGCTGTTTCTAGCGCATACCCCCAGAATGATCGCGGTAACTCAGCGTTACTCATCATAGACCGTACCATATCCAATAGGGTGCGATTCCGTCTCTCCGATACACCGTTATGTTGCGGGGTGTATGGAGGAGTAAGCTGAGAGAGAATTCCGTTCTCTTTTAAATAGTCCAGGAACTCGGCACTTAAGTATTCTCCACCTCGATCCGATCTTAGAATCTTAATACTTTTGCCGGTCTGTTTCTCTACTTCATTCTTATACTCCTGGAATTTTCCAAAGGCCTCGGACTTATGTTTCATTAAGAAGACATAACCGTACCTTGAGAAGTCATCCGTAAAAGTAATGAAGTAAGAATGTCCGCTTCGGGCATGTGTAGACATTGGACCGCACACGTCACTGTGTACGAGTCCCAAGAGCTCGCTCGCTCTTACTCCATGTCCAGTAAACGGAGTCTTTGTCATCTTTCCCTTAAGACAGGATTGACAAGTGGCATACGATTGATATTCGAACGCATTCAAATACCCTTCTGTATGTAACTTCGTCAACCTTCTCTCATTGATGTGACCCAATCTACAATGCCATAAGAAAGTCTGATTAATATCTGGTGACTTTCTTTTGTGTGTATTCTGGACATTGAAAATCTGTGGTTGGTTTAATACGTATATACCATTGCTCAATGTACCTGACCCAATCAGAACTTGATTAAGGTGAATGTTAACAACATTACTTACAAACGCAAATTCATAACCTTCTTTAGAAACCAAAGATACAGAAATGATATTACAAGTTGCGTTGGGTACAAAAAAGCAATTACGCAAAACCAAAACATGTCCATCTGACATTCCTAGGTGATAGTCCCCCACGGCTTTAGCATCCATGCTAGCTCCGTTCGCAACTCTGAGGGTCATGTCACCTTCCTTCAAAAACCTACGGTTTCTCAACGCCTGCAAAGAATTACAGATATGAGATCCTGATCCGGTATCCAATACCCAGGAAGTAGAGTTTATAGAAAGACAGTTTTCAATAACATACACACCTGAAGCTGAAGCCGCAACCTGCTTCAGTTCCTGTGTCCTAGCTTTCCAAGCCCTGCAATCTTTCTTCCAGTGTCCACTCTTGTGACAATAGAAGCATTCCTCTTTACCAACAAGCTTCCCCGCTATCTTTGTTGCCTTTTCCTTTCCCTTCGCACCCACTTTACTAACACCGCCTCTTGGTTTGGCGGGGGCTTTCTTCTTCTTTCCCTTGGCTTTCGCCTTGGACCTAGAAGAAGAAGATCCTCCTACAAACAAAGTGGATGTATCCCTACCCTTCTGTAGGGTGCCCTCTGCGCTCCTCAGCAGGTTGAGGAGTTCTGAAAGTTCAACTTCCTTTTCTTGCAAGTTGAAATTCAGTATGAACTGGGCGTAAGTGGATGGAAGGGACTGGAGAATTATATCCGTGTAAAGTTCACTATCCAACGTGGTCCCAAGTTCCGCGAGCTCCTCAGTGTAGCCAATCATCTTAAGCACGTGGTCCGCTACCGATGATCCGACGGCCAACTTTGTCGAAAATAACTTCTTCGACACTTCGTATCTTGCGATACGAGACTGCTCTCCATACAGTTCTTTTGTATGAAGAAATATGGATTCCAAATCCATATTCTCGTGCCTCCTCTGATGATCATTGTCCATCGAGGCAAGTACGAGGCATCTGGCCTTCGCGCTGTCAATCTCCCAAGTCTTACGGATTTCCTTATCAGCGACGCTGGAGGTGGGACCTGGGACGGGGGGAGCTTTGCTGGTAAGAAGATACCCCAGCTTGTCGTAAGAGATTGCCAATTTGACATTCCTGAGCCAATCTTTGTAGTTTGGCCCTGTCAATATGTTTTTATCTAGAAGTAACTTAAGTCCAGTCATTTCGATTTGGTCGCTGCAGGGGGAGAGAAGAAACACTTAGCACGATGCTCTTGCAAGTTTAGAATGGTTTTTAATTTGTCTAAACAGGATGGCTCCCACTGTCTCTCGAATCCCTCCTCAAACCACAAAGGAAGAATTAGCCGGGATCAATCCCACCGTACAATACTTGCTTAACCGTTCAGCCAGGCCAGTGTCGGTACTTCGAGGGAGGTTTTCCAACGCTTTCGCGAAGTTCCTTAATTTAAGAACCTCTTTTCCCTGGGGGCGTAGCCCCGCTAACACCTTTCTAGGCACCTACTAGGTTTATAGCATTGATCGTTTAGTGAGAAATTTCCCGAGGAGTAGCATATACTCACAGTAGGATCGGGATCCAAATATCATCGCGTGACGAAAATGAAGGAATCCTACCATAATCATCACACTCCAAATGGTATGCAAATCTAGCAAGTTTCAGTACTTATGAAACTCCCGATGTGGATTTTTGCCCCATGCTCTTATGACCTTGGCGTGAGGTCAAAATGTCATAAGTCACATGTCAAGTTCGTCCCATCATTATCCGGGTTAATTTGAATCCACCCGTACATACCCTTGACGTAGGCCAAAATGGCAGTACGACTGTCTCAAACCAACGCATTCTATCTATGCAACAGATAAATATCCGGCAGCTACCAATCACTATGCCTTGGCGTGAGGTCAAAATACATAGCTTGAATACTACCGTACATTTAACTGAAATGATGGAGGGCTACGAATGGTTTTGGCGAAACCGTGAACGTAGTGAACTTGATATAGTCGATGGAACGAGATAGCTTTTAGAAGGAGTGGCTCAAGCTCCGCATTTAAAAGTTATTTTTGAAAAGAACCGAGTGGTTTTTCGAAAGTGTTCCAACGACTTTAAACTTGGTTTATTATCTTGCATTAGTTCTTTTAATGCGTGATATTCTTGCATTAGTTCTTTTAATGCGTCCCATCATTTAATTCCTACCATTGCAGAAAACAACCAAAATATGACGTACGCTTATGCCATTCGCATTCGCCACGGGGTCCCGTCATCACTCGTTAGGTTACTTAACTAACGACAGAGCGGGGGCTGGGCTAGCGCGGCTGTAAAACATAAGCAACGCCTAAATAGAAAGCAATGATAGACATTATAGATCACAGATGAATACATTGGATATACTAGCAATCCGCATTCCTTTCGAGCCTGAAACGAAAAGCGGATAACACGGTCGCGGTGAATAGCAAATACCCCACCCAAGACCCCTACGGGTGCGGCAAACTACCCTCCATGTTCCCGGTAGTTTGTGCACCCCACCATGGGTCTATCCTAGGAGCAAAAACAGTAAAAAGAATTATACAATGACGGCTACAATCCCGACCCGGTTGTGCGGCCAAACAAATAATATAATTACATCAATTTACATTTACAATGAATGAAAGAAAAACAGAAGCTCATCTCACATCCACCCCGGCTATTCACCCGCGACAGTCCAACACATTCATATACACATTCCAGAACATTACAGATCATGTATAACCCCGACTAATCGACTTATAGCGATTAGCCGACGTTCAATACATGCAAACATCACAGATATAACCAACATAGCTAAAGTGCAGTGAAGTTCGGAAAAAAAATACGGAATTATAGGACCCCAAAAGTGAATTTCAGTTCTGGAAAATCTGGGTACATATAATATATCTTAAAAATCCCAAAACCAACACAGAAGAACACTGCACGAAAAACGATGCAAAGATGACACCAACTTGCGGCGGTTCCGCGGCCAGATGAGTAGGTGAGGCCGCGGAAGCGCGGCGGTTTGGAGGAATCATGATATCGTTTTTCTTGTGTGTTCTTAGAAAACCCTGAGACGATTTTACAAGTATAAAGTTTTTCATTTTGAGCAGAAAAAATTTCAACAGAAAGTTAGGTTTTCGTTTTTCCGGTTTTGCGATTTTTCGGTTTCGAACTTCGTTACACTTCACTACCAAGCTAGTTTAAGTTTAGTTAGGCTCTGATACCACTGTAAGTCCATATTGCGACCCCCGGTACTTACGGGGAGGCGGAAACGGTATAAAAAACGAATTTTTATCGCAAGAGGCAACATGGACTAAACTATGTCGGGATCGTTGTCTAAACTAAAACTAGTTAACAAGCTAAAGAGAGTTAGCTACTATGGAGGATGGTTATACCTAAACTTGAACTCCTTCTCTTCTTGTTGTTGTTCTTCTTTCTTGTTCTTTGTAGAAGCTTGAATGGTTCTCTTCTCGTCGCCTTCTTCTTGCCGAAGATAGATCCACCTTGAAGGTTCGACCTTTGGGCTCTTCCTCGATCTTTGAGTAAACTAGGGTTTCCGGCTCGCTAAACCTTCATCCTAGAATGAGTAGAGAGTGATTAGGGTTTGCTTTTCTATCTAAAGAGAATGATTCTCAACACATGAGAAGGTTTCTCTTTTCAAGAGGAAGAAGAAGATGAAATGAGGAGAGAGAGTGAGAATGATAGAATGAGCCTCTCTTTTCCTTTTTCAACCATAACAAAAGAAAAAGAATAATCAAATAATAATAATAATCAAAATGAAAAAGGTTTGATGGAAAGTTTAGGAATGACTAATATCATTACAAACATTAAATGAAAAAGCAAGAATGAAAAAGCATCTTGCATTTGTAATGATGGTAGTCAAATGTTCAACCATGGTCAACAAGTCAACAAAAAACTAACCATGACACAATTTCATTTTATTATATATTATTAAATGATATAATACAAATCCATTAGGGTTTGGAAAAAAACGACTGTCAACTGTGCATAAGCACCCGTTCCGAAACCCTAATGAAAGTCATCTTCCTCCTCCTCAAATAACTGTGCATACACACCTGCATTCTTGTTCCGAGGAACATGAATACTAAGAGATAAAAGCAACCCCAAATACTATACCAGCATCCGGCTCAAACCAGAGCCCACTGGTAATATCCGTCCGGACTCCAAACGTGCACAAGTGCGCGGATGAGAACGAACCCTGTCGCAAAACCATGCGACCTCTACTCTGTTTTGCCCAGAGGCGAATACCCTCTGTGTGGGACTCTAAAGACTCGACACTACGCTGGCAGTGGGTTTAACCACAGACCGCAAGCGGCACTAGCTGTGCGTAACGGTCCCCAGGTAGATGCCGACAAGAAGGCTGACGAGGTGAAACCCCATCTGAACTCCTACTGAGTCTGAATGTGACATTCTCCGTACAGTCCGGTCTGTTCGTCTGATACATCGCATGGCGGGCCTAGGGGGCGGTAAAACGTCAGTCCCCCAATAGCGGTACAAGTCGTGTCGGAGTGAAGCCCAAAACACCCTGAGACAACACTGGAAACCTACCAGTATATCTCGCTTGCCCTGGCCAGGGACTACTCGTGTAATGGCTCTCCTAGACACAGCGCGATGTCAACCCCCAATACCGGGAGAGACGAATCCTGTCTAACCGTCACTGCCTCCAAGTGCTTCGGGACTGCACCCAACCACCACCTGTTTGCACGACTCCTTTGAGCCGTGGTAGGGTAGTGATCAAAGTGCAGTGGGAACACACTCGAGGCGAAGTGTCAGTGTCAAGTCAGCGGACTAAGCTGTACTCATGTCACCTGGGAACTGATAACTGACGATAGGTATAATACCAACCTGTCAGTTCCCGACGAGTCCTGTCCAGTGTACTCGTAACCCAACGAGCACCCGTATACTATCTCCAGTACGACGTACTGATGGCTGTGGGACAGACCATCTCCCACACTGGGATGAGAAGCGCATACGCTAGTCTACTCCGGAGTATCGATGCCCTGTCTCGATAGTCCTACGACTAGGGACCTGTATAAGGATGTGCCTATAGATTACCCAGCCCCCACTAGTGTGACTGCCATCACAACGCTGGTAATCAAGCAAAGATCCTAAGGGCTCTACTAATGCGTATAAGTGATATACTGAAATAAACACAAGTACACATTGAAGTAGAAACAAACCAAGTAGCATACTACTATATTGAGCAAGATTGTTTATACAAGGTGAATATCCCAAGCTTCCATCAAGTAATATACAAACTAGTATGATACAGTAATGGCCTCTAGGGCATATACACTAACAGAATCACTCTCATGACTCACTAATCTCATTCAATGCATATGACACCTAAACCTCCTTAGTCACCATCTTCTAGAAGCTTCTCGCACAATTACGAGAACGCCCCTCCGATCCGCAAAAATACGGAAATACTTTAGACTGTATAAATCCAATAACCGGATACCAGTAACTGGCTTAAACCAAAGCCGACTGGTAAAAACTGTCCGAAAGTCGTACGCGCGTAAACGCACGTATGCGTCCGAACCCTTGTCGTAAAACCATACGACCTCTATATCGTTTCGCCTGGAATAGGAAACTCTCTGTGTGAGACTCTAGAGACTCGACTACTACGCTGGCAGTGGGTTTAACCACAGACCGCAAGCGGCACTAGCTGTACGTAACGGTCCCCAGGTAGTTGTCGATAAGAAGGCCGATGAGGAAACCCATCCGAACTCCTACTGAGTCTGATGTGACAATCTCCATACAGTCCGGTCCGTTCGTCTTAGACTATCGTATATCCGGCCTAGGGGGGCGGCAAGCGTCAGTCCCCTAAAAGCGGAATAAGTCGTGTCGGAGCGAAGCCCATTACACCCTGAGAAACTACTGGAACCTACCAGCAAATCTCGCTTGCCCTGGCCAGGGACTTTACGTAATGGCTCTCTGACACAGCGCGATATCATCTCCCAATACCGGGAGAGACGAATCCTGTCTAACCGCCACTGCCTCCAAGTGCTCGGGACTGCACCCAACTGCTACCTGTTTGCACGACTCCTTTGAGCCGTGGTAGGGTAGCAATCTAAGAACAGTGGGACACACTCGAGGCGAAGTAGCAGTGTCAAGTCTGCAGACTATGTTGTACTCATGTCACCTGGGAACTGTTAACTGACGACGGGTATAATACCAACCAACAGTTCCCCGTGAGTCCTGTCCGGTGTACCCGTATCCTAACGAGCACCTGTATACTATCTCCAGTACAACGTACTGATGGCTGTGGGACAGACCATCTCCCCAACTGGGATGAGAAGCGTACACACTAGTCTACTCCGGAGTATCGATGCCCTGTCTCGATAATCCTACGACTAGGGACCTAAATAAGGATGTGCCTGTAGACCACCCAGCCCCCACTAGTGTGACTGCCATCACAACGCTGGTAGTCAAGCAAGATCCTAAGAGCTCTATCAATACGTATACTCACATATTAAGATAGAAAAACCAAGTAGCATACTACCATGTTTAGCAAGACTGTTATATACATGTGAATATCCCAAGCTTCCATTAAGTAATATACAAACTAGTATGATACAATAATGGCCCCTAGGGCATATACACTAACAATCTCCCACTTGCACTAGGGCCATATACTGGCATATCGAAGACCAATGATCTCGAGTAGCCTCTCGAACTGAGTCTGAGGAAGGGCCTTCGTGAATGGATCTGCAATGTTCTCTTCAGTAGCGACTCTCCGAACCTCGATCTCCTGACGATCAATGATCTCCCTGATCAGGTGATACCGCCTCAAGATGTGTCTGGACTTCTGATGGGACCTTGGTTCCTTCGCTAAAGCTATAGCTCCGTTGTTGTCGCAATACAGAGGTATTGGATCAACTATGGTAGGAACCACTTGAAGTTCTGTTAGGAACTTCTTCATCCAGACTGCTTCTTTTGCGGCATCGCAAGCAGCTATATACTCCGCTTCCATAGTCGAGTCAGCAACGGTGTCCTGCTTGGAGCTCTTCCAGCACACCGCCCCTCCATTGAGGATAAAGACATAACCCGGCATGGACTTGGAATCGTCCTTATCACTCTGGAAGCCAGAATCGGCAAAGCCCTCTAACTTGAGGTCTTTTCCGCCGTAAACAAGCAACATCTCCTTAGTCCTTCTCAGGTACTTCAGAATGTTCTTTACTGCTATCCAGTGATTCTCCCCTGGGTCAGACTGATACCGGCTTACTACGCTGAGTGCGTAAGCTACATCTGGTCTGGTACACAACATCGCATACATTATAGAGCCTACCGCAGAAGCGTAGGGTATAATCGACATGCGATCCCTTTCCAAATCAGTCTTGGGAGACATCTTTTTGGATAGAGTGATTCCGTGACAAGCCGGTAGATTACCGCGCTTGGAATCTTCCATACTGAATCTTTTCAGTATAGTGTTGATATACCTGGACTGTGAAAGTCCCAACATCCTCTTGGATCTATCACGATAGATCCGGATCCCCAGAATGTAAGAGGCATCACCCAGGTCTTTCATGGAGAACCTGTGTGACAAGAATCCTTTGACGGTTTGTAGCATAGGAATATCATTTCCTATCAGTAGAATGTCATCCACGTACAATACGAGGAATACGACACTTCTCGCTACAACTTTACTATATATGCACGGTTCATCTGGATTTTTGATAAAGTCATATTCTTTGACTGTTTCATCAAAACAGATGTTCCAACTCCGCGATGCTTGCTTTAGTCCATAAATGGACTTTAGCAACTTGCATACTTTCCCGCTGCTCCCACTCTGATCAAAACCCTCTGGCTGATCCATATAGACGCACTCTTCTAAATTACCGTTTAGAAAAGCCGTCTTTACGTCCATCTGCCAGATTTCATAATCATGGTATGCAGCAATTGCAAGAAGGATGCGAATGGATTTGAGCATAGCTACTGGAGAAAAAGTTTCGTCATAGTCCAAACCAGGTCTTTGACGAAAACCCTTTGCAACAAGTCTAGCTTTATAGGCTGCCACCTGCCCATCTACACCAATCTTTTTCTTGAAGATCCATTTGCATCCTATGGGTTTTACCCCATCTGGAGCAAAGTCCAAAGTCCATACTTTGTTGGTGTACATGGACTCCATTTCGCTTCGCATTGCATCTAGCCATCGTACCGAGTCGCCGCTCTGGATGGCTTGCTGGAAGCTAGTAGGTTCATCATCATCTATGATGCAATCCTCTCTATCCCCATCGACGAGAAAACCGTAGTATCTCTCAGGCGGATGAGACGGCCTACTACTTCTGCGGAGGGGTGCGGGAATGTCAAGTTCTTGTTGAACTACTGGTTCTACCAAACTTTCAGCAGTAGTTTGTGGTTCTGGAATTTCTTCCAGTTCTATTTCGCTCCCACTTGTATCTTTTTCTAAAACCTGCTGTTCTAGAAAATGGGCATTACGAGAAACTAGAATCTTTTGTTCCTCTGCGTAATAGAATAGATATCCCTTAGAATTCTTTGGATATCCCACAAATGTACATTTTACTGATCGTGCCTCGAGCTTGTCCACATACTGCTTTTTGACAAAAGCTGGACATCCCCAAATCCTTATATACTGAAGGTAGGGTTTCTTCCCACTCCATATCTGATATGGAGTGGTAGGCACAGTCTTGGTAGGGACCCTGTTCAAAACATACGCTGCTGATTCTAGCGCATAACCCCAGAAAGATCGCGGTAACTCAGCATTACTCATCATGGATCGTACCATATCCAATAGGGTTCGATTCCTTCTCTCCGATACACCGTTATGCTGTGGAGTGCATGGAGGAGTAAGCTGAGAGAGAATTCCTTTCTCTTTTAGATAACCAAGGAACTCGGCACTTAAGTATTCTCCACCTCGATCAGATCTCAGTGTCTTAATACTTTTGCCTGTTTGGTTTTCCACTTCATTCTTGTATTCCTGGAATTTCTCAAAGGCCTCGGATTTATGTTTCATCAGATAAATGAATCCATACCTAGAGAAATCATCCGTAAAAGTAATGAAGTAGGAATAACCACCTCTCGCCTCTAGGTTTGTTAGCAGCCTTATTCTTCCTTCCTTTTGCCTTAGCCTTGGACCCGGAAGAAGAAGCACTACGAACAAACATAGCGTGTGTTTCCCTTGCCTTCTGCAAGGTGCCCTCTGCACTCCTCAACATGTTAAGGAGTTCTGAAAGTTCAACCTCTTTTCTTTGAATGTTGAAATTCAGTATAAACTGGGCGTAGGTGTTAGGAAGGGACTGGAGAATGAGGTCTGTATAGAGCTCATTATCTAAAGTGGTTCCCAGGTCTGCGAGCTCTTCTATGTAGCCAATCATCTTTAGGACATGTTCGCCTACCGATGATCCGACAGCCAACCTCGCTTGGAATAGGTTTTTCGAGGTCTCGTATCTTGCTATACGAGATTGCTCTCCATACAGTTCTTTTGTATGAAGAAATATGGATTCTAAGTCCATATCCTCGTGCCTCCTCTGATGTTCATTGTTCATCGAGGCAAGCACGATGCACTTGGCTTTCGCGCAATCTAAATCCCAGGTTTTGCGGATTTCCCTATCCGCATTACTGGATTTCGGACCTGGGGCCTCAGGTGCCTTAGTGGTGAGGATATACCCCAATTTGTCGTAGGTCAAGGCCATCTTGACATTTCGCAGCCAATCTTTATAGTTTGGCCCCGTCAGTATATTTTTCTCTAAAAGTAACTTAAGTCCAGTCATTTTCAGGGTCGCTGCAATTAGGAGAGAGAGAAGAAAACACTTTAGCATGATGCTCTTGCAAGTTTAGAGTGGTTTTTAGTTTATCTAAACTGAATGGCTCCCACTGTTTTTCGAATCCCTCCTCAAACCATAAAGGAGAAATTAGCCAGAACTATTTTCACCGTACAATACTTGCTTAACCGTTCAGCCAGATCAGTGTCGATACTTCGAGGGAGGTTGTCCAACGCTTTCGCGAAGTTCCTTAATTTAAGAACCTCTTTTCTCTGGAGGCGTAGCCCCGCTGACACTTTTCTTAGACACCTACTTAGTTTATAGCATTGATCGTTAAGTGACAAATAATCTGATAAGTAGCATATACTCACAGTAGGATCGGGATCCAAATATCATCGTCTGATAATGTTGTAGGAATGCTACCAACATTCATCAAACTCAAAATGGTATGCACTTGGTTCTTTGCAAATTTCAGTTTCTTTAGAAATTCCCGATATAAGTTTTTACCCCATGCTCTTATGACCTTGGCGTTGGTCAAAATGTCATAAGTCACATGTCAAGTTCTACCCATCATTATCTTGTTAATTTGAACCCATCCGTATATATCCCTGACGTTGGCCAAATGATAATACGACTGTCCCAAACCAACTCATCTATCTATGCAACAAATGAATACCCAGCAGCTACCAAACACTATGCCATGACGTTGGCCAAAACTGCATAGCTTGAATACTACTGAATACCCAAATGAAATGACGGAGGGCTACGACTGGTTTTGGCGAAACCGTGAACGTAGTGAACTTGATATAACCGAAGGAACCTGATAGCTTTCAAAAGGAGTGGTTAAATCTCCGCATTTAAAAATATCTGTTTTTTAAAATTAACCGAGTGGTTTCTTTTAAATTGTTCCAACGATTTAAACTTGGTTTATTTTCTTTGCATTATAGATAATGCGTCCCATCATTAACCTATCATTGCAGAAAACAACGAAAATATGACGTCCTCTTATGCCATCTGCATTCGCCACTGGGTCCCGTCATCACCCGTTAGGTTACTTAACTAACGACAGAGCGGGGGCTGGGCTAGCGCGGGTGTAAAACATAAGTGACGTCTAAATAGCTATAATATATATAGATATTTAACATTCGTCTGACGCAATGATATACATTCCAGAACACAGATAAACAATATTGGATTAGCAAGCAATCTGTATTTCTTTTGAGCCTGCAAGAAAAGACAGATTACACAGTTGTGATGAATAGCCATTACCCCACCCTCGACCCCTACGGGTACGGCAAACTACCCGCCCGGCAATTTGTGTACCCCATCTTGGGTCAGTCCTAGGAGCAAAAACAGTAAAATGAAATAATACAACGGTGGCTACAACCGCAACCTGGATAAAACCATTTCAGAAATGTGCAACCCCCTGCCAACTGACATACTAGCAGTTAGGGGAGGTTTACGAACACATTATACAATCACAGATATAATCCAATATGCAAATACTGTACAATTTCGATCGACTAAACATCTTTGATATTGCTCCAAAAACTGCTCTGTAAAACTGAAACCTGAGCAAATATTTAATATCCCAGAAAATCCCAAATAACACAGAGAAGCAGCACAGGAAATTTGAGTTCCTGACTCGGCAACTCGGCGGCGGAAGCGCGGCGGATCGGTGCGATCCGCCGCGGTTCCGCGGCCGCGTTGCCGATTCAGGAGCTCAAATTTCTTGGGTGTTCTTCTGGTGTCTTTTCAAGCTCTCTGAACTTCCCTGAAAAATTTTTGGACTTCATTTAAATTTCGACAGAAACTTGATGTTTTTAGGATTTTCCGGCTTCGTTTTTCCGTTCGAAATTCGTACAAATTTGCAATAAAGTTATTTATTGTTTAGCGAGGCTCTGATACCACTGTAAGTCGATGTACTACACCCCAATACTTGTGGGGAGGCGGAATTTTCAAAAACGAACTTGTTTAGTGAACGAACATCGACTAACCGCTTGAATCGAAGCTAAACTATAAATAACCAAACACAAAGTGTTTCTAAACTACTGTGTTTAGGGATTATACCTAATGAACCAACTCCTTCGTCTTTACGATCTCCTTGTCCTCCTCGGCCTTCTCTTTGTAGTAGACGATCCACCCGAGAGCAAAACTCCAAGCTTAGCCTCTAAACTTGAGGCAACTAACCTTCTTGGATTGCTAATCAAAGAAGATAGATGAGATAGAGTGAGGGTTATGGATTGTTTAGTCTAGCTAATCCTAGTTCTCAACACATGAGAGGTGAGGATTAGGGTTTGAAGAGAGTGAGCTTGAGGAGAGAGAATGTGAATGATATTATGAGTGAGAATAGTAAGTTATCATAATATATATGAAGCATATACTTTTAATCAAGAAAAGAAAATAAGTGATGAATAATCATGCTTCATAAATATCAAGTGGTGATTCATTATCATGAGTCATTAAGCATTTATGATGCAATAATGACTATGATGAATCACTCTCATGACTCACTAATCTCATTCAATGCATATGACACCTAAACCTCCTTAGTCACCATCTTCTAGAAGCTTCTCGCACAATTACGAGAACGCCCCTCCGATCCGCAAAAATACGGAAATACTTTAGACTGTATAAATCCAATAACCGGATACCAGTAACTGGCTTAAACCAAAGCCGACTGGTAAAAACTGTCCGAAAGTCGTACGTGCGTAAACGCACGTATGCGTCCGAACCCTTGTCGTAAAACCATACGACCTCTATATCGTTTCGCCTGGAATAGGAAACTCTCTGTGTGGGACTCTAGAGACTCGACTACTACGCTGGCAGTGGGTTTAACCACAGACCGCAAGCGGCACTAGCTGTACGTAACGGTCCCCAGGTAGTTGTCGATAAGAAGGCCGATGAGGAAACCCATCCGAACTCCTACTGAGTCTGATGTGACAATCTCCATACAGTCCGGTCCGTTCGTCTTAGACTAACGCATATCCGGCCTAGGGGGGCGGCAAGCGTCAGTCCCCTAAAAGCGGAATAAGTCGTGTCGGAGCGAAGCCCATTACACCCTGAGAAACTACTGGAACCTACCAGCAAATCTCGCTTGCCCTGGCCAGGGACTTTGCGTAATGGCTCTCTGACACAGCGCGATATCATCTCCCAATACCGGGAGAGACGAATCCTGTCTAACCGCCACTGCCTCCAAGTGCTCGGGACTGCACCCAACTGCTACATGTTTGCATGACTCCTTTGAGCCGTGGTAGGGTAGCAATCTAAGAACAGTGGGACACACTCGAGGCGAAGTAGCAGTGTCAAGTCTGCGGACTATGCTGTACTCATGTCACCTGGGAACTGTTAACTGACGACGGGTATAATACCAACCAACAGTTCCCCGTGAGTCCTGTCCGGTGTACCCGTATCCTAACGAGCACCTGTATACTATCTCCAGTACAACGTACTGATGGCTGTGGGACAGACCATCTCCCCAACTGGGATGAGAAGCGTACACACTAGTCTACTCCGGAGTATCGATGCCCTGTCTCGATAATCCTACGACTAGGGACCTGAATAAGGATGTGCCTGTAGACCACCCAACCCCCACTAGTGTGACTGCCATCACAACGCTGGTAGTCAAGCAAGATCCTAAGAGCACTATCAATACGTATACTCACATATTAAGATAGAAAAACCAAGTAGCATACTACCATGTTTAGCAAGACTGTTATATACATGTGAATATCCCAAGCTTCCATTAAGTAATATACAAACTAGTATGATACAATAATGGCCCCTAGGGCATATACACTAACAGTCGATGTGCCCAAGATTTGCTGTAGAATGGTGTGTAGAGCTCAAGTCTCATTTTGGGGTTGTAGGAATTGCCATATAGGTGGAGGAATGATACAATCTCATGGAGATGGAACTTGTGGGATTTTTTACAAGAGCGAAAAAGCAAAAATCCCACACTCAAATTTTTGGACAGCCCCTAGCCTTTCTTGGCCGGCCATTGCATGGTGGGAGAAGAGAGAATGGAGTGTATATCAAAAATAATGGGAGCCATTCCCTAAAAGCAAGTGAGAGAGAGGTCAAAAGATATCATGCAAGAAAATGATCACAAGTAATGAACACAACCATATCCACACTCAACCATAACTATGATGACTCCAAATGGTCAAGCCATCATGAACAAATCAAGAAGTCAAGGTCAATGGTTCATCATCATGATAAAAGGAAATGTGCAAAGAACCCCTCCACAAATACTTATTTGCAACAATGCAAATAAGCCCTCCTCCACCATTCTTCGTCCAATGAACGATACAAAGGAAATTGGCCGAAACGGAAAGCAAACTGGCAACTCCAGAAAACTGGTCCCGTAATAAATTACAGGAAAACCCCGATACTGTGCATACACACCCGCATTTGTATTCCGACCGAAATACAAATGCAATGAGACAAATCTACACTGTACTATACTAGGATCCGGCTTAAACCAAAGCCGGCTAGTAAAATCTGTTCGATCCTGATCCGTGCAATACCGCACGTATCTGATCGAACCCTGCCATATATCCATACGTCCTGTAGTACAAACTGTCCGATCCTGATCTGTGCAATACCGCACGTATCTGATCGGACCTTGCCATATCTCCATACGGCCTCTACAGCTTTTCGCCCGAAAGCTTGAGTAACTGAATGTGGGGGACTCTAAAGACTCGTCAACACCTTAGTTATGGATTTAACCACTAGTACGTCAGAGGTATAAGCCAATACGTAACGGGCTACCAGGTATTGACCAAAAGGGACGTCGATGAGCGAACTCATCCTGACACCCTACTGAGCCTATCAGTGACAATATCCGTACAGTCCGGTCCGTTCGTCTATGAGTATCGCATGGCGGGCCTAGGGGGTTGGTAAAAGTCAGACCCCCAAAAGCGGTACAAGTCGTGTCGGAGTGTAGCCCAGAACACCCTGAGATACTACTGGAATACCTACCAGTAAATCTCCTTACCTCGGCCGAGGGCTTCGTGTAATGGCTCTCCTAGATACAGCGAGACCTCACCCCCAATACCGGGAGAGACGAACCCCTGAAGATACGCTCACAGCCTCCATGTGGCTCGGGACTGTATCCAACTAAAACCTGTTTGCACGACTCCTTTGAGCCGTGGTTGGGTAGTAATCAAAGTACAGTGGGAACTCACACGAGACAAATGACGATCCCCAGGTCGATGAACTAACCTGTACACATGTCACCTGGGAACTGCCATCTGACGTCTGGTATATGACCAACTAGCATGTTCCCGGCGAGTCCTGTCCGGTGTACTCATAACCCAATGAGCACCTGTATACATCTTAGGTGAACTAACTAACACCAGTGGCTTGTGAGACCGGCCGCCGCCCCTCGTCGGGGTCTCGACTGTATACACTAGTCTACTCTGGAGAATCGATGCCCTGTCTCGAAACTCGCACGACTAGGGACCTTTTAAGGATATGCTTATAGACCCCCAGCTCCCACTTATATGATCGCCCTCATACTGCTGGTGGTCAAGCAAGAATCCTAGGGGCTCTATCAACGTGTAATAGCGACGTGTCAGGTCACCTAAAACAGTACATGATGATAAAGGTGAACCAGATAGCATACTATCATCTCGAGTAAGATTGTCCTATCGGGATAGGTCCTCCCTCAATCATTACAATCACGTGCCTGTGACCCAATAATTGACTCTGAGGGCACTATCTCCAACAATCTCCCACTTGCACTCAAGGCTAATTATTGCGATGTCGCATACTCACAGCCCGTGTGATACCGAACACCCAACTCCTCTACCAGTCAGTCTCACAAAACTCGTTTGCGAAACTATTGCGTTCGAGGAATAGCCTCAGTGAGTGGATCCGCCTTGATGTTTCTATCTATGTCTCTCTATATCTCATGTTCGCGGAGAAAGCCATCTCCCGAAATGAGCAATACCAGTCTTAGAATGTGTCTGGATGTCTGATGGGACCTAGCTCATAAATGAACTCCAAATCCAAACTTCTTAGACTGTATCGTCTACTGAACTTAATCAGTGTCCTGCGCCATGCCACCCTCAGTATTTCCTTGGATCACCTGTCCAAAATACTGCCCCTCGTCAGAAGGAAAAACTATAACTCTGACAACCTCCTTGTCGTCCAGGTCACCTTGGAAGCCTGGAATGATAACTGCCTCCTGAATGAGGCTGTCGTTATCATATCCCTAGAACATCCATTTATGTTCTAAAAACTGCTTCCAACTGTTTCTCCAGGATTGGATTAATGTCAACTTATTGCATCTAGTGCAAGAGCAACATCTGGTGTGGTACTTGACATCTCATGATTGACTCAATTGCCTAAGCAAAATGATCTGCCAATCCTGCACATCCCTCTCTACTTTAGTCTATAAGACACCTTTAGAGAGGGTGACTCCATCACCTGCAGGTACACTACCGTGCCAGGAGTCGTTCATTCTAAATACTCTTAGAATGTTGTCTAAGTACCCTGATTGGGAAACCACCCAAATCTAGATCTAAAACCATAGATCTAGTAACCAGTATGTCTGATATAATATCCAAGTCCTATGTGGAGAAACCACTGTGTGACGACCAAAGTATAACCGATCGTAGTATAGGAGTTTCTTTTCCTATTCTGTGTATGCCATCCATATACCATGACATCACACCCTACTACCTTCTCAACAGATCCATCCCCTATTCTGATGAAGTCAAACCTATGACTGTCACATCAGAAATTGATGATCTAACTCCGCTATATCCGCTTTAGTCCATAAATAGACATAAGCCACTTGTCCACCAATGCTTCCGCTGCTCCCACAGACCACGACAACCCTCTGGCAGAGTCATATAGACGTACACTTCTAAAGCTAGTTTAGAACGACGCTATACTCATCTTCCTGCCGGGTCTCACGGTCTGGAACAACAGCAATGGCAAGTGTGGGTAAACAAGAACCTCCCTGCCACCGTCCTTGAGCATACCGAAGTACCTCTCGGGTGCCTGAGATTACCCACCTTATCTGCGGAGTGGCCAATGGAATGTCAAACCAGATTGAATCTTTAGGTTCCTATCAAATCTTCAGCAATCGTTTATGGTTCTGGAATCACTTCCAGTTCTACCATACTCCCACAACTGTTTTTCTGAAAAAAATCCATTTTATTTAAAACTGTGGCGAGTCTAGAACAATATCGCTATTGTTCATCCAGATGGTAGAAAGTCAACCCTCGTCATAGCCTGGGTCAACCCACAAACAGCCATTACAGAAAACGTGCCTTGAGTTATCCAGAATCTGGTTTTAAT
The DNA here is from genome assembly GCA_030015575.1 of Agapanthus africanus. Classification (NCBI taxonomy): domain Eukaryota; kingdom Viridiplantae; phylum Streptophyta; class Magnoliopsida; order Asparagales; family Amaryllidaceae; genus Agapanthus; species Agapanthus africanus. The sequence goes on along the minus strand of CM057345.1, from coordinate 421,689,351 downwards.
CATAAGCCGGACAACTCCCCGTACCTTAACATCGTTAAGATATGAACTGTTCTATATCCAATATAGAACCAGAGGCACTAATTTAATTGAACCAGATTCAAATCATGCACCTATCCCCAGTGCATGTCAAGTAAATAGAAGGAGGCCAATCAGCGTTACTCAACTTAGGAATGCTTCCAATTATGAGTAACCTGAAAGAGAAGCAAGTTCTCTTAACCATTACTATCAACTGAATACCTTCACAAGTATCTACATCTTCGATCTCCTTGAAGAATCCCGATACTTGCAACACCTGGTTCTCTACTTTATTCAAATACCTATAACTTCTCAAAATTCGGACCGTGTGTTTCCTACGAAACACCTGTCTAAAAACTAGAGAAGTCATAAGTAAACCGAATATAGTACGAGGACCAACCCCTCTGTCCTGATGGACCCTGGACAACATACAATACCCTATATAAGTCATTTAAGCCTGATAACTCATTCACTGTGTGTCGTAGGTTGAAAACTGTACTTATGCTTAAGAAGAATTACACCGCTGTTTAATGCTCCTTACCTAACCATCCACTGATATAGGTAAATGTCATAGACATAATTTCAAAAGGTATATCTCACTCTATGAAAATAGACGTACAGATATATCAATTTGAAATTGGTGCACAACAGCGGATATTCAAAACCAAATATTTGTCGTCCGGCAAACAACCCAGATGACTTCCTCAAATATCACTGATTACAATGAATCCTGATATAATGAGGACAATCACCTAATTCCCAATAGCTTACTCCCACTCATCATCTGTAAAACTATACAGATGTGAGAATCATACCTGGTAAATACATACCCTGGAGCAAGTGTCTAATTGGGAAATCAGTTTTCCATTAACAGTACACAGTGAAACTGAAACATTGAAATGTTTCGATGGGGTATCCCGGTATTCCTAGTAATGCCTCTTCCAGATTCACGACTGTAACCGTATAATTCTTTGCCACCTCTCCAAATCTCTTTATATGTCTTTAGTCATTACCTTCTGCACACCCTTTTAGGCCAAATGGTTTTCTTCCTTCCCTACCGTTCGGCACCAGCCTATGGTTTGGAAGAAGACTATCCAATAAGTATAATGGGTGTACTGTCCTAATCCTAGGAACACTCGCAATGCGAGAGAAGGTGAAGATAAAAGACAACCTGAATAAACCTTATTCCTATTTCTCCTGAACCAGAATCCATCCCCGAACTGGAACAAGTTCCTTTCGAGTTCGTATATAACCATACGATGGAATATCCAAATAACTGTGGATCTTCGTAGAGATACGGAGTGTCCTGGAGAAATACAAAGGTGATTTGGGAGTGGTAATGAAATACCTGGTTTGGTCATGAATATCAGTCGCAATTTACTTTGCCTTCTTACTAATCCCTTTCTTTGTCTTAACTCAATACCTTCTGTACACCATCGTTAGGCTAATTGGTTTTCTTCATTCCCTACCGGTCGGCACCAGCCTAAGGTTTGGAAGAAGACTATCCAATTTGCGTAATAGGTGTACTATCTCCTAAACCAAGGAGTACTCGCAACCCGAGAGAAGGTAAAAGGAAAAGACAACTGAATAGTCCTATCCGTTTTCTCCAGAACCTGAAACCATCCTCGAATAAATTCTTTCGAGTTCGTATCTAACCATACGATGGTTTTGTCCAATGGAAGTGGACGTTCGTAGTAATACGGGGTGTCCTGGAGAAAAGGGTAAAAAGTAGGAGTGGCAATGAGGTTTGCAATTCTGACAATCCAAAAGCCAGTGTTAAGAAGGTTCGGTTGATTTGGTCACTGAGTCATAGTCTTAGGGTCGGGTCAATGGTCGCTGCCAAAGAGAGAGAGAAAAGAAACACTCAGCGTGCACTCTATCCTAGATCAGAATGGTTACCAATTTATCTAATCGGGAAACCTCCCACTGTCACCTCAAATTCTCCTCCAAACCTGAAAGAAGAATTAGTCGGGGTCACCCAAGGAGTAAACTAACTCATCAGTGGGAATCGGGATCCAACTATCATCGCATGATAACGTGACGGAATCCGCTCACGCTATCACACTCCAGAAGGTATGAGCATATCTGGCAAGTTTCAGTTCTTTTGAAACTCCCGATGGGATTTTTGCCCCATGCTCTTATGACCTTGACTTTGGCCAACAAATCATAAGTCACATGTCAAGTTCTACCCGTCATTCTCCAGGTTAATTTGAATCCACCCGTACCTACCCTTGACTTTGGCCAACAAGGCAGTACGACTGTTCCAAACCAACGCATCTATCTATGCTGCATATGAATAACCAACAGCTACCAAACACTGTGCCTTGACTTTGGCCAACAAACACAGCTTGAATACTATTGACTATCCATATGAAACGACGGAGGGCTACGAATGGTTTCTGGCGAAAACCTTTAACGTAATGAACTTGATATCGTTGAAGGAACGGATAGCTTTTAAAAATATAGTGACGAAAACCTTTGCTAAAGAGGTCACTCCCGGTGAAGGGATCTCGGCTCTTTCCCCGTAGAATGAGGTGCTGGATATTCCAACTGAATACCACGATACAAAGCAAAAGTAATCGGCTATAGTGAAGTTATTGCCCTGACGCAAACTTTTGTCTAAGGGGTCACTCCCGGTGAAGGGATCTCGGCCCTTGCCTCGTCGACTGAGGAGCAGGATATTCCAACTGAATACCACGGTGCAAAACAAAAGTGAATGTCCTTGCAATAACAGCTTTTTGAAAAGTGTTCCAACAACATCAGATTAGGTTTGTTTTTAACTTGCATTGATCCGAATCAACGCAGTCCCATCAATTGATCACACCACAAAGAACGAAAATATACTGATGTATGTATATGCCATCCGCATTCGCCACTGGGTCCCGTCATTACCCGTTAGGTTAGCTAACTAACGACAGAGCGGGGACTGGACTAGCGCGGATGCAAAACATATACAACATCTACTAATATATATACCAATATATAGTATTCGCTCAAGGCGTGATAAAATGCAACATCACAGAAATGTACAGCATCACAGAAACAATACAGATATCTGGGATCCCCGGGTTTCACAGAGCCACTACTGAAACCCGACGTTCCCCTGGTCGTGTGGATAGCCTGTGCAGTGAAATCCTAGACCCCTACGGACGCGGCAAGTCACCCGCCAAAACCTGAAGCGAGGCAGCCCCCTTCAGCACCGTGAATGGACCACCCAAATCTTCACGGAATACGGTAACTTGGGCACCCCTCCTGGGTCAACCTGTACCCCCTACGAGTGCGGCGAATAGCCCGCCAATCCTAGAGTGAAGCCCCCTCCGTCTCAATACTATGAGACGCGGGCTTGTTGCCCTCTAGAACCCGGCTATCCGTGCACCCCTCCGCGGGGTAATCCTAGTACAGAATGTAAAATATACATACAACGGGTACATCGACCGCAACCTGGCCGTGCCCCAAAATAATAATACAAACAGGCAGTGACGGCAGTCCACATGTCGGACGCTCGCCCCGTAATATCAAATGTACATAATACAACAAAACTGTACTAGCATTGCATCCAGGCTATCCCCCACGACCGATCCGCAACATCACAGCAATATACAGAACATCAACGTGAAAGTCACATTCGCAAATCCGTCTAACCGGGCTATAGCAGTTAGATAGGATTTACCGATCGAGTGACATTCACGGTCGCAGATATAATGTAAATACTGTGAAATAATGTGTTTAAAATATCCGATCGATCAAATTTTAACAAGTGGGCCCCAAAGTACTACTGTAGCACATCAAGAAATTCTGGGCCCAATATTAATATTCCAAAACCCCTAAAATCAGCCCAAAAAGATACTGCAGAAATTTAATGCAGCGACCCCAAAATAGTGCGGCGGAACCGTGGCCCAAAGGGGTGTTTGGCCGCGGTTCCGCGCTCCTATAGTGGAGTTAGTGCATCGAATTTTCACAGAACTCTTATTTCTTCTAGTACATCACTTTTCTGCAACCTGAAAAAATTTTCGACTCCAAAAAATTTCAACAGAAAACTGATGTGAACAAAAACGCGGATTTTGGAATTTTGGTCGATCGGAAATGTAAACACATTAAACAAAACTAGACTAAGTTAATGGCGAGGCTCTGATACCACTGTAAGTACACGGCGGCGCCCCGGCCGTCAATCCGACGGCCAAATGTGGAAGCGGTGATAAACTTTAATTTTTCATGAACAGGCACCACCGCGCACTAAAACCCGGATCGAACCATTAACTAGTCCTAGCTAACTACAAGAAAGGGAAGAGAGATATACCGACTGATCCGTGTCCTCCGGTCTTCTCGTCGTCGTCCCGATCTCCTGCGGAAAGTCCTGTCTCCACCTCCTCGCCGGAAGGGCACCACATCGCCTACATCTTTTATGGGCTCCCACCTCAATGCCGAGGTAACTCGGGCACGAAGCTGGCTAGTCGACGTGCCCAAGATTTGCTGTAGAATGGTGTGTAGAGCTCAAGTCTCATTTTGGGGTTGTAGGAATTGCCATATAGGTGGAGGAATGATACAATCTCATGGAGATGGAACTTGTGGGATTTTTTACAAGAGCGAAAAAGCAAAAATCCCACACTCAAATTTTTGGACAGCCCCTAGCCTTTCTTGGCCGGCCATTGCATGGTGGGAGAGGAGAGAATGGAGTGTATATCAAAAATAATGGGAGCCATTCCCTAAAAGCAAGTGAGAGAGAGGTCAAAAGATATCATGCAAGAAAATGATCACAAGTAATGAACACAACCATATCCACACTCAACCACAACCATGATGACTCCAAATGGTCAAGCCATCATGAACAAATCAAGAAGTCAAGGTCAATGGTTCATCATCATGATACAAGGAAATGTGCAAAGAACCCCTCCACAAATACTTATTTGCAACAATGCAAATAAGCCCTCCTCAACCAATCTTCGGCCAATGAACGATACAAAGGAAATTGGCCGAAACGGAAAGCAAACTGGCAACTCCAGAAAACTGGTCCCGTAATAAATTACAGGAAAACCCCGATACTGTGCATACACACCCGCATTTGTATTCCGACCGAAATACAAATGCAATGAGACAAATCTACACTGTACTATACTAGGATCCGGCTTAAACCAAAGCCGGCTAGTAAAATCTTTTCGATCCTGATCCGTGCAATACCGCACGTATCTGATCGAACCCTGCCATATATCCATACGGCCTGTAGTACAAACTGTCCGATCCTGATCCGTGCAATACCGCACGTATCTGATCGGACCTTGCCATATCTCCATACGGCCTCTACAGCTTTTCGCCCGAAAGCTTGAGTAACTGAATGTGGGGGACTCTAAAGACTCGTCAACACCTTGGTTGTGGATTTAACCACTAGTACGTCAGAGGTATAAGCCAATACGTAACGGGCTACCAGGTATTGACCAAAAGGGACGTCGATGAGCGAACTCATCCTGACACCCTACTGAGCCTGTCAGTGACAATATCCGTACAGTCCGGTCCGTTCGTCTATGAGTATCGCATGGCGGGCCTAGGGGGTTGGTAAAAGTCAGACCCCCAAAAGCGGTACAAGTCGTGTCGGAGTGTAGCCCAGAACACCCTGAGATACTACTGGAATACCTACCAGTAAATCTCCTTGCCTCGGCTGAGGGCTTCGTGTAATGGCTCTCCTAGACACAGCGCGACCTCACCCCCAATACCGGGAGAGACGAACCCCTGAAGATACGCTCACTGCCTCCATGTGGCTCGGGACTGTACCCAACTAAAATCTGTTTGCACGACTCCTTTGAGCCGTGGTAGGGTAGTAATCAAAGTACAGTGGGAACTCACACGAGACAAATGACGATCCCCAGGTCGATGAACTAACCTGTACACATGTCACCTGGGAACTGCCATCTGACGTCTGGTATATGACCAACTAGCATGTTCCCGGCGAGTCCTGTCCGGTGTACTCATAACCCAATGAGCACCTGTATACATCTTAGGTGAACTAACTAACACCAGTGGCTTGTGAGACCGGCCACCGCCCCTCGTCGGGGTCTCGACTGTATACACTAGTCTACTCTGGAGAATCGATGCCCTGTCTCGAAACTCGCACGACTAGGGACCTTTTAAGGATATGCTTATAGACCCCCAGCTCCCACTTATATGATCGCCCTCATACTGTTGGTGGTCAAGCAAGAATCCTAGGGGCTCTATCAACGTGTAATAGCGACGTGTCAGGTCACCTAAAACAGTACATGATGATAAAGGTGAACCGATAGCATACTATTATCTCGAGTAAGATTGTCCTATCGGGATAGGTCCTCCCTCAATCATTACAATCACGTGCCTGTGACCCAATAATTGACTCTGAGGGCACTATCTCCAACAACTCTAACGACTAGGAATAATTTTAAGGATGTGCTTATAGACTACCTAGACCCCACGAGTATAATCACTATCATAACTCTAGTAGTCAAGCAAACATTCTACGGGCTTTACTAACATATATTCGAGATGCGTAATAAAATAGAACATATATACATGTTGAGGTAAAGACAAACCAGATAACATACTATCATATCGAGCAAGTCTGTCTCATACATATATATCCCAAGTATCCATATGTAATATACAATAATTTACTATACAATAATGGCCTCTAAGGCATATACATCCACAGATATGTCATGGTAGAATTAGATCAAGATCGGTGAGAAATTGATGATGAAGACTGAGAAGGGTTTTTAGTTAAGTTTTTGAAATGGGTAGATTTAAGAGTAAGGTTAGAGAAGGGTGATGATGCAGGAGCTGATGACGGTGGCTGAGATTTCATGGTCGAGAGAGGAAATGAGATCATTTGATCCGGATTCTTTGATAAAGGAGGTTGATGGGTGTCGTCGTTTGTGGGATCACCATCAAAATTGAGAAAAGTGATCAGTTGAGGAGGGAGAAAGATTGGTGGAAGGGGAGTGAGGATGACGATGGTCGAGATGGGGAGCGGCGGCGGAGGAGAGAAGAGGAGGTCCATAGGGCTTGAGAAAAGATTTCTCAGAGAGATTATTATTTTTTAGTTCTTTGACCAGTCAAACTGTGGGTTGTATAACGGTAATTTTCTATTGCCATTTACATCATCAAACTGCTAGTATCAAATATAGATATTTATATGCAACTCACAGAAATTTTGGTATTTATCTGTCAAACGGGTGAAACCTTAGGTATTTACTTGTAATTTAGTCATTTTTAATTTGGACGGAAACTTGGAAAGGTCATTGTAACGGTCCTTTGAATTTGATTAGCCGTTAAAGAGAAAGAGGGCCTCTTCACTAAATATTTGAACAACAAAGCAGACATTTATCCCAAATTTTAAGGGTCGGCAGATGAATGCGTTTCTATCTTTCTGTCCTTTTAAGGACCGTCCTTCGGTAACATAAAACAGATGAATCCATACCCAACCGCCTTGGTTTGGTTTTTTTGTTGAAATCATATCATCAAATGCTTTCCATCTCAATTACTTGAAATTAAACAAAAAACCATTTTTATTTGCAACAAACCAAGATGGCCACAACTTTTTTTTGGGCACACTCTCATAGCATAAAATGTTAATAAATCCAAGCGGCAATTTTATGAATCCAACCCGACCCGGCCCAAACCCTCTTTCTTGAAGATATATATACCTCTCTCGATATCCAAATTATTTGGCGCTTCATTTTCTTAACCAACAGAAATCAATTGCGCAAATTCTCTCTAAAGCCCACAACCTATTAGATAAAATTTCTCACTGAGAGAGCTTCTTCCTTCAATGGATCAGCTGCTTGTCAATTCTCATTACCCTTATCATTTCATCTCCATGAAATCCAAACCAAAATCCAAATCAAACACTCCCCTACTCACAGTCTCTGCTGCCTCCTCCCGCAAACACCAACTCCCCAAGAATCTCCACGCCTCGCGGTGCCCCAAACTCCCCCCCGAGCCTATTCCATACAATCAAGAACTGAAGCAAAACCCTGAACCTCCCATAGAAAACAGGATCCACACTGTCGAAAATGATGACTCGGTGTGGAGCTTGGGCGAGCTCGAGGCCATCTCATCGCTTTTCGAGCGAAAAATGCCTCAGAAATCACCCATTATTAAAAACCCACCAAACCCGCGCCCTTTACCTCTCCCTTTACCTTACAAGACTCGCTTATCTCAGGTTCCTACTCCGAAACATCATATAAGATTAGCTGCTCGATCGATGCTCGCTTATAGAAAATCGGTTAGCGATCAAGTCAGAAAAAACCCTGAAGCACTTATAGGCATTGCAAGAGACATCAGGGCTCTTAGTGCAGACTCAGATGTGGCTGACGTTCTTGATGGCTATTCGACATTTTTGCGAAAAGGTTCGTTATCGATGACTATTCGCGAGTTAGGCCACATGGGTCTTGCTGATAGAGCTTTACAAACTTTTCTATGGGCTCAAAAGCATCCAGGTTTATTCCCTGATGATCGAACGCTTGCTTCGACAGTCGAAGTCTTGGCAAGGAATGGGAAATTGAAGATGGAATTTGAATTGGACATGTTCTTGAACTCGGCTACTAGAAACGTGCTAGAAGCAATGGCGAAGGGATTCATAAGGGCCGGAAATGTGAATCGAGCAAGGAGGCTTCTATTGATCGCTAGAAAGAACAACAGGACACTGGATTCGAGCGTATATGTGAAGCTAATTCTTGAAGCGGGAAAAAACCCAGATGGGTATAAACTTGCTTTGACTTTGATCGACGAGCTTGCAGAAAGAGAAGAATTAGATTTAAAGCCGCAAGATTGTACATCTTTAATGAAGGTTTGCGTCAGGCTCAACAAGTTTGAAGCAGTCGAAGGGCTTTTCAATTGGTACAAGGAGTCAGGCAAAGATCTGACCTTGGTTATGTACACAACTGTGATTTACAGCCGATACTGCGAGGGAAAGTATAGAGAAGGCTTAGCTTTGGTTTGGGAAATGGAGGGATTAAACTTGGTCTTGGATCTTCCTGCTTATCGAGTTGTGATTAGGCTGTGTGTTGCTTTGAACGATCTCGAGAGAGCTGCAAGGTATTTTTCGAGGTTGATAGAAGCTGGGTTCGTGCCTGGTTATGATATCTATCGTGATATGATTCGAGCTTACGGAGTTTCGAGGAGGCTGGCAAAGTGTAGACAGATTTGTAAGGAAGTGGAGATGGCAGGATTGAGATTGGATAAAGAGACAGCCGCTATGGTTTCAGAGATAGAAGCAGAAGAAATCTAGGTACTTATCTGAAAACTTCTTGTCTTCATTTCTCTTCTATAAATCTCTGCTAGTTTCATGAAAGTAAGTTTAGGAATGATGAATATGATAACGCTTTGTGTTTTAAAACATATAATTTGCTTTAAATATGTAATCCGTAATTTTTTTCTTAATCCATTACAATTCTATATTTCCTTCACTGCAATTTTACAATGATATTTATCTTTTTCCGTTATTTATGGATAACTTTCCTTGGTGTATGTTGATGTGTTGGATAGTTAGAATAAACTAATAATAAACTTTACTGACCATAGCATGGTTACACTATCCTTAAAAGCGAATTTCCGCTCTTCGGGTGGTATCGTGGTGTGAAGGCACTGGCTGATGGAGCTCCTATTCGGGCCTCCGTCAGATGTTGTCTTCCGTTGGTCTCGAGGTGAACTTGGTTGATTGTCCTTCGGTGCGTGTGGGTCTCAATGGGTTTTGAGAGGAGAAGGTCGGGTGAGGAGGCTGTCGCCGAGTACCTGCAAAGAAGTCCCGAGGTGGTTTGGTACCACCGAGGATCCTCCGATATTCAAGTTAGTGAGGGGAACTGAGCAGAGTAACGGCGTAAAGCGTAAAAGATGGCCTACCTGACCCCTCTGTGATGGGGTTTATATAGTGGCGGAGGCACGCAGCAGCAGGCGCGAGAATCTCGCCGGCAGTTACGCTCCCGACGTCACGCCTGTGCAGGGAGCGGATCGCCCATGAAGGGGGATCGTGAAGGCGTGGAACGTGGGATGTTACTGGCGGAGAATCCGTGCATGGCGAGATTCGCGGAGCTGCGGTTACGCCGGTGAGCGGTAAACTGGGCGGATGGCCGAGGAAGACGCCCTCGGCAAAGGGGCTCGTGGACGAGCGTAACTGCCGAGGAGACTTGGTCTTGAGGCAGCTCAGGGCGAGCTGAGGGGCCGAGGAGGCCAATCTGCGGGGAGCCCTGAGGAGGGCTAGCTCGTGTTGGCCAGTCGGGTACAGGGGTGACATGATCGGCCTTTGTGGGCCCTTTCTTCTGAGTTCTGGGACGTGCCGTCCGCCACGTGTCCCAATATTAGAGGTTGCTGATATCGAGCATCATCATTAGCTCCCGACTCTTGCCCCGACCAGCTAGCGGTCGGGTCAGGAGTGGACTGCCGGGCCTCCCGAGGTGAGCTCCTCCTCAGGGTTGGGTCCTTAAGCTGTCGGTTGTCTTTTCCGCTAGCGAATCGAGGCGAGATCTTTGCATTTAAGGAGGGTGCGCCGGTTCGTGCGCTCTGCAGTTGAAACGACGGTCCACGTGTCGAGCGCCTAATGGCTGATGTGACGTGCGCAGGTCTGCGGCGTCTGTCGGGACGCAGCCAATCGCTGGGCTGCTACGTAGAGCGATTGGAGACGCTGGTCGCGAGGAGCCGTTTCGACGGGAGACGATGGGCGCCATTGGATGAGGCCGCTTGCAGAAATAAATATGGGTGGGGCCCGCCCTAGGGCCCTTACTCTTTCATATTCCTCACTCTCAAGCCCCAGCTGCTCGGTGCTCGTCCCCCTTCTCTTGTTCCCAACCTTTGAAGAGTTTCCTTCCCTGGTTAGATGTCTTCCCCTGTAGAATCAGTTCACGTCGTAGGAGTAGATGATAGGGTCCCTTCAGATGTGTCCGAGTCTCCTTGGGGAGCAGGGGCCGGGCCCTCTCCCCGCGGCCGTGAGGCGGGTGCCGCCTCCTTGGAGGAGGCGGTAGATGTAGCCCCCAGCACCTCGTGCTGGGTGAGGCATGAGGACGAGCTCGCCAATGCTCGAGCTCGCTTCCACATTCCCCCGCGCTACACTCTTCGTCTGGCCGAGGAAGGAGAGAGGGCGTACCAGGTCCGTGGCAGGGAGATCGCCTTGTATTTGGAAGCCTTTTAGGGCGGAATGAGCTTGCCCCTCTCTCCTGAGGTCATCGCCGCTCTGAATTTCTTCGGCTTGGCTCCTGGCCAGCTGGTGCCGAACGCATGGAGGATCCTCCTGATCCTCCTGAAGCTGCAGGCGATTCCTTTCAGCCTTTCCCTTCTTAATTCCTCCCTTGCTTTTAAGAGTCACCCCGGCGGTCGAGCTAGCGACCCGAGGTGGGTTTATCTTTCTTTTAGGAAGCGGCCCGGGGTCGCCGCCGAGGCGGGGGTCGTGGCCTTGCCCTCCTCCATTCACGACTGGAAGAAGAAGTTTTTCTTCATCTCCCCTCCCAAAGGCGAGGACTGGCCGGTGCCCACCAAATGATCGAGGGAGAAGAGTCTGCCGGGGGACCTGTCCGATGACCCCGCCGCGGTGAGAGTGGCGTCATGGGAACCCATCCCTCAATACGACGTGCTGCTGTCCGAGAGGGTTTTGAGCTGGGCCGGGCTTAGCCCGTCGAGTTCGTTGGTAAGTTAGGCTTGCTTTCTGGGTTTATGTTTTACTCGCGTTGCTGATAAGTGGGGTGTTTGTTTTGTGCAGGATCCATGGACTTCGGCGTTCTCCGAGATGCTATGCGCCAACCGAGGCAGCCTGCTAGGGCTGGGGGTGCCAGCTCTTCCCGGGCGTAGGCTGCGCATACTCCTACCGCCCCAGTGGCGGTGCCCCGAGGACACCCGGCGGTGGACCCCGCCCCGGGTCTCAGCAGAGTGTCGGGCCGGAAGCGTGCCCTAATTGTGGAGGACACAGCCTCGGAGGAGGAGATCGGCTCCCCCTCGGAGACGCTCAAGAGAAGTTCCCGGAGACCTTCCCGGGGCCGGTCTTCGCCGACCGTGGTGGAGGAGGGTGGGCTCTGGTTCGCGGTGCCGTCCGGGCTGTCGGTCACGGACAATCTCCTCCACGAGATAGAGATCTCGGCCGGGGGTCGGGTTCCCAGGGAAACCCTCAAGGCTCAGTTGGCGTCGATCGCCGAAGAAGCCGTGTAGGTAAGCCCATAGTGCGCTGTGAGATTTAGTGTTTTCCTTCGTGTTTCTGATCCTTCTTCTTTTTGCTCCTCCCCAGACTCTCCAGCACGTGGCCCTCGCCCTCCGCATGGAGACCGAGGTGGTAGCCCCGGCGGTGGAGGCCGCGGGCCAGCTCGCCGCGTTGCAAGAAAGCTCCAGGCGGGAGTAGGAGGCGATGTCGGCGAGGATCGCCGCCCTGGAGGGTGAGGTGGCAGCCGGGAAAAAGGAGGCCGCCCGGCATCGCGAGGCTGCCGCGATCGCCGAAGGTAAGCTCGGGGACTCCCAGGTGCTCGCCGGCAACATGAAGAAGATGGTGAAGACCCTCCGGAAGGAGCTGGGGGCGTCGGCTGGACCGAGGGCCGTGGCGAGCTATAAGAAGTCGAGGGATTTTTACGATGACCTGGCCGTGGCAACGACCCGCATCTGGCACGACGCCCTTGATGCCGTGAAGTCCAAGATGCCGGAATTCGACGACGCGGATCTCCGGGCCGAGTTCCCCCTCATGGGCGTCGACGAGCAAAGGGGAGAGGTTCCTGGCGTGGTGGGGGCCGAGGACCCGGCGCCCCCAGTGGTGGAGGTTGAGGACCTCGAGGTCGCGTCCGGGCCCGAGGCGTAGAGCCTCCGCTCCCCTATCTTCATTTTGTTTTTCTTTTGAATTTTTGTAAGGCTGAGGAGCCAGAAAATACCTTTTGTAAACAAAAACTGTTTTTGTTGGTAGTGATAAAGTTTTTCCTTAGCTCCCACGTTCTGCCTGTCTGTGAAGCGTGTTATTTTCTTGCCCGCACTGTTGTGTTTGTGTTTTAATGTTAGGTTGGCCCTCTGTCTAACGATTGCCCGTCGAGTTGATTGCAATCGCTTGCCGACGAGCGTTTTCGAGGAGGTACTCACTGGGCCCCGGAATCGAGGGGAGATCATTTAGGCTTGGACAGACCTGATGTCTCATGTTGGGTAGGAAGCTACTTGCCGAGATGCGCCGAGTAGGAAGGAACTCGGCGGCCTCGTGACGAGGGCTTTGACTTTTAGCGCTGGAAGGGTCGGGAGAGGCCTGTGAAGGATGGCCGAGCAGGGTAGCTGCTTCGTGCCTCTTAGCGAGGGCCTTTATCTATGGCGTCTTGGGTTGGCAAATACCAGCCGGAGATGACCGAGCAGGGTAGCTGCTTGGTTTGCCTCTTGCGAGGGCTTTTGATCCTTCAGGACGGGGACCGAACGGGGTTACCGCCCAGTGCCTCTTGGCGAGGACTTTGATCCCTGTCGGTTGTGGTAGGAAGCTACCAGCCGGGGATAGCCGGGCAAAGACCCAACTGCCTCTGGGAGGACTTTGGTCCCTGGTGCGAGAAAAAGCTATAGGGCTGTAAGAAGCCTACCAAGGACCCTTGGCCGGGTAGGGTTGCTGCCCGGTGCTTCTTGGCGAGGGCTTTTGTCCTGAAGGATAGCTGAGTGAGGGAGCCTCGGGCCTCGACTGCCTCTGGGAGGGCTTCTTTGATCCCCAGCGTTGTAGCAGTGAAGCTGCCCGCAGAGGATAGCCGAGCGAGGGAACCTCGGGCTCGACTGCCTCTGGGAGGGCTTTTTGATCCCTAGCGTTGTGGCAGGGAAGCTGCCCGCTAGGGATAGCCGAGCGAGAGAACCTCGGGCTTGACTACCTATGAGAGGTCTTTTCGATCCCCGGCGTTGTGGCCGGGAAGACGCCCGCCGGGGATAGCCGAGCGAGGGAAGCTCGGGCTCGACTGCCTCTGGGAGGGCTTTTTGGTCCCCGGCGTTGAGGCAGGGAAGCGGCCCGCTGGGGATAGCCGAGCGAGGGAAGCTCGGGCTCGACTGCCTCTGAGAGGTCTTTTCGATCCCCGGCATTGAGGCAGGGAAGCTGCCCACTGGGGATAGCCGAGCGAGGAAGCCTCGGGCCTCGACTGCCTCTGGGAGGGCTTCTTTGATCCCCCGCGTTGTGGCAGTGAAGCTGCCCGCAGGGGATAGCCGAGCGAGGGAACCTCGGGCTCGACTGCCTCTGGGAGGGCTTTTTGATCCCTAGCGTTGTGGCAGGAAAGCTGCCCGCTGGGGATAGCCGAGCGAGGGAACTTCGGGCTCGACTGCCTATGAGAGGTCTTTTCGATCCCCGGCGTTGTGGCAGGGAAGCCGCCCACCGGGGATAGCCGAGCGAGGGAAGCTCGGGCTTGACTGCCTCTGGGAGGGTTTTTTGGTCCCCGGCGTTGTGGCAGGGAAACTGCCCGCTGGGGACGACCGAGCAGGGTAGCTGCTGGGTTGAATCTTTGACGAGGTGCATCTTGCTCGTCCAGCTGTAGGCGTGGGGAATGGGAGCGATCGTAGCCAGTGCATTGAATGCGGGGGGAGGCGAAGCGCTAAGGGCGCGCCGCTTCGACTCCACCGTAGAAGGCTCGATGGCTGCCGCGTGGCGGTGTCCTCTTGGGTGAAAACGGGCGACTGTTGGGCTGCGCAGTGGGCTATATTAGGGGCGCTGGTTCTTCCCCCTTCGCAGATAGGCCATCAAAGATGGAGGATTTCCCATTCACTATCGCCGAGATCATCAGTTCTACAGATGTGTACCTCTATGACCGCGACTGCACCGAGGGCACGGTGCAGTTGGTGGTTGCGCGCATTGAGGAGCACTTCGGTCGGCTGCTCCCTAGGCGCTCCTCCCTGCTGCGGCTATTGATGAACTCCATCTGGAGGGCATCGCCGAGGCTTTACAACCCCCTGTCAGAGCAGCTCTTCGACGAGGCCGTGGGCAAGCTGCGGACCTTGAGGCGCTTCGGCTTGATCTCCGCGAGCCGGCTGGCACGCTCGGAGGCACTCGTCCGGGGATGCTACGAGCTAAGGCTCGGGGTTGACGCCCGTGGGGGGAACCGGGAACGGAGGCTGGAACTCGCGCGGCCTCGGTTGGCGGAGATCTTCGCCGATTACCACGAGCAATGCTCGGTGCACCCCTTACCCCCGCTATTGTAACCCCCCCTTTTTTTGCTTGTATGGCTGATGAGCCCATAATACCCTTTGAATGAACAAAGATTTTCCTTCTTTTTCGCAATGTTCCATTGATCTTTATTTAGTCAACAGTAGATCTTAGGAAGAATTTACAT
Source organism: Agapanthus africanus (assembly GCA_030015575.1). Lineage (NCBI taxonomy): Eukaryota > Viridiplantae > Streptophyta > Magnoliopsida > Asparagales > Amaryllidaceae > Agapanthus > Agapanthus africanus. The sequence continues at coordinate 421,674,085 of CM057345.1, read as the reverse complement.
TGCTTTTTAGAAAAAAAGAAAGAAAAATGACAGGTACAGGTTAAAGGATGACTTGGTCGGCTTGGACCGATCTCCCTGAAGGGCTGTCCCCCGTGGTTAGCATAGGGCATGGGGCTCCCTGAGCCCCGGGCCAGCTGTCTGCTGAAACAAGCATGATCTGGCCGATTGTCAGGTCGGTGGGAGGGCGAGGCCGCTCATGCTCGCGGTCGTCCTGTCGTTTGTCCCTTAGGTAGGTGGCGAAGTGTCCTGACCGGATGAGCTCCTCGACATAGTCCCTCAATTGTTTGCAGTCCTCCGTGGCGTGGCCCAGTACCCGGTGGAAAGCACAGTAGGGGCCCCGGGTTCGCTTACCGGCCTGACGCGGGACCGGGGGGAACTTGAAAAACCCCTTACTCTGGGCCTCCTCCAGCAACACCGCGAGGGAGACGTTGAGGGGGGTATACTCCTGGAACTTCAGGTGGTAGGGCTGCTGACGCTCCGGCCCGTCCTCCCGAGTCCTTTTCTTCTGGTCGGGCCGATCCGCCCAGGGAAGGTTGGCGTTCACTTCGGATTTCAGCTGGACCTCGCGCTCGGTCCACGTCTTGACTTCGGCCATGGTCTTAGGTTGAGCCAGCGCGAAGTAACGCAACCATTCTTTGTGCCTCAAACCAGATCTGAGTGCCGTTATGACGGTCTCGTCCCGGTGCTCGGGCACCTCGAGGAGGGCGTTGTAGAAGCGGGTAATCTAGGCCTTGAACATTTCCTTGTCCCCGCTTTTAACCGTGAAGAGGTAGTCGACCATGCGCTTCTTGTTGGGGTAAAAATTTACACCCCGGTTGACCAAGTCAAAATCAAAGTCAACCCCAAGCCAGGTGGGCCCAAGCCCAGGTCAAGCGGGCCCATGCCCAAGTCGAGCCCGCAGCCAGCCTTCCCATGCCAACAACAAAATCATGTAATAAATAATTTTTATGTAATTGTTTATGCATGAATGTAAACAAAATGGGCATAAGGCCAATATTTTGTAAGCCCATGGCTTATGTGCAAAAATGAAATGGCACATGAGCCATGGGATGGCTAAAATGCCATTTTTTGTAAAGCCCAAGGGGCTATATGTAAATATGTAAGCCTATATAAGGCAACATAATGATGAATAAAGCATATACTTTTCATTCCCCCAAAAACTAGGGTTCTTTGTGCCTCCTGCTCCTTCTCTAAGGTTCTAAACCTTCTCATTTCTTTTGAATTAAATCAAGAGTTTTACTCATTCTTTTCTAAAACTAAGTAGTTCTCCACCACAAAACCCACAAAGGGGAACTCAGATCTCCCATCAGATCTCAAAAAGGAGTGATTTTTAAAATCTCCTACTTCTTGATCTTCAAGATCCGGCCAAACAACAGGAGGAAGGAGAAGAACCCCTTTCATCAGCTTCAAAACATCCTAGGAGTTTTAACTCCATATATATATATATATATAACAACAAATATTACCTTTCTGAAGCATAGCTTCTGTTTCTTAGGCTAAAAGCCTCTTTTCCTCGCCGGCGCTCAAGCGCAGGGCGCTCAAGCGCAGAGCGCCCACGTGCTGACACGTGGCGCGCTTGCGCTCAAGCGTGGCGCGCTTGCGCTCAAGCGCTCAGCGCTCAAGCGCAAAGCACCCACGTGCCGACACGTGGCGCGCTTGCACAACAGCGGCAAGCGCTCGAGCGCAAGTCGCCCACGTGCCGACACGTGGCGCGTTTGCGCTCCAGCGCACAGCGCTCTGGCGCAAGTCGCCCCCGTGCCGACACGTGGCGCACTTGCGCTCAAGCGTCAGGCGTTGAAGCGCAAAGCGCCCACGTGCCGACACGTGGCGTGCTTGCGCTACAACGCCCTGCGCTCAAGCGCAGAGCACCCACGTGCCGACACGTGGCATGCTAGCGCCTGAGCGCACAGCACCTGGACGCATAGCGCCCAAGGCGCTGGCCCCACGCATCCCTTGGATGCCTTTTCCCTCTCTTTTCATGTACATACATATACATATACATATGTACACATATTTGCACACACACGTGCTCCACGACACTGCCCCTGTTAGAAAAAAATTTCTAACGGGGCGCTCCCCCGCACCCCGCAAGGGGGCTGCTAGCCCCCTTGACCCCCAGCCCGCTATCCGGGTAGCGGGACCCCCGTAAAAACTCTGCGTGGCTCCCGATATATCCAAACCCCCATTTCAAAACACAACACACGTACACTGCACATTGAGTTCGCATGACCAGTTTAACCCGTCAATCGGAGGTTCCCTCGCTCCAAAGGCGAGGATGGGTAATTAACGACAGCTTAGTTCGCGGCTGCCGGAGATTCGGATCCCCACAATCATTAAACCTCGGCCTACCTTAGGCAGGGGGAATCTGTAGTACGCCTGACAAGCGCGCGCGTATTCCCATCTCAATGGGGTGACGAAAAACACCCTACAGATTCTGGCACGCCCGGTGGGACCAATCTCTCCTCCCATATTTCGGGTTAAACGTTCATGCGAACTCAATCAATTTACATGTCTATATTTATACTAAAATAATGCTTTTTCATGCAGATTTTCAAGCAATCACCTTCCGACGATGTCTTCGATGATGAACTCAGCTCCCGTTTCCTACACGATGAGGATAGACTCTAGGACGGTCCTTCCGGCCAGTCTCGGGCGACAATGGGAGGATCCGCTGCTACCATTCGGCTCTATCATGTTCATGCCAGTTGGCACCATCCCAGCTCCTCAAGCCCCGGTGGCAGACATACCGGTCTCGAAAGGAAAGAGACCAAATGTGGTGATCTCAAGGACGCCCCAACCCAAACGCAAGCCGGTGTCTGAACGACTTTCCTTGGCCCCAGCTGGGGGCAAGGCCATCAACACCAACAAAGCTACAACGCGTCCCGAGCAACCTCCAGCAGTGCCCTTGACCACTGCTCGATCGGGTGTCTTCTCCAAGCTCCCCTCCAGTGAGAAAGAGACGATTGGATATGAGGTCCACACTGTCTACATGGTGGGCACGCGCAGCAAGAGCAAGGACGGGGCCACTATATCCCAAATCCAATCTGGCTTGAATTTGGTGGCCGCTTCCCAAGAACAACCGCCTTTTTTGGGTGATGAAGACCCTCTCGATGAGGATGATGGGCAGAAAGACCCTTCGATCCATAAGGAGTCGGGCTCAGAAAGCGAAGAAGAGCCGACTTTCCGCCCCAGAACCGCGGAGCAAGAGCTGCTTCAAGAGCTCCGAAAGCAGCTCAGAAACAAAGACAAGGAGATGGCCAAGCTCTACTCAAAAATTGACGACTTGACAAATGTTGTCCTACAGCTCACGGCCCAACTTGCCTCTCAGCCGCCCAATCAAGCGGTGGGCTCTGCTCGTGAACCGGGAAGTGGTGTCCCAAAGCAGTCGACGCCTATTCCCTCAAATCCAAAAGTGGGCGAACTACATGAAAATCAGTCGCATCCTATCTCGGGAAATGTCTTGGCTAACGATGACAGTAGCCCGCTAACTCAAGGTCAAATCATGGATTTGGTTGCCAGCAAAGTCAAAACATTGGTGGCCGAAGCCGAAGCGCAAAAAGATATCAGCAGTAGTAGGAGACCATATCCTGCTCAGTATGATCTAGTGGAATTCCCTAGCGGCTATGTCATCCCCAAATTCGGAAGATTCGATGGGATGGGAAGCGCGAATCAGCACATCGCCCACTTCAAAGCCTCATGCGGGAATACTGGGGGCAATGATGCGCTTCTCCTCCGCCAGTTCGTTAATAGCCTGACCGATGTTGCTTTCGACTGGTACGCGAGCATACCGGATGGCTCCGTCTCAACTTTTGTCCAAATGGAGTCTCTGTTTCGGCAGAGGTTCATGAGCGTCAGCGATAAGATTACCATGGCCGAGCTCGTAAGGACCAAGCTCAAGAGCGACGAAAGCAGCACGGATTTTATAACCCAATGGCGTAATCTCTCCGTCAAATGTGAACCGCCGATAGAGCAGGACCAATCTGTCAGTCTCCTTGTCGAAAATCTCAACAACTGGATGGCCCTGTTTTTATGTACCGCGGGCCTCAAAACATTCCAAGAGCTGACCAAAAAGGTCCAAACGTTGGAACGCTCAAAGCCCGAGTCCGCTCAGGATCTTCAGTTCACAAACAGACCGAAACCTTGGAGAGACGACAACCGAAAAGGCGGAAGTTCTAACATCACCGATTCTCTAAATAAGCAAAGAACGGGCGGAGCAAAAACTGACCAGTCTCGAGAGCCAACTTTGGAGGAAAGAAGAAATAAGGTATACTCATTCCGAAAGGACAAGATCCACAAAATTTTTAAAGATGCTCTAAAGAATGGCCTGCGGCTACCAGAACCGAAAAGGCTAAGTGAAGCGAACATGACTGATCATCCCAACTTTTGCCAATACCACCGAGTGCAGGGGCACACTATTGAAGACTGTTGCATCTTCAAGGATTGGGTCGAGAAACAATACAAGACGGGAGAAATATCATTGTCCCCTGGCGTGTTAATAAACAATCAAGCTGCGACCGCCAATTTCATACACACGGGGACCGAAGTCCTTCAGGGACCTGATTCTCTCAAACACCCGCCTATCTCTGGGAATAATAGACCGCTAAGTCTTTAAACTGGGAATAATCGACCTCTAAGTCGTTAAACTGGGAATGTAAAAAAAATGTAAATAAACAAAAAATGTGTAAATAAAAGAAAAATAAAAGCCGAAATGATAGGGCAACTCGCAATAAAAATCAGCAAGTAAAAATAAAGATGAGAATAAAGCCGAAATGATGGGACAACCGCGAATAAATAGCCGAAATGATAGGGCAACTGCGATCTTCGCGATAAGAAAAGCTGAAATGATAGAGCAATCAAGGCAAAAAAAAACGGCGAATGATGAGTCGCTCCTGGTACCATATTCCAGTGCAGCGATGCAGACGCCAACCAAAATCCAATTTTCCAAAATTCTTACGGCCCTACGGTGTCACGTCCCGAAAGTACGGAATATGACCGGCACTTAAACTACGAACGTCTCGAGGCGTATGTAATCTAAGTAAGCCGAAAACCCAGAAATCCAAACCAAGAAAAGTAGTAGAGTGCAGGAAAAACCAACTTAAAGCAAGTAGTTTCAATAGCATAAGCCGAATTATGCGGTTTTTAAGAACATCAAAAATTTACTGAAAATTTCGGCAGAGTCTCCTTTGTAAATACTGGCCCCCAAATGGGATACAACATGAATAGTATACGAAATCAAAAAAAAAGGCATCCCCAAGCGGTAGCTAGCTCTTCGTCAATCGACGGTCACAACCACACAAGCAATATAATATACAACGCCAACGGCGAGGATCAAAAACTCAGAAGGAAACTCAAAACCACAAGAAAAAAAAACGCGCGACTCTAAGGTCGAAAGAATAACATCACTGGTCTCTATCTCAAAAATAAATACATGTTTGGTTGATGGAACTTCTAGATATAACTGAATAATGATATACAAGATATATAATGGGGGTACGATACAAGTAAACCCATCTACTAGCAAATCACCCGAACGAAACTAGGCCCGCAAAGCCGTAATGAAACCTGTACGGCAAACCTGCAAGAAACTGGGGCACAACGGGGGAGAGTTGCCAACTCGTGAATAGAAAAACATCTACGCACAGAAATCGCATAAATAACGCAACCTAGGTCAATGATCATAATATATCCTCAAATATATGTATAACATGCAGCCTATAACAATGGCTAGGGTAATATCTAACCCGAGTGTAATCTCATGTGCCTGTGTCAGTGCCTCAGGTAGCAATATATCATATGAATGAGGTATGAATGCATGAAAACAGAATACATGTAAATGAAGAAACTGTTTTCATAAATTAGTGAGATTTCCTTTGTATTTTTAAAATGAGGTATCATAAATGAAATCAGCATCAACAGTGTCTAGCATCGACACAAAACATAAATCTCAATATCTCAAAACCTCAGGCTCCGGCTATCCGGACTGGCCTGTATCATCAAATCTCAGTACCTCAATATCTCGAAATCTCAATATCTAGGGCGCCGTCAGTCCAGACCGGCCCCTACCATCCATCTCTAGACCACGACGGTATCCTCCGGATATCCGACGCGTCGGCTAATATCACCGGTCGGTAGTGCTCCCCTGCCGGCTCAACGTTAACAACACGGCCTTCTCGCCCCGGGGTACCGTACCGGGCCCACCATGTACCCGAAACGGTTCATCCAACTCCTCGAATCGGGTCTCGAAATCCATCAGCAAACTCATGGTGGACGACTCATACATCATGGGAAAACCGCGCTTTTCATTTAAAAAGAGAAAGAAGAAGTTTGTATATGTTTTGCGGTTTCCCCCAAATCCAGAAAATCTCATGGAAATCCGAATCCAAAACCTCAATAGCACGTAAAAAGTGAATATATGCATGAGAATCCATGAATGCGGCATAACAATGAATAACAGTATGCATGAAATAGCAGGTAATAACTACAATGTCGAAACTAACATATAAGGCAAGTACACTAATATCATGTTTAAACTATTAGCTAACAGGCTATGTCAAGCAATAATATTTTCTAAGGTGTACGTGACATGGCAATTACCGATGAAGATGTGTTTGAGCCGGTAAGTAAGTGTACGTGGTACATACGCATCATCGGTAATGGTGCTGGTGTCCTAACCACAAGATATCAACAGTAGAATATGAAGCTTAATATAAGCATGCGATGTGGACCGAACCATAATAATGAGCGGGAGCTGAACACTAGACGCAACGATAACTAATCTGCATTAACCTAATATAAGTCCTACAATGGTGCCTTTTGAAAATAACACGAATCGTGGGGTTTTGAAAATAGGGGCCACGGTATTTTTATGAAAAGATACGTCTTTTGAAATATCCGTAGGATCCCTTGGGCTGTCTTTTAAAATACCCACGATTCGTTAGTTTTTGAAACAGGTAAGAATCGAATCTAATCTAACAACTAAACTAAACTAAAGGGCTAAGCTAACAACCTGAACTACAGGTAAGGAAACCGCCTAACATCTGAGTCGATACATATACATACCTGTATATATATTAGTCGGCGATCCCGCCTCAATAATATCATATCCGATACCATATCTATAATCAGACATCCCAAGTCAAGAGTGCGGATCAATCATCAAAATATAGCTCGTACGTAAATCCGTCGTACGGCATCCCCAAATCTGGGTACGGGTCAAAATCATATTCATCATACTATTCATCCGGTATCCTCTTTATCAAAGATCATAGTCTAAGGTACTGACCTATGTCTATTACAATACTAATATCATCAATATAGTCATGATCTGACTACTGATCGACAATCTCGTACAAACCGATATCATCAGCACATATCATCATCAAGGGGTATACATCGCCCAATACAGCCTAGGATCAATATCCTAGCATATCATATCTCATATCACGATCACATGTCGACCACTTTATTTATAACACTATTCACCTGTATCGTCGTCCCAAGATCTGCTATAACACCAGGACGTACCTCAAGTACGAATCCTGCCATATCACCGATATCACAATCTCAACACAAATCTCATCGACTCATCTTATTCCCAAGTATCATCCCTAAATCCGTATGTGAAAACATAGTCCCATACCTATGTGAACGAATAACTATATATTCCCGTATGAGCACAAAAGAATGAAGAAAGTATGCAAGTATGGGTGGGTGTGTGCAAGTGTGTGCGACCGCTACTCTAGGGTTTCGCGACACTCAATCATTCAAGAACACCAAATATCCATATTTATCATCAATAACTCAAACAATATATAAACAATATATATGTGTGTATACGTATTCGTATACATCACCACGAACTGTGGGGGTGCTATACGCCATCCATCCGACTTCTCCCCATAGATATAAATCTACTCACCTGGTCCTCGCTCGCCGGTGCCGACGTCGCCACGCGCTTGCTTGTCGTCTCGAAGTCCACATGGGGTACCTACATATCATAACGCACCGTATTGCATAAAAACCAAATCCGAAATCGATACGGTATATTAAAACCAATTCGGCACGCGTATCACGCAGAGGTCAAAACCTATCGGCTACGCATGCAAGAATAGCTAAACCAACACTCGATGTCGATGTACAAATATCAAACCATCGAGAAAAACTCAACGTACCAATCACGCATTCATAACGCACTAAAATTTATACGAAAATATGGTGCAATTCATAAAAACCTTAAAATTGCTCAAATCGATTTATTTTCAAGAACCCTAGTAAGCTTAAATTTCCTGTTTTAGCACCAATCTAAATGTTTTAACATTTTTAGTGGCTATAATGTTCGTTAAACATCTTAATTAAGCCACATAAAAATTTACTAGATTTTATCACAATATTTTGTATTAATTTAAAAAAAAAACTAGTTTGCAAAGTTAACCACTTTTAACAATTTAAACTAACAATTAGCAACCTAGCTACTAGTTTTGTTTTAACATGCCATAAGAGGTTAAATACAACACACAACTATAAACCAATTACTCAAAACCCTATCTTGCATTCAAACCCTTCTCTTGAAAGTTAATGTTTAATTAATTCCATAATTAAACATCTAATTAAAACTAGATTCAAACATACAATTAGCAAGAAACAAATTTGGATGAAATTTTATACCTCAATAACAAGAGATCAAACATGCAAATCGTAGCCTCCAAAGTGCCAACTTTTCTTCAAGATCCAAACTAGATAGGCCAAAAAATAATGGGTAGAGAATTGATTTGGAATTTGTGAGGTTTTTGTTGGATTTTTGATGCAAAATTTAATGGATTTTAGTGGCAAATGAGGGGGGATTTTGGGAAGGGCTGAGCAGAGATGGGGAGGTGAGGGGCTCGGCTGGAATTGGAGATGAGGGAAGAGAGAAAAATGGGGGTGGGTGTGGAAGTCAACAAAACCCATTCCATATATATCTAATTCCATAACACTTCATTACCCATTCATTAATTTATTAGTTTTCTTTTATATTGGTAGCAAGGAATCACATGTTGAAAGATAAGAAGGGGCAACAGATCATGGCTCGGCCATTAAAGGAAAAAGTGGGGTGTGTTGTTTTTTTTAATTTATTTTTGTATAGAAATTTCTATGTTAGACAACCAAGTCTTATTTGATGCACATTTCTTTAATTTTCTAAACCGTTTTGGCAAACCACTTCATTTCAAAAACTATATGATAAAATTTTATTTAATATTTTATGATGCACAAAATTTGTTTCAACTCATTCCAATTTGTAATTTTTCCTAATTAAATATATTAGTGACGGCTTAAAATAATATTAAAATAATTAATTTCGGAAAATTTTTCAGAAAATTTGAAATTTCACCAGTGGCTCAATAAACACCAAATACTAGCAATTACATAGCTAGAATATGTATATTTAATTTTATAATAAAGATATTTGCATTTTGACTTTTTACAGAAAACCCCCTTATTTTACCGTTTTTTCGAAATTCCACCGAAAAGATTTTCAAAACGTTACAATCTTCCCCCCTTAAAGAAATTCGGTCCTCGAATTTAAATTAAAACTCCCCCCCAAATACTAAAACATTTCAGCCAAAACTATCAAATCGCCGGGGCTCCGAAATCATAAATACATAAACGCATCATAGCGCAATGCATGCGCATGAGTAATGAGTAGATAACTCGAAATCAAAACTCTGTCAAGCATCCCGCAATCATCGGAGTCATGGTAAAGACACAAATGTCAAATCCAATACAAAACCAATATGATATAACTCGAAACTATACACGTAAATATCAAATCTATATATGTAAATAACTGAAGGAAATGAATGCCAAATATATTCAGGTACTGTCCTCTGACTAGTCCTGCCCAGTACGAAGACACATAGCAAATATCATAAAACGTACTGCTCCATAGAATCAATCCAAAAGTGTGTATGAAAACCCTGTGCGTCCGGTGCACACGGAAATCAAAATCCATACATGTGCCAAGCAGGTTCACAAAACAACATCAAGGTGCAACGGTTGTGCACACAATATCGGTCATAGGCAACGTACGTGCCTAACAGCAAAATCAGGTGCATCTGACATGCACGAAAATCCAAATCAGGTGCATCCATCTTGCACGAAATCATGAAATCCAGCATCAAGCGCCGAACATGCGCAAAATCAAATCAGGTGCATAAGCTGCACAAAACAAATATCGAGTATCACAATCGAAATCGAAGTCCAGTGCATCTAAGTGCACAAAAGGCGTATCACTGCACTGCAAGCATATATAAACTATACAGAGTGCAGGAACCAAATCGTGTGCGTGCATACGCACAAAATCAACTCAAATGTCTAAAACCGTAAAATCACAAACATGTGAAACCAAAGCACGAAAATGATATCAAGTGCAACGACTGTGCGAAAATCGTAAATCCTCAATCATCAAAACCAAATCATGCGAATAATTCACCCAAAACATCGAAATCTAGTATGGCGGAATAGTCCCGCTCAAGCACATACTCAAGAATCTCTGGCCAACTGTCGTGGTCACTCATAGCATGTCTCGTCAATGATCAAGAACTCTGGCCTGTTGGCGTGCGTAACATGACCACTCCTGGGTCCTAGTCTTCTCGTAATTCATTCCAGAAAGGTCCTGTCGAGGCTCTCCCAAATCACGTCTCTGCCGAACTGTCCGAAAGTTATCGTCCTTTACTATATCTGTTTCTTGTTCCGGAACGGCTGCATACTCATCGCGAATCCTTCTGGAAGGTATATCTATGCACAATGCCTCGGCATGCGTATCGCAGCTCTGATGTCGGCGGAGTGGAACGTCGTCTCATCAAGATCTCGTACGAACCTCTTACTCCACTTTCTCTAATGTCGACTGCTTCGAACTCGTCTCATCATGGCTGCATGGACTGAGCTCCAACGACTATCCTCGTATCTGGAGTCTCCCAAGAATGCATCTCGCCACCTAGCATCCGAATGAAGTCGAACCATTCGATCGATTCGTCAAAACCTCATAATCCCCCAAGAGCTCAACATCTTGGGCACAGTTTAATAGTATCGAATACATACCACAGCATCGGTGGTCCAGCCGTAGAAGGGCAAACCCAAGCCTCACTAATGGCGCCGTGGAACCGCCGCAAACCCTAAGGTTCAAAGGCTTTCACACGGTCATTATGTCGAGTTAGGGTTTCATTCTTCTAGAGGGACCATAGAATTGCCTGCATGTCCTTCCGACTACTTTAAACTTGGAATAATAGGTTTCTGATATTCGATCGCCTCTGTCGACTCTCAACGTCTCCGCGTGAAGTCGTCTCTAGCTGGAGTCAATCTATCTGATGACCTCACATCGGGGTAGGTGAACGATCCACATGTCCTAGTCATTCATCCTCGATGACTAGCGACCTTCTATCATCTCTTAGTACAACTCGTACTACAATAGCTCCAACATCTGGGGCGATATCTCGTCGTTCGCAGCAATAACTGGCTCATTCGTCTGCACGCTGCACAGTGCCTCAATCCTCTAGGAAAGGCGATACATTGGCGGTCATCTCTAAACCGGTCTGCTCTAGATCTGAGTAAGACCCTCCACACTGGAAATCTTCAACTCAACTGGGCCTGCTCCGGCGCATAAGTCGGGCGAATCACCTTCGCCTCTCAAATCGGGGTAGACTAGCTATCACCTGTCTCATATCTGCCTGGAAGCTCCAGCTATCTCAGCTCGTAAGCTCCGGAAGCGACATCCTATCAGTCTCTGAGGTATGCTGTACATCGACAGTCCTCTCTCAACTGGCAGCCCTAACAATGGCCCGATCCTCTGGTGCTGATCTGCACGTCCGAGAAATCTCATACCGCGATCAACCCAACGCTAGTGGCGCGAAAACATAATAAAAAGACACATCTCTGCAATCGTGTGTCGCCGGAATCACGCCCTGGTCAGTCCTCGTTCGTAACGAGCTCGTGCTGACCGCAACTCTAGCTGTAGCTCTCCCTGCCCGAAATCGTGGCAGCAAAACCATAACTGGTACTGATGAGGCTAGATCGGAATGAATATAATACTGAGCAAAGAAATGTACATCCTAAGGCTTCTTAAGTGGAGTAGCGTATCATAAGTATGCCGCGGAACATACCCACGGTACGTCCCTCTACTTTAGTCACCTATTCCATTAACCAAAGGTCATTCTACGCTCCGAAGGTAAAACCTAACGCTCTGATACCAACTTTGTCACGTCCCGAAAGTACGGAATATGACCGGCACTTAAACTACGAACGTCTCGAGGCGTACGTAATCTAAGTAAGCCAAAAACCCAGAAATCCAAACCAAGAAAAGTAGTAGAGTGCAGGAAAAACCAACTTAAAGCAAATAGTTTCAATAGCATAAGCCGAATTATGCGGTTTTTAAGAACATCAAAAATTTACTGAAAATTTCGGCAGAGTCTTCTTTATAAATACTGGCCCCCAAATGGGATACAACATGAATAGTATACGAAATCAAAAAAAGGCATCCCTAAGCGGGAGCTAGCTCTTCGGCAATCGACGGTCACAACCACACAAGCAATATAATATACAACGCCAACGGCGAGAATCAAAAACTCAAGAGGAAACTCAAAACCACAAGGAAAAAACGCGCGACTCTAAGGTCGAAAGAATAACATCACTGGTCTCTATCTCAAAAATAAATACATGTTTGGTTGATGGAACTTCTAGATACAACTGAATAATGATATACAAGATATATAATGGGGGTACGATACAAGTAAAACCACCTACACTTAAATCACCCGAACGAAACTAGGCCCGCAAAGCCGTAATGAAACCTGTACGGCAAACCTGCAAGAAACTGGGGCACAACGGGGGTGAGTTGCCAACTCGTGAATAGAAAAACATCTACGCACAGAAATCGCATAAATAACGCAACCTAGGTCAATGATCATAATATATCCTCAAATATATGTATAACATGCAGCCTATAACAATGGCTAGGGTAATATCTAACCCGAGTGTAATCTCATGTGCTCGTGTCAGTGCCTCAGGTAGCAATATATCATATGAATGAGGTATGAATGCATGAAAACAGAATACATGTAAATGAAGAAACTGTTTTCATAAATTAGTGAGATTTCCTTTGTATTTTTAAAATGAGGTATCATAAATGAAATCAGCATCAACAGTGTCTAGCATCGACACAAAACATAAATCTCAATGTCTCAAAACCTCAGGCTCCGGCTATCCGGACTGGCCTGTATCATCAAATCTCAGTACCTCAATATCTCGAAATCTCAATATCTAGGGCGCCGTCAGTCCAGACCGGCCCCTACCATCCATCTCAAGACCACGACGGTATCCTCCGGATATCCGACGCGTCGGGTAATATCACCGGTCGGTAGTGCTCCCCTGCCATGCTCAACGTCAACAACACGGCCTTCTCGCCCCGGGGTACCGTACCGGGCCCACCATGTACCCGAAACGGTTCATCCAACTCCTCGAATCGGGTCTCGAAATCCATCAGCAAACTCATGGTGGACGACTCATACATCATGGGAAAACCGCGCTTTTCATTTAAAAAGAGAAAGAAGAAGTTTGTATATGTTTTGCGGTTTCCCCCAAATCCAGAAAATCTCATGGAAATCCGAATCCAAAACCTCAATAGCACGTAAAAAGTGAATATATGCATGAGAATCCATGAATGCGGCATAACAATGAATAACAATATGCATGAAATAGCAGGTAATAACTACAATGTCGAAACTAACATATAAGGCAAGTACACTAATATCATGTCTAAACTATTAGCTAACAGGCTATGTCAAGCAATAATATTTTCTAAGGTGTACGTGACATGGCAATTACCGATGAAGATGTGTGTGAGCCGGTAAGTAAGTGTACGTGGTACATACGCATCATCGGTAATGGTGCTGGTGTCCTAACCAAAAGATATCAACAGTAGAATATGAAGCTTAATATAAGCATGCGATGCGGACCGAACCATAATAATGAGCGGGAGCTGAACACTAGACGCAACGATAACTAATCTGCATTAACCTAATATAAGTCCTACAATGGTGCCTTTTGAAAATAACACGAATCGTGGGGTTTTGAAAATAGGGGCCACGGTGTTTTTATGAAAAGATACGTCTTTTGAAATATCCGTAGGATCCCTTGGGCTGTCTTTTAAAATACCCACGATTCGTTAGTTTTTGAAATAGGTAAGAATCGAATCTAATCTAACAACTAAACTAAACTAAAGGGCTAAGCTAATAAGCTGGACTACAGGTAAGGAAACCGCCTAACATTTGAGTCGATACATATACATACCTGTATATATATTAGTCGGCGATCCCGCCTCAATAATATCATATCCGATACCATATCTATAATCAGACATCCCAAGTCAAGAGTGCGGATCAATCATCAAAATATAGCTCGTACGTAAATTCGTCGTACGGCATCCCCAAATCTGGGTACGGGTCAAAATCATATTCATCACACTATTCATCCGGTATCCTCTTTATCAAAGATCATAGTCTAATGTACTGACCTATGTCTAATACAATACTAATATCATCAATATAGTCATGATCTGACTACTGATCGACAGTCTCGTACAAACCGATATCATCAGCACATATCATCATCAAGGGGTATACATCGCCCAATACAGCCTAGGATCAATATCCTAGCATATCATATCTCATATCACGATCACATGTCGACCACTTTATTTATAACACTATTCACCCGTATCGTCGCCCCAAGATCTTCTATAACACCAGGACGTACCTCAAGTACGAATCCTGCCATATCACCGATATCACAATCTCAACACAAATCTCATCGACTCATCTCAATCCCAAGTATCATCCCCAAATCCGTATGTGAAAACATAGTCCCATACCTATGTGAACGCATAACTATATATTCCCGTATGAGCACAAAAGAAAGAAGAAAGTATGCAAGTATGGGTGGGTGTGTGCAAGTGTGTGCGACCGCTACTCTAGGGTTTCGCGACACTCAATCATCCAAGAACACCAAATATCCATATTTATCATCAATAACTCAAACAATATATAAACAATATATATATGTGTGTATATGTATTCGTATACATCACCACGAACTGCGGGGTGCTATACGCCATCCACCCGACTTCTCCCCGTAGATATAAATCTACTCACCTGGTCCTCGCTCGCCGGTGCCGACGTCGCCACGCGCTTGCTTGTCGTCTCGAAGTCCACATGGGGTACCTACATATCATAACGCACCGTATCGCATAAAAACCAAATCCGAAATCGATACGGTATACGAAAACCAATTCGGCACGCGTATCACGCAGAGGTCAAAACCTATCGGTTACGCATGCAAGAATAGCTAAACCAACACTCGATGTCGATGTACAAATATCAAACCATCGAGAAAAACTCAACGTACCAATCACGCATTCATAACGCACTAAAATTTATACGAAAATATGGTGCAATTCATAAAAACCGTAAAATTGCTCAAATCGATTTATTTTCAAGAACCCTAGTAAGCTTAAATTTCCTGTTTTAGCACCAATCTAAATGTTTTAACATTTTTAGTGGCTATAATGTTCGTTAAACATCTTAATTAAGTCATATAAAAATTTACTAGATTTTATCACAATAATTTGTATTAATTTTTTAAAAAAAACTAGTTTGCAAAGTTAACCACTTTTAACAATTTAAACTAACAATTAGCAACCTTGCTACTAGCTTTGTTTTAACATGCCATAAGAGGTTAAATACAACACACAACTATAAACCAATTACTCAAAACCCTAACTTGCATTCAAACCCTTCTCTTGAAAGTTAATGTTTAATTAATTCCATAATTAAATATCTAAATAAAACTAGATTCAAACATACAATTAGCAAGAAACAAATTTGGATGAAATTTTATACCTCAATAACAAGAGATCAAACATGCAAATCGTAGCCTCCAAAGTGCCAACTTTTCTTCAAGATCCAAACTAGATAGGCCAAAGAATAATGGGTAGAGAATGGATTTGGAATTTGTGAGGTTTTTGTTGGATTTTTGATGCAAAATTTGATGGATTTTAGTGGCAAATGAGGGGGGATTTTGGGGAGGGCTGAGGCAGAAATGAGGAGGTGAGGGGCTCGGCTGGAATTGGAGATGAGGGGAGAGAGAAAAATGGGGATGGGTGTGGAAGTCAACAAAGCCCATTCCATATATATCTAATTCCATAACACTTCATTACCCATTCATTAATTTATTAGTTTTCTTTTATATTGGTAGCAAGGAATCACATGTTGAAAGGTAAGAAGGGGCAACAGATCATGGCTCGGCCATTAAAGGAAAAAGTGGGGTGTGTTGGATTTTTTTTTTTGTATAGAAATTTCTATGTTAGACAACCAAGTCTTATTTGATGCACTTTTCTTTAATTTTCTAAACCGTTTTGGCAAACCATTTCATTTCAAAAACTACATGATAAAATTTTATTTATTGTTTTATGATGCACAAAATTTGTTTCAACTCATTCCAATTTGTAATTTTTCCTAATTAAATGTATTAAGGACGGCTTAAAATAATATTAAAATAATTAATTTCGGAAAAATTTTCAGAAAATTTGAAATTTCACCAGTGGCTCAATAAACACCAAATACTAGCAATTACATAGCTAGAATATGTATATTTAATTTTATAATAAAGATATTTGCATTTTGACTTTTTACAGAAACCCCCCTTATTTTACCGTTTTTTCGAAATTCCACCGAAATGATTTTCAAAACGTTACATACGGCCAGTCCCCAAATTGACTGCCGTATACAATCCACGGGCTCAAATAATTCTCATCATACCCATGCCCCACTGTAATCACCAGTTACGCGGCTGGTCTCCGCCTTTGGAGTTATGCTCCATTGAGAAGACCCACTCATGTGTCCTCACGATACATGAGGAGAACAAACCTTTGTGGGATCCTTACGACTCACAAAGGAAAAAACACACTTAGGAGTCCTCACGACTCCTAAGGAGAAAATACACCTGCGGGATCCTCACGACTCGCATGGAGAAAATGCTTTTATGGGACCTTCACGACCCATAAAATTGAAAAGCCTTAGGCGATAGGGACCTAAACCCGTCTCCTAAGCCATCGCTCCGCCAACAAGAGTAGACAAATGATGAATTGCTCCTGGCACCTCTGCTTCAGTGTTAGCAACGCTGATGCCGGCCCATACCCCAAAATTCCAAGCTCGCCATCAACAGACCCCTAAGTCTTTAAACTGGAAACAGATGACCACCACGTCGTTATACTGGAAACAGATGACCGCCAAGTCGTTAAACTGGGCACAATAGACCTCTAAATCTTTAAACTGGAAACAGATGACCTCTAAGTCATTAAACTGGAAATAGTAGACCTCTGAGTCTTTAAACTGGAAACAGATGACCTCTAAGTCGTTAAACTGGAAACAGTAGACCTCTAAGTCTTTAAACTGGAAAGAGATGACCATTAAGTCGTTAAACTGGAAACAGACGACCTCTATGTCGTTAAACTGGAAACAGTTGACCACCACGTCGTTAAACTGGAGACAGTAGACCTCTAAGTCTCTAAACTGGAAACAGACGACCTCCAAGTCGTTAAACTGGAAACGGACGACCTCTACGTCGTTAAACTGGAAACAAACTAGAAACAGATGACCTCCAAGTCGTTAAACTGGAAACAGCAGACCTCTAAGTCGTTAAACTGAAAACAGCAGACCTCTAAGTCGTTAAACTGGAAACAGCAGACCTCTAAGTCGTTAAACAGGAGACAAGAGACCTCTAAGTCTTTAAACTGGAAACAGTAGACCTCTAAGTCGTTAAACTAGAAACAGATGACCACCACGTCGTTAAACTGGAAACAGATGACCTCTAAGTCGTTAAACTGGAAACAGTCGACCTCTAAGTCATTAAACTGGGAACGAGGGAAATCCACTCATGTGTCCTCACGATACATGAGGAGAACAAACCTTTGTGGGATCCTTACGAGTCACAAAGGAAAAACACACTTGGGAGTCCTCACGACTCCTAAGGAGAACATACACCTGCGAGATCCTTATGACTCGTAGGGAGAAAATACTTTTATGGGACCCTCACGGCCCATAAAATTGAAAAGTCTTAAGTGACAGGGATCTAAACCTGTCTCCTAAGCCATCGCTCCCCTACCCCCCAAGTGGCGAATGATGAGTCGCTCCTGGTACCATATTCCAGTGCAGCGATGCAGACGCCAACCAAATTCCAAATCCCATACCCCAATGGCGAATGATGAGTCGCTCCTGGTGCCATATTCCAGTGCAGCGATGCAGACGCCAACAAGGTCCTGAAATTTTTCCGGCCCTACGGTCTGGATCATACATCCTGCAAAACCGTATACAATCCACGGGTATAAAACAATCCCGATCTCTCAAAAAAAAAATGGTATGTCCACAAGTAAAATGGGCACGGATGAAAACCCGAAAAGGCTCCGTGAGTAAAAACAGCAGGACGACCGGCGAGTTTGTGAAAACCCGAAAGGGCGCAAACTCGTATAAAAAAAGAGAGAGAGAGAGAGAGAAATGAAATGCACTCGCAAAGTCCTCTCGACTTTGTGAGGAGAAAATTCCCGCGTGAGATCCCTACGACTCACAAAGGAAAAACACACTTTGGAATCCTCATGACTCCTAAGGAGAAAATGCACCTACGGGATCCTTACGACTCGTAGGGAGAAAATGCTTTTATGGGACCCTCACGGCCCATAAAATTGAAAAGCCTTAGGTGATAGGGATCTAAACCTGTCTCCTAAGCCATCACTTCCCAACCCCCAAGTGGCGAATGATGAGTCGCTCCTGGTACCATATTCCAGTGCAGCGATGCAGACGCCAACCAAATTCCAAATCCCATCCTCCTGGGTCAAATGATGAGTTGCTCCTGGCATTATTCCAGTGCAGCGACACAGACGCCAATCAAATTCCAAATCCCATCCTCCCGAGGCAAATGATGAGTTGCTCATGGTATTATTCCAGTGCAGCAATGCAGATGCCAAAACAAAACCAATTCCTAAATCCTCCCGGGGCACATGATGAGTTGCTCTTGGCATTATTCCAGTGCAGCAATGCAGATGCCGACAGAAAACCAATCCCCAAATCCTCTCAAGACAGATGATGATTCGCTCCTGTTACCATATTCCAGTGTAGCGATGCTGATGTCAACCCAAATCAAATCAAACCAACCTCTATGGCGGAATCATGCTCCATCCCAGAATTTACCCCGTGTCGAAATCATGCTTCGCCTCGGGATATCTACCTTCCCTGCCGGAATTATGCTCCGCCTCGGAATCAAGTCAACCCGACACTCCGTGCCGGGGAAAAGTCCATCAGCGACACTCCGTGCCGGGGAAAAGTCAACCCGACACTCCGCGCCGGGGAAAAGTCGATCAGCGACACTCCGTGCCGGGGAAAAGTCAACCCGACACTCCGCGCTGGGGAAAAGTCGATCAGCGACACTCCGTGCCGGGGAAAAGTTAACCCGCGACACTTCGCGCCGGGGAAAAGTCGACCAGCGACACTCCGTGCCGGGGAAAAGTCGATCAGTGACACTCCGTGCCGGGGAAAAGTCAACCCGACACTCTACGCCGGGGAAAAGTCGATCAGCGACACTCCGTGCCGGGGAAAAGTCAACCCGACACTCCGCGCCGTAGAAAAGTCGATCAGGGACACTCCGCGCCGGGGAAAAGTCGATCAGCGACACTCTGTGCCGGGGAAAAGTCAACCACCGACACTCCGCGCCAGGGAAAATTCGATCAGCGACATTCCGTGCCAGGGACACGTCAACCAGCGACACTCTGCATCGGGGAAACGTCCAACACGGACACTCCGCATCAGGGAAACGTCAACCAGCGACACTTTGCATCGGGGAAACGTCAAACACGGACTCTCCGCATCAGGGAAACGTCAACCAGCGACACTCCGTCTCGGGGAAACGTCAAACAGCGACACTCCGCATCGGGGAAACCTCCAACATAGACACTCCGTACCGGGGAAACGTCCAACAGCAGACACTCCGTCTTGGGGAAAAATCAACCACCGACACTCCACGCCGGGGACACGTCAATCAGCGACACTCCGCACCGGGGACACGTCAACAAGCGACACTCCGTCTCGGGGATACGTCCACCAGCAGACACTCCGCGCCGGCGACACGTCAACAAGCGACACTCCGTCTCGGGGATACGTCCACCAGCAGACACTCCGCGCCGGCGACACGTCAACAAGCGACACTCCGTCTCGGGGATACGTCCACCAGCAGACACTCCGCACCGGGGACACGTCGACCAGCGACACTCCGTCTCGGGGAAACGTCAAGCAGACACTCCGTCTCGGGGACACGTCAACCAGCCGATACTCCGCCTCGGGGAAACGTCGACCAGCGACACTCGGCGCCGGGGGCATGTCAACGAAATCACTCCGGGCTGGGGAAACGTCTACCACGGACACTCTATCTCGGAGACGCGTCAAGCGCCGACCGTCCATGTCGTAAAAAGGGCAGTGCATCCTAAAAAGTGGGAACCAAAGCAAGTCGCCTCCATGCAAAAGAAGATCCATCAATTTCATCCACACGACCCACATATGCTGTGTGCATTTATTGATGGGGGGCAATTTGTTGGGGTAAAAATTTACACCCCGGTTGACCAAGTCAAAATCAAAGTCAACCCCAAGCCAGGTGGGCCCAAGCCCAGGTGAAGCGGGCCCATGCCCAAGTCGAGCCCGCAGCCAGCCTCCCCATGCCAACAACAAAATCATGTAATAAATAATTTTTATGTAATTGTTTATGCATGAATGTAAACAAAATGGGCATAAGGCCAATATTTTTTAAGCCTATGGTTTATGTGCAAAAATGAAATGGCACATGAGCCATAGGATGGCTAAAATGCCATTTTTTGTAAAGCCCAAGGGGCTATATGTAAATATGTAAGCCTATATAAGGCAACATAATGATGAATAAAGCATATACTTTTCATTCCCCAAAAAACTAGGGTTTTTTGTGCCTCTTGCTCCTTCTCTAAGGTTCTAAACCTTCTCATTTCGTTTGAATTAAATCAAGAGTTTTACTCTTTCTTTTCCAAAACTAAGTAGTTCTTCACCACAAAACCCACAAAGGGGAACTCAGATCTCCCATCAGATCTCAAAAAGGAGTGATTTTTAAAATCTCCTACTTCTTGATCTCCAAGATCCGGCCAAACAACAGGAGGAAGGAGAAGAACCCCCTTCATCAGCTTCAAAACATCCTAGGAGTTTTAACTCCATATATATATATATATAACAACAAATATTTCCTTTCTGAAGCATAGCTTCTGTTTCTTAGGCTAAAAGCCTCTTTTTCTCGCCGGCGCTCAAGCACAGAGCGCCCACCTGCTGACACGCGGCGCGCTTGCGCTCCAGCGCTCAGCGCTCAAGCGCAAAGCGCCCACGTGCCGACAAGTGGCACGCTTGCACAACAGCGCCCTGCACTCGAGCGCAAAGCGCCCACGTGCCGACACGTGGCTCGCTTGCACTCGAGCGCAAGTCGCCCCCGTGCCGACACGTGGCACGTTTGCGCTCAAGCGCACAGCGCTCTGGCGCAAGTCGCTCCCGTGCCGACACATGGCGCACTTGCGCTCAAGCACAAGTCGCCCCCGTGCCGACACGTGGCGCACTTGCGCTCAAGCGTCAGGTGTTGAAGTGCAAAGCGCCCACGTGCCGACACGTGGCGTGCTTGCGCTACAGCGCCCTGCGCTCAAGCGCAGAGCGCCCACGTGCCGACACGTGGCACGTTAGCGCCTGAGCGCACAGCACCTGGGCGCACAGCACCTGGGTGCACAGCGCCCAAGGCGCTGGCCCCACGCATCCCTTGGATGCCTTTCCCCCTCTTTTCATGTACATACATATACGTATACATATACATATGTACACATATTTGCACACACACGTGCTCCACGACACTGCCCCTGTTAGAAAAAAATTTCTAACAGGGCGCTCCCCCGCACCCCGCAAGGGGGCTGCTAGCCCCCTTGACCCCCAGCCAGCTATCCGGGTAGCGGGACCCCCGTAAAAACTCTGCGTGGCTCCCGATATATCCAAACCTCCATTTCAAAACACAACACACGTACACTGCACATTGAGTTCGCATGACCAGTTTAACCCGTCAATCGGAGGTTCCCTCGCTCCAAAGGCGAGGAGGGGTAATTAACGGCAGCTTAGTTCGCGGCTGCCGGAGATTCGGATCTCCACAATCATTAAACCCCGGCCTACCTTAGACAGGGGGAATCTGTAGTACGCCTGACAAGCGCGTGCGTATTCCCATCTCAATGGGGTGACGAAAAACACCCTGCACTTCTGTCGACGGTTCCCCACGAAATGACCGAGGAACTGGGTAGCCAGCTCGTCGAAGGTTGGAATTGAGCGGGGCTCGAGCCCCCGGAACCTGTCCCGACCCGCGCGGATGAGGGTGGCCGGGAAGGCCCTGCACTGGGCGGCATCGGAGTGATCTTGGAAGCTCATTCCCGCGGTGAGAGCGTCCAAGTGGTCCTTCGGGTCGGTTTTCTCGTCGAACATAGAGACCTTCGGGGGCTTATTACGCGAGGAGACGCGCATGGCGAGCAGTTCCTTGGTGAATGGCTTCGTGAGCGAGTCGGAGGCGTACCTAGCCCCGTCACTCGAGAGGTGAGCTTCTCGGCGCATGCCCTCGATCTTCTTCTCGAGGGCGTCGAGCCGACCGTGGTATCTCGAGGAATCGACGCCTCGGGTTTCCCGGGCCCCGCTGCGGATGGACTGCGTCTGGGAGCGGCCCCGGTTTCTCTCGATAAGGTGCCTCATGTCCCGGGATGGGGTAGCTCTTGAGTCGCCGGGGTGGACCCCTTCTGTGCGTTCCCGCCGACCATGGTGGGGTCGGCCATGCTCGTGTATAAGGGAGGTGACCGACATTTCCTCAGGGGGTAAGGGTCGCGAGGAGGCTCGGGGCGAGGCTCCCCGGCGGTGGATCTCGGCATGGAGCCCTAGGGCGCCTAGCGGGCCTCGGGGAGCGCCGGTTCGAGGGACCGGTGACGAGGGGATGCAGCCTGCTGGTGGTTGGCCGTCTAGACAGGGACAGAGTCTTCTGGAGGCGGAGGAGCAGCGATCTGGGGCCTGGGCGCGGTCGTTTTGACGCGGACGAGGGCCTCCACGAGGGATTGCAGGCGATCTATCCGGCCTGCGAGGGCGTTGATGACGGTCATGGGGGGAGGTTCATCCCCGCCTTCGGTGAGCTGGAGGCGGCGGCTGGTACTGGGATCCCCATGATGGTCGTCTGCCATGAGAGAGGAGATAGGAAGGTCAACTTTGTATTTTGTGGAACTTAGGTTCCCACAGACGGCGCCAACTGATGGAGCTCCTATTCGGGCCTCCGTCAGATGTTGCCTTCCATTGGTCTCGAGGTGAACTTGGTTGATTGTCCTTCGGTGCGTGTGGGTCTCAATGGGTTTTAAGAGGAGAAGGTTGGGTGAGGAGGGTGTCGCCGAGTACCTGCAAAGAAGTCCTGAGGTGGTTTGGTACCACCGAGGACCCTCCGACGCTCAAGTTAGTGAGGGGATCCGAGCAGAGTAACGGCGTAAAGCGTAAAAGATGGCCTACCTGACCCCTCTGTGATGGGGTTTATATAGTGGCGGAGGCACGCAGCAGCAGGCGTGAGAATCTCGCCGGCAGTTACGCTTCCGACGTCACGCCTGCGCAGGGAGCGGATCGCCCATGAAGGGGGATCATGAAGGCGTGGAACGTGGGATGTTGCTGGCGGAGAATCCGTGCATGGCGAGATTCGCGGAGCTGCGGTTACGCCGTTGAGTGGCAAACTGGGCGGATGACCGAGGAAGACGCCCTCGGCAAAGGGGCTCGAGGACGAGCGTAACTGCCGAGGAGACTTGGTCTTGAGGCAGCTCAGGGCGAGCTGAGGGGCCGAGGAGGCCAATCTGCGGGGAGCCCTGAGGACGGCTAGCTCGTGCTGGCCAGTCGGGTACAGTGGTGGCATGGTCGGCCATTGTGGATCTTTTCTTCTGAGTTCTGGGACGCGCCGTTCGCCACGTGTCCCGATCTTAGAGGTTGCCGATATCGAGCATCATCACTGGCAGTTTTTTCTCCAGGGAACTTTGCTTTTGTCGCCGCATTTGTACACTCAATTGCGGCAGGGGCATAAACTTGCTATTTGCCCATGTACAATTGAATACCAAGATTGAACAGAAAATTGACAAGGAAAATACAAGAAGACCTTTGGAGGAAAGGAATTTTTTTCTTTCTCTTCTTCTTTTATCTCTATGAGCAAAGATTTGATAATTAGAATTTGAGGGGGAGACACAGATCCTCCATCAAGGAACCCTCTATAAAAGACCGTAATCAATTCTAATTAAATTCTTAGTTATCGTTACCACTAATAACAACGTATGTTTAAAAAATCAGGTCAAGCCAATTTCAAAGTCTTGCCATATAGGAAAATAAGCGTGTCGAAATTGATCTTTCAAGTAAAAATGAATATATCTTAGATTTTTTATTCTATGGAGCTGCCTCATGCCCAGCAAGTGGGGCGCTAGTTCTCCTGACCCTTGACAACTATTTGAAGGGTATCAAAACTTGAACCGGATCAAAAAGGTTTTTGAAATTATTGTAGTACACACAATAGCTTGCTGTTGATACTGTTTTAGTAGACAAAAATAAAAAACAAATAAATTTTAAGTAGATAAATGGAAATATGTCTTATAATCTAAATGATTTATAATTAGCAGAACAAAAATGGAACATATCACCGTGTGCTATAGAGACCAATAAATGACAGAGATATGAGAAGTGACCAAAACTAGTTAACGCATTACTACAATAATCTCTTGCCCCTACGGATTTAGCCGTAGGGACAAACCACTGCCCTATGGATATATCCATAGGGACATAAAATTTCTCTGTAGGTCTAAAGGCCGCAGGTGCAAGTTTTCGTTCTGAACATACCCTACGGAATAATAATTGTCCCTACGTCTTAATCTGTAGAGACATAATCTTTATTTGATTTGTCTGTTTATAAAATAAAATATTTACCCCTACGGATTTATCCGTAAGGCCTGATAAATGTCCCTATAGAGTTGTTCGTAGGGGCAAGTTTTGCCTCTATTACTGAGCCCATAGGGATAAAATATCAAATATTCTGATATTTTACCCCTACGGAGAAATGTGTAGGGCAAAACTTGCCTCTACGGATCAATCCATAGGTGCAACAGTTACCCCTACGGAGTAATTCGTAGGGACATTATATCAGTATTTTTTTAAAAAAAGGGGCTTCCCATTTTTATCCGTCATGTGCACAATAATATATATATCATATAGCCAAATACAGAAAATTCATAATCAACATCTCACGCATGATATATAAAAGAAAAAACAAACAAAATATGAAATCAATCTAAAATTATCGTGAACATACAAACAACCACCAAGATCGTCCAAAATATATACAATATGTATTAGATAAGTACATACATCCTCAAAAATATAAATAAAGCTACCCTAACTTGATCCAGCTCTTCCACCTCTGATAATTGCTGTAATTTGGCGCATCTGCTCCTCGGTGCAATCCTGAATAGTCAAAAACTCGAGTAATGAAGAAGCGGACTGTGCGGGAGTCTGAGCAGGTAGTGGAGCTGTAGGAGTGGTCTGCGCAACCGCAGCCAAGCTAGTGATTTGCGGAGCCGCAGCCGAAGGAAATGCATGTGGAGTCGCAGCCAAAACAGCATGCCGAATTTGTAAAATTTTATGTTTGTATAATAAAGAAGTAAGAATGGTGTATTAGATTTTAGTCGAATTCGTATCATTATCAGATTATTGCGAAACCGCGAATTTATATATGCTTTGTTGAGATTCTATACGTTCTGTTGAAATTCATATGTTATGTATGAGAATTTATACATCTTGAAATTCCACACATTCAGGGTTATGTTTTTATACCCCAATCTAAGAATACTTAGGAACTTAGACCTAGTTTGGGTATCTAGTTTGGAAAACCGTAGTTTATTTTAAGTGGAGGTAGAAATGATGCTTACTCTAACTTGTAAGCCCATGTCTTTCCTTAATTGTTTAGCTTTGAAGGGATACTTGGTTTTGGAGTAATCTAATTTACAAAGAAATGTTTTCTTTTCAAGTTTTGAATTTGGATAATCATAACTTTTTAAACTCCAAAATGAAGGAAGATATGACATGGTTATGATTATAGAGTTCAGTTTAATTAGATAGTTTTATGTAAGTCTTGTTAATCAAACCTAAGTCTAAAACCAAATAAGCTCAGGCTACTAATATTGCATATGTTATTATCTATAATGTGATATAATATTTTACTGTTAAGTGATATACGTACCAATATCTCCTTCAACTTCTCAACAGTGGTCTTCAAGACGGCAACATCATGCTCCAGACGTCGCTCGTGGGGCTAGGGGAAGTAACCGCCGGAGTGGAGAACAACTTCATATGGGCTATGCTAGGACCCAATCTTTGGCCTCTCTCCCAACCTCCGTGGTGCCCTCCGTGTGCGGCGTTTAGGACTGGGGTCAGTAGTATCAAATCGGTCTGTCCACTAAATTCGATCCCCGATGCCTCCGCCTGCTCCACCACCCGCTCGTACACCCACATTAACCATTAAAATATAAGTATATCATTTAAATTTGAACTTATCAAAACAAAAATTTCATTCGAATTAGAATAAATATTAGCACTTACGCAATACTCCTGGATAGCGGTATCGGGGAATCGAAGCTCGCCCGTGGCTGTGGACGGCAAGATACGCGGTCAACACGCTTGGTGTACCACCCTGCGTCAGGGTCTGAGCTCTCTGCAATTTACCAAAAATTTACATATATTATTGTCACGACCCGAAATATTAGCTCGCGACCAGCACTTAAATCACGCAACGTCTAAAGGCGTAACGTAAGTCAAGTAAGCTGAAACCCAGAAATCTAAACCTTTTTAAGAAAATAAAAGAGGTGAAGTTTTGAAATAAAGGTATAAGGAAATCAAGTTTTCTTAATGCATAGAAAAGGGACGTAGAAATGCAAGTGGAATTTCTAGTTTGAAAACATGTTTCGTCTTTTAAAAATTTGGGTAGCACCTCCTTTGTATTTTTGATCCAAAACCACAAATACATAATGACATAAAAGGCATCCCCAAGCGGGAGCTGGCTCTTCGCCAAACGGCGGATCCACAACCATTCAAGTAATAAAACAAGTATACGACGCCCAGCGGCGAAGTTCACCACAAAAGATAAAAAAATATGCAAGACATCAAAACCCGCAAGTAGCGGAATATCCCTCGCTCTAAGTCTCACAACCACAAGCCTCACTAAGTCTCATTACTTATACAAATACTAGTTTGATTGATAGAGTTGACTAGATACAATATGAAATATAAATACAAGATTGGGTACGATACAAATGTCCTACCTACGACTGCAAAACACCCAAAAGAAGCTATGTGCCAGCGATGCCGCTACGGATCCATGCAGTCAACCTGCAAGAACTGTGGCACAACAGGGGTGAGTTGCCAACTCGTGAGTAGAAAAACATCAACAAGTAGAAATCGAATAAACAACGACTCCTAGGTCAAGTATATTATAAAGGTAATACTATGATATCTAGGGTGACCGTATCTGTATATGTGCCAACAAGGTAATCAATGCCTATAAGCATGTGGATATCATCCAACAATATAATCAATGTATGTATGCAAGTGCATCCCGTCCACGTGTCAACCAATGACACAACAAGATCATGCATGTAAATATCATAAAAACATAAGCATGAAAATATGAGGATATAAATCAACGTGTGTCCCTCACGACACAATAAATCATAGAACCTGAGTGTCCAGTATCGACACCCGAAAACATCACGAAACTCGTGTCAAGCATCGACACGTAAATCCTCATATCTCGGGCTCCGTCAGTCCGGATCGGCCCACGGGCTTCGTCAGTCCGGATCGGCCCATATCATCTCTCGACTCCGGTCGGTATCCTCCGGATATCCGCCGAGCCCAAATACTATCACCGGTAGGTAGTAGTCCCTCTGCCAGGTGTTAGTGTATATGCCCTAGGGGCCATTATTGTATCATACTAGTTTGTATATTACTTAATGGAAGCATGGGATATTCACAGTTGTATTAACAGTCTTGCTCAACATAGTAGTATGCTACTTAGTTTATATCTATCTTAATATGTGTATATGTTTCTTTTAGCATATCACGAATGCATATTGATAGAGTCCTTAGGATCTTGCTTGACTACTAGCGTTGTGATGGCAGTCACAATAGTGGGGGCTGGGTAGTCTACAAGCACATCCTTTTTTAGGTTCCTAGTCGTAGGATTATCGAGACAGGGCATCGATACTCCGGAGTAGACTAGTGTATACGCTTCTCGTCCCAGCAGGGGAAATGGTCTGTCCCACAGCCATTAGTACGTTGTATTGGAGATAGTATGCAGGTGCTCGTTGGGTTATGGGTACACCGGACAGGACTCGCAGGGAACTGTTGGTTGGTATTATACCCGTCGTCAGTTAGCAGTTCCCAGATGACATGAGTACAGTATAGTCCGTAGACTTGACACCGCTGCTTCGCCTCGAGTGTGTTCCCACTGTTCTTAGATTGCTACCCTACCACGGCTCAAAGGAGTCGTGCAAACAGGTAGCAGTTGGGTGCAGTCCCGAAGCACTTGGAGGCAGTAGCGGTTAGATATGATTCGTCTCTCCCGGTATTGGGAGTTAATATCGCACTGTGTTTGGAAAGCCATTACGCAAAGTCCCTGGTCAGGGCAAGCGAGATTTACTGGTAGGTTTTCAGTAGTTTCTCAAGGTGTAATGGGCTTCACTCCGACACGACTTATACCGCTTTTAGGGGACTGACGCCTGCCGCCCCCTAGGCCCGATATGCGATAGTCTTAGACGAACAGACCGGACTGTACGAAGATTGTCATATCAGGCTCAGTAGAACTTCGGATGGGTTTCCTCATCGGCCTTATTATCGACATCTACCTGGCGACCGTTACGTACAGCTAGTACCGCTTGCGGCCTGTGGTTAAACCCAATGCCAGTGTAGTGTCGAGTTTTTAGAGTCCCACACAGAGAGTTTCCCTGCCTCAGGCGAAACGATATAGAGGTCGTATGGTTTTACGACAGGGTTCGGACATATACGTGTACTTGTGCACGTAAGATGTTCGGACAGATTATACTAGCGGGCTTTAGTTTAAGCCATATTCTAGTATAGGATTATTAAATTTATGCAGTCTCAGTTTATCCGTATTTTTCGTAAATACGGATGAGAGGGGCATTCTCGTAATTAGTCGAGAAAATTCTAGAAGAAAGGTGACTCATTTAGTTTTAAGTCATTTGTGAATTAAACTAAATGAGGTGGAGAGCTTATGTGTTATTATCATTAATTTCACCATGACTCATGAGATGATTCATCTCAAGAATTAAATGAAGCATGGATGATATTTGTGCAAGATATTTTGTTATGCTTCATATATTTTCAAAGTGAGAAGGGTTCAATTCATAATAACAAACGCACTCTCTCTCCTCAAGCTCTCCTCTTCTTAAACCTAACCCTAATCCTCTCATGTGTTGAGATCCCAAGGGTTAGCAAGACTAATAGATCCTTAATCCACTTCTATATCTTTTAGGTCACTTGGATTAGCAATCCTAACCACTTAGTTACCTCAAGTTAGAGGTTAAAGCTTGAAGAAGGAACTCTCGGGTGGATCTTCTATTACATCGAGGAGGCCGACGAGGAGGTGAACAATAAGAACAAGAAGGACTAGTATCTTGAGGTATAACCATCTATCATAGTAGTTTAGCACTTCTAGATAGTTTGTTAGTTAGGGTTTAGCAAAGATCCGTAAAGTTAGTCGATATTACCTTAAACAAAATGATTGTTTTACCTATTCCGCCTCCTCGCATCTTGTGGGGTGTGTAACGTTGACTTACAGTGGTATCAGAGCCTGGCTAAACCATAACTAACATGTTAGCAAAGTTTTTAGAAATTCGATCGCAAAATAATCCCGAAAAACCGACGTTTTCACTAAGTTTCTGCCGATTTTAAATTGGGGTCTAAAAATTTTTCAGGGACCCTTAAAAATACAAGCATGATTTTTTAAGAATTGTGAAGAAATTTGGGATCGTGACTCGTCCAAACCACCGCGGAACCGCGGCCGATCCAAGCGATCCACGGCCGAGTTGACACCGAATCAACCCAAATTTGCTCAGTTATTCTTCTGTGTTGATGTTGTATTTTCTGGGATGTTTTGTTTCTGCTCAGGTTTTATGTGCACAGAGAATTGTTTGGAATAGATTCATATGTGTTGCTTGATCGAAATTCTAAGAATTTTGGCTAACTGGATTATATCTGTGTTGTGATTAATGTGTTCGTAAACCTCCCCTAACTGCTAGTATGTCGGTTAGCAGGGGGTTGCACATTTCTGTAATGCTTTTTACTGGTTTGTGAATATGAACTTGTTGGATTGTCGTGAATGGATAGCCGAGGATGTGAGACGAGTGTTTGTTTCATTCAAATGTAAATTGTAATTTGTTGTAATAATCTTTTGCGGGGCACATCCGGGTTGAGATTGTAGCCACCGTTGTATTATTTCATTTACTGTTTTCTGCTCTTAGGATAGACCTAAGGTGGGGTGCACAAACTACCGGGTACTTTGAAGTGCTTAGTGGCCTACTCCCGTCGTTGAGGGAGACCGCTTCACTTCAGGTACTTGACGGGTAGTTTGCCGTACCCATAGGGGTCTAGGGTGGGGGTTTGGCTATTCATCGCGACTGTGTAATTCGTCTTTCATTGCAGGCTCAAAAGAAATGCGGATTGCTTGTATATCCAATATGTTCATCTGTGATCTGGAATGCCTATTATTGCGTCCGACGAATGTACAATATCTATATATGATATCTAGTAGGTGTTGCTTATGTTTTGCATCCGCGCTAGCCCAGCCCCCGCTTTGTCGTTAGTTAAGTAACCTAATGGGTGAATGACGGGGCCCAGTGGCGAATGCGGATGGCATAAGAGGACGTTGCATTTTCGTTGTTTTCTGCAATGATAGGTTAATTGATGGGATGCATTATTTTAATGCAAAGAAAATAAACCAAAGTTGAATCGTTGGAACAGTTTAAAAGAAATCACTCGGTTATTTTAAAAACAGAAGATTTTTTAATTGCGGAGCTTAAACCACTCCTTTTAAAAGGCTATCAGGTTCCTTCGATCATATCAAGTTCACTACGTTCACGGTTTCGCCAAAACCATTCGTAGCCCTCCGTCATTTCATTTGGGTATTCAGTAGTATTCAAGCTATGTATTTTGATCAACGGCAAGGCATTGTGTTTGGTAGCTGCTGGGTATTCATCTGTTGCATAGATAGAGGAGTTGGTTTGGGACAGTCGTACTACCATTTGGCCAACATCAGGGGTATGTACGGGCGGGTTCAAATTAACAAGATAATGATGGGTAGAGCTTGACATGTGACTTATGACATTTTGACCAACGCCAAGGTCATAAGAGCATGGGGCAAAAATCCACATCGGGAGTTTCTAAACAAACTGAAACTTGCTAGAGTTGCATACCATTTGGAGTGTTATAATTTTGGTAGGATCCCTTCAGCTTTATCACACGATAATATTTGGATCCCGATCCTACTGTGAGTATATGCTACTCATCAGGAGATTCTTTCACTTAACGATCAATGCTATAAACCAAGTAGGTGTCGAGAAAGGTGTCAGCGGGGCTACGCCCCCAGAGAAAAGTGGTTATTTAATTAAGGAACTTCGCGAAAGCGTCGTAAAACCTCCCTCAAAGTACCGACACCGGCTTGGCTGAACGGTTAAGCAAGTATTGTACAGTAAAAATAGTCCTGACTAGTTCTTCTTTTTTGGTTTGAGGAAGGATTCGAGAAACAGTGGGAGCCATCCTGTTTGGATAAACTAAAAACCACTCTAAACTTGTAAGAGCATCATGCTAAAGTGTTTCCTTTCTCTCTCCTAATTGCAGCGACCCAGAACATGACAGGCCTTAAGTTATTATTAGATAAAAATATTTTGACAGGGCCAAACTATAAAGATTGGTTCCGGAATGTCAAGATGGCTATTACCTATGACAAATTGGGGTATGTCCTTACTACTAAGGCCCCTGCCGTCCCAGGTCCCGAATCCAGTGTCGCGGATAAGGAAATCCGCAAGACCTGGGATTTAGACTGCGCGAAGGCCAAGTGTATCGTTCTTGCCTCTATGAATAATGAACATCAGAGGAGACACGAGAATATAGATCTAGAATCTATATTTCTCCACACCAAGGAACTGTATGGAGAGCAATCTCGTATAGCTAGATACGAGATCTCGAAGAACTTGTTTCAGTCGAGGATGGCTATCGGATCATCTGTAGGGGAACATGTCCTTAAGATGATTGGTTATATTGAAGAGCTCGCAGACCTCGAGACAACATTAGAGAACGAGCTGTATACAGACTTGATTCTTCAGTCCCTTCCTTCCACCTACGCCCAGTTTATCTTGAATTTCAACATTCAAGGTAAAGAAGTTGGACTTCCAGAACTCCTTAACATGTTGAGGAGTGCAGAGGGCACCTTGCAGAAGGCAAGGGAAACACCCACTATGTTTGTTCGTGGTGCTTTATCTTCCAGGTCCAAGGCAAGGGCCAAAGGAAGGAAGAAGAAGGCCGCTACCAAACCAAGAGGTGGTGTTGATAAGGTGGAAGCCAAGGGAAAGGCAAAGGTTGCGGTGCCGGTAGTGGCAAAGGACGAGTGTTTCCACTGTCGTAGGAAAGGCCATTGGAAGAAGGATTGCAAAACTTGGATTGCCAAAAACCAGGACCCGAGGCAAGTTGTGGCTTCGGCTTTAGGTGTGTTTATAATTCAAAATTGTCTGTCAATCAACTCTACTTTCTGAGTATTGGATATCGGATCAGGATCTCATATATGCAATTCATTGCAGGCACTAAGAAACCGTAGAGTGCTGAAGGTTGGTGATATGACCCTCCAGGTTGCTAACGGAGCTAGCGTGAATGCTGTGTCCGTAGGGAATTATCATCTTGGATTGACGAGTGGACATATTTTGGTTTTGCGCAACTGTTTTTGTGTACCTAGTTTAACGTGTAATATCATATCAGTATCGTTGTTATCAAAAGAAGGTTATGATTTCACGTTTGTAAGCGATATTGTTAACATCCACCTTAATCATGGTTTGATTGGGTCTGATACACTAGATAATGGTATATACATGTTAAACCAATTATAAATTTTCAATGTCCAGAACACACTAAAAAGAAAGTCTCCAAATATAAATCAGGCTTTCTTATGGCATTGTAGACTGGGTTACATCAATAAGACAAGGTTAACTAAGTTACATAGAGAAGGATATTTGGATCCGTTCGAATATCAATCTTATGCCACTTGTCAATCATGTGTCACGACCCGAAAGTACAGAACATGACCGGCACTTAAACTACGAAACGTCTCGAGGCGTACGTAATCTAAGTAAGCCGAAAACCCAGAAATCCAAACCAGGAAAAGTAGTAGAGTGAAGGAAAAACCAATTTAAATCAAGTAGTTTGCAACATACGCCGAAATATGCATTTTTAAAATCACAAGTCTTTTCTAGAAATTTCGGCAGAGTTTCCTCTGTAAAAACAGACCCCAAATGGATAAAAAACCTGATAAAGCATATATAATGAATAAAGGCATCCCCAAACGGGAGCTAGGTCTTCGTCAATCGACGGTCACAACCACACAAGCAATAATATACAACGCCGAAGGGCGAGGATCACAACAGAAAAGGAAACTCAAAGCATCATGAAATCCATAAAAATACAACGCGCGACTCTAAGGTCGAATGAATAAACATCACTGGTCTCTATCTCAAATAAATACATGTTTAGTTGATGGAGCTTCCAGATACAACAAAATAATAATATACAAAATATAATGATGGTCACGATACAAGTGAACCCACCTACTAGCAAATCACCTGGAAATGGAAGTAGTGCCAGCAAAGCCGTAATGAAACCTGTACGGCAAAACCTGCAAGAAACTGTGGCACAACGGGGGTGAGTTGCCAACTCGTGAGTAGAAAACATCTACGAGCAGAAATCACATGAATAACGCAATCCTAGGTCATACGATCACTATATATATAATCCTCAAAATGTAAGTCTGGATCATGAAAAGGTGGTAAGGGTAAACATCTAACCAAGTCTAATCCCATGTGCTGGTGTTAGTGCCTCAGGTAGCAATATATCATATGGATGAGGTATAATGCATGACAACAGAATACATGTGAATGATGAAACCGCTGTCATAACTTAGTGAGATTTCTGTGTATTTAAAACGAGGTATCATAAATGAAATCACCATAAACAATGTCTAGTATCGAAACAAAACATAAATCCCAATATCTCAATATCTCAAGTTCCGGCCATCCGGACTGGCCTGTATCATCAAATATCAGTACCTCAATATCTCAAAATCTCAGTGTCTCAATCTCACTATTTAGAGCGCCGTCAGTCCAGACCGGCCCCTAATATCAATCCCAAGAACACAACGGTATCCTCCGGATATCCGACGCGTCAGATAAAATCACCGGTAGGTAGTCTTCCCCTGCCAGGCTCATCGTCTACTACTCGAACTTCTTGCTCCGGGGTACCTTATCGGGTCCACCATGTACCCGAGACGGTTCATCCAACTCCTCGAATCGGGTCTCGAAATCCATCAGCAAACTCATGGTGGACGACTCATACATCATGGGATAACCGCACTTTTCATTTTAAAAAAAGAGAGAGAGAAGAAGTTTATATATGTTTTTACGGTTTTCCCCCAAATCCAGGAAATCTCATGAAAATCCGAATCCAAATCATCAATAGCCCATAAAACAGTGAATATAGGCATAAAAATCCATGAATGCGGCGAATAACAATATAAATGAAGTAGCAAGTAATGACTACAATGTCTAAACTAGCATATAAGGCAAGTACACTAATATCATGTCGAAACTATTAGCTAACAGGCTATATCAATAAAATAGTATTCTCTAAAGTGTACGTGACATGGCAATTACTGATGATGATGTGTGTGAGCTGGCAAGTAAGTGTATGTGGAGCATACGCATCATCGGTAATGGTGCTGGTGTCCTAACATCATGATATCAATAATGGTATATGAAATCACAAAAGAAGTATGCGATGCGGAGCGAACAACAGTAATGTGTGGGAGCTGAATACTAAACACAATGATAACTAAACTGCATTTAACATAATATATGTCATACAGTGGTGCCATTTAAAATAACACGAATCGTGGTGTTTTGAAAATGAGGGCTACGGTGTTTTTAAGAAAAGATACGTCTTTTGAAATATCCGTAGAATCCCTTGGCCTGTCTTTTAAAATACCTACGATTCGTTAGTTTTTGAAATAGGTTGGAATCGAATCTAGTCTAACAACTAAACTAAACTATAGGGCTGAGCTAACAGGCTAACTGAAGGTAAGGAAACCGCCTAACATCTGAGTCGATATATATATATATATATATATATATATATATATATATATATATTAGTCGGTGATCCGCCTCAATAATATCACACACACACACACACACACATATATATATATATATTAGTCGGTGATCCGCCTCAATAATATCACATCCGATATCATATCTATAATCAGACATTCCCAAGTCAAGAGTGCGGATCTATCATCAATATATAGCTCGTACGTAAATCCGTCGTACTGCACCCCAAATCTGGGTACGGGTCAATATCACATTCATCATATTATTCATCTGGTATCCTCTTTATCAAAGATCATAATCTGGGGTACTGATCAACGTCTAGTACAATACTGATATCATCAATATAATCATGATCTGACTACTGATCTACAGCCTCATACAAACCGATATCATCAACACATATCATCATAAAGAAGTATACATCGCCCAATGCGACCTATTATAAATATCTTAACATATCTTATCTCAATCTCGATTACAAGTCAACTATTCTATATATATCACTATTCATATGGTATCGTCGTCTAAAGATCCGCTATAACATCATGACGTATCTCAAATACGAACCCTGCCATATTACCGATCTCACGGCCTCAAATCAAATCTCATCGACTCATCTCAAATCCCAAGTACTATCCTTAAATCCAGTATATGAACACATAGTCCCATACCCATGTGAACACATAAATATATATTCCCATATACGCACATGTGAAAGAAAGAATGTATGCAAGTATGTGTGTGTGTGTGTGGGTGCAACCACTACTCTAGGGTTTCGCAACTAATACTAAACCATTCCAAGAACACCAAAAATCCATCTTTATCATCAATCAACTCAAACAACATATAATAAATATATGTGTGTATACGTATTCGTATACCTCACCACGAACTGCGGGGGTGCTATACGCCATCCACCCGACTTCCCCCGTAGATATAAATCTACTCACCTGGCTTCTCGCTTGCCGAAGTCGATGACGCCATGCTCCGTCACCTCGGAATCTACGTGAAGGTACCTAGAATGATCAACCATAGCAATGCGTATGAAAATCAAGGCGGAAAACCGATACGGCGCACGGTGCGCTCATAGGTTAGAACCTATGGCCTACACGTGCAAAAACAATCAAACAACCCCTGTTGTCGATGTACAAACATCCAACAACCAAATACAAATCTAAATATCAAGAATTAACATTTCAAAATACGGAAACACAGCCAAAAACCACACTAAACTGCTCCCAGATTTTGACTCAGGCCAAATTAAGCCAAGCAAACAAGTCCAGGGTGATGTATATGATGTATTTGAGCTACTGGACCAACCCCGACACCCCATGTCACCATGTGGCCGGCCACATCACCAAAAAAACCGGCCTCCTCTGGTCCTCCTTCTCAGGTTGGATCCGTCTCGTCAAGGTGGTCTCCTAGTACCCTAATTTGGCCCCTAGAGTTGTTTGCTACTCTCAAAAATCCCCCGGTTTGCTCCAGATTTTCCTGCACACCCAAATTTCTCACAAACCGACATGAACTAAATTCCCAAATCCATATTTTGGTTTCCCATACTAGATCTCAGGTCTTAAACAGCCACTCAATCATCACCAATCCACAATTTCCCTCAAACCTTCACTAGGATTCTCTAATTTCCACAAATCACGATTAAACGAATTCTAAGTTACACTAAGAGCTAGGAATTCAAACTAAACCAACATGGAAAGAGATATACCTCCCATGGCAACCCAAGAAGACCCTAGCTCGACCAAAGTCACTAAAATCGAAATTTGCTTGGTCCAATGCGAAGAGGGGATCATTTTTTGTGAAAGGGGTATATGGTTTGGATGGAGTTTTGGAGATGGATTTGTGGTTTCAAGGTGGAGGGAGATGAGGGTGAGTAAAATGAAGAAGAAGATGAAAATGGAGGAGGAAAGGGCTCATGGCAGCAGCCCCCTCTCTCTCTCACTCAATTATTCTCACTCTCACTCTCACAAAAGTACACCTACCCTTAATCATTATGTCCCCTTTTGACTTTTCTTTTTCTCACCAAAATGAACACATACACCCACATAAAACCATAAATGAAATAACATGTAACCAAATGAAATATGTCATGGTGCACTAACCATGAAAAGCTGTAGAAATGCGGATTTGGCTTAATCGCGATTAGCAGTGCACTAATCAAGTTTTTATCAAAACTCCGTATAATAAATTTTAAAAATGCCAAATCCTTTAATTATATATTTAAATGAATAAATCATTTTAAATTTCTATTTATCTCATAATTATTGGTATATATTTATACCCTTTTTCGAAAACCCCAATTTCGCAAATCGGGCAGTTTTCGGGAAAAATATTATTTTAATATTAAATTCCAAAAATAATATTTTATATTTTCTGAAATGTTACATCATGTCTCAAAGGAAAGATGACAAAGACTCTATTCACTAGATATGGAGTAAGAGCGAGCGAGCTCTTAGGACTCATACACAGCGATGTATGTGGTCCAATGTCTACACATGCAAGAGGCGGTTTTTCTTATTTCATTATTTTTACGGATGATTACTCTAGGTATGGATTCATTTTCTTGATGAAGCATAAATCCGAGGCCTTTGAGAAATTCCGAGAATATAAGAATGAAGTAGAAAACCAAACCGGCAAAAGTATCAAGATACTAAGATCTGATAGAGGTGGTGAATACTTAAGTGCCGAGTTCCTGGGTTACCTAAAAGAGAATGGAATTCTCTCCCAGCTTACTCCTTTATACACTCCACAATATAACGGTGTATCGGAAAGACGGAACCGAACCCTAATGGATATGGTACGTTCCATGATGAGTAATGCTGAGTTACCGCGATCTTTCTAGGGTTATGCACTAGAATCAGTTGCATATCTTTTGAACAAGGTTCCTACCAAAACTGTGCTTACCACACCATATCAGATGTGGAGTGGGAAGAAACCATATTTTCAGTATCTGAAGATATGTGGATGTCCAGCTTTTGTTAAAAAGCAGCATGCAGACAAACTCGATGCATGCTCAGTATAGTGTAAGTTTGTGGGATATCCAAAGAACTCCAAGGGGTATTTTTTTATTACGCAGAGGAACAAAATGTTTTTGTTTCTCGTAATGCCCATTTTCTAGAACAGCAGTTTTTAGAAAAGGAAACAAGTGGGAGTGCAATAGAACTGGAAGAAATTCCAGAATCACAAACTACTACTGAAAGTTTGGTAGAATCAGAAGTTCCAGAAGAACAGGACATTCCAGCACTCCTCCGCAGGAGTAGTAGGCTGTCTCATCCACCTGAGAGATACTACGGTTTTCTCATAGATGGGGATAGAGAGGATTACGTCATTGATAATGATGAACCTACTAGCTTCCAGCAGGCCATCCAGAGTGGCGACTCAGTAAGATGGCTGGATGCAATGCGGACCGAGATGGAGTCCATGTACACCAACAAAGTATGGACTTTAGATTTTGCTCCAGATGGGGTAAAACCCATAGGATGCAAGTGGATCTTCAGGAAGAAGATTGGTGTAGATGGACAGGTGGAAACCTATAAGGCTAGACTTGTTGCAAAGGGTTTTCGTCAAAGACCTGGTTTGGACTATAACGAAACTTTTTCTCCAGTGGTTATGCTCAAATACATTCGGATCCTTCTTGCCATTGCTGCCTTCCATGATTGTGAGATCTGGCAGATGGACGTAAAGACGGCTTTTCTAAATGGAAATTTGGACGAGTGCGTCTATATGGATCAGCCAGAAGGTTTCAATCAAAGTGGGAGCAGCGGGAAAGTGTGCAAGCTGCTTAAGTCTATTTATGGACTAAAGCAGGCATCGCGGAGTTGGAACATCTATTTTGATGAAACGGTCAAAGAATATGACTTTATCAAAAATCCAGATGAACCATGTATATATAGTAAAATTGTAGCACGAACTGTTGTATTTCTCGTCTTGTACGTGGATGACATTCTCTTGATAGGAAATGACATTCCTATGCTACAATCAGTCAAAGGATTCTTGTCACACAGGTTCTCCATGAAAGACCTGGGTGATGCCTCTTACATTCTGGGGATCCAGATCTATCGTGATAGATCTAAGAGGATGTTAGGACTTTCGCAGTCCAGGTATATCAACACTATATTGAAAAGATTCAGTATGGAAGTGTCACGGCCCGAAAGTACGGAACATGACCGGCACTTAAACTACGAAACGTCTCGAGGCGTACGTAATCTAAGTAAGCCGAAAACCCAGAAATCCAAACCAAGAAAAGTAGTAGAGTGAAGGAAAAACCAATTTAAATCAAGTAGTTTTATTAGCATAAGCCGAATTATGCGTTTTTTTAAAAAAAACATCAAATATTTCTTGAAAATTTCGGCAGAGTCTCCTTTGTAAATACAGGCCCCCAAACGGGATACAACATGAATAGTATACGAAATCAATAAAAGGCATCCCCAAGCGGGAGCTAGCTCTTCGTCAATCGACGGTCACAACCACACAAGTAAAAAATATACAACGCCAAGGGCGAGGATCAAAAGTCAAAAGGAAACTCAAAACCACAAGAAATCCACAGAAATATAACGCGCGACTCTAAGGTCGAAAGAATAACATCACCGGTCTCTATCTCAAAATAAATACATGTTTGGTTGATGGAATTTACTAGATACAACTGAATAATATTATACAAGGTAATATGATGGGTACGATACCAATAAACCCACCTACTAGCAAGTCACCCGAACGAAACTGTGCCCGCAAAGCCGTAATGAAACCTGTACGGCAAACCTGCAAGAAACTGGGGCACAACGGGGGTGAGTTGCCAACTCGTGAATAGAAAAACATCTACGAATAGAAATCGCATGTATGACGCAATCCTAGGTCATACGATCATAATGTAATCCTCAAATATATAACCAGAAACCCATAACCATGGCTAGGGCAAATATCTAACCCAAGTGTAATCCCATGTGCCTGTGTCAGTGCCTCAGGTAGCAATGTATCATATGGATATGTATGAATGTATGAAACAGAATGCATGTACTGAAGAAAACTGCTTTCATAAATTAGTGAGATTTCTGTATTTTAAAAATGAGGTACTATAAATGAAATCAGCATAAAACAGTGCCCAGCATCGACACAAAACAAGTGTCCAAATATCTCGATATCTCTGTATCGCAATCTCTGTACCTCAATATCTCAAAATCTCAATGTCTCAATCACAATATCTAGGGCGCCGTCAGTCCAGACCGGCCCCTACCATCCATCTCAAGACCACGACGGTATCCTCCAGATATCCGACGTGTCGGGCAAAATCACCGGTAGGTAGTACTCCCCTGCCAGGCTCACATCGTCATCATCACGCGCTTCTTGCCCTGGGGTACCTTGCCGGGTCCACCATGTACCCGAAACGGTTCATCCGTCTCCTCGAATCGGGTCTCGAAATCCATCAGCAAACTCATGGTGGACGACTAATACATCATGGGAAAAACCACACTTTTTTTATTTAAAAAGAGAGAAAGCAGTTTATATAAGTTTTGCGGTTTTCCCCCCAAATCCAGAAAATCTCATGGAAATCCGAATCCAAATCATCAATAGCATGTAAAACCATGAAGATAAGCATAACAATGAATAACAGTATGCATGAAGTGACAAGTAATAACTACAATGTTAAGCTAGCATATAAGGCAGGTACACTAATATCATGTCAAATTACTAACTAACAAGCTAAGTCAAGCAATAATATTTTCTAAGGTGTACGTGACATGGCAATTACCGATGAAGATGTGTGTGAGCCGGCAAGTAAGTGTACGTGGTACATACGCATCATCGGTAATTGTGCTGGTGTCCTAACAGTATGATATCAACAATGCAATAAGAAATTATAATATAAGTATGCGATGCGGAGCGAACAGCAATAATGAGCGGAATACTAGACACAACGATAACTAAACTGCATTACCCTAATATAAGTCCTACAATAGTGCCCTTTGAAATAACACGAATCGCGGTGTTTTGAAAATAAGGGCTACGGTGTTTTTAAGAAAAGATACGTCTTTGAAATATCCGTAGAATCCCTTGACCTGTCTTTTAAAATACCCACGATTCGTTAGTTTTGAAATAGGTAGGAGTCTAATCTAGTCTAACAACTACACTAAACTATACGGCTGAACTAACAAGCTGAACTACAGGTAAGGAAACCGCCTAACATCTGAGTCGATACGTATACATACCTGTATATATATTAGTCGGTGATCCCGCCTCAATAATATCATATCCGATACCATATCTATAATCAGACATCCCAAGTCAAGAGTGTGGATCAATCATCAATATATAGCTCGTACGTAAATCCGTCGTACGGCATCCCCAAATCTGGGTACGGGTCAATATCATACTCATCACACTGTTCATCTGGTATCCTCTTTATCAAGATCATCATCTGGGGCATTGACCTACGTCTAGTACACCACTAATATCACTATTCACATGGCATTGTCATTCAAAGATCCGCTATAACATCAGGACGTATCTCAAGTACGAATCCTGCCATATCACCGATCTCACGGCCTCAACTCAAATCTCATCGACTCATCTCAATCCCAAGTATCATCCGCAAATCCAGTATGTGAACACCTAGTCCCATACCCAGGTGAACATATAAACACATCTCCCCATATACGCACAGGTAATAACATAGATGTATGCATGTGTGTGTGCGCGTGTGTGGGTGCAACTACTCTAGGGTTTCGCAACTAACACTAAACTAATCCATGAACACCTAGAATCTACCTTTATCATCAAGTCTCATATCAACATAAAATATATAATCAAAATATATGTGTGTATATGTATTCGTATACATCACTACGGACTGCGGGGGTGCTATACACCATCCACCCGACTTCTCCTCGTAGATATAAATCTACTCACCTGGTCCTCGCTCACCGTTGCCGACGTCGCCACGCGCTTGCTTGTCGTCTCGAAGTCCACATGGGGTACCTATATATCATAATACACCGTATCGCATTAAAATCAAATTCGAAATCGAAACGGCATACGAAAATCAAATCGGAACGCGTATCACGCATATGTCAAAACCTATCGCCTACGCATGCAAGAAAAGCTAAACCAACCCTCGATGTCGACGTACGAACGTCAAACCATCGGGAAAAACACAAACACTCTCATTTGCGCATTCACGAACACTAATTATAATATAAAATAGGTTAAAATTCACAAAAACCACAAATTCACCTTAAAAGCCATTTTTCCGAAATCTAGCAAGCAAAAATTACCCGTTTTAGTACAAAACTCGACGTTTAAACAAATCTAGCGGCCATAATACTTATTAAATATCTTAAATAAGTCATAAAAATAATTTCCATATTTTAATCCTAATAAATTTCATTAACCCCAAAATTCTAGTTTACAATATACCCAAATTTTAACAATTTTATAGCAAAAATACGCAAACAACAATTTAGCTTGGATTTTCATGAACTAAAAGTATTAAACCACTCAATATAATATTTATGATATGATGAAACCCTAACCATATTTTTAATCTCTCATTTTGAATTAAAACTAAAATCCTAGTTTGCAATATTATGCAAATTGGACAATTTTTAAAATAACAATTGTAATATAGCAACTAGATTAGATTTTAGCATGTCATAACATATTAATCTACCCATCACAACTATAATTCAATGATCAAACCCTAATCTTAATTCAAAACCTTCCACTTGAGATTTTAAACTTGAATTTAAAACCCTTTTTAACATCACAATAACTCAAATTGGAGGAATTAATCAACACATAACCAAAAGAGTTAACATTTATACCTCCCAAATTCTTGAGATCAAATTGAAAACTTGTCACCCAAAATGGCCTCCATGCTCCTAGATCCATACTAGAGTAGCCAAGGAAAAATGGGTAGGAGTTGGATTTTGATTTTGCTTTGATTTTGTATGGATTTTGATGCATTTTTGAGTGGATTTTTGATTAGAAATGAGATGAAAAAATGAAGGGGGCTGAAGAAGGGGGAGGGCTTGGCCAATGTGCAGGTGGGGAAAGTGTGGGAGAGAGTGAGGTGTTGAAAGAGAATGAGAAAGTCAAAAACCCATACCTCAAGTCAACACACTCATTCTTTATCCTTTCTTTTTTTTTCTTTTGTTCTCTTCTCTTTTCTTTTGGAAAAACAAGTGGGGAAAAAGAAGGGCTGCTTGTGGCTGCTGATTTGGAGAGGGGAGAGAGGGTGTGGGTGAGTGTGGGTGAGGGAAAAATGATAAATGTTATACCCCAATATCTATTTACACTAATTTCACCGAAAAAAGCCTTTTTCCTAATATCTATTTACACTAATTTCACCGAAAAAAGCCTTTTTCTTCGATATTTTCTAAACCGTTTTGGCAAACCATTTCATTTCAAAAACCACACGATAAAATTTTGTTTAATGTGTTATGATGCAAAAAATTTGTTTCAACTCATTCCAATTTGTAATTTTCCCTAATTAAATGTATTAGGGACGGCTTAAAATAATATTAAAATAATTAATTTCGGAAAAATTTTCAGAAAATTTGAAATTTCACCAGTGGCTCAATAAACACCAATTACTAGCAATTTCATAGCTACAATATGTATATTTAATTTTATAATAAACATATTTGTATTTTGATTTTTTATAGAAAACCCCCTTATTTTACCGATTTTCCGAAATTTCACCGAAACGATTTTCAAAACGTTACAGGAAGATTCTAAGCGCGGTAATTTACCGGCTTATCACGGAATCACCCTATCCAGAGAGATGTCTCCCAAGACTGATTTGGAAAGGGATCGCATGTCAGTTATACCCTACGCTTCTGCGGTAGGCTCTATAATGTATGCGATGTTGTGTACCAGACCAGATGCAGCTTACGCACTGA
The DNA here is from genome assembly GCA_030015575.1 of Agapanthus africanus. NCBI lineage: Eukaryota > Viridiplantae > Streptophyta > Magnoliopsida > Asparagales > Amaryllidaceae > Agapanthus > Agapanthus africanus. The sequence continues at coordinate 421,629,580 of CM057345.1, read as the reverse complement.
GCGTGGTAAGACGGTATCAGTCAGACCCAGGGTAGAAGCACTGGATAGCAGTAAAGAACATTCTCAAGTACCTGAGAAGGACTAAGGATATGTTCTTGGTTTACGGCAGAAAAGCCCTCCAGATCGAGGCTTTTTGCTGACTCCAGCTTCCAGAGTGACAAGGATGACTCCAAGTCCATGTCAGGTTATGTCTTTACCCTCAATGGAGGGGCGGTGTGCTGGAAGAGTTTCAAGTAGGACACCGTTGCTGACTTGACGATGGAAGCGGAGTATATCGCTGCTTGCGATGCCGCAAAAGAAGCAGTCTGGATGAAGAAGTTCCTAACAGAATTTCAAGTGGTTCCTACCATTGTTGATCCAATGCCGCTATATTGTGACAACAACGGCGCTATAGCTTTAGCGAAGGAACCCAGGTCCCATTAGAAGTCCAGATACATCTTAAGGCGGTATCACCTGATCAGGGAGATCATAGATCGCCAGGAGATCGAGGTCCGGAGAGTTGCTACAGAGGAGAACACTGCAGATCCATTCACAAAGGCCTTACCTCAGACACAGTTCGAGAGGCTATTCGAGATGATAGGTCTTCGATATGCCAGTATATGACCCTAGTGCAAGTAGGAAATTGTTAGTGTATATGCCCTAGGGGCCATTATTGTATCATACTAGTTTGTATATTACTTAATAGAAGCTTGGGATATTCACAGTTGTATTAACAGTCTTGCTCAAAATAGTAGTATGCTACTTGGTTTATATCTATCTTAATATGTGTATATGTTTCTTTTAGCATATCACGAATGCATATTGATAGAGCCCTTAGGATCTTGCTTGACTACTAGCGTTGTGATGGCAGTCACACTAGTGGGGGCTGGGTAGTCTACAAGCACATCCTTTTTCAGGTCCCTAGTCGTAGGATTATCGAGACATGGCATCGATACTCCGGAGTAGACTAGTGTATACGCTTCTCGTCCCAGTAGGGGAAATGGTCTGTCCCACAGCCATTAGTACGTTGTACTAGAGATAGTATGCAGTTGCTCGTTGGCTTACGGGTACACCAGACAGGACTCGCAGGGAACTGTTGGTTGGTATTATACCCGTCGTCAGTTAGCAGTTCCCAGGTGACATGGGTACAGCATAGTCCGTAGACTTGACACTGCTGTTTCGCCTCGAGTGTGTTCCCACTGTTCTTAATTGCTACCCTACTACGGCTCAAAGGAGTCGTGCAAACAGGTAGCAGTTGGGTGCAGTCCCGAAGCACTTGGAGGCAGTGGCGGTTAGATAGGATTCGTCTCTCCCGGTATTGGGAGCTGATATCGCACTGTGTTTGGAAAGCCATTACGCAAAGTCACTGGCCAGGGCAAGCGAGATTTACTGGTAGGTTTTCCAGTAGTTTCTCAAGGTGTAATGGGCTTCACTCCGACACGACTTATACCGCTTTTAGAGGACTGACGCTTGCCGCCCCTAGGTCCGATATGCGATAGTCTTAGACGAACAAACCAGACTGTATGGAGATTGTCACATCAGGCTCAGTAGAAGTTCGGATGTGTTTCCTCATCGGCCTTCTTATCGACATCTACCTGGGGACCGTTACGTACAGCTAGTACCGCTTGCGGCCTGTGGTTAAACCCACTGCCAGCGTAGTGTCGAGTCTTTAGAGTCCTACACAGAGAGTTTTCCTGCTTCAGGCGAAACGATATAGAGGTCGTATGGTTTTACGACAAGGTTCGGACATATACATGTACTTGTGCACGTAAGATGTTCGGACAGATTATACTAGCGGGTTTTAGTTTAAGCCAGATTCTAGTATAGGATTATTAGATTTATGCAGTCGCAGTTTATCCGTGTTTTTTGTAAATACGGATGAGAGGGGCATTCTCGTAATTAATCAAGAAGCTTCTAGAAGAAAGGTGACTCATTTAGTTTTAATTCATTTGTGAATTAAACTAAATGAGGTAGAGAGCTTATGTGTTATTATCATTAATTGCACCATGACTCATGAGATGATTCATCTCAAGAATTAAATGAAGCATGGATGATATTTGTGCAAGATATTTGTTCAAGGTATTTTGTTATGCTTCATATATTTTCAAAGTGAGAAGGGTTCAATTCATAATAACAAACACACACTCTCTCCTCAAGCTCTCCTCTTCTTAAACCTAACCCTAATCCTCTCATGTGTTGAGATCCCAAGGGTTAGCAAGACTAATAGATCCTTAATCCACTTCTATATCTTCTAGGTCACTTGGATTAGCAATCCTAGCCACTTAGTTACCTCAAGTTAGAGGTTAAAGCTTGAAGAAGGAACTCTCGGGTGGATCTTCTATTACATCGAGGAGGCCGACGAGGAGGTGAACAACAAGAACAAGAAGGACTAGTATCTTGAGATATAATCATCTATAATAGTAGTTTAGCACTTCTAGATAGTTTGTTAGTTAGGGTTTAGCAAAGATCCGTAAAGTTAGTCGAAATTATCTTAAACAAAATGATTGTTTTACCTAATCCGCCTCCCCGCATCTTGTGGGGTGTGTAACGTTGACTTACACCAGGCTCACCGTCTACTGCACAACATTCCTTTCTTGCCCCGGGATACCATACCGGGTCGATCATTTACCCGCAATCGGCCTCATCCAGCTCCTCGAATCAGGTTTCACATGTCACACGTCTCAGAACCGAGAAAACGCATGGTGGACGCACTGAAATATCATATCAAGAGAAACCGGGTTTTTAAAACAGTACATGCTTTCTTTTGAAATAGCCACGGTTCTCAAATCCAGAAATCTCATAAAAACAGCATATCTCAATGCGTAATATCGTAAAGCATGATGTATGCGACATATATCAGAAATGTAAGCATATCCGTATATCATGCAACATGAAACAGTGATGTGAATATGTCGAGGGAAAACCGCACTTTTTAAATGAATCCAGTTTTTAAAAAAAATATATCATGCGGTTTCCAAATTCTCCAAGTCGAATGCAACATCGTATAAGGTGCATATGTAACTATAGCAAGTAAACTATGCGAGGAGTCATATCATGATGCAGCAATCCTACTGTGTAGTGACATGGCAATTATCGATAATGAAGTGTGTGAGCCGACAAATCTGTGTACGTGTAACATACGCATCATCGATAATGGTGCAGGTGTACTAGCACAGGAATAGGTAATGCAATGCGAATAACATGAATGCAACATAAGGTAAATCATCAGCTAAAAGCTATAAGGTATACATATCTAACATGATCGAGTCGGTGAATCTATCAATCGGCATCCAGCCTCACAACATCACGTACGGTATATGATTAGTCGAAAATATTGCATATTTCAGCCGGCAATTTCCTCATCATTTGCATTCATTTAGAAGTGTACGGTATTCATATTTCACATATTAGCAAAACTGTCGCAAAATATCAGATTGCATGTGTTAGACTCTAAAACCGACACTTTAAGGAAATTGACTGTATTTCATGGCATCGCATCATCCCTATATTGCGCAACACTTGTTTTGAGATCTGTGCAGGAAAATCCAGAAGAAAGGCCAAAATTTATACGGTACCGACTACGCCAACTCAATGATTTCAGTTCTGGTATCAATCTAAAGGGACAAATAAAATTCAATATATCAGATAAAACCCCAAATGGCATTCCAAGACCACACCAGAAAGACCAAGGCCCAAGCCCCACAAAGAGCCGCGGATCCGCGGCAGGAGCCTGCTTGCGCCGCGGATCCGCGGTGGGTCCAAGGAGTTAGCTTCTCATTTTTGGTGCAAAACTTCTCTCTCTGTGGCTACAGCTCAAAATGACATGTCAAGTTCCAGAAGACTCCAGAGACTTCTGCCAGATCAGCAAGCTTTGGGATCAACACTAAACTAGCCTATCATTCTAGAAACTTCTTCTTAAACCTTAGCTTAAACCCTAAGCTAAGCCTAACAAACTCCTTCTAAAAGCCTCAACAAACTTTTGGAGGGAATTGTAAATTCAAACCTAGACCTAGGGTTTGGATGATCTATAAATAAGACCCTAGGCTCACTTGTAAAAGGGACTTGATTTTTGACTAGTTCATTTTTAGTAGCCAATCTAGAGTCATTCACTCTCTTCATCTTCTTCCACAAGTCTAGTGAGAGCACTTGTGTGAAACCCTAACCCTAATTCCAATCAAAAGCCAAGATCCCGAGTACCCATCAAGCAAGAAGCCTTGCAACCTTTTATGAGCCGAGCCGATCTTCAACAGAGCAAGTGGTCCAAGCCGATCCGCGACTCACGGAGCCGAGCGACGCCAATTCGACAATTTAGTTCTTCCTCTTGTAGTTCTTGAGCGACTGTAATCAAATTGTTGATATAAATAAAAGGTGATATTCTTTTATCTTGTTTTCTTTAAATTCTTGCATCATGATATCTTTTCAATTCTTGAATGTTTTCTGTGTGATGATGTTTGAGTAATACTTCGCTCGTCGAGGAGTCGAGACGATCAATAGAATGATGATGTAATATATCTTAAATCGATTCTTGAATCCTACGAGTTTTGTAAACCCTAGCAAGTTCAGAATCGACGACCCAATTCGTTGCGATGCTTTCTTGATTGATATCGCTCGAGATTGGGGAGTTAAGATCGTTTCTTGAAATTGTTAGAGGCTAGAATGTGAATGATATCTACGAAAGAACAAGGGTTAAACGATGAAACCCTAGTTTCATCAAGAAATCCCTAACTCTCGTCAATGATCATCGATCTAGTATCAATCCTTCGAAGGACAAGAACACGAAATCTTGAGATTACATCACGTCTATAGATCCGATCGATTCCTACGAGCCTCATTTAGATTCTTGACATTTTGGTTGGAAATATCATCGAAACACCGATTCTTGATTTGTTTATCAGTTTCTTGATTCTTGATTAAACATCGTGACACCTGAATCAATCGATAAATTCTTGAATCATGTTTTCTTTTCCTTTCGATTAACTTTTCAATTCAAACAAATTAAACATAGAAACGAATCGCACAATCCCTGTGGACGATCCGCACTCGCTTACGATCTACAACCGACACCGTAATTGATTGCGGTCAAATATAATTCTTTGATTGTGAATTTTATTCAATATTACCTACACATTGAAACTCATTCGCTTTATTCGATTTACACAAACAAGAAGTTATTGACAATCAAATGGCACCGTTACCGAGGACTATTTGATTTGATATACACAATCGGAAATATAGGATCAATCAAATGGCGCCGTTGCCGGGGATCGCGCGCTAATTCGTTTCATATTATAGTTTGAATTGAAAGAATTATTCCATTGTTATTTTGAGATCAAAATTCGTACAAACCCTAAACGATTTGTTGTGGTTCATTGCAAGGAAATCTGGAGCTGTTTGGCAATTGAAGAAAATTTTTGGGATACACCAGAGAGCAGAGGGAGTCTACAGAAGCTCCCTGGTGAAGTTTTGTGCAGTGATCCCATCGTTCAACCGCGGAAGCGCGGCATAAGGAGGGATTCGCGGCGGAACCGCGGCCTCTTGGAGGGTTCTCTGTACAATTTTGCTTCAGGTGATTTCTTACCTTATCCTCTCTCCTCTTTTTAGCTCCAACTAACAGTTTGTGCAGGATTCTTTGCAAATAATCGCAGCGCCGCAAAAAGAAAAAATTAAATTTGTGCGTGATTTTGTTTCTTGGTTGTTTGCATTCTAATACGGATATTAAGGGGCACGGCCAAATCCAAATTAGGTGGGGATTTCATTACCCTTCCTAGGCCCCGAAAACCACAAAACTTGCATCCGCATTGACCCACATTAACTAAAAGAAATCTAGAGATGACTCTAAGGACCGTCACGCTCAATTAGGACAAGAGAAGGCCGTGGGTAATTCATTGTTTTCTTGTGGTGCCTAAGGCGAGTGTGTCTAAGGCGAGTGGTTTTTAATTAGGCCCACTACTTACGTAGTGGAGTACCTTCCCACTTACCTGGCATTTATCTGGCCACAGGGGGACAAAGAGGCAGTGGACGATTCTATCCTGCGACTTGTCTTTTGGCAGTTAGGAGCGGTTTAGAGCCGGACCTAGGTGACCACTAGATTCTAGGGTTGTGTGCTGCATTTCTTGTGTCGCATCATTTTTTCAAAAATCCGTCCCTTTTTCAAAAGCAAACACTGCATTCATTCATTTACCCCTAATCATAAGTCAACGCTGCCACTTGTACTAACCCTTTTTAGTACAAGATAGGCTGGACACGGGATTCTAGTGCCCGTTTAGTCCGCGTACCCTTTATCGACTCCGAAGTCGATATTTCTCCATTTACCTTTTTTTTACCCACTACCACACCCACACCGATGGATCCGAATCCATCAAACTTCTTTAACCCTAATATGCCGCCGTCCGTTGGTGCGCAGAATCCGCCCCGCATTTCTCTCCAGGAGAGGTGCTACCCTATTCGAGGTCCTCTTTCGACCTGCTTATCCACACCACCAGCCAATGGGGATAACTTTGAGGTTAAGCCCCAGTATATCAATCTTTTACCCAAATTCCACGGACTCGAGACTGAGGACGCTTACGTTTTCATTACCAAATTTGAAAACGTATGCGCAATGATGGATACGTCACAACTTTCAGTGGATGCGATGCGTCTACGACTTCTTCCATTTACTTTGTGCGATATAGCCGAGAAGTGGCTATATAACACTACCGCACACTCTATTACGAATTGGGAAGAATTCGTCGCTGCATTCCTTAAGAAATTTTACCCAATACAAAAGACAGCTCGAATCCGTAGCGAACTGAATCAATTTGCCCAGCTCCCTACTGAACCATTCTCTAAATGCTTTGAACGTTTCAAGGATCTATTGGTTCAGTGTCCTCATCACGGCATCCCGAGATGGGAATTGTGCCGAATCATTTATGAGGGCATTAATCCAAACACTAAACAGAGCCTTGAAAACATGTGTCAAGGTACTTTTATGACTAAGGATGATGGGGAAGCTTGGAAGTATTTAGAAGAGTTCGCTGAAAAATCACTACAGTGGGAGAGTGGAACCCAACCATTGAATAGGGGTGGCATACACCAAATAGATGTGTCCACAGGTGTTCGAGCTGAGATGGCAGCAATGTAAAAGAAGCTCGACGCTATGGAACACAAATTTGCAGCAGCCTCCCTAAACCCAGTGTCACTCTCCAAAACTGTTTGTGGGTGCTGTTTTGATCCGTCTCATTTAACGGAAGAATGCCCATTAAACTCTGCGTTTCAAGGTCACGAGCATTCTAATGCTGCATTTCAAAGACCTCGAAACGATCCATATTCTTCCACGTACAATCTGGGTTGGAGGAATCACCCGAATTTCGCTTGGAACCAAAACCAATCTCAAAACACGGTTCCAAACACGAATAATTTTCAAAGGGCTCTTCCTCCACCACAACAGCAACCCCTTCAACTCACTCAGCACCCTATCAGTCACAAAACTCCCAAAATCAGGTCAACACTCCTACACAGTCTAATCCTATGACCTGTTCTGACGAGTTCTCTCAATTCACTCAAACCATGAAATCACTTTTGTCAAATTTCATAGAGGTTTCGGCTGAGGTTAGATCTTCCGTCAGTGAGATAAAGAAAAACTCAGCGTCCCAAGCTGAGAGTATCAGAACGATGGAAGCTGAAATCGCACGACTTAAAGCCGAAATGAGTGCGAGAGAAAAAGGGAAACTTCCCTCTCAACCCCTACAGAATCCTGGGCATTACAATGTAAATGCCGTCACAACGTTGAGATTGAAAGGTTCCTAGGCACTCCCAAGAGGTCTCACAAGGCATCAAGCATGCCAATTTCAAATTTTACGGGTGCCGAGAAACCCTAATACGGATCGTTAACTAGATATTTAGGCGAAACTAGAACTAGTAAACTACTTTACTAAGAGTAAACGGAAATACAACCTTTGTAGATCCGGTTCTCCACCTCCATGGCTCCGCGATGAAGTTTCCTCGCTGTACAAATCGGATCTTAGGCTCTAGCGTCGGCTTCATCGGAGAAAGGACGGGCTAGGTCATCGACTACGATGCCGAAGATGATCTACGTCAAAGCATCACAAGATCAAGCTCCCACTTCACCAAGTCATGAAACTTGTGAAGAAAACACACTCTACTACTTGGCAAGAGATAGAGGATGAAGAAATAGGAGGTGGGTTCACTTTAGAAATGGATTTCTCACTCATTTCATCAAGTCACCATTGATGAAGTCTAGGTTTTCTTCTTGAAGAAGAAGAAGAAGAAGAAGATAATATTATGATAAGTTATTTGAAAATAGAAAAGAAAAGCAATACTTATCATAATACAACCATGGTTAGGTGTAGAGAATTAACTAGGATTAGTGAATGGTTGGGTTAAGACATGAAGACAAAATGGTCACTTTAGTCAAACCTTCATGAAGTTTCAACAAGCTTCATCTTTTAAAGCAACCATTTTCTCTTTTTCTTTTGTCAAAACAAAATAAATAAATGCATAAATAAATCAAATGAAACCCTAACCATTAACTAACCATGATTTAATCACACACTTAACCAAGTTAACATGTATCATCAAACATGATACAATCAAGTGCACAAAAGTATATCACATATACAACTTGTGAACTTCAAGTGAGAAAATCCTTTTAAAGTGAACCAATACTAGTTAATGCAAAGTAATATATCAAATATATAATTATGCATTAAATCATTAAATCAACACTTGATTTAACGATCCGGTCATATCGCATATAACCGACTAATATGCAATGTATCGACTTATCGAATCAATCCTTGATTCGATAACTAGGTTATATCGCATACAACCAATCAATACATTCATCGCGAGAATATAATACGGTATCACATACACGCATTATTCTCGGTCCCGCACATATCTCATATGCGCTCCTATTTCGTTTCGCTTGAGCCAGGAAACCTCTGTGTAGGACTCTAAAGACTCGTCAATACGCCGGCAACAGATGATGATCATATCAAACACCCACAAGCCGCAAGCGGTCTGCTAAACGTAACGGCCACCCGGGTATTGAGCGATCAGAAGATCGACGAGCAAGCCCGCTCACACTCCTGTGAATCCAACCAGTAACACTTACCGTACAGTCCGGTCTCGTCGTCTGATATGTCGCATATCTTGCCTAGGGGTGGTAAACGTCAGACCCCAATAGCTCGATAAGTCGTGTCGATATGAGGTCTATAACAGTTCGAGAAACTACAGGTAACACTTACCAGTAAATCTCAGCAACCCTGGCCAGGGATTTCCGGTTATAGCCAATCGAACACAGCGCAACATCAACTCCCTATACCGGGAGAGACGAATCCCCTCCTATCGCTCATTGCCTCCATGTGACTCGGGACTGTACTCAAAAACCACCGTTTTGCACGCCTTCTTGGACGTGGTAAGGTGGAAATCAAAGCACAGTGGGAACCACACAAGACTCTATGACGATCTCGGGTCAACAGACTACTCTGTACCAGTGTCACCAGAGAACTGCCATCTGACGTAAGGTATAATACCATCTGGGAGTTCTCGGCGAGTCCGTCCAGTGTACCCAGTCTCCACTGAGCACCCGTATATCATCTCTGATGTCAAACACCAATGGATACGGGATCATCCATCGCCCATCTGTATGGGTCGAGAAGGTATACGCTAGTCTACTCTGGTATATCGATGCCCTGTCTCGATATACCCACGACTAGGGACCTTGAAGGATGTACTTATAGACTACCATGTCCCCACTAGTATGATCCGCATCATAGTCCAGGTAGTCAAGTACACATCCTAAGGGCTTTACCAACATGTAACAGAGAGACAATCGGTGTACACGTTAAGGTAAAGAGCAACCAGATAGCATACTATCATGTCGAGCAAGAAAGTCCTCCCTATATATGTCCAAGCATCCACTACACTATACATCCTATGTATAGTAATGGCCTCTAGGGCATACATATAACTAACAGAGATCGGGAAGAGTGCTGAACAATCATGTCGGGGAAGGTATTGATGATATTAGAAATCATATCAACACCCCGGCTGAGACCTTTCCACACACACACACACACACTTCTCCTTCTGATCCTTCTTCTTCTACCACACCACTTTCTCGCGAGCCTATTCTCCATTTCCCACTAGGCTCGACACCTGAACCCAACCCTTATAGTTCTCCACAGACGGTCCCCACACCTCTTTTGGGACCGCGTCTACCCCCTCTTTCTTCTCCTGTGATGGACCCAGCGCTTATTGCGAAAGCTCCTTACCCGAATCGGTTAAGGGTTAATAGAACGAGTCCTCATATGGAGAAAATTATAGAAATGTTCAAACAGGTTAACATCAATATCCCTCTCCTAAATGCAGTTCAACAAGTCCCCGCATATGCGAAAATTCTTAAGGACTTGTGCGCTAGGAAGAGAAAGACTCAAGTGCCGAAGAAGGTCTTTATGGCTAATAATATCAGCACTGCTTTTATTCCCCAGCTACCAAAGAAACGAAAGGACCCAGGATGTCCTACAATATCGATTTCGATTGGGGGTAAAAACATAAATCGTGCTCTTTTAGACCTTGGCGCAAGTGTTAACCTACTTCCATATTCTGTCTATGAGCAATTAGGGATTGGAGAGCTGAAACCTGCTCGCTGCACTCTCCAGATGGCAGACCGATCTATCACCAAACCAAGGGGTGAATTAGAGGATGTGTTGATAAAGGTCGGGGAATTTGTTTTCCCTGTTGACTTCATTGTGCTCGACACACAGCCTGTAGCAAACCCCCGGAGCCAAATTCCGGTAATTCTGGGTCGTCCTTTCCTTGCCACTTCCACTTGCCACTTCCAACGCTGTTATAAACTGTAGAAATGGTTCAATGAATTTATCATTTGGAAATATGACCATTGAACTAAATATCTATAAAGTTGGAAGTCAGCCATCAGAACCCTCTGCTCATATTTTAGATGTGTGCTCTGTCCATGAGATCGCTCACGATAGTTGTGGAGCTGAGGATCTTTGCTTTCTAGATCTCGACGACATTACCACATCTCTGCTTGATCTCACACATGATCTTAGTGAGGACATTTTTCCTACACTTTAGTCCGACACTCCTGACTTTTCTCCACCCGAGTCTGTATCTTTCACAGGCTCTGAGCTTCTTTGTAAATCCAAAAATCACTCAATGATCCCTCCTTCTATCATTTCTCCGCCTGAGTTAGATCTCAAAATTTTACCTTCTCACCTTAAATATGCATATCTGGATGAGAATGAGTCTTTACCGGTTATCATATCCGCTTCTCTTGCATCAGAGCAAGAGAATGCACTTTTATCGGTATTGAGATCTAACAAAGAGGCGTTTGGTCGGAGTATGGCGGACATCAAAGGGATTAGTCCCTTGATAGTTGAACATCATATACATGTGATGGATGATGCCAGACCAACCCGAAAACCACAGATACGGTTAAATCCCATCATGAAGGAAGCTGTCATGAAAGAGATTGTCAAATGCTTAGATAATGGTATTATATACCCCATCTCCGATAGCCAATGAGTGAGTCCTATACATGTCGTTCCTAAGAAATCCGGCATCACTGTTATAACCAATGAGGCAAATGAATTGATTCAGACACGTGCCCAAACTAGGTGGCGTGTATGTATTGATTATAGAAAACTCAATGCTGCCACGAGGAAAGACCACTTTCCTCTACCATTCATTGATCAGATGCTGGAACACTTAGCGGGACGAGAGTATTATTGTTTTATGGACGGATACTTAGGCTATAATCAGGTCCCCATCGCCAAAAAGGATCAAGATAAAACCACTTTTACTTGTCCTTTTGGTACCTTTGCTTACAGTCGTATGCCCTTTGGGCTATGTAATGCTCCCGCTACCTTTCAGCGGTGTATGATGGGGATATTCTCTGATGTGGTAGAGAATTTTCTGGAGATCTTTATGGACGATTTCTCGATTTTTGGAGACTCTTTTTCTGATTGCCTAGCGAATCTTGACGCTGTTCTTACTCGTTGCAAAGAGAAGAACTTGACATTGAACTGGGAAAAATACCATTTTATGGTCCAAGAAGGAATTGTTCTTGGACATGTCATTTCACAGAAAGGCATTGAGGTTGACAGAGCTAAGATAGATGTCATTCAAAACCTCCCTCATCCCAAGAGCGTCAAAGATATTCGATCTTTCCTTGGCCATGCGGGCTTTTATAGGAGATTCATTAAGGATTTTAGCAAAATTGCTAGACCTTTAACTCTTCTCCTGGCCAAGGATACGACCTTCCACTTTGACTCGGACTGCGAGACAGCTTTCGACTCACTTAAACACTCACTCACTTCAGCCCCCGTGTTATCATCACCAAACTGGGACTACCCCTTTGAGCTGATGTGTGACGCATCTGATTTTGCAGTAGGTGCAGTCTTAGGACAGCACATCGATAAGATGCCACACGTGATATACTATGCAAGTAAGACCCTGAATGATGCGCAAATCAATTATACAACCACAGAAAAAGAACTCTTAGTGGTTGTATTTGCATTGGAAAATTTCAGGCCTTTCTTAATTGGCTCACCTATAGTTGTGTATACTGACCATTCCGCTTTAAAATATCTTCTGGCGAAGAAAGATGCAAAAGGTCGACTAATACGTTGGATCCTACTGTTACAAGAATTTGATCTTGTTATCAAAGATAAGAAAGGATGTGAAAACGTAGTAGCTGACCATCTTTCACGCATCTCTTCTTCCCCTGTGACCCTGCCGATCAATGATTCGTTCCCTGATGAACAACTCTTGAGCATATCCAATGAACCATGGTTCAGGGATATTGTGAACTATCATGCCACGGGACTTATACCTAGTGATTGGTCAAAACAGGACAAATACCGTTTTCTATCCCAAGTAAAACACTTTTACTGGGATGATCCATACTTGTTTAAATATTGTCCTGATCAGATCATTCGCCGGTGTGTCCCGAATGAAGAGTTCAAGAGTGTTCTTTCTTTTTGTCATGATCAGGCCTGTGGGGGTCACTTCGGTCCTAAAAAGACAGCGGAGAAGGTTTTGCAATGTGGATTTTATTGGCCGACCTTATTCAAGGACGCATTTGACTATTGCAAAACCTGTACACAATGTCAGTACACGGGTAGAATATCCCAGAGGAATGAAATGCCTCAGCAACCCATTCTGGTTGTTGAAATATTCGATATTTGGGGCATTGATTTTATGGGTCCTTTTCCCAACTCCTTTGGGAATTTGTACATACTGCCGGCAGTTGATTATGTCTCAAAGTGGGTAGAAGCCATTCCATGTCGCACTAATGACAAGAAAGTTGTCATTAAGTTTTTAAAAGAGAATATCTTTTCGCGATTTGGACACCCACGCGCTATTATCAGCGATAATGAGACACATTTCTGCAACAGATCTTTCGAGACTCTGATGCGAAAATACTCAATCAACCACCGACTTTCTACACCCTATCATCCCCAAACAAGCGGGCAGGCTGAAATCTCAAACAGACAGATCAAACTTATCCTGGAGAAGGCTGTTGCTAAAAATAGAAAAGACTGGTCGACCAAACTGACGGATGCTCTTTGGGCATTCAGGACTGCATATAAGACCGATCTAGGAATGTCTCCATATAGGATAGTGTTTGGAAAAGCATGTCATTTACCCATCGAGATAGAGCATAAAGCATTGTGGGCTATAAAAGAAATAAATTTTGATCTAAACCTTGCTTGCAACTTTCGGAAGCTGCAATTTAATGAGCTAAGCGAACTCCGCGATGAAGCTTATGATAACGCTGTAATCGCAAAGAATAGGACTATGGTTTTTCACGATAAAAACATTTTGAGGAAAACATTTTCACCTGGTCAACAAGTCCTTCTTTATGATTCACGATTACACCTTCACGCGGGTAAGCTCCGATCTCGATGGAAGGGACCTTTTGTTGTGCGGTCTGTATACCAGCACGGGGCAGTAGAAGTAGAAAATGTTAAAAACGACAGCTTTTTCAAAGTAAATGGACATAGACTAAAACCGTATTTTTCCACAGACCCCACGGAGGAGCTCTTGTTCTTACAAGAGCCAGTTTATTTTGATTAAAATTCTTCCGTCTCACCTTCATGTCCAGTATATCACTGCATCATCCTTTGGATGAAGGTGAGTGAAAAGAATAAGTTTGGGGGAAGTTCTTCACTTATATAGTTTTCCCCCACTAATAATTCCTTCCAGGCTTACAGTTTTGTAGGTATAGCATTTGGCAACAGTGAGGACACTGTTGAAATCAAGTTTGGGGGAGGTTTGTGCTTATTTTTGCATCATTTGCATATCATCTGCATAAGCACAAAACATTTCTTTTTTAAATAAAAAATAAATAAATCTATAAAAATTTAAAATTTTTTCAAAACCCATAAAAATTTAAAAATTTTCAAGTATAAAAATAATTTTAATATTTACACTTTTTTGTACATAAATAAGATAATGAAAGTTTAGATAGTGAAAAATTACATCCATGAGATTAGAAAAATTTAAGAAAACTAAGAAAATTAAAAGTTTTCTTATACGAACTAGTAATAAGTAGTTATGAGCCGTTGTCCCAAGGGTTAGTAAGATGAAGGACGTCACTAATCTGAGGATAAAAATAAGTCTGAAAAATAGTTTCTATTCTGGAAGCCAAACATTTTGAACGTTGCTACCCTGCTATTCGCACTTACACACGTCTTGAAGCCTGGGATAGTAGAGGATACCTTGAAATGCTCTTGTCTTAAAGCCGATGTATGAAGGAAATAAAAAAAAATGTGAATAAAAATATAAAGTGGTGAGAAAAATGGACACTGGTTTTGTTATCACCAAGGGCAATAAAAATGTATAGCAAGGGTGCTTCTTCACCTAGTGCCATAAGGCCAACTGGTCTGGGAGTCACTGCTATGCCTGAGGTGGTGCAAGACGAGGAAAATACACCAAGTAAGCAAGCACAGGAGTAATCGGTCGGTTAGTACCTCAAGAAGTATTAACGGTCGCATGAAAGTGTGTGAGCAATCTCATCTAAATATGTTGGAGATAGTGCCCTCAGAGTCAATTATTGGATCGCAGGTACGTGATTGCAATGATTGCGGAGGACCTATACCGGTAGGACAGTCTTACTCGAGACGATAGTATGCTATCTGGTTTGCCTTTATCTGTCGTGTACATGTTCAGGTGACTGATTACATGTTACACTTTGATAGAGCCCTTAGGATCTTGCTTTACTACCAACTGTATGATGGCGATCATATACGTGAGAGTTGGGTAGTTTATACGCATATCCTTAATTGTGGTCCCCAGTCGTGGGAGTTTCGAGACAGGGCATCGATACTCCGGAGTAGACTAGTGTATACAGTCAAGACCCCGACGAGGGGCGGTGGCCGGTCTCACAAGCCACTGGTGTCAGTTGGTTCACCTAAGATGTATACAGGTGCTCATTAGGTTATGAGTACACCGGACAGGACTCGCCGGGAACCTGCTAGTTGGTATTATACATATCGTCAGATAGCAGTTCCCTGGTGACATGTGTACAGGTTAGTTCATCGACCTGCGGTCGTCATTTGTCTCGTGTGAGTTCCCACTGTGCTTTGATTTCTACCCTACCACGGCTCAAAGGAGTCGTGCAAACAGGTAGCTTTTGGGTACAGTCCCGAGCCATATGGAGGCACGTGAGCGGATCGGCAGGGGATTCGTCTCTCCCGGTATTGGGGGCGAGATCGTGCTGTGTCTAGGAGAGCCATTACACATAGCCCACGGCCGTGGCAGGGGATTTACTGGTAGGTACTCCAGTAGTATCTCAGGGTGTTATTGGGCTATACTCCGACACGACTTATACTGCTATTGGGGGTCTGACGTTACTAACCCCCTAGACAGATATGCGATACTCATAGACGAACGGACCGGACTGTATATACATTGTCACTGTTAGGCTCAGTAGGGTTTCCGGATGAGTTCGCTCATCGGCCTCCCTTGAGGTCAGTCCATGGGCAGCCGTTACGCATTGCTAGTGCCGCTGACGGTTTGCGGTTAAACCCACTGCCAGGGTACTGACGAGTCATTAGAGTTCCCCACAGACAGTTTCCCAAGTTCGGGCGAAACGTTGTAGAGGCCGTATGGTTTTATGGCAGGGTTCGGAAAATGCACGTGCGTTTACGAACGTGTCGGTTTTCGGGCAGATGATACTGGTCGGCTTTGGTTTAAGCCGGATCCGAGTATTATATTGAG
This sequence comes from Agapanthus africanus, assembly GCA_030015575.1. NCBI lineage: Eukaryota > Viridiplantae > Streptophyta > Magnoliopsida > Asparagales > Amaryllidaceae > Agapanthus > Agapanthus africanus. Next base: position 421,613,350 of record CM057345.1, on the reverse strand, counting down.
TAGATATAATATCTTTGTCTCAGTTGCATTTGTATTCGGTCGTAATACAAATGCGAGTATATTTATACAGTTACGGGGTTATCCTGAAATTCGTTTCGGGATCGCTTTTGGAAGTTGCCAGTTTCCAGTTTTCTATCAGCCGTCTTTTAACATTCGGTTAAAGACGGATTTATCTTTTCTTTGGAAGAGTGTGGAAGGTTCTAGAAGTGGTGAGGTGTTATTGTTTCATTGGTTGCTTTTGGTGTGTTCACACTTTGTGTTCACACTTGAGATATTTGTTTGTGTTCACACTTGAGATATTTGTTTGTGTTCATACATGATATTTTCTTGTGGTCACCCCCCCTCCTACACTCACCCTCCTCCTCCCTATATATGGCCGGCCCCCTCCTCTCTCACTCTCACTTGATTTAGAAAAGAGATTATGATAGTTTTGGGGTGTATGGAAATTTCATTGCTCATTTCATTCCATCACCCGAATCAATTGGCAACTTCATTAACCGTTCGTCCATAGCTTTGGACGGAACGAGACAAAGTCTTCTACTCATTCTTTACATCAATCTTGGTCGTCTCTTTTAGCAAACTTGACGACCAAGTTGCCTCGAGTCAGAGGCGGGAGCCCGTTTAAAGAATCGTTGACGTGGTGCCACCAGGACGAGCAGATCGGAGATCGAAGATATCGGAGCAGCCGCAACAGAGCGTGGGATGATGGTTAAAGAACGAAGGACTCGAATCGTTCGGTATAACCTTTCTACTCTCTTTACAGTTTGTTAGTTTAGCAATAATGGCAGATCCGGTTTATAGTATACGATAGCGCCAGTTAAAAAGTTTTTGTTCAGCATTTGGCGTCTGTAGACGGTCGGGGTGCTACCGTAGACTTACAGTGGTATCAGAGCCTCACCATTTTGCTATACTAACTTGTGCTAACGCGTTTAAAATATCGATCGAACCGGAATTCAAAAACTGCAAATTTCAAATTCACAGTTTCTGTAGATTTTAAATGATGTCCTAAAATTATTCTACATATCACAGAAAGTTGTGCAGGGTTTTAGAAGCACACCGACCAAATTTGAGCACGTGATTCCACCAAGCTGCCGCGGAATCGCGGCCAAACCCATGGTTTGGCCGCGCATCCGCGACCGTTCTATTGAATCAGTGCACCAAATTTGCACAGTGTCTTCTCTGTTGGAATTTGGGGTTTTTGGTATATATCTTTTGGGCCCAAATTTTGTTACTGTTCACCAGTTGTTCGTGGGGCCCACTTTATGATATTTAGTCGATTGAAATTTAAACATGTTAGTTTACAGTACTTGCATTAAATCTCCGACCGGGAATGTCATTTGATCGGTAAACCGCGTCTGATTGCTATAGTTCTTTTAGACGGGTTTGCGAACGTGACATTCGCGTTGATGTTCTGTGTTGTGCTGTGATGTTGCGGATTTGTCATGGTGGATAGCAGTGTGCAATGGTAGTACAGTTTGAGTTTATTTGTACATTTGATATTGCGGGGCGAGCGTCCAACATGTGGACTGCCGTCACTACCTGTTGTATAATATTCTTTTGGGGCACGACCAGGTTGCGGTCGATGTACCTGTTGTACTATTTTTCCATTACTGTGCTAGGTTTTGCCCCGCGACGGAGTGCACGGATAGCCGGGTTCTGGGGGGCAACGGGTCCGCATCTCATGGCTTTGAGAGGCAGAGGGGCCTCACTCTAGAATTGGCAGACTATTCGCCGCACTCGTAGGGGGTACAGGTTGACCCAAGGAGGGGTGCCCAAGATTACCGGATTCCGTGAAGTGCTGGGTGGTCCATTCACTTTGCTGTAGGGGGCTGCCTCGCTTCAGGTTTTGGCGGGTAACTTGCCGCACTCGTAGGGGTCTAGGTTTCATTGCACAGGCTATCCACACGACAGGGGAACGTCGGGTTTCAGCAGCGGCTCTGTGAAACTCGGGGATCCCAGATTATCTGTATTGTTCTGTGATGCTTATTACTTTTCTGTAATGTTGCATATTATCACGCCTGGAGCGATTATTGTATATTGGTTTATATACTATTAGATGTTGTATATGTTTTACACCCGCGCTAGTCCAGTCCCCGCTCTGTCGTTAGTTAAGTAACTTAACGGATGATGACGGGACCCAGTGACGAATGCGGATGGCATATACGTACATTTTATTTTCGTTATTTTCTGGTGTGATTGATTGATGGGACTACGTTAATTCTGATCAATGCAAAGTAAAGCAAACCTGTTTACAGTTGTTGGAACAAATTTAAAAATTGTTATTGCAAAGATGTTTTCTTTTGTTTTGCATAGCGGTATTCAGTGGAATATCCTGCACCTCATTCGACGGGGCAAGGGCCGATATCCCTTCACCGGGACTGACCCCTTGGGCAGAAGTTTGCGTCAGGGTAATAACTTCACTATAGTCGATTACAAGTTGCTTTGCATAGCGGTATTCAGTGGAATATCCTGCACCTCATTCCACGAGGAAAGAGCCGAGATCCCTTCACCGGGAGTGACCTCTTTAGCAAAGGTTTTCGCCACTATATTTTAAAAAGCTATCAGGTTCCTTCAGCGATATCAAGTTCGTTACGTTAAAGGTTTTTCGCCAAAAACCAGCCGTAGCCCTCCGTCATTTCTTTTGGGTATTCAGTAGTATTCAAGCTATGTATTTTGACCTAACGCCAAGGCATAGTGTTTGGTAGCTGCTGGGTATTTATTTGTTGCATAGATAGATGAGTTAGTTTGGGACAGCCGTTCTTCCATTTTGACCTAACGCCAAGGGCATGTGCGGGTGGGTTCAAATTAATAAGATAGTGACGGGTAGAACTTGGCATGTGACTTATGACATTTTGACCTAACGCCAAGGTTATAAGAGCATGGGGCAAAAATTTTATCGGGAGTTTCTAAAGAAACTGAAACTTGCCAAGTATGCGCATACCTTCTGGAGTATGAGTAACGTGGATGCATTCCATCACGTTATCATGCGATGAGAGTTGGATCCCGATTCCTACTGATGAGTTGGTTTACTCTTCGGGTGATCCCGATTAATTTTTCTTTCAGATTTGGAGGAGAATTTGACAGGACAGTGGGAGGTTTCCGGATTAGATAAAGTGATAACCATTCTGATCTAGGTTAGAGTGCACGCAGAGTGTTTCTTTTCTCTCTCTCTCTGGCAGCGACCTTTGACCGACCCTAGACTATGACTCAGTGACCAAGTTGACCGAACCTTCTTAAAATACTGGCTTTTGGATTTTCTGAGTTGCATAAGTCATTGCCACTCCTTCTTTTACCCTTTGTATTTCTCAGAACACCCGTATTACTACGGACATCCACTTCCATTGGATAGATCCATCGTATGGTTATATACGAACTCGAAGGGACTTCTTCGAGGATGGATCAAGGTTCAGGAGAAATAGAATTGGTTTATTCAGTTGTCTTTTATTATCACATTCTCTCAAGTTGCGAGGGCTCCTTGGTTTAGGAGAGTACACCTATTACGTTTATTGGATAGTCTTATTCCAAACCATAGGCAGGTGCCGAAAGGTAGGGAATGAAGAAAACCAATTAGCCTAAGTAGGGTGTGCAGAAGGTAATATGTAAAGACAAAATAAAGGGATTAGAAAGAGGGCAAAGTAAGTTGCGACTGTTATCATTCACGACCAAACCGCGTACTTCATCGCCACTGCTATTTCACCTTTAAAGAAATAAAGTATTATTCAGTTGTCTTTTATCATCGCCTTCTCTCAAGTTGCGAGTACTCCTTGGTTTAGGAGGGTACACCTATTATGCTTACTGGATAGTCTTCTTCCAAACCATAGGCTGGTGCCGAACGGTAGGGAAGGAAGAAAACCATTTAGCCTAACGATGATGTACAGAAGGTAACGACTAAAGACAAATAAAGGGATTTGGAGAGCTGGCAATAAAATATACGGTTGAAGTAATGAATTAGATTATGGAAGAGGCATTGCTATGAATACCACGATACCCCTACGAAACATTTTCATGTTTCAGTGCATTGTTAAAGGAAAACTGTTTTCTCCATTAGATACTTACTCCAAGGGTATGTATTTACCAGGTTTCATTATCATATCTGTATGGTTTTACAGATGATGAGTGGGAGTAGGTTATTGGGAATTGGGTGATCATCCTCATTATATCGGAATTCGTTGTAATTGGTGATATTTGAGGAAATCGCCAGGGTACAGTTTTCAACCTACGACGCACAGGTTTTGAGTTGCTTAAACTCAGCGGACTTATACAGAGTATTGTATGTTGTCCAGTGTCCATCAGGACAAAGGGATAGGTCCTCGTACTATGTTCTGTTTACTTATGACTTCTCTAGATTTTAGACAAGTGTTTCGTAGAAATACAAGGTCTAAGTTTTGAAAAGTTGTGGGTATAAGAATAAAGTAGAGAACCAGGTATCACAAGTATCGAGATTCTTCAAAGAGATCGAAGATGTAGATTCTTGTGATTGGTATTCAGATGATAGTAATGGTTTTGAGAAACATGTTTCTTTTTCAGGTTACTCATAATTGGATGGATTCCTAAGTTGAGTAATGCTGATTAGCCTTTTTCCATTAAGGTGATATGCACTGGAGACAGCTGCATGATTTGAATCTGGTTCCAATTAAATTAAGTGCCAAAGTTTCTATATTGGATATAGAATGGATCATACCTTATAAGATATTAAGGTACGTGGAGTTGTCCAGCTTATGCTTAAAACCAGACTCTGGATAACTCAGGGTACGTTTCTGTAATATCTGCTTATGGGTTGACCCTGGCTATGAAGAGGGTTGATATTCTACCATTTGGAAGATCAATAGTGATATTGTTCTTGATTCGCCACAGTTTTAGTAAAATGGATCTTTTTCAGAAAACAGTAGTGGGAGTATGGTAGAACTGGAAGTGATTCCAGAACCGCAAACGATTACGGAAAATTTAATAGGACCTATATATTCAATCAGGTTTGATATTCCATTAGCCACTCCGCAGATATGGTGGGTAACCTCAGACACCCGAGATGTACTTCGGTAGCCTCAAGGACGGTGACAGAGAGGTTCTTATCTACCCAGACTTGACACTACTGTTGTTCCAGGCTATGAAACCCAGTAGGAGGGTTGTCGTAGTCAGTGGGAGCAGCAGAAGCAAAGTGGGCAAGATGCTTATATCTATTTATAGACTTGAGCAGTTATAGCGGAGATAGATCATCTAATTTTGATGTGACAGTCATGGGTTTGACTTCAATCAGAATAGGGGATGGATCTGTTAAGAAGGTAGTAGGGTGTGATGTCATGGTATCTGGATGACATACACAGAGTAGGAAGTAAAATTCCCATACTACGATCGGTTGTACTGTGGTCGTCACACAGTTGTTTCTCCAGATAGGATATGGATATAATATTTGACATTCTGGTTTCTGGATCTATGGTTTTAGATCTGGATTTGGGTAGTTTCCCAATATGGGTACTTTGACAGTATTCTAATGGTTTTTAGAATAGATGACTCCTAGCATGGTGGTGTACCTGCAGGTGATGGAGTCACCCTCTCTAAAGGTGTCTTACAGACTAAAGGGGAGAGGGATGGGCATGATTGACAGATCACTTGCTTAGGCAACTGAGTCAATTATGAGATGTCAAGTACCACACCAGATATTGTTTTTGCACTTGATGCGATAAGTTTGTATTAATCCAATCCTGGAGAAACATTAGGAAGCAGTTTTTGAACATAAGTACATGTTCTACGGATTTGATGACGGCAGCCTCCTTCGGGAGACGATTATCATTCCAGGCTTCAAAGGTGACGTGGATGACAGAGTGATTGTCAGAGTTTTAGTTTTCCCTCTGACGAGGGACAGTATTATGGACAGGTGGTCCAAGAGGATACTGTGGGTGGCTTGGTGCAGGATACTGATTAGGTTCAGTGATCGATACAGTTTAAGAAGTTTGGATTTGGAGTTCATTTATGAACTAGGTCCCATCAGATATCCAGACATATTCTTAGACAGGTATTACTCAATTCGGGAGATGGCTTTCTCCGCGAATTTGAGATTAAGAGAGATATAGAAAGAAACATCTAGGCAAATCCACTCACTGAGGCTATTTCTCGAACACAATAGTTTTACAAACGGGCTTTGTGAAACTGATTAGTAGAGGAGTTGGATGTTCGGTTTCACACGGGCTGTGAGTAGTCGACATCGCAATAATTAGCCTTAAGTGCAAGTGGGAGATTGTTGGAGATAGTGCCCTCAGAGTCAATTATTGGATCGCAGGTACGTGATTGCAATGATTGCGGAGGACCTATACCGGTAGGACAGTCTTACTCGAGATGATAGTATGCTATCTGGTTTGCCTTTATCTGTCGTGTACATGTTCAGGTGACTGATTACATGTTACACTTTGATAGAGCCCTTAGGATCTTGCTTTAATACCAACTGTATGATGGCGATCATATACGTGAGAGTTGGGTAGTTTATACGCATATCCTTAATTGTGGTCCCTAGTCGTGGGAGTTTCGAGATAGGGCATCGATACTCCGGAGTAGACTGGTGTATACAGTCGAGACCCCGACGAGGGGAGGTGGCCGGTCTCACAAGCCACTGGTGTCAGTTGGTTCACCTAAGATGTATACAGGTGCTCATTGGGTTATGAGTACACCGGACAAGACTCGCCGGGAACCTGCTAGTTGGTATTATACATATCGTCAGATAGCAGTTCCCTGGTGACATGTGTACAGGTTAGTTCATCGACCTGAGGTCGTCATTTGTCTCGTGTGAGTTCCCACTGTGCTTTGATTTCTACCCTACCACGGCTCAAAGGAGTCGTGCAAACAGGTAGCTTTTGGGTACAGTCCCGAGCCATATGGAGGCACGTGAGCGGATCGGCAGGGGATTCGTCTCTCCCGGTATTGGGGGCGAGATCGTGCTGTGTTTAGGAGAGCCATTACACATAGCCCACGGCCGTGGCAGGAGATTTACTGGTAGGTACTCCAGTAGTATCTCAGGGTGTTATTGGGCTATACTCCGACACGACTTATACTGCTATTGGGGGTCTGACGTTACTAACCCCCTAGGCAGATATGCGATACTCATAGACGAACGGACCGGACTGTATATACATTGTCACTGTTAGGCTCAGTAGGGTTTCCGGATGAGTTCGCTCATCGGCCTCCCTTGAGGTCAGTCCATGGGCAGCCGTTACGCATTGCTAGTGCCGCTGACGGTTTGTGGTTAAACCCACTGCCAGGATACTGACGAGTCATTAGAGTTCCCCACAGACAGTTTCCCAAGTTCGGGCGAAACGTTGTAGAGGCCGTATGGTTTTATGGCAGGGTTCGGAAAATGCACGTGCGTTTACGCATGTGTCGGTTTTCGGGCAGATGATACTGGTCGGCTTTGGTTTAAGCCGGATCCGAGTATTATATTGAGTAGATATAATATCTTTGTCTCAGTTGCATTTGTATTCGGTCGTAATACAAATGCGAGTATATTTATACAGTTACGGGGTTATCCTGAAATTCGTTTCGGGATCGCTTTTGGAAGTTGCCAGTTTCCAGTTTTCTATCAGCCGTCTTTTAACATTCGGTTAAAGAAGGATTTATCTTTTCTTTGGAAGAGTGTGGAAGCTTCTAGAAGGTTCTAGAAGTGGTGAGGTGTTATTGTTTCATTGGTTGCTTTTGGTGTGTTCACACTTTGTGTTCACACTTGAGATATTTGTTTGTGTTCACACTTGAGATATTTGTTTGTGTTCACACATGATATTTTCTTGTGGTCACCCCCCCTCTCCTACACTCACCCTCCTCCTCCCTATATATGGCCGGCCCCCTCCTCTCTCACTCTCACTTGATTTAGAAAAGAGATTATGATAGTTTTGGGGTGTATGGAAATTTCATTGCTCATTTCATTCCATCACCCGAATCAATTGGCAACTTCATTAACCGTTCGTCCATAGCTTTGGACGGAACGAGACAAAGTCTTCTACTCATTCTCTACATCAATCTTGGTCGTCCTTTTTAGCAAACTTGACGACCGAGTTGCCTCGAGCCAGAGGCGGGAGCCCGTTTAAAGAATCGTTGACGTGGTGCCACCAGGACGAGCAGATCGGAGATCGAAGATATCGGAGCAGCCGCAACAGAGCGTGGGATGATGGTTAAAGAACGAAGGACTCGAATCGTTCGGTATAACCTTTCTACTCTCTTTACAGTTTGTTAGTTTAGCAATAATGGCAGATCCGGGTTATAGTATACGATAGCGCCAGTTAAAAAGTTTTTGTTCCGCATTTGGCGTCTGTAGACGGCCGGGGTGCTACCGTAGACTTACAAAATATTCATTAATTAAAAAGTACCGAGGCAGACGGGCAAGAGTATGATAGCTTGAATTGAATTCTCCGGGTGTAGGGATGTATTTACACACACGCAGGGTTATATGATCGATGTTTGGAAGAAAGATAGGAATGAAGAATAAGACGATATTTTATTGAGGGAGGACGTGATTTCTAACATCTTTTCATGACCATTAAGATATGGCTCATGACAATCGAAAAACTAGCTTAGTTGGATACCCTAATTTTCAAGGCTTTTCTTCTACGATTCTTTTCTTTAAATGTAATATTCATGATCTTTCTTTTATTATTGGATTTTGTGGGTGCAATCCGCTGAAAACCCTCAGGAGACAACACTCCTCCTACTAGGGACACCTAGAGGTTTAATGGCTTGTTGCACGTGCTAAGTGCAATCGTGTTGCCTACGAAAGTGTGCTAGTTAGTTTTTCTCTTTCTTTATTTTCTCCTTCTCTTTTTAATAAAAAAGTTCGCTCGAGACGATCGAAATTAAGTTTGGGGGAATTTGATTAGTCGAAAATATTGCATATTTCAGCCGACAATTTCCTCATCATTTGCATTCACTTAGAAGTGCACGGTATTCATATTTCACATATTAGCAAAACTGTCGCAAAATATCAGATTGCATGTGTTAGACTCTAAAACCGACACTTTAAAGGAAATTGACTGCATTTCATGGCATCGCATCATCCCTATATTGCGCAACACTTGTTTTTAGATCTGTGCAGGAAAATCCAGAAGAAAGGCCAAAATTTATACGGTACCGACTACGCCAACTTAATGATTTCAGTTCTGGTATCAATCCAAAGGGACAAATAAAATTCAACATATCAGATAAAGCCCCAAATGGCATTCCAAGACCACACCAGAAAGGCCAAGGCCCAAGCCCCACAAAGAGTCGTGGATCCGCGGCAGGAGCCTGCTTACGCCGCGGATCCGCGGTGGGTCCAAGGAGTTAGCTTCTCATTTTTGGTGCAAAACTTCTCTCTCTGTGGCTACAGCTCAAAATGACATGTCAAGTTCCAGAAGACTCCAGAGACTTCTGCCAGATCAGCAAGCTTTGGGATCAACACTAAACTAGCCTATCATTTTAGAAACTTCTTCTTAAACCTTAGCTTAAACCCTAAGCTAAGCCTAACAAACTCCTTCTAGAAGCCTCAACAAACTTTTGGAGGGAATTGTAAATTCAAACCTAGACCTAGGGTTTGGGTGATCTATAAATAAGACCCTAGGCTCACTTGTAAAAGGGACTTGATCTTTGACTAGTTCATTTTTAGTAGCCAATCTAGAGCCATTCACTCTTTTCATCTTCTTCCACAAGTCTAGTGAGAGGACTTGTGTGAAACCCTAACCCTAATTCCAATCAAAAGCCAAGATCCCGAGTACCCATCAAGCAAGAAGCCTTGCAACCTTTTATGAGCCGAGCCGATCTTCAACAGAGCAAGTGGTCCAAGCCGATCCGCGACTCACGGAGCCGAGCGACGCCAATTCGACAATTTAGTTCTTCCTCTTGTAGTTCTTAAGCGACTGTAATCAAATTGTTGATATAAATAAAAGGTGATATTCTTTTATCTTGTTTTCTTTAAATTCTTGCATCATGATATCTTTTCAATTCTTGAATGTTTTCTGTGTGATGATGTTTGAGTAATACTCCGCTCGTCGAGGAGTCGAGACGATCAATAGAATGATGATGTAATATATCTTAAATCGATTCTTGAATCCTATGAGTTTTGTAAACCCTAGCAAGTTCAAGAATCGACGACCCAATTCGTTGCGATGCTTTCTTGATTGATATCGCTCGAGATTGGGGAGTTAAGATCGTTTCTTGAAATTGTTAGAGGCTAGAATGTGAATGATATCTACGAAAGAACAAGGGTTAAACGATGAAACCCTAGTTTCATCAAGAAAGCCCTAACTCTCGTCAATGATCATCGATCTAGTATCAATCCTTCGAAGGACAAGAACACGAAATCTTGAGATTACATCACGTCTATAGATCCGATCGATTCCTACGAGCCTCATTTAGATTCTTGACATTTTGGTTGGAAATATCATCGAAACACCGATTCTTGATTTGTTTATCAGTTTCTTGATTCTTGATTAAACATCGTGACACCTGAATCAATCGATAAATTCTTGAATCATGTTTTCTTTTCCTTTCGATTAACTTTTCAATTCAAACAAATTAAACATAGAAACGAATCGCACAATCCCTGTGGACGATCCGCACTCGCTTACGATCTACAACCGACACCGTAATTGATTGCGGTCAAATATAATTCTTTGATTGTGAATTTTATTCAATATTACCTACACATTGAAACTCATTCGCTTTATTCGATTTACACAAACAAGAAGTTATTGACAATCAAATGGCACCGTTACCGGGGACTATTTGATTTGATATACACAATCGGAAATATACGATCAATCAGTATACTCCATCGTACGACATCCTCTAGTCAAAGGTATGGATCAAACCTCAAGTCAAACTCATCACGTACGGAAAATTATCGTACGGCGGCATTAAGCTATAAGCGATCCTATCAACCTATAAGACGAGGAGGGTACGGACCTAACGTCTCGTACGGCTATCACTCACGATTCACAACATATATAAATTTATCTATATACCTATGTCCCAGGTCACATCCATAACAATCTCATATCAGGGGATCGGCACGGTATCAATCATCTCAATCGACTCGCATCCGTATACCAACATATCATCATATCACATGTCAAATCGTATTCTCTTTTCATCGCATTTATATCTCACAAAGGTCAATTTTACAATACATTCTACCTTTACTATAAGCATAAGTATCTAATCTAACATGCACACTCGAACCATACAAACAGTTTTTGAAAGATGCGAATCGTAGTTTCGAAAGTAGGGGCTACGGTGTTTTTAAGAAAAAGATATCATTTGAAAATCCGTAACATCTCTCGAGATATCTATTTAAAAGTTGCCTATGATTCTTCAGTTTTGAAATAGGTATGGTTCGGATGACACATCTACTTCGACTATCTAGTCTTATAGTACCCTAAACGGCAATATCATCAAATATCATCCTCAAGTCCCGTCATCACATACTAGCTGTATCATATCGTTTCTAACTATCCTTTAGTTTCAATTATGGTTCTTTAACTACCTTTTAACTCTATATAGTTTTCTATTAAAGGTTTCATTAACCATTTACTATGAATCGGTTTCCATCAAAGACTTGCGGGGGTGTTATACGCCATCCACCCGACTTCCTCCGTGGATATAGATCCACTCACCTTGGTCTTCGCTTGCCGAAGTCGATGACGCCATGCTCCGTCGCCTCGGAATCCACGCGAAGGTACCTACAATAACAACACATATCGCAACGCTATTAAAATCAAGTTCTGAAAACCGATACAGCACACGGATCGCCTATAGGTTAGAACCTATGGCCTACACGTGCAAAAACAATCAAACAACCCTTGTTGTCGATGTACAAACATCCAACAACCAAAATAATATCCAATACCAAAACCAAGCATTCAAAATACGGAAAACATAACCAAAAATCACACCAATGTGCTCCCATATTTTCCATCAGGCAAAATTAGCCAATTTTGCATATGGGGTTGCTCTAGATATAGGATAACAACGCCCCAGACAAAAAATCACAGGGTTTCACTCTAACTTGGCCAAAATTTGCGGCATATAGCAATAAATCTGCGGCCAGACTAGGAGATATTGGGCTCGGGTTTCACGTGGTGGTTCATGGTTGCCTGCACGTCTCATGGTCATGGGAACTTATTTTATAAAGGCCTCGGGTCATCCCAGATTTCTATATACCATCACTAATTCCACAAAAAACCCGATATCGACGAATCTAAAGTCCGTATTTTGGGGTTTTGGTCACTGGTCCAGGTCAAGAATTGGTCTCTAGGGTCTTGTAACAGGCACTAGGCATCACCCAATCCACACAAAACACAAACCCCTCTCTAGCAATTTCCAAGTTCACAAATCCACCACTAAACGAATTCTAAAATAAACTAAAATACAAGAAAACTCAAAACTAACCAATTGGAAGAAGGTATACCTCACTTGGGCATCTCAAGAAAACCCTAGCTCGACCAAAGTCTCCAAAATCAAACTTTGCTTGGTCCATTTCGTAGAGGATGAAGAGGGGGTCATTTTTAATGAAAGGGGGTTAGGGTTTTGATGAATATTTGAAGATGGATCTTAGGGTAGAGGTGGAGGGAGATGAGTTGGGGAGGAAGATGAAGTAAATAATGGGGAGGGGAAAAGAATGGCTGCCCTCTCTCTCTCCTACTCTCACTCTCTCTTATTCTCACCCTCCTTTTCTCTCTCCAATCATTCTCTTTTTAACCCTTTTCTTTTTCTTTTAAAACCGAACCATTTAGTACCCCAAAACAATACAAGAAAACAACATGTAACCAAAATGCAATATGACATGGTGCATTAGCCATGAAAAACTGTAGAAACACGGATTTGGTTTAATCGCGATAAGCAGTGCACTAATCGGGTAAAATTTTAAACCTGCATATAATTAATTTTAAAAATACCAAATCTTTTAAATATATTTTTAAATGAATAAATCATTTTAATCCCCAACTATTTCACAATTATTGGTATATACTTATACCCTTTTTCGAAAACCCCAATTTCGCAAATCAGCAGTTTTCGGGAAATATATTATTTTAATATTAAATTCCAAAAATAATATTTTATATTTTCTGAAATGTTATAATCTTCCCCCTTTAAATAAATTCGGTCCCCGAATTTAAAATTTAACCCCCAAAATCTAAAACATTTCAATAGTCAGCTCAAATCAACGGGGCTCCGAAATCGCAGAAGATACAGAATAAATACAGCGCGTCAAGTGCGCATGAAAACAAGTATAAAGCTCAAAATCGAACTCCGTCAAGCGTCACGTAAATCATCAGATTTGCATGCATATTCTCGGAGTTACAGATCTCGAAATCCATTACTGAAATCTAATATGCATTAATCAAATATTATAATACATATATAGTACACATCCTTGGAAAAACTTTCAAAACTGAATAAAACACATGCAAACTCTTTTCTGAATCGCCGTGCGATGCGTAACTCACGACATAAGTGACGGACGCTCATTTGTAAGTAATAAGTATATGCTCATATGTGTTGTGCAAAATACACGTTCCGTCGTTTCCAAAAATATCCCAAAAGGTTTTCCTTTATAAACGTTCGTGTCACTCACGGACACCTAGGAAATAGCGAGACTATAGCTCCTTTTTGAAAACCCCTTGTTAAACTTTTAATGCATGCTAAGTACTCAGATACTGTCCTTAGATCAGTCCTGTTCGGCTACTACGTAATATAGTGCCTAACACGAAAACAAGGTGCTCAAAAGCAAAATCAGCCTCAAAAGGCGTAACCAGCAATCACGTGCGTCTGGTGCTCACGGAAATCAAATCCAAATACAAGTGCTATAATGTGCACAAAACCAAATTAAGTGCAACGGGTGTGCACGAAAGCATTTGTCCAGTGCAACGGGTGTGCACGACAGCAATATCAAGTGCATCTAGAGTGCACGAAAATCTCAATCCAGTGCAACTAATATGCATGAATGAAAATCCCAATTGAGTGCATCCAGTGTGTACAAAATCATATTTCATATCATGCGCCCAACATGCGCGAAAATCCAAATCAAGTGCATCCGTCATGAACGGATGAAATCGAAATCAAGTGCATCCCACATACACGAATAAAAACATAAGTCAAGTGCATCCAACATGCACGAATGAAATCGCATCCAATATAAAGCGCCGAATGTACGCAAAATCCTATCCAAACGCGTCAGGTCCGTAAAAAGTATCTAGCGCAGTAGCATACCCGAAAATGAACGGCAAGTGCCAACGCGCACGAAAACACAAATCTGGTAAACGAATGCCCAAAGGCATAAATCGGCACAACCAATGTACGAAATATAAATCTAGTGCAATCAACGCACGAAATAACCACCTGTTGCAACAAGCGCATAAAATGAAAATCTAGTGCAATCAGTGCACGAAATACAAATACAGTGCATCCAGTGTACGAAATATAAATACAGTGAATCTAGTGCACGAAAACTCATCAATAACTCAAATGCATAAAAAGTAACACCGAATGCACCAAGGTGTATAAATCAAAAACGTGTGCAACTATATGCACAAAATCCGTATCAATACACTGCAAGCACATGTAAGCTATACCGAGCGCAAAAATCACTTCATCCGTATGAAATCCACGAAATCGTAAATACGTGCGGCCAAGGCACAAAACCGAATCTCAAGTGCAATAGATATACACAAAATCTAAATACCCAGTAAGTGCAGCCATGGTGCACGAAAGTGATATCATGAAACTCAATCATCAAAACTCAAATCCAAGCGATATAAGCGTGATACTCGGATCACAAACGCAAATCGCAATAAATGACATCGAGGTACACCTCCAACAATGTCGAAAAATGTCGGTGTGCCCAAAACTGACAGAGCAAGAACATCCACTTGTCTCCTGCTCACGGTCTGGCTACTTCTGTCTCTGGGTCCTCATTTTCTCTATGGTTTACCAATCTCGCAATCCATCGGCTCATCGGCCCAGTTAGGGGTGCTAATGGGAACGATTCTGCTCTGGCATTTTTCTGGTCATCTCTCGGCCAATCATCACGACCACTCGTATAGCAGCACGTTACTGGCGTCGGCCTCTGGCCCTCTGAATACTTGTGACACAACTGGTCCTAAGTGTAAATCTCATCGCAGCGGTGTCCTAGAAGGAACCTGCTCAAGGTCTCTTCCAATCTTGCTTATGCCGAATTGTACGGAGGCTGTACTCTTTCATAATCTTTTCTTGCTTTCTGGACATCTGCGTTCTCAGCACAGCATTTACTCGGGAATTGGCCGCATCTCAACACCTCTGTAAGCATATCAGATTTCTGATCTCGATGGGGAGTAGCAACAGCTCGCCAGCATCTCGCATGAACCTCTGGTCCCACTCGTCTGTATCATCCTCCACTTCGACGTCACATCACGCTATCTGCGTACTCTAAATGTTCTCGGATACTATCAATCCGGAATCTCTCACACGGACTCCAAATCACGAACTCGGTATCTTCGTCACTCTGTAGAAGATATCTAGCCGAACACGTCCTCGGAAACCTGTCCCAACCCTCGGAGGAATACTCAATACTCGTCCGTCCTTAATCAACTTACTACGCATCTGGGTGAGGTTCTCTATCTGAAGCTGGTTAGCTTGCTGATCTCTTATCACATGATATCTGGACGACGTCCAACCTTTCGATTGAGTCATCGAGGTCCAAAAATTTCCCGAAGGCTCAACACCTGAGCAAAATCTAAAATATCTGGTACATACCACAGTACCTCTGGACCAGCCGTAGAAGGGCAAACCCAAGCCTCACTGATGGCACCGCCAAACTGCCGCACACACTAAAGTTCAAAAGCGGTTCCATGGTCATCATGCCGAGTTAGGGTTTAATTCTTCTAGAGGGTCCACAGAATCACTTGCATGTTCCTCCGAACACTTTAAACTTGGGAAAAATGGGTTTCTGACACTCGCTCGAACTTTTTAGCTTCGCCTAGCCTACATGTGAATACCCTTCGTTCGCACGCTAAAGAATGCCTCAATCTTCCAGGAAAGATGGTGCATCATGGTCATCTCTGGATTGGTCATCTCTAGACCTGAGTAAGACTCTCCACACTGGAAATCTTCAACTCAACTGGGCCTGCGTCGGCGCATCAATCTGACGAATCACCTTCGTCTCTCAACTCGGAATAGACTATCTTTAAAGCAAGTGTTTTTAATAACATAAGCCGAAGTATTGCGTTTTAAAATCTCAAGTCTTTTCTGAAAATTTCGGCAGAGTTTCCTTTGTAAATACTGGCACCAAAAGGGTATAACATGCATAATATATATAAAGTCATCCCCAAGCGGGAGCTAGCTCTTCGTCAATTGACGGTCACAACCACATAAATAATATACAACGCCGAAGGTCGAGAATCAAAACTCAAAAGGAAACTCAAAATCATCAAGGAAAGCATAATAATACAACGCGCGACTCTAAGGTCGAAAGAATAACAACTGGTTTTCTAAGTATGAAATAATATACAAGTCTGGTTGATGGAGTTACTAGATACAACTGAAAAAAATAAAGTACAATGGTGGTCACGATGCGAGTGAACCCACCTACCAAAGCAATCACCCGAAAAGGAGCATTGTGCCAGCAAAGCCGCAACGAAACCTGTACGGCAAAACCTGTAAGAAACTGTGGCACAACGGGGGTGAGTTGCCAACTCGTGAGTAGAAAACATCACCGAGCAGAAATCATATGTATGACTCAATCCTAGGTCAATACGATCAAAAAAATATCCTCAATATGATAAAGCCTGAAGCATAATAAGGTGGCAAGGGTAAACATCTATATATAAGTGTAATACCAAGTGCTCGTGTCAGTGCCTCAGGTAGCAACGTATCATAAATATGAGATATGAATGCAATATAATGAAAACAGAATGCATCATGAAGGTGACAACTGTTTTCTTTATTTAGTGAGATTTCTGTATATTTATAAATCGAGGTATTATCAATGAAATCAACATGAAATCAGTGTCAAGAATCGACACAAAACATGAATCCCAATATCTTAGGCTCTCGCAATCCGGACTGGCCTGTAACCTCGAATCTCAATATCTAGGGCTCCGGCTATCCGTACTAGCCCATATCATCAAATCTCAAAATCTCAGGCTCCGGTTATCCGGACTGGCCTGTACTCCGATCGGTATCCTCCGCATATCCGTCGAGTCACAAATAAAATAACCGGTCAGTAGTACTCCCCTGTCACAGGCTCAACGCCATCTTCTGCGACCTTCTCGCCCCGAGATACCGCACCGGGTCCACCATGCACCCACAGACGGTTCCTCCTCCTCCTCGAATCGGGTGTATGATATCGCTCAAGAGCCGAGAAAACTCATTGTGGACATATTCAAATCATATCATGAGAAAAAAGCATTTCCTATCTTTTAAAAGATGATCAGTTTATAAAATTCTTGTGGTTCTCCAAATACAGAAATCTCATGAAAATCTGAAATCATAAATCACGATGTAAATAAATAATGAATACTGGGCTCCGGCAATCCGGACTGGCCCATACTATCGCATGGCAATGAATACATAAATATAAAAGCATGAGATAACGCGGTAAATAAATACAATATCTAAGCTATCATATAAAAGCAAGCTCACTAATACTATGTCGGAACTATCAACTAACAAGCGACATCAAAGGATTAATATTCTCTAAAGTGTACGTGACATGGCAATTACCGATGATGATGTGTGTAAGCCGGCAAACAGGTGTGTGTGGAGCATACACATCATCGGTAATGGTGCTGGTGTCCTAACAGCATTATTTTAATAATAACTAATGAAAACACTATATAAGCATGCGATGCGATGCGAACAGCACGAATAAATGGAAAATGAATAGTAAATGCAACAATAATATGCGGAACATGAATAATAACGCAACAATAAGGAAGCTACATTAATATACACGAGTCATACAGTATGCCATTTGAAATAACACGAATCGTGTATTTGGAAAATAGGGCTACGGTGTTTTTAAGAAAATGTACGTCCTTTGAAATATCCGTAGAATCCCTCGGCCTGTTTTTAAAATACTCACGATTCGTTGGTTTTGAAATAGGTATGACTCGAGTCTAGTCTAACATCTACAAGTAAATTACATGACTAAACTAACATGTTAATCGAAAAGGTAAGGAAATCACCTAAATCTGAGTCGATATATATAACATATAATAGTCGGTGATTCTGCCTCAGTAGTATCACATATGATACAATATATAACATGAAATCTTCGAGTCAAGAGTGCGGATCTATCATCAATATATAGCTCGTACGGTAAATTCATCGTACGGCATCCCAATCTGGGTACGGGTCGAATATCACATTTATCTCATCAATCATCTGGTATCCTTATCGTCATATCCTGTATTAGGGGTACTGATCTAAGTCTAGTACATACTGATACCATCTACATATATATATGTGCATGTGTATGAGAACACATCGCCTAACGACCCGCTATAACAACATGTCGTATCTCATAATACAAACCAAAACATATCACCGATCTCGTGGCATCATGCCCAATCTCATCGACTCATCTCCAAGTATCATATACCATCCTCATCATCCATGTATATGTATACGTATATATATACATAGTCCCATACCTATGTGTGTGCATATATATATATATATATATATATATATATATATATATCCCCATATACGCATAAGAAAATAAAATGTATGCGAGTGTGTGTGTGTGTAATCTTATTCTAGGGTTCGCAACTAAGAAACTAACCACGATGCTATCAACCAAAGTCTTCTAAAGCAATTCTAGCTAAGTATACACATCTTATAATACCATATAAGTATATATCTATATATAACAAAACGCAATCGCGTTCTATACTACGAACTGCGGGGTGCTATACGCCATCCACCCGACTTCCCCCGTAGATATATATCTACTCACTTTGATCCTTATTTGCTGGAGTCGATGACCCTACGCTCTCCTCGTCGTCTCGAAATCCACGTGGGGGTACCTACATATCACACATAGTATCATAAATCGAAATCGCACAGGAAAACCAAATCGGCACGCGTATCACACATAGGTTAAAACCTATGATCTATGCATGCAAGATCAACCAAACAACTTTTGACGATCGACGTATAAACGTGAATCGACCGAGATAAAACACAAATACCAAATTCCAATTCCTTAAGCCGCAAAACGAAATCAGAAACTTCGTAAAACACTTCCAGATTTTTCCCTAGGTGAAATTAGCCAATTTTGCATATGTAAAGGGTCTATTTGTAGGGTTGGCTTAGCACCTTGTTAAGGTTTTGGCAAGTATCAATCATGCTACTTTGAAATTTTTGGTGTGCTAAACAAACCCTAACCAAGATCTTAACTAGAGACTTATGGTTATACATGATATGTAAACACTTTACATCTAAGTGAACAAGGAATACAATCTTTGTAGACCGGTCCTTCACTTCAATAGCTCCGTGTAGAAGTCCCTTCGCTGCGATCACGATCGTCCGGACTCTATAAAGGCTCCCAAAAAGAAACGAACAAGCTTGCTTCGAAGTCTTCGAGGTCGAAGATGATCTATATCGAGGAGACACTAGCTCATGCTATCTCTTCACTAATTGTGTAGATTAGTGAAGCAAACACCCTAAAGTAAATGACTAATAGTAGAAGATGATGAAGTAGGAATATTGCTCACTTTAGATTTGGTTTTCTCACAATCTATCATCACTTTGTCAAAAGCTAGAAAGTTTAAAAATGAGGAAGAAGAAGATGAAACTCAAGTGATGAAAGAATGAATCATTAAGGTTAAAAATGCAACTTTGGGTGAGTATATCATATATCTAACTCTTGTAGAGAGTTAACCATTGTGTATGGTTAATGGTTGGGTCACAAAATATCTTAAGAAAAACAAAGGAGTGGACTTAGTCAATGCTCATCCATAAGCTTCTACAAGCTTCTAGCAATGATTTAATCCACTAATTTGTAATTACTTAATGATAAATGAAACTATAACATTAACCCTAGCATGGTGTAAGTCTCATACATACATGTTGTATGTATAACCTAGCATGTCACAATATTATATATCACATATATAATATTTATGTAACAAAAGAAAACAATACAATAAAGATATATCACATATATGTTAAATGCATCATAAGTGAGAATAATAAATATTCAAGTGAGCATATATATATATATATATTATTTTATCGAATCAACACTTAATCCGATAACCCGGTTATATCACATATAACCGGCCGATATCACATATCGTGAGAATAGAATACGGTATCACATACCCGTATTAATTTCGGTCCCGCACATATCACATATGTGCTCTTACTCCGTTTCGCATGAACCAGGAAACCTCTGTATAGGACTCTGAAGACTCATCAATACGCCGTCAGTAGGTGATGATCATATCGAACACCCACAAGCTGCAAGCGGTCTGCTAAACGTAACGGCCACCCGGGTATTGAGCGATCAGAAGATCAACAAGAAAGCCTGCTATAACTCCTGCGAATCCAATCAGTAACACTACCGTACAGTCTGGTCTCTTCGTCTTATATGTCGCATATCAACAGCCTGGGGGTGGTATAACGTTAGACCCCAATAGCCTGATAAGTCATACCGATGCAAGGTCCATAACGGTTCGAGAAACTACTAATAACACTTACCAGTAAATCTCAGCAACCCTGGCCAGGGATTTTCTGTTATGGCCAATCGAGCATAGCGCAACATCAACTCCCTATACCGGGAGAGACGAAACCCCTCCTATCGCTCATTGCCTCCATGTGACTCGGGACTGTACCCAAAAGCCACCGTTTTGCACGATCTCTTGACCGTGGTATGGTGGAAATCAAAGCACAGTGGGAATCACACAAGACTCTATGACGATCTCGGGTCTACAGACTAATCTGTACCAGTGTCACCAGAGAACTTCTATCCGACGATAGGTATAACACCATCTAGGAGTTCTCGGCGAGTCCGTCCAGTGTACCCAGTCTCCATTGAGCACCCGTATACCTTCTCTGATGTCAAACACCAATGGATATAGGATCATCCATCGCCCATCATATGGGTCAAGAAGCGCATACGCTAGTCTACTCTGGAGTACCGATGCCCTGTCTTGATACTCCCATGACTAGGAACATTTGAAGGATGCACTTATCAACTACCCAGTCCTTACTAGTATGATCTACATCATAGTCCTGGTAGTCAAGTACTCATCCTAAGGGCTTTATCAACATGTGATCACAAAACAGTATTTGTTTACATGTTAAGATAAAGTGCAACAAGATAGCATACTATCATGTCGAGCAAAAAAGTCCTTCCTATATATGTCCTAGCATCCACTACAATATAGATCGCATGTACAGTAATGGCCTCTAGGGCATACATATAACTAACAATCTCCCACTTGCACTAAGGCCATCTGTTATAGTATCCAATACCCAACATTATAGCAGAGGTTATTGTAACGTTTTGAAAATCGTTTCGGTGAAATTTCGGAAAATCGGTAAAATAAGGGGGTTTTCGGTAAAGGTCAAAAAACAAATATCTTTATTATAAAATTAAATATACATATTCTAGCTATGTAATTGCTAGTATTTGGTGTTTATTGAGCCACTGGTGAAATTTCAAATTTTCTGAATTTTTTTTCGAAATTAATTATTTTAATATTATTTTAAGCCGTCACTAATACATTTAATTAGGAAAAATTACAAATTGGAATGAGTTGAAACAAATTTTGTGCATCATAACACATTAAATAAAATTTTATCATGTGGTTTCTGAAATGAAATGGTTTGCCAAAACGGTTTAGAAAATATCGAAGAAAAGAGGCTTTTTTTTGGTGAATTTAGTGTTAACGGGAATTGGGGTAATACATTTATCTTTTTCTCTAACCCACACACCCACACCTCACCCTCTCTCCCTCTCCCCGTGTGGCCGGCCCCACCATGACAGCCCTCCCTTCCTCTCTCTCTCCAATCACCAAGAAAAGCAAAGAAAAGAAAAGAAAAGAATAGAAAATGATAGAAAAAGAGTGGACTTTGACTAGATGTTACTGTCTCCACCTCACTCTCTCTCCTCCCTCACCCATTCCCTCCCCATTTCTGGCCGAACCTGCACCCCAACAGCAGCCCCTTTCCCCTCTTCTCCTCTCTTTGTTTCCATCAAAAAAATCATCCAAAATGCTTCAAAAAATCCACAAAAATCAAGCTAAAATCCAAATCTGATCCCTACCCATTTATCATTAGCCCAACTTGCATGGATCTAGGGAACAAGTTGGCATTTTAGAGTCTTTGATTTTTATATTTGATCTCTTGATCATGAGGTATAATTCTAACCTTTTTGTTAAATTGTTGTTAATTGCTTTAGGTTAGCTTAATTAAATGTTTAATTAGGTTTTTAATTAGTTCTAAGTGCATGTTTTAAAATTCAAGAGAGGGGTTTGAATTCAAATTGGTATTTTGTGTTGTGAGATTATGTTTATGTGATGTAATTGACATATTAATGTTATGCTAAAACTAATTTAGTTGCTAGTTGCAAAGGGTTAAATTTAAATTGTTGTAATTTTAAGAAATTGCAAACTATGCTTTAGTGAAATTCATATATAATTGAGATTAAAATGTAATTATGTTTTTTATGACATCATTAACATTATTATGAGTGGTTTAATATCTTAGGTTATGCAAAACCAAGTTTAATTGTTGAATTGTGAATTTTGCTTTAAAAGGTGTTAAAAATTGATATTTTTGCAAACTAGGATTTTGGAATTTATGCAAATTGATGAGAATAAATTATAGGAATGGTTTATATGACTTTGTTATGATATTTAGTGGATATGGTCGCCGCTAGATTCGTTTATAAATCGAGTTTTGTACTAAAACGGTTAATTTTGCTTGCTAGATTTTCGGAAAAATAGCTTTTAAAGTGAGTTTGAGATTTTTGTGAATTGCAACCTAATTCACATTATAATTAGTGTTGTGAATGTGTAAATGGGTGTGTTTGGGTTTTTCTCGATGGTTTGACGTTTGTACATCGACATCGAGGGTTGCTTTAGCTATTCTTGCATGCGTAGACGATAGGTTTTGACCTCTGCGTGATACGCGTGCCGAATTGGTTTTCTTATACCGTTTCGATTTCGGATTTGGTTTTTATGCGATACGATACGTTGTGATATATAGGTATCCCCATGTGGACTTCGAGACGATAAGCAAGCACGCGGCGACGTCGGCACCGGCGAGCGAGGACCAGGTGAGTAGATTTATATCTACGGGGAGAAGTCGGGTGGATGGCGTATAGCACCCCAGCAGTTTGTGGTGATGTATACGAATACGTATACACACATATATATATTGTTTATATATTGTTTGAGTTATTGATGATAAATATGATTATATGTTCATGGATTAGCTTTGGGTTAGTTGCGAAACCCTAGAGTAGTTGTTATACCCACATACGCACACACAGACTTGCATACATTACTTTCTTATGCGCAGATTGGGATGTGTATATCTGTATATATGCATGGGTATGGGACTATGCATATGTACATTCATATACACATGCATGGATGATGAGGATAGTACTTAGGATTTAAGATGAGTCGATGAGATTTGATTTGAGGCCGTGAGATCGGTGATATGGCAGGGTTCGTATTTGAGATACGACATGACGTTGTAGTGAGTCATTGACGTAGTGTTTCACACAAGTGCATGCATACATAGGCGGTATCAGTATTGTACTAGACGTAGATCAGTACTCCGATCATGATATTTGATAAAGAGGATACCAGATGAATAGTATGATGAATGTGATATTGACCCGTACCCAGATTTGGGATGCCGTACGACGGATTTACGTACGAGCTATATATTGATGATTGATCCGCACTCTTGACTTGGGTTGTCTGATTATAGATATGGTATCGGATATGATATTATTGAGGCGGGATCACCGACTATACATATACAGGTTTGTATATGTATCGACTCAGATGATAGGCGGTTTCCTTACCTGTAGTTCAGCTTGTTAGTTTAGCCGTATAGTTTAGTATAGTTGTTAGATTAGATTAGACTCCTACCTATTTCAAAACTAGAGGATCGTGGGTATTTTAAAAGACAGGTCAAGAGATCTGCGGATATTTCAAAAGACGTATCCTTTCTTAAAACCACCGTAGCCCTTATTTTCAAAACCCCACGATTCGTGTTATTTCAAATGGCACCATTGTTTAATATTTAGCTCCCGCTTATTTTGGTTGCTCGCTCCGCATCGCACACTTACATTGTTGATTCATATCCTATTGTTGATATCATGCTGTTAGGACACCAGCACCATTACCGATGACGCGTATGTACCACGTACACTTACTTGCCGGCTCACACACATCTTAATCGGTAATTGCCATGTCTCGAACACTTTAGAGAATACTATTTCATTTGACATAGGTTGTTAGCTAATAGTTTAGACATGATATTAGTATACTTGCCTTATATGCTAGTTTAGACATTGTAGTTATTACTTGCTACTTCATGCATACTGTTATTCATCGCTATGCCGCATTCATGGATTCTCATGCTTATATTCATGGTTTTACATACTATTGATGATTTGGATTCAGGTTTCCATGAGATTTTCTGGATTTGGGGGAAAACCGCAAAAAAAAAACATTTATAAACTTCTTTCTCTCTTTTTAAATAAAAAGTGCGGTTTTCCCATGATGTATGAGTCGTCCACCATGAGTTTGCTGATGGATTTCGAGACCCGATTCGAGGAGTTGGATGAACCGTTTCGGGTACATGGTGGACCCGGTAAGGTACCCCGGGGCAAGAAGGTCGTGTTGCTGACGTTGAGCCTGGCAGGGGAGCACTACCTACCGGTGATATTACCTGACGCGTCGGATATCCGGAGGATACCGTCGTGGTCTTGAGATGGATGGTAGGGGCCGGTCTGGACTGACGGCGCCTTAGATATTGAGACATTGAGATTTCGAGATATTGAGGTACTGAGATTTGATGATACAGGCCAGTCCGGATAGCCGGAGCCTGAGATTTTAAGACATTGAGATTTACGTTTTGTGTCGATGCTAGACACGGTTGATGCTGATTTCATTTATGATACCTCATTTTAAAAATACAAAGGAAATCTCACTAAATTATGGAAACAGTTTCTTCATTTACATGTATTCTGTTTTCATGCATTCATACCTCATTCATATGATATATTGCTACCTGAGGCACTGACACGAGCACTTGGTATTACCGTTGCTTAGAGGTATACCCTAGCCATTGTTATAGGCTGCATGTTATATATATTTGAGGATATATTATGATCGTATGACCTAGGATTGCGTCATACATGCGCTTCTATTCGTAGATGTTTTTCTATTCACGAGTTGGCAACTCACCCCCGTTGTGCCACAGTTCTTGCAGGTTTTGCCGTACAGATTTCATTACGGCTTTGCTGGCACTACTTCCATTTCCGGGTGATTTGCTAGTAGGTGGGTTTATTTGTATCGTACCCATCATTATACCTTGTATACTATTATTCTGTTGTATCTAGAAGTTCCATCAACCAAACTTGTATTTATTTTGAGATAGAGACCAGTGATGTTATTCTTTCGACCTTAGAGTCGCGCGTTGTATTTCTATGGATTTCTTATTGTTTTGAGTTTCCTTTTGAGTTTTGATCCTCGCCCTTGGCGTTGTATATTATTTTGCTTGTGTGGTTGTGACCCTCGATTGACGAAGAGCTAGCTCCCGCTTGGGGATGCCTTTTTTTTGATTTCGTATACTATTCATGTGTATCCCGTTTGGGGGCCAGTTTTTACAAAGGAGACTCTGCCGAAATTTTCAGAAAATACTTGATGTTTTTAAACAAAACGCATAATTCGGCTTATGCTTTTAAAACTACTTGTTTTAAGTTGGTTTTCCTTCACTCTACTACTTTTCTTGGTTTGGATTTCTGGGTTTTCGGCTTACTTAGAATACGTACGTCTCGAGAAGTTTCGTAGTTTAAGTGCCGGTCATGTTCTGTACTTTCGGGACGTGACAGTTATAGTATCCCATACTCAACTGTTGTAGAGAAGTCTCTCTAGAGGTAAGGTCTTTGAGTGGATCCACTGTGTCAACCTTCTGGTCTACTCTCCTAATCTCGATCCCTTAGATATCAACCATCTCCCTGATCAGGTGATACTTGCCTCAGAATATGTCTGGAACACTGATGGGACCTGCGTTCCTAGGCATAAGCCACAACTCTATTGTTGTCACAATAACAGTTTTTGGACGCTCAATGGTAGGAACCTTGTTCATCTTATGAACAAGAAATGTCCAGACAGCCACTTTGGTAGTATCGTTGGTAGCAATGTATTCAGCTTTTATCTTCTAGAATGTTACGGTATCTAGCTTGGAACTCTTCCAACATACCGTCCCTTCACTGAGGGTAAAGACAATGCCTGTGACTGACTCTCAGTCGAACTTATCACTCTGGAAACTGGAACCAAGAACTTTCTTTTAGTGCTTCTCAAGTACTTAAGAATGTCCTCCACGGCTATCCAGTGATTCTCCTAAGATCCGATTGATTCCTGATCACTACACCTAGTGAGTCATTTACATCTGCTCTGGTACATAACATCGCACACTCTGATAGAGCCTACTGCCGAAGCATAGGGTATCCTTTGCTTGCTAGCTCTCTCCAAATCATTATTGGAGAGAGTGATCCATGAGTAAGTGGATGAACCACCACGCTCAGAATCATCCATACTAAACCCCTTTAGTATGGTGTTTATATACCTGTATTTAGGACACTCCCAACATCCACTTTGATCTATCACCATAGATCATAGTCCACAAGATGTAGCAGGCATCATCCAGATCTTTCATTGAGAATCCTCGTGATAAGAGGAGCTTGACCGAGTGTAGCATAAGAAACCATTTCCTATTAAGAGTATGTCATTTACGTACAATACGTGGAAGACAACCTTACTCTCTACAACCTTCTTATATATACAAGGTTCATCTACCATTTTGATGAAGTCAGACCTTTTGACTATCGCATCAAAACAGACGTTCCAACTGCCTGAACCCGATTGGGTCATCATCTTATGATGCAATGCTCGCTCCCACTATCACCGAGAAAACCATAGTATCTCTTAAGTGGATGAGGAACCCTACCAGATTCGCGGAGAGGCCGAGATTCGTTGGAGACTATTGAATCCTTTGGTTTCACCAAATCATCAGTTGTTAATTTGTCTAGCTGGAACTCTTTCCAGTTCTACCTCATGACCACTAATTTCTTCACAAGATTGTCCTTTTCTAAAAAGGTGGCATGCTGAGAAACAAAACACCTTTTGCTCCTCAGTTAGGTAGAAGATATTCCGTCACCAATGTTTGGGATATCCTGACAAACTTACACAACTGACCTTGCCTCGAGCTTGTCCGGATTTTGCTTTTCAACATAGGCCGGACAACCCCATATCTTAACTTGTTTAAGACATGTCTCTTCCCATACTATATCTCATATGTAGTGGTAGGCCCTGATTTAGAAGGAACCCCATTCAATAGGTATGCAACTTCTCAAGTGCATAACACCAAAAAGGAAACAGGTAACCTGGCAGTACTCATCATAGAGCGTGCCATATCTCATAGGGTGCGATACCTCCGCCCCGATACACCGTTGTGCTGTGGTGTATTCGAAGGAGTAAGCCGAGAGAGAATCACATTCTCCTTTTAGAAACTCCAGGAACTCCATACACAAGTATTCGCCTCCTCGATCACATCGTAGGACTTTAATACTTTTACCCGTTTGGTTCTCAAAAGAACCAACCTTGGCATTTGTAGACATGGAACCATATACATCATCATGTATCTGTCCCAAGGGTTCAATAACTCTTTCTCTGTTTCCAGTAATCGGAGTATTGGTCATTTTTATCTTTGAGACAAGACTAGCAAGTAGCATAAGATGAAAATTCGAATAGATTCTTATATTCATCCTTATGTAACTTAGCTGGTCGTGTCGCATTGATATGAGCTAGTCTACAATGCCTCAAGAAGGATTCGTTCATTCCTGAACTACTCCTCTTATCTGTGTTCTATATGCTTTGAACTGTGGTTTGATTTAGAACTTCTATGCTATTATATAACGTGCCTGATAGAATCAACTCTTGAATCAGGAAAATATTCACAGCATTATCCTCCAATACAGAATTATATCCTTCTTTAACTCAGTAAAGAACATGATGTAATGTTGTATATCAGGTTTGGTATGTAATAACATTTGTTCAGAATCAATGTATTAATACAAGGTGATATCTGCCAACTGATTTGGCTGCAACAATTGCACCATTCTCTAACACTTAGAGACATATCATCCATTCTCAGTTCTCTACCTTTCTGTAACCCATGTAACATATTACATATGCGGGATCCTGATCCGGTATCACATACCCAGGACGTAGAGGATACTGAAAAACAGTTCTCGGTAATAAGGACACCCGAAGAATATGCATCAACATGCACTTTCTTTGAATTGGGTGGCACGGGAATCCGGATATTCCCCTATTTTCTTCTCGAACTTATCACAGTTATAAGATTGAGTGGAACCAATGTTCCCTAGCTCAGTATAATAAGCAGGTTCAGTCAATGCATCCATATTATTATCTTGATTAAGGCGTGACATAGTCGCTACCAGGAGAGAAAGAGAAGAAAACACTCTGCGTGCGCTTTTGCAAGATTAGATTGGTTATCATTTTATCTAATCAGGATGGCTCCCACTGTTTTAGTCAAATCTTCCTTCAAACCCTAAAAGGTAAGGCTAGCCGGGATTAACTACACCCTACAAGTTCGCCAATCTTTCGGCAAGGCTAGTGTCGGTACTTTGAGGGAGGTTCCCCGTGCTTTCGCACGGACCTAATTAAAATAGATCTCGTTTTCCCAGCGGTGTAATCTCGTTAACACCTTTCTAGGCACCTACTTGATCGGCTAATTGTTATGTGTAAAACTCTCCTAGGAGTAACTCTTACTCGCAGCGGGTATCGGGATCTAACTATCTCATAGGAGGTATGTAATCTCATTGCAAATTTCAACACTTGAAATTCCCGATAATATTTTACCCCTAGCGTCCTATGACCTTGACAAAGGCCAACAAACCATAGGATGCTAGTCAAGTTCAACCCGTCATTTCCTAATTGAATTAAACCCACCCGCACGACCCTTGACAAAGGCCACCAAGGTCGCACGATTACCTTAATCTAATCGTATCACATGCTTAAGCAGATAAGCACTAGTCAGCTACCGCACACTGCGCCTTGACAAAAGCCAACAAACGCAACACTAATACTAAGTAGAACTTATCTGAAATGACGGAGGGCTACGACAGATTTTTAAGAAAACCTTTTGCATAATAAACTTGATCTCGTTGTAGAATCGAGTGATTTTGAAAAAGAGTGTTTTTGAGGCTTTTACTAGTTTTGCTAAAGAGGTCACTCCCGGTGAAGGGATCTCGGCTCTTTCCTTATCGAATAAGGTGCAGGATATTTCACAAATACCACTATGCAGAACAAAAATTATAGAAGCAGTCAAAAGACAAACCGAGTGGGTTGTAGCATCTGCTAGTTTCGCTAAAGAGGTCACTCCCGATGAAGGGATCTCGGCTCTTTCCTTATCGAATAAGGTGCTGGATATTCTACAAGGAATACCGCTATGCAAAGCAAGAACTAGAGCTACCAGTTTTTAAACAAGTTTCTACAACATCTTTAGATTTCTTTTTCTTTCATTAATCTCATTAATGAAGTCCCATTTATTTATGCTTCCCAAGCATCATAGAAGAATCGAAAGCAACAATATTAATTATATCTCATATATATAATATATAGGCATTCGTCTCAGGCATATAATATGATCACATCATATAATATCAGCAGCAGAAGAATCACATATGAAATATTGGATATACCAGGAATTCCGTGTTTTAAGTTAAGCCAGTATAAAACAAGAATTCCACGGTCGCGATGAATAGCCAAACCCACATCCCTAGACCCCTACGAGAGCGACAAGCAACCCTACCAATTCTAGAGTTAGGAGACCCGGTCTCGACTCCTCGAGATGGTCTCCTACTGTATCCTAGAACCCGGTTACTTGTGCTCCCCGCCTTGGGTCTATCCTGCGGAAAAGTAAATAATATACAATGGTGACATCATCCTCAACCCGGAAGTGCCCCAATAAAAGAATATTACATACAATGAATTTTACATGAATGAAAATGAAAAACTCTCATCTCATATAAAAATCCCTGGCTATTCAGAACACGACGATCCAATATAACAAATCACAGCAACACATAACACCACATATCATCAACGTAAGTAAATATGCGTATCCCAGTTGTCGTTGACATATAGCACCGAAGCCGGCGATACAGCACATATTACACTTACGGTCGCAGAAAAGAAAGTGAAAAACTACAACATTTGGAATCCACAATCACTTTAGATACTTTAAATCCGAAATATCACATACTTCGCATTTCATGTCTAACTATATGAATTCCACATATTGTATCACATTCCAGATAAATAGACAATGTAAAACTTTCCGATCGAATAAACAAATATCCAAGATTTCCCAAATAGCTCAACACTTGAGCGGAGTTCAAAAAGTCCCAGAACATGTCACAACCGCTATGAACCAGCCGTAGAAGGGTTAAACCAACGCCTCACATGTGGCAACGCTAAACTACCACAAACCATATGGTTCGGTGGCGGTTTTGACGGTCACATAATCGAGTTAAGGTTACGTTCTTCTAGAGGGTCCACAGATTCGCTTGCATGATTTTCTTAAAGTTTTAAACTCAGGAAAAATCCAACACTTGAAATTTTTCCGACAGGGGAAAAAGTGAGTTATTGATATCCGTTCGTACCTTTTAACACGTTCTAAATTACCCGGAAAAAACTTAAACGAAGTTAAACTTTCCGATCGAATCAACGGGTTCCCAATATTTCCCAGAAAGATCAACACTTGACTAGAATTAAAAATTCCCAGAAGCATGAAAAAGTACCCAAGAATAAACCCCTGAAGTATTAGCCCCTAACTCCCAAAGTTGGCCGCGGAACCGCCGCCAAACGCATGGTTTGGCCGCGGTTCCGGTCCCTTGAGTGAGTTATGGCTTCGTACTTCACAGTAATTCTTAGAATTCCCTGCATGATTTTCTGAGTATTTTTAATATGAAAAATTTCAACTTTTGAATTTTTTTCCAGAAAGTGGGATTTTTCTGGGTATCGGAGTTCGATCGGACTATAAACTTCGCCTACACGACGCTTAATGCTCTAGTTTGGCTCTGATACCAATGTAGGGTTGGCTTAGCACCTTGTGAAGGTTTTGGCAAGCATCAATCATGCTACTTTGAAATATTTGGGGTGCTAAACAAACCCTAACCAAGATCTTAACTAGAGAGTTAAGGTTAAATATGATATGTAAACACTTTACATCTAAGTGAACAAGGAATACAACCTTTGTAGACCGGTCTTTCACTTCAATAGCTCCGTGTAGAAGTCCCGTCGCTGCGATCACAATCATCCGGACTCTATACAGGCTCCCATGAAGAAACGAACAAGCTTGCTTCGAAGTCTTCGTGGCCGAAGATGATCTACGTCGAGGAGACACTAGCTCATGCCATCTCTTCACTAATTGTGTAGATTAGTGAAGCAAACACCCTAAACTAAATGGCTAATAGTAGAGCATGATGAAGTAAGAATATTGCTCACTTTAGATTTGGTTTTCTCACAATCTATCATCACTTTGTCAAAAGCTAGAAAGCTTAAAAATGAGGAAGAAGAAGATGAAACTCAAGTGATGAAAGAATGAATCATTAAGGTTAAAAATGCAACCTTGGGTGCGAATATCATATATCTAACCCTTGTAGAGAGTTAACCATTGTGTATGGTTAATGGTTGGGTCACAAAATATCTTAAGAAAAACAAAGGAGTGGACTTAGTTAATGCTCATCCACAAGCTTCTACAAGTTTCTAGCAATGATTTAATCCACTAATTTGTAATTACTTAATGATAAATGAAACCATAACATTAACCCTAGCATGGAGTACGTCTCATACATACATGTTGCATGTATAACCTAGCATGTCACAATATTATATATCACATATATAATATTTATGTAACAAAAGAAAACAATACAATAAACATATATTACATATATATTAAATGCATCATAAGTGAGAATAATAAATATTCAAGTGAGCATATAATATATATATATATATATATATATATATATATATATATTATTTCATCGAATAAACACTTAATCCGATAACCCGGCTATATCACATATAACCGGCCGATATCACATATCGCGAGAATAGAATACGGTATCACATACTCGTATTAATCTCGGTCCCGCACATATCACATATGTGCTCCTACTCCGTTTCACATGAACCAGGAAACCTCTGTGTAGGACTCTAAAGACTCGTCAATAGACCGGCAGTAGGTGATGATCATATTGAACACCCACAAACCGCAAGCGGTCTGCTAAACGTAACGGCCACCAGGGTATTGAGCGATCAGAAGATCATCAAGCAAGCCTGCTATAACTCCTGCGAATCCAATTAGTAACACTACCGTACAGTCCAGTCTCTTCGTCTTATATGTCGCATATCAACAGCCTGGGAGTGGTATAATGTCAGACCCCAATAGCCTGATAAGTCATGCTGATGCAAGATCCATAACGGTTCGAGAAACTATTGATAACACTTACCAGTAAATCTCAGCAACTCTGGCCAGGGATTTCCTGTTATGGCCAATCGACCATAGTGCAACATCAACTCCCTATACCGGGAGAGACGAAACCCCTCCTATCGCTCATTGCCTCCATGTGACTCGGGACTGTACCCAAAAGCCACCGTTTTGCATGATCTCTTGATCGTGGTATGGTGGAAATTAAAGCACAGGTGGAATCACACAAGACTCTATGACGATCTCGGGTCTACAGACTAACCTGTACCAGTGTCACCAGAGAACTGCTATCCGACGATAGGTATAATACCATCTAGGAGTTCTCGGCGAGTCCGTCTAGTGTACCCAGTCTCCACTGAGCACCCGTATACCTTCTCTGATGTCAAACATCAATGGATATGGGATCACCCATCGCCCATCATATGGGTCAAGAAGCGCATACGCTAGTCTACTCTGGAGTACCGATGCCCTGTCTCGATACTCCCACGTCTAGGAACATTTGAAGGATGTACCTATCGACTACCCAGTCCCCACTAGTATGATCTACATCATAGTCCTGGTAGTCAAGTACTCATCCTAAGGGCTTTATCAACATGTGATCACAAAACAGTATTTGTTTACATGTTAAGATAAAGTGCAACAAGATAGCATACTATCATGTCGAGCAAGAAAGTCTTTCCTATATATGTCCAAGCATCCACTTCAATATACATCGCATGTACAGTAATGGCCTCTAGGACATACATATAACTAACACTATTTTACTGGAGATCAAGCCATGAACCAAGCACGAACGCATTCTTCCCCACCCTGGCCGCAAATTGCGGCCAGGAATAATAAATTTGCGGCCAAAGAAATGAATTAGGGGCTAGGGTCTTGGGGTTAGCTTCCTAGGTGCCTGCATGCATCACTGTGTTTGCTAAATATTTTTCAGGTGTTCCGGGTTATAGCAGATACCAATATATCCTTACAGAATCCACAATTTCCTGATATCGGGGTTTCTAAGTTTATGAATTGGGTGTTTACTCTCAGGTTTAGCCTAATAAACGATTACTACAGGGGTTGCAAGGCCTCTACTAATCTCAATTACACTTCATTACTCAAGATTTCATCAAAACCCTAACTTGGAATTTTCTAACCACACTAAACATTACAATACCACTTCTAAACATGCAAGGATACTAAAGTGAATCAAATACAATACTAATGGTGATGAAATTATCTCATTTTGCAACTCAATAATTTTCTTGAGTTGCTCCAAGTGCTCAAAATCCGATTTTTCTTGGTCCAAAGTGCATGTAGGAAGCTTATGCATGTTTTTAGTGAAGTGGAGATGAACTTTTAATGGGTTTTTGATGGAGTTGTAAGGAGGTAGAGGGGGGAGGGAGAGAGGGCAGCAGCCATGAGAGGAGAGGAGAGGGAAAGATGAAAAGAAAATAATGAAGGGAACGAGAGCAATGATCAAGGTTTGACCCCTCGCCTCTCTCTCTCTCATGCCCATACCCATTTCTTTATCATTTCCCTTTTTCTTTTCTTTTGTTCTCCTTTATCTTTTCTGTTCTTTTAAAAACCCCAAAACAAATAACCATACACAAAAAAATCATGGTAGGGAAAAATGTAACAAGTGTGAAAAATGACATGGTGCATGTCATGTGCATAAATCCGGCTTAATACACGATTAGTGATATTTAATCGCGATTAGCATTAAAAAGGAATATAATTAACCATAGAAATTCATAATTTGCTTAAATTACCTAAAACACCCTCATTTCAGTAATTTCTATAATTTTCCAAATATTTCCCGATTTATCGGTATTTAATTATACCGCACTAATAAAATATTCATGATATTTATTATTTAATTATAAAAATTCTGAAAAATAATATTTTATTTTTCTGAAATGTTACAGTCTTCCCCTCTTAGAGAAATTCGGTCCCCGAATTTAAATTAAAACTCCTCCAAATACAAAAGACATTTCAGTAAAATGATCAATTCGTCAGGGCTCCGAAATCATAAATACATAAAACACATCGTAGCGCAATGCATGCACATTAAAAACGAGTATATAAACCAAAATCAAAACTCCATCAAGCATCCCGCAATCATCGGAGTCATGGGGAAGACATCAATGTCAAAGTCCAATATGAAAACCAACATGATATACATCAAGCCATACATGTAAACATCGTGGTAAATTCGTCAGGACGTCTGAAAAAAATGCATGCCAAACTCTTTTCCAATCGCTGTGCAATGCGCGTATCGCTGCACAGTGACGGGTGTCTACAACAACAACAACTGAGCCTTTTATCCCAAGCATATGGGCTAGGCTACATGAACCAACATGAGAATCACGCCGGGTCCAGCACATGAATCCTCTGTCTCCACTCACTTCTATCGAACAATATACTTTCATTGAGTCCTTTGGCAACCATATCGTTTCGTATCACCTCCTTCCATGTTTTCTTCGGTCTCCCTTTTGCCCTTTTGCCATTACCCATATCGAGAGTATCTATTCGTCGAACCGGTGCTTCCATAGGTCTGCGTCGCATATGACCAAACCATCTAAGCCCGTTTTCCCGCATCTTCTCCTCCACGGGTGCTACACCAACTTTTGCACGAATATCCTCATTTCGCACCTTGTCTTTTTTAGTGTTACCGCACATCCAACGAAGCATGCGCATCTCCGCTATGTGCATCTTCTGTGTATGATGCTTCTTAGGAGCCCAGCATTCTGTACCATATAATAAGGCAGGCCAAATAGCGCTCCGATAAAACTTCCCTTTCAATTTTAACGGAAAGTTACGATCACACAAAATCCCTGTTGCACTCCTCCATTTCAACCAACCCGCTTGGATCCTTTGATTAACATCATTATCGATCTCCCCATTCCTTTGGATGATGGAACCTAGATATCTAAACTGGTCGCTCGGTGATATCTCTTGCCCTTCCAATGTTATACCAATATGGTTTTGACTTCTCTGGCTACTAAATTTGCAGTGCATATATGTTGTCTTGGACCTGCTCAATAGTGATGGGTGTCTATTGTAGGAAAATAACTATATATATGTATGTATGTGTATATATATATATATATTTATATTTATATATATATATATATCCTTTGTTTAACATACACGTCCTGCCGTTTTGAAAATAATTTAGAAGGGTTTCCTTTGTAAAATGTTTCATGTCATCACGGACTCGTAGGTAAATACCGAGACTATAATTCCGTTTTGGAAATCCCTTCGGTAACTATCAATGCATGTAAAAATATATTCAGGTACTGTCCTCTGACTCATCCTGCTCAGTCACTATATCAAATAGTAAATATCATAAAAACATCTTGCTCAAAATCAATCCCAAAATGTATATAAGAATGCCACCTGCGTCTGGTGCGCACGGAAATCGAAATCCATGAATGTGCCATACATGTGCATAGAAACAAAATCTAAGTGCAACGGGTGTGCACGAAACACCTGTCAAAGGCAACGGGTGTGCCTGACAGCAATAGCAGGTGCATCTGATATGCACGAAGAATCTCGATTTAGTGCATCTGGCGTGCACCAAAATCGCATCAAGCGCTCAAGTATGCGCAAGAATCCAAGTCAAGTGCACAAGGTGCACGAAAACAAATATCGAATATCACTATCGAAATCGACGGTATACAATACATTTCAATCCAAATCCAAATCAGGTATACCGTGGTATATAATCTCATAATCATGTGCATCAGCGTGCACAAAAATCGAATCAAAATACTAAAAGTGCATGAAAACTATACCGAAAGCATAAGTCAAATCACATGCATACCATAGGTATGAAATCAAAATCAACATCTCGAATGATATCAAATCGAAGTCAAGTGCAACTATGGTGCACAAAATCTCAATCATGCAAATAAATCGCCCAAAATACCGAAATCAAAGGTGGCGGAAATAGTCCCGCTCTAGCACATCCTCTAAAGATCTCTGGCCAACTGTCATGGTCATTCATAACATATCTCATCGACGATGCTGAACTCTGGCCTACTGGGTGTGCGTAATATGACCGATCCTGGGTCCAAGTCTTCTCGTATAGTGTTCCAGAAAAATCTTGTCGGGGTCTCTCCCGAATCTCGTTTCTGCCGAACTGCTCGGAATTCATCGTCCTTTACTAAATCCGTTTCTTGTTCCGGAACGGTTGCATACTCATCACGACTCCTTCTGGAAGATATTTTCATATACAACGCCTCTGCATGCGTTTCATTATTCTAGAGGTTCTACGGAATTACTTGCATGTTTCTCCGAATACTTTAAACTTGGAAAAATGGGTTTCTGACCTTCGATCGTCTTCTATCGACTCTCAACGTACCTGCGTGAAGTCGTCTTTAGCTGGAATCAATCAAACTGATGATCTCGCATCGCGGTAGGCAAAGAATCACATGTCCTAGTCATTCCTCCCTGGGTGAATAGCGATCTTCTATCATATCTCTAAGCATAACTCGTGCGGCATTAGCTTCAAACATCTGGGCGATATCTCGTCAGTCGCAGCAACAACTGAATCATTCATCCGCACGCTGAATAGTGCCTCAATCATCAAAATAATCGGTGCATTGATGGTCATCACATTCTGGCCGGCCTCTAGCAGTGGCCTAATCCTCTGGTGCTGATCTGCACATCCGAGAAATCTCGTAAAAGCGATCCATCAAACGCTCATGGCGCGAAACCACAATAAAACGACGCATCTATGGAAATCGTATACCCCTGGAATCACTCCCTGGTCAGTCCTCGTCCGTGATGAGCTCGTGCTGACTCAACTCTATCCGTAGCTCTCTCTGCCCATGTAATCGTGGCAGCAAAAGCCATAAACCGATAATGATGAGGATAGATCATAAGAATGAATATAATGCTGTATAAGGAAATGTACATCCTAAGGCTTCTTAAGCGGAGTAGCGTATCGTAAGTATGCCGCGGAACATACACACGGTACGTCACTTTCCTTAAGTCACCTACTGCATCAACCAAGGTCAACCTACGCGACGAAAGTTCGGGTCTAATACCCTCTCGACTAAGTCTAAGT
This sequence comes from Agapanthus africanus, assembly GCA_030015575.1. NCBI lineage: Eukaryota > Viridiplantae > Streptophyta > Magnoliopsida > Asparagales > Amaryllidaceae > Agapanthus > Agapanthus africanus. Next base: position 421,575,516 of record CM057345.1, on the reverse strand, counting down.
TCCGTAAGGTCTAGCCTAGATTCCGTATATACACAAATGCCCTAGGCTCCGCATAGTCAAACATAGACTCGAACCATGGTTAACCTAGCGCTCTGATACCAACTTTGTCACGATCCGAAATGGCACGTGACTGGCACTTGAATCATATGAAGTCTATAGGACCCCATCTAATTCAAGTAAGCCAAAAATCCCAGTAATCTAAACCATTTTAAAGAAGAAGTGAAGAAAACTTATCTTTAAATCAAGTGTTTTTAATAACATAAGCCGAAGTATTGCGTTTTAAAATCTCAAGTTTTTCTGAAAATTTCGGCAGAGTTTCCTTTGTAAATACTGGCCCTAAAAGGGTATAATATGCTTAATATATATAAACGCATCCCCAAGCGGGAGCTAGCTCTTCGTCAATTAACGGTCACAACCATGCAGCAATATAATATACAACGCCGAAGGGCGAGAATCAAAACTCAAAAGGAAACTCAAAATCATCAAGGAAACCATAATAATACAACGTGCGACTCTAAGGTCGAAAGAATAACAACTGGTTTTCTAAGTCTGAAATAATATACAAGTCTGGTTGATAGAGTTACTAGATACAACTGAAAAAAATAAAGTACAATGGTGGTCACGATGCAAGTGAACCCACCTACCAAAGCAATCACCCGAAAAGGAGCATTGTGCCAGCAAAGCCGCAACGAAACCTGTACGGCAAAACCTGCAAGAAACTGTGGCACAACAGGGGTGAGTTGCCAACTCGTGAATAGAAAACATCACCGAGCAGAAATGGTATGTATGACTCAATCCTAGGTCAATACGATCAAAAAATATCCTCAATATGATAAAGCCTGAAGCATGATAAGGTGGAAAGGATAAACATCTATACATAAGTGTAATACTAAGTGCTCGTGTCAGTGCCTCAGGTAGCAACGTATCATAAATATGAGGTATGAATGCAATATAATGAAAACAGAATGCATCATGAATGTGACAACTGTTTTCTTTATTTAGTGAGATTTCTGTATATTTATAAATCGAGGTATCATCAATGAAATCAACATGAAATCAGTGTCAAGTATCGACACAAAACATGAATCCCAATATCTCAATATCTCAGGCTCCGGCAATTCGGATTGGCCTGTAACCTCGAATCTCAATATCTAGGGCTCCGGTTATCCAGACTGGCCTATATCATCAAATCTCAAAACCTCAGGCTCCGGCTATCCGAACTGGCCTGTACTCCCATCGGTATCCTTCGGATATCCGTCGAGTCACAAATAAAATCACCGGTCAGTAGTACTCCCCTGTCACAGGCTCAACGCCATCATCTGCGACCTTCTCGCCTCAGGGTACCGCACTGGGTCCACCATGCACCCACAGACGGTTCCTCCTCCTCCTCGAATCGAGTGTATGATATCGCTCAAGATCCGAGAAAACTCATGGTGGACATATCTCAAATCATATCATGAGAAAACCACATTTTCTATCTTTTAAAAGATGACCAGTTTATAAAATTCTTGCGGTTTCTCCAAATCCAGAAATCTCATGGAAATCCGAAATCATAAATCTCGATGTAAATAAATAATGAATACTAGGCTCCGGCAATCCGGATTGGCCCATACTATCGCATGGCAATGAATACATAAATATAAAAGCATGAGATAACGCAGAAAATAAATGCAATGTCTAAGCTATCATATAAAAGCAAGCTCACTAATACCATGTCAGAACTATCAGCTAACAAGCGACATCAAAGGATTAATATTCTCTAAAGTGTACGTGACATGGAAATTACCAATGATGATGTGTGTGTGCCGGCAAGTAGGTGTGTGTAGAGCATACACATCATCGGTAATGGTGCTGGTGTCCTGACAGCATTATTTTAATACTAACTAATGAAAACAATATATAAGCATGCCATGCGATGCGAACAGCACGAATAAATGGCAAATGAATAGTAAATGCAACAATAATATGCAGAACATGAATAATAACACAACAATAAGGAAGCTACATTAATATACATGAGTCATACAGTTTGCCATTTGAAATAACACGAATCATGTATTTGGAAAATAGGGCTACGGTGTTTTTAAGAAAAGGTATGTCCTTTGAAATATCCGTAGAATCGCTTGGCCTGTCTTTAAAATACTCACAATTCGTTGGTTTTGAAATAGGTATGACTCGAGTCTAGTCTAACATCTACAAGTAAATTGCAGGACTAAACTAACAGGCTAATCGAAAAGGTAAGGAAACCACCTAAATCTAAGTCGATATATATAACATATAATAGTCGTTGATTCTGCTTCAGTAGTATCACATATGATACAATATATAACATGACATTCTCGAGTCAAGAGTGCAGATCTATCATCAATATATAGCTCGTACGGTAAATCCATCGTACGGCATCCCAATCTGGGTATGGGTCGAATATCACATTTATCTCATCAATCATCTGGTATCCTTATCATCATATCCTGTATTAGGGGTACTGATCTAAGTCTAGTACATACTGATACCATTTACATATATATATGTGTGTGTGTATGAGAACACATCGCCTAAGACCCGCTATAACATGTCGTATCTCATAATACGAACCAAAACATATCACCGATCTCATGGCATCATGCCCAATCTCATCGACTCATCTCCAAGTATCATATACTATCCTCATCATCCATGTATATATACACACACACACACAGACACACACACACACACATAGTCCCATACCCACGTGTATGTATATATATATATATATACACACATATCCCCATATACGCATAAGAAAATAAAATGTATGCGAGTGTCTGTGTGTGTGGGTGTAATCTTATTCTAGGGTTCGCAACTAAAAAACTAACTACGACGCTATCAACCAAAGTCTTCTAAAGAAATTCTAGCTAAGTATATGTTAGTTATATGTATGCCCTAGAGGCCATTACTATACATAGGATGTATATTGTAGTGGATGCTTGGACATATATAGGGAGTACTTTCTTGCTCGACATGATAGTACGCTATCTGGTTGCTCTTTACCTTAACGTGTACACTGATTGTCTTTCTGTTACATGTTGGTAAGGCCCTTAGGATGTGTACTTGACTACCTGGACTGTGATGCGGATCATACTAGTGGGGACATGGTAGTCCATAAGTACATCCTTCAAGGTCCCTAGTCGTGGGTGTATCGAGACGGGGCATCGATATACCAGAGTAGACTAGCATATACCTTCTCGACCCATACAGATGGGCGATGGATGATCCCATATCCATTGGTGTTTGATATCAGAGATGATATACGGGTGCTCAGTGGAGACTGGGTACACTGGACGGACTCGCCGAGAACTCCCAGATGGTATTATACCTTACGTCAGATGGCAGTTCTCTGGTGACACTGGTACAGAGTAGTCTGTTGACCCGAGATCGTCATAGAGTCTTGTGTGGTTCCCACTGTGCTTTGATTTCCACCTTACCACGTCCAAGAGGGCGTGCAAAACGGTGGTTTTTGGGTACAGTCCCGAATCACATGGAGGCAATGAGCGATAGGAGGGGATTCGTCTCTCCCGGTATAGGGAGTTGATGTTACGCTGTGTTCGATTGGCTATAACCGAAAATCCCTGTCCAGGGTTGCTGAGATTTACTGGTAAGTGTTACCAGTAGTTTCTCGAACTGTTATAGACCTCATTTCGATACGACTTATCGAGCTATTGGGGTCTAACGTTTACCACCCCTAGGCGAGATATGCGACATATCAGACGACGAGACGGGACTGTACGGTAAGTGTTACTGGTTGGATTCACAGGAGTGTGAGCGGGCTTGCTCGTCGATCTTCTGATCGCTCAATACCCGGGTGGCCGTTACGTTTAGCAGACCGCTTGCGGCCTGTGGGTGTTTGATATGATCATCACCTGCTGCCGGCGTATTGACGAGTCTTTAGAGTCCTACACAGAGGTTTCCTGGCTCAAGCGAAACGAAATAGGAGAGCATATGAGATATGTGCGGGACCGAGAATAATGCGTGTATGTGATACCATATTAAATTCTCGCGATGAATGTATCGAATGGTTGTATGCGATATAACCTAGTTATCGAATCGAGGATTGATTCGATAAGTCGATACATTGGATATTAGTCGGTCATACGCGATATGACCGGATCGTTAAATCAAGTGTTGATTTAATGATTTAATGCATAATTATATATTTGATATATTACCTTGCATTAACTAGTATTGGTTCACTTAAGATGGATTTTCTCACTTGATGTGCACATTGTATATATGATATATTTTTGTGCACTTGATTGTATCATGTTTGATGATACATGCAAGTTTGGGTGTATGTTTAGTTTAAACCATGTTTAAGTGAATGGTTAGGGTTTTATTATCTTCTCTTGATTATTTAGTTTATTTATTTATTTTTTATTTTAGGAATAGAAAAGACATGGTTGCTTATTTTGTTTGTTTTGTTGAAACTTCAAGAAGCTTTGACCATTCTTGTTCTTTTCCTAAACCTAACCATTCACCTAACCTAGTTAGAAACCCGAACGAAACACGAAACCCTAATTCATACCCCTCTCTGTCCAATTTTTGAAAATGTGGATTTTTCTATATTAAAAATATGCAGAAAAATAAGCAGGGCTTTATAAGAATTACTGTGAAAAACGAGGTCGTAATTCCATCAAACCGCCGCGGAACCCAGCGAGGGGACTTCATCACGGAGCTTTGGAGGTGGAGAACTGGATCTATAAAGGTTGTATTTCCGTTCACTTAGCACTAAAGTAGTTTAGTAGCTTGTAGTTTCGCCTAAACTCTAGTTAACGATCCGTATTAGGGTTTCTCGGCACCGGAAAAATTTGAAATTGGCATGGTTGATGCCTTGTGAGACCTCATTAGTGTGCCTAGGAACCTTACAGTGGTATTAGACCCTAGCTAGAGCCTTAGGCGATGTGTAGACGAAGTTAGAAACCCGAACGAAACACGAAACCCTAATTCATACCCCTCTCTGTCCAATTTTTGAAAATGTGGATTTTTCTATATTAAAAATATGCAGAAAAATAAGCAGGGCTTTATAAGAATTACTGTGAAAAACGAGGTCATAATTCCATCAAACCGCCGCGGAACCGCGGCCTTAGCCCACGTGGAGCGGCGGTTCCGCGGCCATTCTGTTGCATCGTTGACCAAAATTTGCACAGTAATGTTTATATTTGACTGCTGTATTTTCTGGGATATTTTAACTTTTACTCAAGAGTTGAGTTTTCTGGGGTTGTTTTGGGAACTCGTGGATTCGATCGGATTGTCTAATCTTGTCTATGTGTTTTCCGGATAATTATTGAATATGTTAAAAAGTTCGACCGGATATAAATGCCCACCTTTTCCCCTGTCGGGAAATTTCCAAGTGTTGGATCTTTCCGTGGTTTAATAACGTTCTAAGTAGTGCAAATAACGCGATGGACCCTCTAGAAGACAACAAACCTTAACTCGATTATGTGACCGTCTTGAACTGCCCTTTGAACCTTTGGGTTTGGGGCAGTACGGCGTGCCACATGTGAGGCGTTGGCTTGACCCTTCTACGGCTGGACCGTTGGTACTGAGGCATGAACTGGATGTTTTTAAACCTATTTCATGTGTTGATTTGTTTTGGGAAAACTTGGGTGTTTGAATGTTCGATCGGAAAGTTTAACATTTTCTATTTATCTGGAATGTGATACAATAATTGGAATTCACAAGTACTTATGAGATAACTGAATGAATGTTATAAACATAGCAGTTTAGTCTCACTTGATCGGTTGCCACGGAATTTTGATGTGATCAAAAGTCCGTCGCAATCACGTAGCGTACGCGGATACTCGCCGGTAAACTTAATAGACAGCTACGCCCCATAGCCCCGACCAAGTGACTGTAGGAGAACTCCGTCGCCGAAAGCATCCGTTCGGGTGCTCGCGGCAGCGGTGTTCCGCCTTAGTGCACTTCGTCGACGGTATCGGGGGTGCGGCCGTCTACTAAAGTTTGCGACGAGCATTCGATCAGGATGTCGGGAATCTTGTTGAATTGCCCGACTTGATATTGAAAAGTGTTTTCGATTTTGAGACTAAAATACGGGGTTTATAATTGTTAGGCATGTGATGTCTAAGGAATTCATTTGGTCAGGCATGCGATGTCTGAGGAGGTTGCGGATTCCAACTGTTGTAGTTTTACACTTTCTTTTCTGCGACCGTAAGTGTAATATGTGATATTGCCGGTTTCGTTACTATATGTCAACGACAATTGGGATGGACATATTTACTTACGTTGATGACATGTGTTGTTATGTGTTGCTGGATATGTTATATTGGATCGTCGTGTTTGAATAGCCGGGGAGGGGGGGGGGTTTATGTGAGATGAGTGTTTTTCTTTTTCATTCATGTAAAAACTTGTATGTAATATTCTTTTATTGGGGCACTTCCAGGTTGTGGAAGATGTCACCTTTTGTATATTATTTACTTTTCCGCACTAGGATAGACCCAAGGAGGAGGGCACAAGTAACCGGGTTCTGGAGTCCAGTGGGAGACCAACTCGAGGAGTCGAGTCCGGGTCTCCTAACTCTAGAATTGGTAGGGTTGCTTGCCGCTCTCGTAGGGGTCTAAGGGTGTGGGTTTGGCTATTCATCGCGACCGTGGAATCCGTGTTTTATACTGGTTCGTATTGAAAACACGGACGTCCTACTATATCCAATATTTCATATGTTTCTTCTGCTGCGATATCTGTGATGTGATCATGTAATGTTCTGTGATAGATACAGTATATAGTATATATGATATATTATATAGGCGTTACTTATGTTTTACACCCGCGCTAGCCCTGCCCCGCTCTGCCGTTAGTTACCTAACCTAACGGTGCACGAGGGGACATCGAGGCGAATGCGGATGGTATAAGTGTACGTCGTATTTATCTGTGATATTTAGGTACTTAAATGACGGGACTTCATTAATATGATTAATGAAAGTAAAAAGAAACCTAAAGATGTTGTAGAATTGAATTTCAAAAATAAAACAGGTAGCTACAGTTCTTGCTTTGCACAGCGGTATATATGATATATCCTGCACCTTATTCGATGAGGAAAGGGCCGACGATCCCTTCACCGGGAGTGACCCCTTTAGCAATAACTGGCAGATGCTACACACTCGGTTTGTCTTTTGATAGCTTCTATAGTTTTTTCTTTGCACAGTGATATATATGATATATTCCGCACCTCATTCGACGAGGAAAGGGCCGACGATCCCTTCATCGGGAGTGACCCCTTTAGCAAAACTAGAAAAGCCTCAAAAACACTCCATTTTTAAAATCATTTGATTCTACAACAATATCAAGTTCATTACGCAATAGGTTTTCAGAAAAACCTGTCGTAGCCCTCCGTCATTTCAGATAAGTGGTAGTTAGTATTCGTGCTACGTTTGTTGGCCTGCGTCAAGGCGTAGTGTGTGGTAGCTAACTAGTATTTATCTGCTTATGCATATGATGCAGATTGGATTAGGGTAGTCGTGCGACTTTGTTGGCCTGCGTCAAGGGTCGTGCGGGTGGGTTTAATTCAATCAAAAAATGACGGGTTGATCTTGACTAGCGGACTATGGTTTGTTGGCCTGCGTCAAGGTCATAGGACGCTAGGGGTAAAATATTATCGGGAATTTCAAGTGTTGAAATTTGCAATGAGATTGCATACCTTCTATGAGATAGTTGGATCCCGATACCCGCGGCGAGTAATTGTTACTCGTGGGAGAGTTTTACACATTATAATTAGCCGATCAAGTAGGTGTCTAGAAAGGTGTCAACGGGGTTACGCCTATGGGAAAACGAGGTTTACATTAATTAGGTTCGTGCGAAAGCACGGGGGACCTCCCTCAAAGTACCGACACTGGCCTGGCTGAAAGATTGGCGAACTTGTAGTGTGTAATTAATCGCGGCTAGTCTTTCCTTTTAGGGTTTGAAGGAAGATTTGATAAAAACAGTGGGAGCCATCCTGATTAGATAAAATAATAACCAATCTATTCTTGCAAGAGCGCACGCTGAGTGTTTTCTTCTTTCTCTTTCCAGGTAGCGACCATATCACGCCTTAATCAAGATAATAATACGGAATATTGACCGAACCCACTTGTTATACTGAGCTGGGGAACGTTGGTCCTACTCCAACTTATAATTGTTATAAGACAGAGCAGGAAATAGGGGAATACCAGAATTCTTATGCCGCCCAAACGAAGAAAGTGCATGTGATGCATCTCCTTCGGGTGTGTTCATTATACAGAACTGTTTCTCTGTATCCTCTACGTCCTGGGTATTTGATACCAGATCAGGATCGAAGAGTAAACTAACTCATCAGTGGGAATCGGGATCCAACTCTCATCGCATGATAACATGACGGAATCCACTCACGTTATCACACTCCAGAAGGTATGTGCATGCCTGGAAAGTTTCAATTTCTTTAGAAACTCCCGATATAATTTTTACCCCATGTTCTTATGACCTTGGCTAAGGGCCAAACCAATCATAAGTCACATGTCAAGTTCTTCCCATCATTATCTTGTTAATTTGAACCCACCCATACATACTCTTGACTAAGGGCCAACAAAGTAATACGATTGTCCCAAACCAACGCATCTATCTATACAATATATGAGGCAGCTACCAATCACTATGTCTTGGCTAAGGGCCAAACCAACATAGCTTGAATACTACTGACTATTCATATGAAATGACGGAGGGCTACAGCTAGTTTTTGGTGAAAAACCATTAACGTAATGAACTTGATCTCGTTGAAGGAATCTGATAGCTTTTTATAAAAATATAATGGCGAAAACCTTTTGCTAAAGAGGTCACTCCCGGTGAAGGGATCTCGGCTCTTTCCCCGTGGAATGAGGTGCAGGATATTCCAGTTGAATACCGCGATGAAAAGCAACATGTAATCGACTATAGTGAAGTTATTACCCTGATGCAAACTTCTGCCCAAGGGGCCACTCCCGGTGAAGGGATCTCGGCCCTTGCCTCGTCGAATGAGGTGCAGGATATTCCAACTGAATACCACTGTGCAAAACAAAAGAAAATGTCTTTGTAATAATACTTTTCAAAACTGTTCCAACAACATCCAAACAGGTTTGTTTTCCTTTGCATTGATCAGAATCAACGCAGTCCCATCAATTAATCACACCAGAAAAGAACGAAAATAAAATGTACGTATATACCATCCACATTCGTCACTGGGTCCCGTCTTTACCCGATAGGTTACTTAACTAACAACAGAGCGGGGACTGGACTGGTGCAAAACATATACAACATCTATTAGTATATAAACCAATATACAATAATCGCTCCAGGCATGATAATATGTAACATTACAGAAAAGTAATAAGCATCACAGAACAATACAGATAATCTGGGATCCCCGGGTTTCACAGAGCCGCTGCTGAAACCCGACGTTCCCCTGGTCATGTGGATAGCGTGTGAAATGAAACCTAGACTCTTACGGGTGCGGAAAGTTACCTGCCAAAACCTAAAGCGAGGCATCCCCTACAGCAAAGTGAATGGACCACCCAACACTTCACGGAATCCGGTAACTTGGGCACCCCTCCTTGGGTCAACCTGTACCCCCTACGAGTGCGGCGTATAGTCTGCCAATTCTAGAGTGAGGCCCCTCTGCCTCTCAAAGCCATGAGATGCGGACCCGTTTCCCTCCAGAACCCGGCTATCCGTGCACTCCGTCGCGAGGTAAAACCTAGTGCAGAAATGAAAAATATGTACAACGGGTCCATCGACCTCAGCCCGGTCGTGCCCCAAAAGAATATTATACAAACAGGCAGTGACAGCAGTCCACATGTTGGACGCTCGCCCCACAATATCAAATGTACAAATAAATCCAAACTGCACTACCATTGCACATCGCTATCCACCACGACAAATCCGCAACATCACAGCACAACACAGAACATCAACGCGAATGTCACATTCGCAAACCCGTCTAAAAGAGCTATAGCAATTAGACGCAATTTGCCGCTCGAATGACATTCACGGTCAGAGATATAATGAAAGTACTGTAAACTAACAAGTTTAAAATTCCGATCGACAAAACTTTCCGAAGTGGGCCCCACGTACATCTGCAGTACACAAAAAAAATCTGGGCCCAAAAGAAATATTCCAGAAACCACAATTCCCTATGCAGAAGCCCCAGAAGAAATTTGGAGCACTATAGCCACAAACTGGCGGCGGAACCGCGACCAAACCCTGGTTTGTGCGGCAGTTCCACGGCAGTACTGCAGCTTCAGTCGACCAAATTTCACCAGAATTCTTAAAAAAGCCTGCATGATTTTCTGAGATGCTCAAAATAATTTTTAGACCTGTTTTAAAAATTGACAGAAACATTAGCCTGAAAATCGCGGTTTTGGAAATTTCGTTCGATCGATATTTTAAACGCATTAGAACAAGTTAGTAAAGGTTAATGGCGTGGCTCTGATACTATGTAAGTCTACGGTAGCGCCCCGGCCGTCATTCTGACGCCAAACGCGGAACAAAAACTTTTATAAGTGGCGTTATCGTATACTATAACCCGGATATTGCCATTAACGCTAAACTAACAAACTGTAAAGAGATAGAAAGGCTATACGGATCGATCCGAGTCCTTCGGTCTTTAGCCATCATCCCATGCTCCTCGCGGCAACTCCGATCTCTTTGCTCCTCGTCGAGGTGGCACCACATCTACGGATCTTTAAACGGGCTCCCGCCTCTATACCGAGCCAACTCGGTCATCAAGTCTGCTAAAAGAGATGATCAAGATGAAATAGAGAATGAGTAGAATACTTTGTCTCAAACACCCTAGGGTTCTCAACGTATGAGAGGGGTAGGATGGAGGTTGAAGAAGATGTTTATGATTGGAAATGGTGAACTCAAGAAACACTATCGAGCCAAAAGAAAACTAAGCTCAAATACTTGTGTTCTCATCTTTTTCTTCTTATCTGAATAGATATGTGAGGTTCTCATCTTATATCAAAAAACCAAAGAGAAATATCTAATGAAAAAATCTTCTCAAATATCTCTTCACAAAACAAAACATATTAACTCCCTAATGACTCACTATATGACTCACTACATGAGTCATTAGTGAACATTCTAGAGTTAATGTGTCATCCATAATGAGTCACCATTTCCAAAATCCAATAATCATTTAAACCAAAATGATTAATCCAAAAAGAAATACATCTTCAAAAATATTCTCGTAACGGATTACGAAAATACCCCTCATCTGTATATACATACCTGTATCTGTATTCCGACTGAATACGAATACGAGAGACTAAAATATTCCGACTCAATATAATACATGGATCCGGCTTAAACCAAAGCCCACTAGTATTATCTGCCCGAAATATGACACGTGCATAAATGCACGTGCATTTTCCGAATCCTGCCATAAAACCATACGGCCTCTACAATGTTTCGCCCGAACTTGGGAAACTATCTGTGGGGGACTCTAAAGACTCGTCAGTACCCTGGCAGTGGGTTTAACCACAAGCACGTCAGCGGCACTAGCTGTGCGTAACGGCTGCCCATGTACTGACCTCAAGGGAAGCCGATGAGCGAACTCATCCTGGAACCCTACTGAGCCTATCAGTGACAAAATACATACAGTCCGGTCCGTTCGTCTATGAGTATCGCATATCGGGCCTAGGGGGCTGGTAACGTCAGACCCCCAATAGCGGTATAAGTCGTGTTAGAGTGTAGCCCAGAACACCCTGAGATACTACTGGAGTACCTACCAGTAAATCTCCTGCCTCGGCCGAGGGCTTTGTGTAATGGCTTTCCTAGACACAGCGCGATCTCACCCCCAATACCGGGTGAGACGAATCCCCTGCCGATCCGCTCACTTACCTTCATGTGGCTCGGGACTGTACCCAAAAAAGACCTGTTTGCACGACTCCTTTGAGCCGTGGTAAGGTAGAAATCAAAGCACAGTGGGAAATCACACGAGACAAATGACGACCTCAGGTCGATGAACTAACCTGTACACATGTCACCAGGGAATGGCTATCTGACGCTAGGTATAAATACCAACTAGCAAGTTTCCGGCGAGTCCTGTCCGGTGTACTCATAACCCAATGAGCACCTGTATGTTAGTTATATGTATGCCCTAGAGGCCATTACTGTATATAGGATGTATATTGTAGTGGATGCTTGGACATATATAGGGAGGACTTTCTTGCTCCACATGATAGTATGCTATCTGGTTGCTCTTTACCTTAACGTGTATACTGTTTGTCTCTCTGTTACATGTTGGTAAAGCCCTTAGGATGTGTACTTGACTACCTGGACTATGATGCGGATCATACTAGTGGGGACATGGTAGTACATAAGTACATCCTTCAAGGTCCCTAGTCGTGAGTGTATCGAGACGGGGCATCGATATACCAGTGTAGACTAGCGTATACCTTCTCGACCCATACAGATAGGCGATGGATGATCCCATATCCATTGGTGTTTGACATCAGAGATGATATACGGGTGCTCAGTGGAGACTGGGTACACTGGACGGACTCGCCGAGAACTCCCAGATGGTATTATACCTTATGTCAGATGGCAGTTCTCTGGTGACACTGGTACAGAGTAGTCTGTTGACTCGAGATCGTCATAGAGTCTTGTGTGATTCCTACTGTGCTTTGATTTCCACCTTACCACGTCCAAGAGGGCGTGCAAAACGGTGGTTTTTGGGTACAGTCCCGAATCACATGGAGGCAATGAGCGATAGGAGGGGATTCGTCTCTCCCGGTATAGGAAGTTGATGTTGCGCTGTGTTCGATTGGCTATAACCGGAAATCCCTGTCCAGGGTTGCTGAGATTTACTGGTAAGTGTTACCAGTAGTTTCTCGAACTGTTATAGACCTCATATCGACACGACTTGTCAAGCTATTGGGGTCTGACGTTTACCACCCCTAGGCGAGATATGCGACATATCAGACGAACAGACCGGACTGTACGGTAAGTGTTACTGGTTGGATTCACAGGAGTATGAGCGGGCTTGCTCGTCGATCTTCTGATCGCTCAATACACGGGTGGCCGTTACGTTTAGCAGACCGCTTGCGGCTTGTGGGTGTTTGATATGATCATCACCTGCTGCCGGCGTATTGACGAGTCTTTAGAGTCCTACACAGAGGTTTCCTGGCTCAAGCGAAACGAAATAGGAGCGCATATGAGATATGTGCGGGACCGAGAATAATGCGTATATGTGATACCGTATTCTATTCTCGCGATGAATGTATCGAATGGTTGGATGCGATATAACCTAGTTATCGAATCGAGGATTGATTCGATAAGCCGATACATTGGATATTAGTCGGTTATATGGGATATGACCAGATCGTTAAATCAAGTGTTGATTTAATGATTTAATGTATAATTATATATTTGATATATTACTTTGCATTAACTAGTATTGGTTCACTTAAGATGGATTTTCTCACTTGATGTGCACATTGTATATGTGATTTATTTTTGTGCACTTGATTGTATCATGTTTGATGATACATGCATGTTTGTGTGTATGTTTAGTTTAAACCTTGGTTAAGTAAATGGTTAGGGTTTTGTTTAATTTTATTTACTTATTCATTTATTTATTTCATTTTGGCTTAAGATAAAAATGGTGGCTTTCTTTGGATTTTGTTGAAGCTTCATGAAGCTTTGAACAAGTCCACCATTTTTGTCTCATGCTTAACCCTAACCATTCATCCTAACCATAGTTCATTCTCTACACCTAATCATGGTTGGTATATGATAAGTATCATATTATTTTCTTTTTAAAAAATAACTTATCATATTCTTTCTTCTTCTTCTTCTTCAACAAAGAAGAAGAAAAAGATTGCTACCAACAATGGCAACTTGAGAAAAAGAGTGAGAAATCCATTTCTAAAGTGAACCCACTTTCTATTTCTTCATCCTCTACCACTTGCCAAGTAGTATAGGGTGTTTTTTTCACAAGTTTCATGGCTTGGTGAAGTTGGAGCTTGATTTTGTGTTGCCTCGACGTAGATCATCTTCAGCATCGAAGTCGACGACCTAGCCCGATCATTTCTTCGATGAAACCACCACGAGAGTCCGGGATCCGATGGGTACAGCGGAGGGACTTCATCACGGAGCTATGGAGGTGGAGGACCGGATCTACAAAGGTTGTATTTTCCGTTTACTCTTAGTTAAGTTGTTAACTCGCTATCGTTTTCGCCTATTTTCTAGTCAACGATCCGTATTAGGGTTTCTCGGCACTTGTAAAATTTGAAATTGGCATGGTTGATGCCTTGTGAGACCTCATTAGCGTGCCTAGGAACCCTACACTGTATACATCTTAGGTGATCCAACTGACACCAGCGGCTTGTGAGACTGGCCACCGCCCCTCGTCGGGGTCTCGACTGTATACGCTAGTCTAGTCCGGAGTATCGATGCCCTGTCTCGAAACTCCCACGACTAGGGACCACTTTTAAGGATGTGCTTATAGACTACCCAATTCTCACGTATATGATCGCCATCATACTGTTGGTAGTCAAGCAAGATCCTAATGGCTCTATCAACGTGTAATAGTGATCAGTCACCTGAACCTGTACACGACTGATAAAGGCAAACCATATAGCATACTATCATCTCGAGTAAGACTGTCCTACCGGTATAGGTCCTCCCTCAATCATTGCAATCACGTACCCGCGATCCAATAATTGACTTTGAGGGCACTATATCCAACAGCTGCATACCATGACTACGAAATCTGGCAGATGGATGTTAAGACCGCCTTTCTAAATGGTGATTTAGAAGAGTGCGTGTACATGACTTAGCCAGAGGGCTTCGTAGATAGTGGGAGCAGCGGAAAAGTGTGCAAGCTGCTAAAGTCCATCTATGGGTTAAAACATGCATCGCGGAGTTGAAACATCTGCTTTGATGTTGTAGTCAAAGAGTTTGACTTCATCAAAAACGTAGATGAACCTTGTATATATGAGAAGGTTGCAGAGAGTAAGGTTGTCTTCCTCGTATTGTATGTGGATGACATACTCTTGATAGGGAATGATGTTCCTATGCAGCAATCGGTCAAGCTCTTCTTATCACAAAGATTCTCAACGAAAGATCTAGGTGATGCCTCGTGCATACTGGGAATAAAGATCTATAGAGATAAATCTAAACGGATACTGGGATTGTCCCAATCCAGGTACATTGACACCATACTAAAGAGGTTAAGTATGGAAGAATCCAAGCGTGGGAACCTACCCACGATCTCTGGACTCACTCTCTCCAAAGAGATGTCTCCCAAGACTGATTTGGAGAGAGCTCGCATGCAAGGGATACCCTATGCTTCGGTAGTAGGCTCTATCATGTATGCGATGCTATGTACCAGACCCGATGTAGCATACTCACTAAGTATAGTGAGTAGGTATCAAGCAGATCCTGGAGAGAGTCACTGGATAGCTGTGAAGAACATTCTCAAGTACTTGAGAAGAACTAAGGAGATGTTCTTGGTGTATGGTAACGGAGAACTCCAGGTGGAGTCCTTTACCGATTCAAGCTTCCAAAGTGATAAGGACGACTCTAAGTCACACTCGGGATTTGTCTTTACCCTCAATGGAGGGGCGGTGTGTTGGAAGAGTTCCAAACAGGAAACCATTGCAGACTCGACGATAGAGGCTGAATACATCGCTGCCAACGTTGCTGCAAAAGAGGCTGTCTGGATGAAGAAGTTCATCCCTGAACTTAGTATGGTTCCGTCCATTGAGCATCCAATACCTTTGTATTGCGATAACAATGGAGCTGTGGCTTTGGCCAAGGAACCCAGGTCCCATCAGAAGTCCAGACATATTCTGATGCGGTATCACCTGATCCGGGAGATAGTTTATCGCCGAGAGATCGAGGTCAGGAGAGTTGATATGAAGGACAACACTACGGATCCACTCACGAAGGCCATACCCCAGATACAATTTGAGAGACATTTCGGGATGCTGGGTATAAGATACTACAACAGCTGGCCTTAGTGCAAGTGGGAGGGTGTTAGTTATATATATGCCCTAGAGGCCATTGTTGTACATATGATATATATTATAATGGATGCTTGAATATATATAGAGAGGATTTTCTTGCTCAACATGATAGTATGCTATTTGGTTTCACTTTATCTTAACATGTTAACTTATATTAGTTTACTACCTTGCTCTCACATGTTGATAAAGCCCTTAGGATATGCACTCGACTACTGGGACTATGATGAGATCATACTAGTAGGGCCAGGGTAGTCAACGAGTACATCCTATAACTGTTCCTTGTCGAGGGTGTGTCGAGACAGGGCATCGATACACCAGAGTAGACTAGCGTATACGCATCTTGACCCATATGATGGGCGATGGATGATCCCATATCCATCGGTGTTTGACACCAAAGATAGTGTACGGGTACTCAGTAGAGACTGGGTACACTGGACGGACTCGCCGAGAACTTCCAGATAGTATTATACCTCACGTCAGATGGCAGTTCTCCGGTGATACTGGTACGAGTTAGTCTGTAGACCCGAGATCGTCATAGAGTCTTGTGTGATTCCCACTGTGCTTTGATTTCCACCTTACCACGTCCAAGAGGGCGTGCAAAACGGTGGCTTTTAGGTACAGTCCCGAATCACATGGAGGCAATAAGCGATAGGAGGGGATTCGTCTCTCCCGGTATAGGGAGTTGATGTTGTGCTGTGTTCGATTGGCTATAACTGGAAGTCCCTGGCCATGGCTGATATAGAGTGCTACTGGTGAGTGTTATCAGTAGGTTCTCGACCTGTTATGAGCCTCACATCGACACGACTTATCGGTTACTGGGGTTTGACGTATACCACCCCTAGACTAGATATGCAACATATCAGACGAAGTGATCGGACTGTACGGGAGTGTTACTGATTGGATTCACAGGAGAATGTACAGGCTTGCTTATTGATCTTCTGATCGATCAATACCAGGGTGGCTGTTATGTTTAGCTGACCGCTTGCAGCTTGTGGGTGTTTGATATGATCATCACCTACTACCGGCGTATTGACGATTCTTTAGAGTCCTACATAGAGGTTTCTTGACTCAGGCAAAACGGAATAGGAGCACATATGTGATATGTACGGGATCGAGAATATTACGATATGAGATACTGTATTCTTTTCTCGCGATATATGATATCGGCCGGGTATATATGATATAGCCGGGTCATCGGATCAAGTGTTGATTCGATAAATCGGTGCAGATTATATTAGTCGGTTATATGCGATATAGCCGGATTGTCGGATATAGTGTTGATTCGATAATTTAATGTATAATTATATATGTGATATATTACATTACATTATCTAATATTAGCTCGCTTCATTGATTCATTTTCTCACCGGATAATACATTGATATATATGCGATATATGTTAATTGTATTATTTTCTTTTGTTACAAAAATATATTATATATGTGATATATAATATTGTAACAAGTTATCATTACTAATGCAATATGATTTGTGCAGATTAAACATGGTTAGGGTTTGTTTTGGGTTAGCACTTTCATGAAGCTTCTAGAAGCTTTTGTTTTGTTTTAAGCAAAGATATTATGTGTTGATATTTTGTGGAGATATTTCCTAACCCAACCAAACCCTTTACCCTAGTTAAATATCTACAATGGTTAAGCCTTTCTTTACTTAACCATGGGTTGCATTTGTAATAATAGAACAATTCATTATTCATCATAAAAGACTTCATCTTCTTCTTCCTCTTTGAAAAGTTTTCTAGCTTTTGCTTTTGTGATGAATTAGTGTGAGAATTTGAAAATAAAAGAGAGCTAAATTCCTACTTCATCATCCTCATCTATTCTAGCCACTTAGATTAGGGTTTTCATTTTTCTAATACTTGATTAGAGAAGTGAGAGCTTGAGTTAAAGATTCTTCTAGGTAGATCATCTTCGAAAAGGAAGACTTCAAGCAAGTATGGATCGTTCGGCTTGTGGAGCCTCTCTTGAGTTTGGGAGTTCATGGATCGCGGTGAAGGAACTACTACTCGGAGCTTATGAAGCGAAGGAGCGGACTACAAAGGTTGTAACCCCTCTCTCTTAGATGTAAAGATGTTTACATGCATGTTTAACCCAATTATCTAGCAAAGATCCTCGGTTTAGGTTGTTCGGCACTTCTAAATGTTAAATCAGGCATGGTTGATGCCTTATACACCTTTGTGACAGTGCCTAGTAACCCTACATAAATCACGCAACGTCTAGAGGCGTAACGTAATCTAAGTAAGCCAAAAACCAGAAATCTAAACCGTTTAATGAAAAAGAGTGAAGAAATAATTGTTTTAAAAAGGTGATTTTAATAAAATAAAGTCACATTAAACATTTTAAAAACATCAAATTTTCCCGAAATTTCGGCAGAGTTTCCATGGTAAAAACTGGCCCCAAACCGGTACAAAACATGAATATGTATAAACAATGAAATAAGGCATCTACAAGCCGGAGCTAGCTCTTTGCCTCAATGGCGGAATACAACCACAAGCCAGATACATCATAATAGTACGAAATAAGCATATAAAAGCAAGAAATAAGCAAGCACCAAGTCGGTTCACATGAGCTCGACACCAGATAACAAAATATACATATCTCACTGTCCAGTCTATAGGTCACATATACAAATGGTCAATGGAGTGTACTAGATACTAAATAAATATACATGGTGGAAACAAAAGAATATCTTCCCCAAAACCCACCTATGCACAAGTCCTCGAGTCGAAGAAGAAGAAGAAGTAGTATGCCCGCCGCTACAATGCTGACGGGTCGGTCCTGCAAGACACTGTGGCATATCGGGGGTGAGTTGCTAACTCGTGAGTAGTAAGCAACATCTAAAAAGGCTATCGCAAGCATGCACGAAAAATGCGTCACAACTTATATATACAACAATGATGCTATGCACTAATATGAATGCGACATGAATGAATGATCTAGCACGGAATCTGGATATATATTTGGTATGAGAAAAATCTGTGTTCTTATCATAGTAAAACTTTTGTATAATAAAACCGGGGTATCATCAAATGAAATCGACAGAAAACCATGTCGAATATCGACACAATATATATATATATATATATATATATCTCAATATCTCGGCAGCCGTCTTTCAGATTGGCCCTCAAATCTGTCAAATCACATGACTCCAGTCGGTATCCTCCGGATGCCGCCGGGTCAATAATCACCGGTAGGTAGTGCTCCCTGCCAGGCTCAACATCTCACTATACGACCCTCTTGCCCCGAGGTACCTTACCGGGTCCACCAAGTACCCGCAGACGGCGTCTCTCTCTTCGAATCGGTTATATGTACATACGTGGCTCAAGAACCGAGAAATCTCATGGTGGACGCCACACACATCATATCACGAGAAAACCGCACTGTCACGACCCGAAATGGCACGTGACTGGCACTTGAATCATATGAAGTCTATATGACCCCATCTAATTCAAGTAAGCCAAAATCCCAGAAATCTAAACCATTAAAAAGAAGAAGTGAAGGAAAACTAGTTTTTAAAGCAAGTGGTTTTAATAAAAAGTGGCATTAAACATTTTAAAGCAACGTCATATTTTCTCGAAAATTTTGGCAGAGTCTCCTTTGTAAATACTGGCCCCAAACGGGTACAAACATGAATAATATACATAATGAATAAAGGCATCCCCAAGCGGAAGCTAGCTCTTCGCCAATTGGCGGACACAACCACGTAAGCAATATAATATACAACGCCGAAGGGCGAGAATCAAAACTCAGAAGAAAACCAATAACCACCAGAAAATCATAATAATACAATCGTGACTCTAAGGTCGAAAGAATACACTGGTCTTCTAAGTCTGTAAATATACAAGAATGGTTGATGGAGGTTTACTAGATACAACTGAATATAAATAAGGTACAATGGTGGTCACGATGCAAGTGAACCCATCTACCAAAGCAATCACCCGGGAAGAAGCAATGTGCCAGCAAAGCCGCCAAGGAAACCTGTACAGCAAAACCTGCAAGAAACTGTGGCATAATGGGGGTGTGATGGCAACTCGTGAGTAGAAAACATCATCAAGAAGAAATCGCATGTATGACTCTATCCTAGGTCATACGATAGTAATATCCTCAAAATAATATAGCCTGAAGTATATAATAATGGCAAAGGTAAACATATATACAAAAGTGTAATACCAAGTGCTCGTGTCAGTGCCTCAGATAACAACATATCATATATACGAAGTATGAATGCATGAAAACAGAATACATCTAAATGAGAAAACTGTTTTCTTATCTCAGTGAGATTTCTGTATTAAAAATCGAAGTATCATCAATGAAATCAACAGAGAATCAGTGTAAAGCATCGACACAAAATATATATCCCAATATCTCAATATCTCAGGCTTTGGCTATCCGGACTGGCCTGTATCATCAAATCTCAATATCTCAAGCTCCGGTTATCCGGACTGGCCTGTATCATTAAATCTCAAGACCACGTCGGTATCCTACGGATATCCGGCGCGTCACAATAACCGGTCGGTAGTGCTCCCCTGCCGGGCTCAACGCCACCTCCTGCGACCATCTTGCCCCTGGGTACCACACCGGGTCCACCATGCACCCACAGACGGTTCTTCCTCCTTCTCGAATCGGGTGTATGATATCGCTCAAGAGCCGAGAAAACTCACGGTGGACATATCTCACATCATAACATGAGAAAACAGCAATTTCTATCTTTTGAAAATGATAACGAGTTTATAAAATCCTTGCGGTTTCTCCAAATTCATAAATCTCATGGAAAATCCGAATCCCATAATCACAAGTCAGTAAACAGTGAATACCATGACAATGAATATATGAATGCATCGGATATCAAACAAAGAATGTAATAATTAAACTAGCATATAAAAGCAAGTGCACTAGTACTATGTCAAAACTATCAGCTAGCAAATTATACTAATGAAATAGTGTTTTCTAATATGTACGTGACATGGCAATTACCGATGATGATGTGTGTGAGCCGGCACACAGGTGTACGTGGAGCATACGCATCATCGGTAATGGTGCTGGTGTCCTGACAACATGATTTTATAATGACTAATGAAAACACAAATAAGCATGCAAGGCGATGCGAATAGTAAGAATTTACGAAAAATGAATTGTAAACGCAATAATAAAGAATGTACAATATATATATATATATATATATATATATATATATATATGAGTCATACAGTTTTGGCATTTGAAATAACACGAATCGCGGTGTTTAGAAAATAGGGGCTACGGTGTTTTTAAGAAAAAGGTACGTCCTTTGAAATATCCGTAGTATCTCTTGGCCTGTCTTAATACTCACGATTCGTTAGTTTTGAAAATAATTATGACTCGAGCCCAGTCTAACATCTACGAAGTAAACTACAGGACTAAACTAATAGACTAGTCGAAAGGGTATGGAAAACCACCTAAATCTGAGTCGATATATATATATATATATATATATATATCTAATAGTCGGTGATCCTACCTCAATAGTGTCATGTACGATACAATATATAATCTGACATCCTCGAGTCAAGAGTGCGGATCTATCATCATAATTATATCTCGTACGGTAAATCTATCGTACGGCATCCTAAATCTGGGTATGGGTCGAATATCACATTTATCTCATTATTCATCTGGTATCCTTATCATCATATCCTGAATTAGGGGTACTAATCTAAAGTCTAGTACATTCCGATACCATAAACATATATATATCTGCGTGTGTATGGAAACACATCGCCTAAAGATCCACTATAATATCATGTCGTATCTCATAATATGAATCAAGTCACATCACCGATCTCGTGGTATCATGCCCAATCCTCATCGACTCATCTCCAAGTACCATATACTATCCTCATTATCCATGTATGTGTGTGTTTGTACACACACACACACACACACACATCCCTATATACGCACAAGTAAAACAAATGTATGTGCGTGTGTATGTGCGTGTGCAAATCTTAAATCTAGGGTTTCGCGACTAAGAAGCTGAACTAAGTTACTTCTAATTACACTAAAACTAACCCATGAACACCTAAAACCTATCTTGATAATCATGAGTCTTAAATACACATAAATATACATATATATACGTATTCGTATACTACACTACGAAACTGCGGGGGTGCTATACGCCATCCACCCGACTTCCCCCGTAGATATATATCTACTCATCTTGATCCTTGCTTGCCGAAGTCGATGTCGCCATGCCCTTGCTCCTCCTCGTCGTACGCTGTCCACATGGGTACCTACACATATCACATATAGTATTGTAAACCGAAATCGTGCACGAAAACCAAAACGGCATGCGTATCACACATAGGTTAAAACCTATGGTCTACACATGCAAGAAGAACCAAATAACCCTCGACATCGGCGTACGAATGCCGATCGATCGAGAGAAAACATAAACACCCATGTTCAAATCATTAAAAGTCACAAAACCAAAACAGCAACATAAGAAAACACTCCCAGATTTTGTTTCAGGTGAAATTAGCCAATTTTGCATATGTGGAGGGTCTAGTTTACTGAGAATGGAGCGATGGATGATGCACGAATCCAAAATGAGGTACCCAGGCCGCAAATTACGGCCAATGGGGTTAAATCTGCGGCCTGGATGAAGGAGTTTGGGCTCGGGTGTCTAGGTTAGCTTCTAGGTCACTTGCACTATTCTAGTTAAACTAGGTGCAGTCAAGTCTATACTGAAATTTGATCACCTCCGGGTTATAACGGGAAACACCGACTATTTTACCCTAAAATGGAAAAATTCTCATAAAGGTGTGGAACGTGACTGGCACCTAAATCACACAACGTCTAGAGGCGTAACGTAATCTAAGTAAGCCAAAACCGAGAAATCTAAACCGTTTAATGAAAAAGAGAAGAAATACTTGTTTTAAAAATGTGATTTTTATAAAATAAAGTCACATTAAACATTTTAAAAACATCAAATTTTCCCGAAAATTTCGGTAGAGTTTCCTTTGTAAAAACTGGGCCCCAAACGGGTATAAAACATGAATATGTATAAACAATGGAATAAGGCATCCCCAAGCGGGAGCTAGCTCTTCGCCGAAATGGCGGAACACAACCGCAAGAAAGATACATCATAATAGTATGAAATAAGCATATAAAAGCAAAAAATAAGCAAGCACCAAGTCGGCTCACATGAGCTCGACACCAGATAACAAAATATACACATCTCACTGCCCAGTCTCTAGGTCACATATACAAATGGTCAATGGAGTGTACTAGATACTAAATAAATATACATGGTGGAAACAAAAGAATATCCTCCTAAAAACCCATCTATGCACAAGTCCTCGAGTCGAAGCAAAAGGAAGAAGAAGAAGAAGTATGCCCGCCGCTACAATGCTGATGGGTCGGTCCTGCAAGACACTGTGGCGCAACGGGGGTGAGTTGCCAACTCGTGAGTAGTAAGCAACATCTAAAAAGGCTATCGCAAGCATGCACGCAAAATGCGTCACAACCTATGTATACAACAATGATGCTATGCACTAATATGAATGCGACATGAATGAAATATCAAGCACGAAATCGGGATATATATCTGAAACGAGAAAAATCTGCATTCTTATCTTAGTAATGTTAGTTGTATATATGCCCTAGAGGCCATTGTTGTACATATGATGTATATTATAGTGGTTGCTTGGATATATATAGAGATGACTTTCTTGCTCGATATGATAGTATGCTATCTGGTTTCACTTTGTCTACACATGTTGACTTGTATTAGTTTACTGTCTTGCTCTCACATGTTGATAAAGCCCTTAGGATATGTACTCGACTACTAGGACTATGATGCAGATCATACTGGTGGGGCCCGGGTAGTCCAAGAGTACATCCTATAACCGCTCCTAGTCGAGGGTGTATCGAGACAGGTGTTAGTTATATATATGCCCTAGAGGCCATTACTATACATGTGATTTATATTGTAGTGTATACTTGGAAATATATAGGGAAGACTTTCTTGCTCGACATGATAGTACGCTATCTTGTTACTCTTTACCTTAACGTGTATACTGATTGTCTCTCTGTTACATGTTGGTAAAGTCCTTAGGATGTGTACTTGACTACCTGGACTATGATGCGGATCATACTAATGGGGACATGGTAGTCCATAAGTACATCCTTCAAGGTCCCTAGTCGTGCGTGTATCGAGACGGTGCATCGATATACCAGAGTAGATGTAACGTTTTAAAAATAATTAAATAAATAATTAAATGAATAAAATTGTTTAAGTGAATTTTATGAATTTCGGTAAAGTAAAATGTATTTTTCGTAAAACTAAACCGTGATTGTTTTTCATTATAATTTCAAAAATACCTATTTTAATTATGTAATTACTAGTAAATGGTGTTTATTTAGCCACTTATAAATTTTTAGTTCAATTAAATATTTTTCCTAAATTAATGATTTTAAATATTAACATAAGCTTTATTTTTACACTAAATTAGTGTAAATTACAAATTTGAATGGTTTTAATTTGTAAAAATGAACCATGGCATATTAGAAATTAGTGTGTATCATGCAAAATTTATTTGCAAAATTTTCCATTTTTCTAGAGCTTTCTTGAGTTGCTATAGTAAAGAAATAAATGAAAATAAAAAAATTCACGAAAAGACAATTTGAGGTGATATTTGGGGGAAACTTCTACACAATTTTTTCACTCTCTTCTTTCTCTCCCTCACCTCCAAATAATGGCCGGCCTCACCCCATGGCAGCCCCCCTCCATTTCCACTTCATTTTTTGTTCAAAATTCATCAAAAATCCATCAAAAATTCAACAAAAAATGCACAAAATCCTATTTATTTCCTACCCTTTTATTCTTGCTCATTTTTACATGGATTTTGGAGTGGGCAAGCATGCATTTTGGAGGCTCATTTTCATGTTGGGAATTTAGGTTGTGGAGGTATAAATCCTTCTCTTTTGATTTATTTCTATTAGATGTTTCTTTTAAACATAATTAGATTTAATATAGTAATTCTAGTTGCAAATTTTAAAATTCAAGTTAGGGTTTGTAAATTCAAGTGGTGGTTTTTACTAATTAATTAGGGTTATAATAACTAGTTTACCATTTTTAGAAGTGGAAATTCTTGCATGGTTGATATATTGCAAATTGTTATCCAAATTTCTTAAAGTAAACCATTTTTAATAAACTAGATTTCTATTTATGGTATATATGGGTGAGATAAAATTCTAATTAATGTTTTTATCATTATGTTATGGTTTTAATAGGGATATTAACATGTTAGTGGAATGCAAAACCTAATCTAGTTATTAGTTTCAATTGTTAGTTAATAAAGTGTGATAAATATGCTAATTATGCTAGTTTTTGCAAACTAGATTTTGGAAATTCCTAAATAAATTAGATTAAAAATATAATTATGGTTTCATTATATCATTATCATCATGAATTGTAGTTTAATACATTAATTCATGCACAACCATGTTTTGTGGTGGAATTGTGGTATTTTGCTTATAAGATGTTGGAAATTTCTAAAAGTTGCAAACTAGAAATTCCAAATCCATGTATATTTATGTAATAAAAATATAATAATGGTTTGTATAGTCTAGTTATGCTATTTAATGAGTTTTATGACCATTGGTTTCATTTAAATGTCAAGTTTTGAAGAAAAACGGTAAATTGGCATTTTCGGGTTTTACGAAATCGGGCGATTTGATGGATTTTAGGGTTTCGATGGATTTAATCATGTTTTATAATATAAGTAATGAGTTTTAAAACTACGAGTTATTTGTTGATATTTATCTCGATCCATCGGAGTTTGTACGCCGATATCGAGCGATATTTGGTTCTTTTGCGTGGACGGGATATAGGTTTTAAGCTATGCTTGTTCCTTGCGTCGTTTTGACTTTTGTATGTGATTCAGTTTACGATACTATTATTATGTTTGCGTTTAGGTACCCCTCACGTGGACTGCGGTCGAGGAAGAGGAGGATGGCGACACCGTCTTCGGCAGACATAGACCAGGTGAGTAGATGTATATCTACGGGGGGAAGTCGGGTGGATGGCGTTTAGCACCCCCGCAACGTAGAATAGGAATAGTACTTATTGACATTAGGAAACCAGATGTGACCCTAGATTCTTAATGAGTAGGACCCTAGTAATGACCCTAGGCTGGACTAGACTGATTTCGGAAAACCATACCAGAGGATTGGAAGGGGTACGTAGGTTTCAGATAGAAACACACACGCACACACTGAAACTCGACATGGTGTATACGTATATGTGTATATATATATAGGACTAGGCATAGGTATATATATATATACAACACGTATATGGGATTCATTGATGTGATATGATATCTGAGGTATGATGAAACAGTATAACTGGGCTTGATGCCGTAATTCTGGGCTATACAGTCGTATTAAGTGTTAGCGGATCATTGGAGAATGAGATAATGAACATGGATACATAAATTATAATGGGTGGTGATGATATTGAGGTACATGGGACTCTAAAATAGTACCTGGACTGTAGCTTGTGACTGATCACGATATGATATATGTATGACTTGATTACTACATCATATAGGTGGGACCTGATATCGATATCATATACGTGTGACTTGATGACAATATGATATCAGTATGACTTAATCACAATATGATACATACGACATGATATTTCTGAGAATAAACTAATGATGCATTTTATGATGGCAATGATATATCAATGATGTATGCGATTACAGTTTAGCACCTTGAGCATGAGATGTGTTGATGATGACATTATACGAATGATGAGACGCCTAGAAGATACTTGACCCGTACCCCGATATTGGGATGCCGTACGATGGATTTTACCGTACGAGGCATAGATATGATGATTGATCCGCACTCTTGATTCGAGGAAGCCGTACTACGTACGTGACGCTATTGAGGCGGGATCACCGACTATTAGAGATAATGATTCAGACCTTAGGTAGACTCTTGTTTCTTATTGACTAGTTTCTTAGGTTTTGTTCCTTAGGAGGTTAGATGGACACTAGGTTAGGTTCGAGTCATATAGTGGTAGTGGAAATGGTATATCAAATGAGTGGATAACACATATCCGTCTTTACTTTCACACTGTAATCATAATGTTGCATGTTCATACATATGTTGCTATAATCAGTATAAACTTTACCTGTTAGGACACCAGCACCATTACCGATGATGCGCATGTTCCACGCACACTTATTTGTCGGCTCACACACATCATCATCGGTAATTGATATGTCACGTACACTTTAGATCATATTGTCTTTTATTGATAGAATCAGTTAACAACTAAACCGATATAATATCGTGATTACTCTCTGATGTTAGTATATACATGATATTTATTACTTGACATTTATGCATTCATATTTTCATGTTATCATGCAGTATCATGGGCATATGCCGACACTTTTCATATACTCACTCATGATTTTAAGATTTGGATTTCTATGAGATTTCTGGATTTTTGGGGAAAACCGCAAGAAATTATAAAAACTTCTCTCTCTCTCCTCCTCTCTTTTTAAAATAAGATGCGGTTTTCTCGTGATGTATGTGTCGTCCACCATGAGATTTCATGTTTTCTGTTGCATTTCGAGACCCGATTCGAGGAGTGGATGAACCGTCTTGGGTACATGGTGGGCCCGGTATGGTACCCCGGGGCAAGAAGATCGAGTTGTAGACATGAGCCTGGCAGGGGAAGGCTACCTACCGGTGATGTCTGGCGCGGCGGATATCCGGAGGATACCGACCATTGTTGAGAGATTTGAAGATATGGGCCGATCCGGACTGACGGAGCCCGAGATATTAAGACTATGAGACTTGATATTTACATGTTTGTATCGATACTTGACACGGATTTCCATGGATTTCATTGTTGAGATTTCAGATCCCTATACACATTTTACTATGACAACAGCTAAAGATTTCTTATATAGATATATCTGGATTTCAGGATTGTTTATTTTACATTCATGGTGCATGCATATCCATTCATATGACATAGTACTATATGAGGCACTGTCACGAGCACGGAGTATCTGCATTTACACGTAGTATTACCCTGCTATTACTAGGTGATTGGGATATAGTAGTGTGTTATTATGACTTAGGATAGCGTCGTGCATTCGATTTCTTTTCGTAGATGTCTTCTACTCACGAGTTGGCAACTCACCCCCGTTGTGCCAAATTTTATTACAGGTTCGAAGTACAGGTTTCCCTGGCAGCTTGCTGGCACATCTTTTCTTTCAGGGTGATTTACACGGTAGGTTGGTTCACTTGTATCTGAACCACCATTGTATTTTTATCTATTCATTGTATCTAGTAAGCTCTATCAACCAAACTTGTATTACTGGATAGTTACTGGACCAGTTATTTATTTCGACCTTAGAGTCACGCTTGTATTATTCTGATTTGGTGGATTGTTTTCTTTTGAGTTTTGAGCCTCGCCCTTTGGCGTTGTATATTATTGTGCTTGTTGTGGTTGTTTCCGCCTGTTGGCGTTGAGCTAGCTCCCGTTTGGGGATGCTTTTTATTGTTTATGTATATTATACTTGTTGTACCCGTTTGGGGCCAGTTTTTACAGAGGAGACTCTGCCGAAATTTTTGGGAAAATTTACTGATGTTTTAAACTTGTTCCTTCATGTTTTCTTTTGCTTCTTCTTCTTCTTTTTCATGGTTTAGATTTCTGGGCTTCGGTTTACTTAGGTTACGTGGCGCCTCTAGACGCTTCGTAATCTAAGTGCCGGTCACGTTCCGTACTTTCGGGTCGTGACAGTAGACTAGCGTATACCTTCTCGACCCATACAGATGGGCGATGGATGATCCCATATCCATTGGTGTTTGACATCAGAGATGATATACGGGTGCTCAGTGGAGACTGGGTACACTGGACGGACTCGCTGAGAACTCTCAGATGGTATTATACCTTACGTCAGATGGCAGTTCTCTGGTGACACTGGTACAGGTTAGTCTGTAGACCCGAGATCGCCATAGAGTCTTGTGTGATTCCCACTGTGCTCTGATACCACTGTAGGGTTACTAGGAACACTAATGGGGCTCTACAATGTATCGACCATGCCGGATTAAAAATTTTAGGCGTGCCGAACAACCCTAAGCAAGATCGTTAACTAGAGTTTAGGTGAAAAAGTAGCAAGTAAATCACATTTACACTAAGTGAATACGAAATACAACCTTTGTAGATCGGCCCATCACTTCATATGCTCCTTGATGTAGTCCCTTCGCTGCGATCATCCAACTCCCGGACTCTCGGACGGCTCTATGAGAAATTGCAACGGGATCGCTTGAAGTCTTCGATGCCAAAGATGATCTACGTCGAGAGAATACGGACTCAAGCTTCTACCTCACTAACCAAAGAATTAGTGAAGCAAACACCCTAAACTAAAGTTCTAGTCTAGTAGAGGATGGTGAGATAGGAAATGGGTACACTTTAGATTTTCTTTTCTCACTTTGGTTCTCTCTCTTATTCAAACCCTAGTATGAAGATGAACTCAAAAATGAGAAAGGATAATGATCAAGAGAGAGAATTAACCATGGTGAGTGAGTATCATATACTTAACTCATGTAGAGACATAACCATGGCTAACTATAGTGGTTGGGTTAACTAAATATCATAAGTAAAACAAATTGAGTTGAATTTGTCAAAGCACTCAAAGCTTCTACAAGCTTTATGCACTTAACAAATTCAATCATATGGCTCGTGCGGCGGTTCCGCGGCTAAAATGTGACATCACCGTTGTCGTTTTGCTCGGTAATGTTTCTTTTTAATTCCCTGATATTTTATGGGTATTTTTATCCGACTCAAGTGTTGAGTGTTTTGGGGTTTATTTTGTATTCGTTGATTCGATCAGAAAATTTAATTTCGTTGGGTTTTCCGGATATTTAGAAACTGTTAAAAAGTTCGATCCGATATCAATAGCTCACTTTTTCCCCGTCCCGGAAAATTTCCAAGTGTTGGATTTTTCCGTTGTTTGAGAACGTCTAGATCGTGCAAGTTACGCAATGGGCCCTTCTAGAAGAGAACAAACCTTAACTCGTTTATGTGACCGTCTTGAACTACCTTTTAAACCTTAGGGTTTGGGGCAGTACGACGTG
The DNA here is from genome assembly GCA_030015575.1 of Agapanthus africanus. Taxonomy (NCBI): domain Eukaryota; kingdom Viridiplantae; phylum Streptophyta; class Magnoliopsida; order Asparagales; family Amaryllidaceae; genus Agapanthus; species Agapanthus africanus. Next base: position 421,545,326 of record CM057345.1, on the reverse strand, counting down.
CCACATGTGAGGCGTTGGCTTGACCCTTCTATGGCTGGACCGTTGGTACTGTGGCATGTGATGGATGTTTTTAAACCCCCCTCAAGTGTTGAGAACTATTTGGGAAAACTTGGGTGTTTGTTTATTCGATCGGAAAATTTAACACTGTCTATTTATCTGGAATGTGATACAATATTTGGAATCCACAAATGGTTATGAAATAACTAATTTGGATGTTATAAACATAGCAGTTTAGTCTCAAATGATCGGTTGCCACGGAATTTTGATGCGATCAAAAGTCCGTCGCAATCACGTAGCGTACGCGGATACTCGCCGGGTAAACTTAATAGACAGCCATGCCCTATAGCCCCAACCAAGTGACTGTAGGAGAACCCCGTCGCCAAAAGCATCCGTTCGGGTGCTCGCGGCAGCGGTGTTCCGCCTTAGTGCACTTCGTCGACGGCATCCGGGGGTGCGGCCGTCTACTAAAGTTTGCGACGAGCATTCGATCAGGATATCGAAAATCTTGTTGAATTGCCCGACTTGATATTGAAAAGTGTTTTCGATATAGAGACTAAAATGCGGGGTTTATAATTGTTAGGCATGCGATGTCTAAGGAGGTTGCGGATTCCAACTGTTGTAGTTTTACACTTTCTTTTCTGCGACCGTAAGTGTAATTTATGATATCGCCGGTTTTGTTGCTATATGTCAACGACAATTGGGATACACATATTTACTTACGTTGATGACATGTGATGTTATGTGTTGCTGGATATGTTATATTGGATCGTCGCGCTTTGAATAGCCGGGGGTTTTATGTGAGATGACGGTTTTTATTTTCATTCATGTAAATTTAATGTATGTAATATTCTTTTATTGGGGCACTTCCGGGATGAGATTGATGTCACCATTTGTATATTATTTACTTTTCCGCACTAGGATAGACCCAAGGAGGAGAGCAGAACTAGCCGGGTTCTAGAGTCCAGTGGGAGACTAACTCGAGGAGTCGAGTCCGGGTCTCCTAACTCTAGAATTGATAGGGTTGCTTGCCGCTCTCGTAGGGGTCTAGGGGTGTGGGTTTGGCTATTCATCGCGACCGTGGAATCCGTGTTTTATAGCGACTCAAAATAAAACACGGACGTCCTAGTATATCCAATGTTTCATATGTTTCTTCTGCTGCGATATCTGTGATATGATCATTTGATGTTCTGTGATAAATACTGTATATAGTATATATGATATATTATATAGACGTTACTTATGTTTTACACCCGTGCTAGCCCTGCCCCGCTCTTCCATTAGTTACCTAACCTAACGGTGCACGAGAGGACATCGAGGCGAATGCGGATGGCATAAGTGTACGTCGTATTTATCTGTGATGTTTAGGTACTTAAATGATAGGACTTCATTAATATGATTAATGAAAGAAAAGAAACCTAAAAGATGTTGTGGAATCGAATTTTCAAAAACAGGTAGCTACAGTTCTTGCTTTGCATCGCGGTGTTCCTTGTAGAACATCCTGCACCTTATTCGATGAGGAAAGGTCCGAGATCCCTTCACCGGGAGTGACCCCTTTAGCAATAACTGGTAGATGCTACAACACTCGGTTTGTCTTTTGATTGCTTCTATAGTTCTTGCTTTGCATAGTGGTATATATGATATATCCTGCACCTCATTCGACGAGGAAAGGGCCGACGATCCCTTCACCGGGAGTGACCCCTTTAGCAAAACTAGAAAAGCCTAAAAAACACTCCATTTTAAAATCATTTGATTTTACAACGATATCAAGTTCATTACGCAATAGGTTTTCAGAAAAACTTGTCGTAGCCCTCCGTCATTTCAGATAAGTTGTATATAGTATTCGTGCTACATTTGTTGGCTTTCGTCAAGGTGTAGTGTGCGGTAGCTCTATGCTGCTTATCTGCTGCATACGATGCGATTGGATTAGGGTAGTCGTACGGCTTTGTTGGCTTTCGTCAAGGGTCGTGCGGGTGGGTTTAATTCAGTCAAGAAATGTACGGGTTGAACTTGACTAGCGGGTTATGGTTTGTTGGCTTTCGTCAAGGTCATAGCACGTTAGGGGCAAAATTATCGGGAATTTCAAGTGTTGAAATTTGCAATGAGATTGCATACCTTCTATGAGATAGTTGGATCCCGATACCCACTGCGAGTAATTGTTACTCCTGGGAGAGTTTTACACATTACAATTACCCGATCAAGTAGGTGTCTAGAAAGGTGTCAACGGGGTTACGCCTATGGGAAAACGAGGTTTACATTAATTAGGTCCGTACGAAAGCACGGGGAACCTCCCTCAAAGTACCGACACTGGCCTGGCTGAGAGATTGGAGAACTTGTAGCGTGTAATTAATCCCGGCTAGTCTTTCCTTTTAGGGTTTGAAGGAAGATTTGATAAAAACAGTGGGTGCCATCTTGATTAGATAAAATAATAACCAATCTAATCTTGCAAGAGCATACGCTGAGTGTTTTCTTCTCTCTCTCTCCAGGTAGCGACCATATCACACCTTAATCAAGATAATAATACAGATATATTGACCGAACCCGCTTGTTATACTGAGCTGGGGAACGTTGGCCCCGCTTCAACTTATAATTGTTATAAGACAGAGCAGGAAATAGGGGATTACCAGAATTCCCGTGCCGCCCAAACGAAGGAAGTGCATGATGATGCATCTTCTTCGGGTGTGTTCATTACAGAGAACTGTTTCTCAGTATCCTTTACGTCCTGCGTATGAGATATCGGATCAGGATCCTGCATATGTAATCTGTTACATGGGCTACAGACAGGTAGAGAACTGAGAATGGGTGATAAGTTTCATGAGATAGAAAACGGTGCAAATGTTACAGCCAAGTCTGTTGGTCACTATCACCCTGTATTACCAGAATACATTGATTCTGAATGAATGTTCTTAGATACCGAACCTGATATACAATATCATATCAGTCTCTTTATAAGTAAAGAAGGATATAATTTTGTATTGTTGGATAATGTTTTGAACATTTCCTATATCAAGAGTTGATCGGTTCAGGCACGTTATCTAAAAGCATGGATGTTCTAAATCAAACTACAGTTCTTAGTATGCAGAACACACACAAGAGGAAGAGTTCAGAAATGAACGAATCCTTCTTGAGGTATTGTAGACTAGGTCATATCAATGTGACCCGACTAGCTCAAGTTACATTAAGATGCATATTTAAATTAGTTTGAATTTACATCTTGTGAAACTTGCCAGTCATGTCACAGAGATAAGATGACCTTAGCTCTGTTTTTTGGAAACAGAAAAAGAGTTAGTGAACTCTTGGGATAATACATGTTGATGTATGAAGGTCCCCTGTCTACACATGCCAAGACCGGTTCTTTGTACTTCATTACATTCTCTGATAATCTCTCAAGATTTAGACATATGTTCCTGTTGAAACACAAGTCCGAAGCTTTTGAGATATTCACAGAATATCAGTTAGAAGTAGAGAACCAAAACGAGTATAAGTATTATGTCCTTTGATGTGATCAAGGAGGAGAATACTTGAGCACGGAATTCCTGGATTATTCTAAAGGAGAATGAGATTCTCTCTCAGCATTACTCCTCCGTATATACCACAGCACGTCGGTGTATCGGGGCGGAGCAATCACACCCTATATGATAAGGTGTGCTCTATGATGAGTACTACTGAGTTACCTATTTCCTTTTAGGAGTTATGCACTTGTGAAGTTGCTGTAAGTCCATGCTACCTCTCCCGGTACTTTCGAGCATGCGGAATTTGGTGAAAAATTATTTTCTAGAGGCGGTAGCATGGACTCAAAACCGGATCTTTGTTAAACTATCTAACTAACAACCTAATTAGGAGTTGTTAACTACTCGGTTAGGGGATTATACCTTTCTTTCTTGAACTCCTTCTTCTTCATCTCTTGATGGTGTACGGATTGGCTTCACCCCGTCGTCTCCTTGCGCCGAAGATCGATCCACCCGAAAGCTTCTACCTTTGGCTTCTTCTTCGAACTTTGAAGAAACTAGTTCACTTGGTTTGCTAAACCTTGTGCACTAGAGTGAGTAGAGGTGAGTGTGATGGGATTTTCTCTATGGTTCTTGCTTCTCAACACATGAGACAAGTGAACCATAGACAAGAGAGAGAGCAAGAGGAAGAGGGTGAGAGCAAGAGAATGGGAGAGCTCAAAACCAAGAGAGAGAAAGATCATGAAAGAATGAGCCTCTCTTTTCTCTTTCACCCTCTCATAATCCAAAAACATCATGAGCCATAATGTTAATCAAGTATTATTATGTGATGGTTCATATCATGTCAAAGGCAATATCATTTCCATGCACTCATTTTGCAAACCACAACAAGCAAGCAAAAGTCTTTGCATGAAAATGACAACCATTGTGATGATGATGGTCAACTAGTCCAACCTAGTCAACCGGTCAACAAAGTCAACAAGTCAACAAAGTCAACCCCTCAACAACCATGTCACTATAATAGTTAATTATTATTATTGCAAAATATATATATATATCATATTCTCATTAGGGTTGAGCAAAAAGTCAATAGTCAACAGTCAACGGTCAACAACCCTAATGAGAATCCTCTGTCTCTGTTTCCCCATCAACTGTGCATACACACCCGCATCCGTGTTCCGAGTAACACGAATATATACTGGATAAAACCAATCCCAAAACGTACACTAGGATCTGGCTTAAACCAAAGCCCGCTAGTGTTAACTGTCCGGACACTGTACGTGCACAAGTGCACGGATGTGACCGGACCCTGTCGCAAAACCATGCGACCTGTCGCAAAACCATGCAACCTCTACTCTTTTGCCAAAAGGCGAATAGCTTTCTGTGTGGGACTCTAAAGACTCGACACTACGCTGGCAGTGGGTTTAACCACAGACCGCAAGCGGCACTAGCTGTGCGTAACGGTCCCCAGGTAGATGCCGACAAGAAGACTGACGAGGTGAAACCCATCTGAACTCCTACTGAGCCTGAATGTGACAATCTCCGTACAGTCCGGTCTGTTCGTCTGATACATCGCATGGCGGGCCTAGGGGGGCGGTAAACGTCAGTCCCGTAATAGCGGTACAAGTCTTGTCGGAGTGAAGCCCAATACACCCTGAGATAGCACTGGAAGCCTACCAGTATATCTCTCTCGCCCTGGCCAGGGACTACTCGTGTAATGGCTCTCCTAGACACAGCGCGATGTCAACCCCCAATACCGGGAGAGACGAATCCTGTCTAACCGTCACTGCCTCCAAGTGCTTCGGGACAGCACCCAACTACTACCTGTTTGCACGACTCCTTTGAGCCGTGGTAGGGTAGTAACCAAAGTACAGTGGGAACACACTCGAGGCGAAGCGACAGTGTCAAGTCAGCGGACTAAGCTGTACTCATGTCACCTGGGAACTGATAACTGACGATAGGTATAATACCAACCGGTCAGTTCCCGACGAGTCCTGTCCAGTGTACTCGTAACCCAACGAGCACCCGCATACTATCTCCAGTACGACGTACTGATGGCTGTGGGACAGACCATCTCTCACTCTGGGATGAGAAGCGCATGCGCTAGTCTACTCAGGAGTATCGATGCCCTGTCTCGATAGTCCTGCGACTAGGGACCTGCATAAGGATGTGCTTATAGATTACCCAGCCCCCACTAGTGTGACTGCCATCACAACGCTGGTAATCAAGCAAAGATCCTAAGGGCTCCACTAATGTGTATAGGTGATATACTAAAATAAACACATGTACACATTGAAGCAGAAACAAACCAAGTAGCATACTACTATTTTGAGCAAGATTGTCAATACAAGGTGAATATCCCAAGATTCTATTAAGTAATATACATACTAGTATGATACAGTAATGGCCTTTAGGGCATATACACTAACAATCTCCCACTTGCACTAAGGCCATGTACTGGCGTATCGAAGACCTATCATCTCGATCAGCCGCTCGAGCTGAGTCTCGGGTAGGGCCTTCGTGAGTGGATCTGCAGTGTCATCTTCTGAATTTACTCTCTTTACCTCGATCTCCCGGCGATCAATGATCTCCCTGATCAGGTGGAACCGCCTCAAAATGTGCCTGGACTTCTGATGGGACCTGGGTTCCTTCGCTAAAGCTATAGCGCCGTTGTTGTCACAATACAGTGGTATTGGATCAACACTGGTAGGAACCACCTGAAGTTCCGTGAGGAACTTCTTCATCCAGACAGCTTCCTTTGCAGCATCGCAAGCAGCTATTTACTCCGCTTCCATAGTTGAGTCAGCAACGGTTTCCTGCTTGGAACTCTTCCAGCAAACCGCCCCTCCATTGAGGGTAAAGACATAACCCGACATGGACTTAGAGTCATCCTTGTCACTCTGGAAGCTGGAGTCAGCAAAGGCTTCAATCTGGAGGTCTTTTCCGCCATACACCAAGAACATCTCCTTAGTCCTTCTTAGGTACTTGAGAATGTTCTTTACTGCTATCCAGTGTTTCTCCCCTGGGTTCGACTGATACCGGCTTACAACGCTCAATGCGTATGCTACATCTGGTCTGGTACACAACATAGCATACATAATAGAGCCTACCACAGATGCGTAGGGTAATGATGACATGCGAGCCCTTTCCAAATCAGTCTTGGGAGACATCTCTTTGGAGAGGGTGATTCCTTGACAAGCCGGTAGGTTACCGCGCTTGGAATCTTCCATACTGAATCGTTTCAGTATGGTGTCGATGTACCTTGACTGTGAAAGTCCCAACATCCTCTTAGATCTATCACGATAGATCTGGATCCCCAGAATGTAGTTGGCATCGCCCAGGTCCTTCATGGAGAACCTCTGCGACAAGAATCCTTTGACTGATTGTAGCATAGGAATATCATTTCCTATTAGGAGAATGTCATCGACGTACAAGACGAGGAATACCACATTTCTCCCTACAATCTTACTGTAAATGCATGGTTCATCTGGGTTTTTGACAAAGTCGAATTCTTTGACAGTATCATCAAAGCAGATGTTCCAACTCCGCGATGCCTGCTTAAGTCCATAGATGGACTTGAGCAACTTGCACACTTTACCGCTGCTCCCACTCTGAATGAATCCCTCTGGCTGATCCATATAGACGCACTCTTCCAAATTTCCATTTAGGAAAGCTGTCTTTACGTCCATCTGCCAGATCTCATAATCGTGGAAGGCAGCAATGGCAAGAAGGATCCGAATGGATTTAAGCATGGCTACCGGAGAAAAGGTCTCGTCATAGTCCAAACCAGGTCTTTGACGAAAACCCTTTGCAACGAGCCTAGCTTTATAGGTTTCAACCTGCCCATCTACACCAATCTTCTTTCTGAAGATCCATTTGCAGCCTACGGGTTTTACCCCTTCTGGAGCAAAGTCCAAAGTCCAAACTTTGTTGGTGTACATAGACTCCATCGCGCCATTAACCCGGATCGGGCCATTAACTTGCAAACCAGCACCACCGCGCACTATTAACCCGGATCGGGCCATTAACCTAACTACTAGCAAACTAAAAGACGGGTAGAGAGTTATACCAAGCGATCCGTGTCCTTCGGTCTTCGTCTCCACTCCGATCTCCCGCGGAATCTCCGTTCGTCACCTCCTCGTCGGAAAGGGCACCACGTAGCCGATATCTTTTACGGGCTCCCACCACTGGACCGTGGCAACTCGGGCGCGAAGTTGGCCAGCTGACGCGTCCAAGGGAACTGTAGGTATAGTGTAGAAACTTGTCTCTTTAGGATTTGGGAAGTTGCCATGGTGATGGAGGAATTAAAAGATTTGGAGATGAGCATAGGAATTTTGAAACAAGCAAGGCCAAAAATGAGAGTGAATCATTTTCCTTCATGAAAAATAATGAACTCTCTCCCATCCCCATGAAGTGGCCAACCCTTCTTATTATCCAAAATGGGTGTCGTAAAATTGCAAGGGAAAAGCAAGTGGAGAAAAAAAAATGATAAAGGAAAAATGGTCACAACAAAAGCCATATCAAAATCTCATCCATTCTTTTCTCATAAATGCAAAGGAAGTGACTAGAAAAGGATCTCATGATGAGGAAGCCACAAATGCAAGAAACCCCTCCACAAATGTTATTTGCAAACTTGCAAATAACCCCCTCCATCGGAAATGTCCGGCCACGAAGGAACAAAGAAAAACTGGCCGGAACGGAATACAAACTGGCAACTTCAGAAAACTGATCCCGTAATAAATTACAGGAAAACTCCGCGACTGCATATACATGCCCGCATTTGTATTCCCACGGAACACAAATACGAAGAGACAAAATCTACACTGTCTAATACTAGGATCCGGCTTAAACCAAAGCCCGCTAGTAAAATCCGTCCGATCACGATCCGTGCAATACCGCACGTATCGGATCGAACCCTGCCATATCTCCATACGGCCTCTACAGAGTTTCGCCCGAAACTTGAGTAACTGTGTGTAGGGGACTCTAAAGACTCGTCAATACTATGGCTGTGGATTTAACCACTAGCACGTCAGAGGTATTAGCCATACGTAACGAGCTACCAGCTATTGACCAAAGGGACGTCGATGAGCGAACTCATCCTAACACCCTACTGAGCCTGTCAGTGACAATGTCCGTACAGCCCGGTCTGTTCATCTATGAGTATCGCATGGCGGGCCTAGCGGGTTGGTAAAAGTCAGACCCCCAAAAGCGGTACAAGTCGTGTCGGAGTGTAGCCTAGAACACTCTGAGATACTACTGGAATACCTACCAGTAAATCTCCTGCCTCGGCCGAGGGCTTTGTGTAATGGCTTTCCTAGACACAGTGCGACCTCACCCCCAATACCGGGAGAGACGAACCCCTGCAGATCCACTCACTGCCTCCATGTGGCTCGGGACTGTACCCAACTAAAACCTGTTTGCACGTCTCCTTTGAGCGTGGTAGGGTAGTAATCTAAGTACAGTGGGAACTCACATGAGACAAATGACGATCTCAGGTCGATGAACTAACCTGTATACATGTCCCCTGGGAACTGCTATCTGACGTCTGGTATAATCCCAACTAGCAAGTTCCCGGCGAGTCCTGTCCGGTGTACTCATAACCCAATGAGCACCTGTATACATCTTAGGTGAACCAACTGACACCAGTGGCTTGTGAGACCGACCACCGCCTCTCGTCGGGGTCTCGACTGTATACACTAGTCTACTCTGGAGAATCGATGCCCTGTCTCGAAACTCCCACGACTAGGGACCTTTTAAGGATGTGCTTATAGACTCCAGCTCCCACGTATATGATCGCGCTCATACTGCTGGTAGTCAAGCAAGAATCCTAGGGGCTCTATCAACGTGCAATAGTGACCTGTAAGGTCACCTAAAGCAGTACACCACGATAAGGATAAACCAGATAGCATACTATCATCTCGAGTAAGACTGTCCTACTGGTATAGGTCCTCCCTCAATCATTGCAATCACGTGCCTGTGATCCAATAATTGACTCTGAGGGCACTATATTTAACAATCTCCCACTTGCACTCAAGGCTAATTATTGCGATGTCGCATACTCACAGCCCGTGTGATACCGAACACCGAACTCCTCTACTAGTCAGTCTCACAAAGCTCGTTTGCGAAACTATTGCGTTCGAGGAATAGCCTTAGTGAGTGGATCCGCTTTGATGTTTCTTTCTATGTCTCTCTATATCTCATGTCCGCGGAGAAAACCATCTCCTGAAATGAGTAATACCTGTCTTAGAATGTCTGGATGTCTGATGGGACCTAGTTCATAAATGAACTCTAAATCCAAACTTCTTAGACTTTATCGTCAACTGAACATAATCAGTATCCTGCGCCATGCCTCCCTTAGTATCCCCTTGGACCACCTGTCCAAAATACTGTCCCTCGACAGAGGGAAAACTATGACTCTGACGACCACCCTGTCGTCCATGTCACCTTGGAAGCCTGGAATGATAACTGTCTCCCGAATGAGGCTGTCGTTATCATATCCTTAGAACATCCACTTATGTCTAAAGCTACTTCCGATTGTTTCTCCAGGATTGGATTAATATCAACTTATTGCATCTACTGCAAGAACAATATCTGGTGTGGTACTTGACATCTCATGATTGACTCAATTGCTTAAGCAAGTGATCTGCCAATCATGCACATCCCTCTCTACTTTAGTCTATAAGACACCTTTAGAGAGGGTGACTCCATTACCTGCAGGTACAGTACCGTGCCAGGAGTCGTCCATTCTAAATACTCATAGAATGCTGTCTAAGTGCCCAGATTGGGATACTTCCCAAATCTAGATCTAAAACCATAGATCTAGTAACCAGCATGTCTGATATAATATCCATGTCCTTTGTGGAGAAACCACTGTGTGACAACCAAAGAATATCCGATCGTAGTATAGGAATTTCACTTCCTACTCTGTGTATGTCATCCAAATACCAGGAAATCACACCCTACTACCTTCTTAACAGATCCATCCCCTATTCTGATGAAGTCAAACCTATGACTGTCACATCAGAAATAGATGATCCATCTCCGCTATATCTGCTTTAGTCTATAAATACACATAAGCCACTTGTCCACCATGCTTCCGCTGCTCCCACTGACTACGACAACCCTCTGGCAGAGTCATATAGACATACACTTCTAAAGCTAGTTCAGAACGACGCTATACTCATCCTCCTGCCGGGTCTCACAGTCTGGAACAACAGCAATGGCAAGTCTGGCTAAACAAGAACCTCCCTGTCACCGTCCTTGAGGCTACCGGAGTACCTCTCGGGTGCCTGAGGTTACCCACCACATCTGCGGAGTGGCCAATGGAAAGTCAAACCAGATTGAATCTTTAGGTTCTTTATCAAATCTTCAGTAATCGTTTGCAGTTCTGGAATCACTTCCAGTTCTACCATACTCCCACTACTGTTTTCTGAAAAAATCCATTTTTATTAAAACTGTGGCGAGTCAAGAACAATATCATTATTGACCTTCCAGATGGTAGAAAGTCAACCCTCGTCATAGCCTGGGTCAACCCACAAACAGCTATTACAGAAACGTGCCTTCAGTTATCCAGAGTCTGGTTTTAAGCATAAGACGGACAACTCCCCGTACCTTAACAATGTCAAGATATGAACCGTTCTATATCCAATATAGAAACAGAAGCACTGATTTAATTGAACCAGATTCAAATCATGCAGCTGTCTCCAGTGCATGTCAAGTAAATGGAGAGAGGCCAATCAGCGTTACTCAACTTAGGAGTGCTTCCAATTATGAGCAACCTGAAAGAGAAGCAAGTTCTCTTAATCATTACTATCAACTGAATACCATACACAAGTATCTACATCTTCGATCACCTTGAAGAATCCCGATACTTGCAACACCTGGTTCTCTACTCTATTCTTATACCTATAACTTCTCAAAATTTAAACCCTGTGTTTCTACGAAACACCTGTCTAAGAACTAGAGAAGTCATAAGTAAACCGAATATAGTACGAGTACCAACCCCTCTGTCCTAATGGACACTGGACAATATACAATACTCTGTATAAGTCCCCTGAGTCTAATAACTCATTCCCTGTGTGTTGTAGGTTGAAAACTGTACTTATGGTTATGAAGAATTACACCACTGTTTAATGCTCCTTACCTAACCATCCACTGATATAGGTAAACGTCACAGACATAATTTCAAAAAGTTATATCTCACTCTATAAAAATAGACGTACGGATATATCAATTTGAAATTGGTGCATAACAACGGATATTCAAAACCAAATATTTGCCGTCCGGCAAACAACCCAGATGACTTCCTCAAATATCACCAATTACAACGAATCCCGATATAATGAGGATGATCACCTAATTCCCAATAATTTACTCCCACTCATCATCTGTAAAACCATACAGATGTGAGAATCATATCTGGTAAATACATACCCTGGAGCAAGGACTAATTAGGAAATCAGTTTTCCTTTAACAGTACACAGTGAAACTGAAACATTAAAATGTTTCGATGTGGTATCCGGGTATTCCTAGAAATGCCTCTTCCATTATCCAGATTCACAACTGTAACCGTATATTTCTTTGCCATCTCACCAAATCCCTTTATATGTCTTTAGTCATTACCTTCTGCACACCCTCTTAGGCTAAATGGTTTTCTTCCTTCCCTACTGTTCGACATTAGCCTATGGTTTGGAAGAAGACTATCCAATAAACATAATGGGTGTACTGTCCTAATCCTAGGAGCACTCGGAATGCGAGAGAAGGTGAAGATAAAAGACAACCGAATAAACCTTATTCCTATTTCTCCTGAACCAGAATCCATCCCCGAACTGGAACAAGTTCCTTTCAAGTTCGTATATAACCAAACGATGGAGTATCCAAATAAACTATTGATCTTCGTAGTGATACGGAGTGTCCTGGAGAAATACAAAGATGATTTAGGATTGGCGAAGAAATACTTGGTTTGGTCGTGTATAGCAATAGCAATTTACTTTGCCCTCTTACTAATCCCTTTCTTTGTCTTAACTTAATACCTTTTGTACACCGTTTAGGCTAATTGGTTTTCTTCATTCCCTACCGGTCGGCACCTACCTATGTTTTGGAAGAAGACTATCCAATTTACATAATAGGTGTACTGTCCTAATCCAAGGAACACTCGTAACCTGAGAGAAGGTAAAAGGAAAAGACAACTGAATAGTGTTGGAGATAGTGCCCTCAGAGTCAATTATTGGATCACAGGTACGTGATTGCAATGATTGAGGGAGGACCTATCCCGGTAGGACAGTCTTACTCGAGATGATAGTATGCTATCTGGTTTACCTTTATCATCGTGTACTGTTTTAGGTGACCTGACACGTCGCTATTACACGTTGATAGAGCCCCTAGGATTCTTGCTTGACCACCAGCAGTATGAGGACGATCATATAAGTGGGAGCTGGGGGTCTATAAGCTTATCCTTAAAAGGTCCCTAGTCGTGGGAGTTTCGAGACTGGGCATCGATACTCCATTAGTAGACTAGTGTATACAGTCGAGACCCCGACGAGGGGCGGTGGCCGGTCTCACAAGCCACTGGTGTCAGTTGGATCACCTAAGATGTATACAGGTGCTCATTGGGTTATGAGTACACCGGACAGGACTCGCCGGGAACATGCTAGTTGGTCATATACCAGACGTCAGATGGCAGTTCCCTGGTGACATGTGTGCAGGTTAGTTCATCGACCTGGGGATCGTCATTTGTCTCGTGTGAGTTCCCACTGTACTTTGATTACTACCCTACCACGGCTCAAAGGAGTCGTGCAAACAGGTTTTAGTTGGGTACAGTCCCGAGCCACATGGAGGCAGTGAGCGTATCTTCAGGGGTTCGTCTCTCCCGGTATTGGGGGTGAGGTCGTGCTGTGTCTAGGAGAGCCATTACACAAAGTCCTTGGCTAAGGCAAGGAGATTTACTGGTAGGTATTCCAGTAGTATCTCAGGGTGTTCTGGGCTACACTCCGACACGACTTGTACCGCTTTTGGGGGTCTGACTTTTACCAACCCCCTAGGCCCGCCATGCGATGCTCATAGACGAACGGACCGGACTGCACGGATATTGTCACTGACAGGCTCAGTTGGGTGTCGGGGTGAGCTTCCTCATCGACGTCCCATTTGGTCAGTACCTGGTAGCCCGTCACGTATTGGCTTATACCTCTGACGTGCTAGTGGTTAAATCCACAACCAAGGTGTTGACGAGTCTTTAGAGTCCCCCACATTCAGTTACTCAGCTTTCGGGCGAAAGGTTGTAGAGGCCGTATGGAGATATGGCAGGGTCCGATCAGATACGTGCGGTATTGCACGGATCAGGATCGGACAGTCTGTACTATAGGCCGTGTGGATATATGGCAGGGTTCGATCAGATACGTGCGGTATTGCACGGATCAGGATCGAACAGATATTACTAGCCGGTTTTGGTATAAGCCGGATCCTAGTATAGTACAGTGTAGATTTTGTCTCTTTGCATTTGTATTTCGGTCGAAATACAGATGCGGGTGTGTATGCACAGTATCGGGGTTTTCCTGTAATTTATTACGGGACCAGTTTTCTGGAGTTGCCAGTTTGCTTTCCGTTTCGGCCAATTTCCTTTGTTCCGTTCATTGGCCGAAGATTGGTGGAGGAGGGCTTATTTGCATTGTTGCAAATAGGCATTTGTGGAAGGGGGTCTTTGCATTTTGTTGTATCATGATAGCACCCTCCTTTGACTTGCTTGACTTCATACTTCATGATGGCTTGACTTTGTTAGCATCATGGTTGTTGATGATTAGTTGGTAGTGTATTGGTTTTGGGAGTGATCATTGCCTCTCATCATCACTTGCTTTTTTCCATGACACTCCACCTTGCATTATTGTTCCACCCACCCCCTTGTCTTTTCTCTCTCCAATCTCACTTGGTAAAGGGGGGGCCGGCCATTCCAAATGGTGGGGATGGATTCATTTTTATGGGTGGCATTTTGTTTCTCTTGCTCACTAGAAAAGCCCTCTAGTTCATTTCCAAAAGTTCCTCTCTTTTCTTCCACAAAATGGCACAACTCCAAACCCCAAAAATGAGACTCCTTCTCTACGAATTCTACAACGAATCTTGGGCACGTCGAGTAGCCGGCTTCGTGCCCGAGTTGCCTCGGCATTGAGGTGGGAGCCCGTAAACGAAGAAGGCGATGTGGTGCACTTCCGGCGATGAGGAGGAGACGGGACTTTTCCGCAGGAGATCGGGACCATGACGAGAAGACCGGAGGACTTGGATCGTCGGTATATCTCTATTCCCTTTCTTGTAGTTAGCTTAGACTAGTTAATGGTAACGATCCGGGTTATAGTGCGCGGTGGTGCCGGTTTGCTAAGTCCGCAAAAATTTAAGTTATTCACCGCTTCCGCATTCCGGCGTCGGATTGACGGCCGGGGCGCTGCCGTGCACTTACAGTGGTATCAGAGACTCCCCATTAACTTAGTCTAGCTTTGTGTAATGTGTTTTTCAGTTCCGATCGATCGAAATGTCCGAAAACCCAAATACACCCACGACAGTTTCTGTTGAATTTTTCCAGTCTCCAAAAATTTTTCAGGTTGCATAAAAGTACTGTTCTAGATGAACTAAGAGCACTGTTCAAATTCGAGGCAATGATATTCCAACCAGAGCGCGGAAGCGCGGCCAAAACCCACTTCTGGCCGCGCTTCCGCCGCAGTATGGAATAATCATTGGGCCGGATTTTTTCAGTGGGCTTCTGGGGATAAATTTGGGTTTCTGGAACATTTAAATTGGGCCCATATTTTCTGTAACTGCTGCAGTTTTGTTTTGGGGCCCACTTGTTATATTTTAATCGATCGGATATTTTAAACACATTTTTCACAGTATTTACATTATATCTGCGACCGTGAATGTCACTCGATCGGTAAATCCGGTCTAACTGCTATAGCTCGGTTAGACGGATTTGCGAACGTGACTTTCACGTTGATGTTCTATGTATTTGCTGTGATGTTGCGGATCGGTCGTGGGGGATAGCCTGGATGCAATGCTAGTACAGTTTTGTTGTATAATGTACATTTGATATTGCGGGGCGAGCGTCCGACATGTGGACTGCCGTCACTGTCTGTTTGTATTATTATTTTGGGGCACGACCTGGTTGCGGTCGATGTACCCGTTGTATGTATATTTTACTTTCTGTACTAGGATTGCCCCGCGGAGGGGTGCACGGATAGCCGGGTTCTGGAGGGCAACAAGCCCGCATCTCATGGCATTGAGACGGAGGGGGCTTCACTCTAGGATTGGCGGGCTATTCGCCGCACTCGTAGGGGGTACAGGTTGACCCAGGAGGGGTGCCCAAGTTGCCGGATTCCGTGAAGTGCTGGGTGGTCCATTCACGGCGCTGAAGGGGGCTGCCTCGCTTCAGGTTTTGGCGGGTGACTTGCCGCACCCGTAGGGGTCTAGGATTTCATTGCACAGGCTATCCACACGACCAGGGGAACGTCGGGTTTCAGCGGCTCTGTGAAACCCGGGGATCCCAGATATCTGTATTGTTTCTGTGATGCTGTTCATTCTCTGTGATGTTGCATTTTATTCACGCCTTGAGCGAAATACTATATATTGGTATATATATTAGTAGATGTTGTATATGTTTTGCATCCGCGCTAGTCCAGTCCCCGCTCTGTCGTTAGTTAGCTAACCTAACGGGTAATGACGGGACCCAGTGGCGAATGCGGATGGCATATACGTACATCAGTATATTTTCGTTCTTTTTGGTGTGATCAATTGATGGGACTGCATTGATTCGGATCAATGCAAGTTTAAAAACAAACCTAATCTGATGTTGTTGGAACACTTTTCAAAAAGCTGTTATTGCAAGGACGATCACTTTTGTTTTGCATCGCGGTATTCATTTAGAATATCCTGCTCCTCAGTCGACGAGGCAAGGGCCGAGATCCCTTCACCGGGAGTGACCCCTTGGACAAAAAGTTTGCGTCAGGGCATTAACTTCACTATAGCCGATTACTTTTGCTTTGCACCGTGGTATTCATTTGGAATATCCTGCACCCCATTCTACGGGGAAAGAGCCGAGATCCCTTCACCGGGAGTGACCTCTTTAGCAACGGTTTTCGTCACTATATTTTCAAAAAGCTATCCGTTCCTTCAACGATATCAAGTTCACTACGTTAAAGGTTTTCGCCAGAAACCATTCGTAGCCCTCCGTCGTTTCATATGGGTAGTCAATAGTATTCAAGCTGTGTTTGTTGGCCAAAGTCAAGGCACAGTGTTTGGTAGCTGTTGATTATTCATATGCAGCATAGATAGATGCGTTGGTTTGGAACAGTCGTATAGCCTTGTTGGCCAAAGTCAAGGGCTTGTGCGGGTGGATTCGAATCAACCTGGAGAATGACGGGTAGAACTTGACATGTGACTTATGATTTGTTGGCCAAAGTCAAGGTCATAAGAGCATGGGGCAGAAATCACATCGGGAGTTTCAAAAGAACTGAAACTTGCCAGATATGCGCATACCTTCTGGAGTGTGATACCGTGAGCGGATTCCGTCACGTTGTCATGCGATGAGAGTTGGATCCCGATTCCTACTGATGAGTTGGTATACTCCTCGGGTAACCCCGACTAATTCTTCTTTCAGGTTTGGAGGAGAATTTGAGGTACAGTGGGAGGATTCCAGATTAGATAAATTGGTAACCATTCTGATCTAGGTTAGAGTGCACGCTGAGTGTTTCTTTTCTCTCTCTCTTTGGCAGCGACCATTGACCCGACCCTAAGAATTTGACTCAGTGACCAAGTTGACCGAACCTTCTTAAACACCGGCTTTTGGATTGTCAGAGTTGCAGACCTCATTGCCACTCCTACTTTTACCCTTTTTCTCCAGGACACCCCGTATTACTACGAACGTCCACTTCCATTGGACAAAACCATCGTATGGTTAGATACGAACTCGAAAGAATTTATTCGAGGATGGTTTCCGGTTCTGGAGAAAACGGATAGGATTATTCAGTTGTCTTTTCCTTTTACCCTCTCTCAGGTTACGAGTACTCCTTGGTTTAGGGGTAGTACACCTATTACGCAAATTGGATTGTCTTCTTCCAAACCTTAGGCTGGTGCCGACCGGTAGGGAATGAAGAAAACCAATTAGCATAACGATGGTGTGCAGAAGGTATTAAGTTCAGACAAAGCAAGGGATTAGTAAGAGGGCAAAGTAAATTGCAACAGATATTCACGACCGAACCAAATATTTCATTACCACTCCCACATCACCTTTGTATTTCTCCAGGACACTCCGTATCACTACGAAGATCCACAGTTTATTTGGATACTCCATCGTATGGTTATATACGAACTCGAATGGAACTTGTTCCAGTTCGGGGATGGATTCTGGTTCAGGAGAAATAGGAATAAGGTTTATTCGGTTGTCTTTTATCTTCACCCTCTCTCTCATTGCGAGTGTTCCTAGGATGCGGACAGTACACCCATTATGCTTATTGGATAGTCTTCTTCCAAACCATAGGCTGGTGCCGAACGGTAGGGAAGGAAGAAAACCATTTGGCCTAAAAGGGTGTGCAGAAGGTAAAGACTAAAGACATATGAAGGGATTTGGAGAGGTGGCAAAGAACTATACGGTTACAGTCGTGAATCTGGAAGAGGCATTACTAGGAATACCAGAATACCCCATCGGAACATTTCAATGTTTCAGTTTCACTGTGTAATGTTAAAGGAAAACTGATTTCCCGATTAGATACTTACTCCAGGGTATGTATTTACCAGGTACGATTCTCATATCTGTATGGTTTTACAGATGATGAGTGGGAGTAAGTTATTGGGAATTGGGTGATTATCCTCATTATATCGGGATTCGTTGTAATCGGTGATATTTGAGGAAATCACCTGGGCTGTTTGCCGGTCGGCAAATATTTGGTTTTGAATATCCACTGTTATGCACCAATTTCAAATTGATATATCTGTACGTCTATTTTCATAGAGTGAGATATACCTTTCTGAAATTATGTCTACGACATTTACCTATATCAGTGGATGGTTAGGTAAGGAGCATTAAACAGCGGTGTAATTCTTCTTAACCATAAGTACAGTTTTCAACCTACGACACACAGTGAATGAGTTATCAGACTCAAGGGACTTATACAGAGTATTGTATGTTGTCCAGTGTCCATTAGGACAGAGGGGTTGGTCCTCGTACTATATTCGGTTTACTTATGACTTCTCTAGTTTTTAGACAAGTGTTTCGTGGAAACACAGGGTCCGAATTTTGAGAAGTTATAGGTATTTGAATAGAGTAGAGAACCAGGTGTAGCAAGTATCGGGATTCTTCAAAGAGATCGAAGATGTAGATACTTGTGTATGGTATTCAGTTGATAGTAATGATAAAGAGATCTTGCTTCTCTTTCAGGTTACTCATAATTGGAAGTATTCCTAAGTTGAGTAACGCTGATCGGCCTCCTTCCATTTAGTTGACATGCGCTGTGGACAGCTGCATGATTTGAATCTAGTTCAATTAAATCAGTGCCTCTGTTTCTATATTGGATATAGAACAGTTCATATCTTAACGATGTTAAGGTACGGGGAGTTGTCCGGTTTATGATTAAAACCAGACACTGGACAACTCAAGGCACGTTTCTGTAATGGCTGTTTGTGGGTTGACCCAGGCTATGACGCGGGTTGACTTTCTACCATCTGGATGAACAATAGCAATATTGTTCTAGACTCGCCACAGTTTTATTAAAAAATGGATTTTTTCAGAAAACAGAAGTGGGAGTACGGTAGAACTGGAAGTGATTCCAGAACCACAAACGATTACTGAAGATTTGATAAGGAACCTAAAGATTCAATCTGGATTGACATTCCATTGGCCACTCCGCAGATAAGGTGGGTAACTTCAGGCACCCGAGAGGCACTACGGTAGCCTCAAGGACGGTGACAGGGAAGTTCTAGTTTACCCACAATTGCCATTGCTGTTGTTCCAGGTTACGAGACCCGGCGGGAGGATGAGTATAGCGTCGTTCTAAACCAGTTTTAGAAGTGTACGTCTATATGACTCTGCCAGAGGGTTGTCGTAGTCAGTGGGAGCAGCGGAAGCATTGGTGGACAGGTTGCTTATGTCTATTTATAGACTAGAGCAGATGTAGCGGAGAAAGATCATCTATTTCTGACGTGACAGTCATGGGTTTGACTTCATCAGAATAGGGGATGGATCTGTTGAGAAGGTAGTAGGGTGTGATATCCTGGTATATGGATGATATACACAGAGTAGGAAAGGAAACTCCTACACTACGATCGGTTATACTTTGGTCGTCACACAGTTGTTTCTCCACAAAGGAAATGGATTTTATATCAGACATACTGGTTACTAGATCTATGGTCTTAGATCTAGATTTGGGTGGTTTCCCAATCAGGGTACTTGACAGCGTTCTAAGAGTATTTAGGATGGACGACTCCTGGCACGGTAGTGTACCTGCAGGTAATGGAGTCACCCTCTCCAAAGGTGTCTTATAGACTAAAGTGGAGAGGGATGTGCATGATTGGCAGATCACTTGCTTAGGCAATTGAGTCAATCATGAGATGTCAAGTACCACACCAGATGTTGTTCTTGCACGAAATGCAATAAGTTGATATTGATCCAATCCTGGAGGAACAGTCGGAAGCAGTTTTAGAACATAAGAGGATGTTCTAGGGATATGATAACGACAGCCTCATTCGGGAGACAGTTATCATTCCAGGCTTCTAAGGTGACATGGACGACAAGGAGGTTGTCAGAGTTATAGTTTTCCTTCTGATGAGGGGCAGTATTTTGGACAGGTGGTCCAAGGCAATACTGAGGGAGGCATGGCGCGCAGGACACTGATTAAGTTCAGTTGTCAATACAGTCTAAGAAGTTTGGATTTGGAGTTCATTTATGAGCTACGTCCCATCAGACATCCAGACATATTCTAAGACTGATATTGCTCATTTCGGGAGATGGGTTTCTCCGCGAACTTGAGATTTAGAGAGACATGGAAAGAGACAACAAGGCGGATCCACTCACTGAGGCTATTCCTCGAACGCAATAGTTTCGCAAACGAGCTTTGTGAAACTAACTAGTAGAGGAGTTGGGTGTTCGGTATCACACGGGCTGTGAGTATGCGACATCGCAATAATTAGCCTTGAGTGCAAGTGGGAGATTGTTGGAGATAGTTCCCTCAGAGTCAATTATTGGATCACAGGTACGTGATTGCAATGATTGAGGGAGGACCTATCCCGGTAGGACAGTCTTACTCGAGATGATAGTATGCTATCTGGTTTACCTTTATCATCGTGTACTGTTTTAGGTGACCTGACACGTCGCTATTACACGTTGATAGAGCCCCTAGGATTCTTGCTTGACCACCAGCAGTATGAGGGCGATCATATAAGTGGGAGCTGGGGGTCTATAAGCTTATCCTTAAAAGGTCCCTAGTCGTGGGAGTTTCGAGACTGGGCATCGATACTCCATTAGTAGACTAGTGTATACAGTTGAGACCCCGACGAGGGGCGGTGGCCGGTCTCACAAGCCACTGGTGTCAGTTGGATCACCTAAGATGTATACAGGTGCTCATTGGGTTATGAGTACACCGGACAGGACTCGCCGGGAACATGCTAGTTGGTCATATACCAGACGTCAGATGGCAGTTCCCTGGTGACATGTGTGCAGGTTAGTTCATCGACCTGGGGATCGTCATTTGTCTCGTGTGAGTTCCCACTGTACTTTGATTACTACCCTACCACGGCTCAAAGGAGTCGTGCAAACAGGTTTTAGTTGGGTACAGTCCCGAGCCACATGGAGGCAGTGAGCGTATCTTCAGGGGTTCGTCTCTCCCGGTATTGGGGGTGAGGTCGTGCTGTGTCTAGGAGAGCCATTACACAAAGTCCTTGGCCAAGGCAAGGAGATTTACTGGTAGGTATTCCAGTAGTATCTCAGGGTGTTCTGGGCTACACTCCGACACGACTTGTACCGCTTTTGGGGGTCTGACTTTTACCAACCCCCTAGGCCCGCCATGCGATGCTCATAGACGAACGGACCGGACTGCACGGATATTGTCACTGACAGGCTCAGTTGGGTGTCGGGGTGAGCTTCCTCATCGACGTCCCATTTGGTCAGTACCTGGTAGCCCGTCACGTATTGGCTTATACCTCTGACGTGCTAGTGGTTAAATCCACAACCAAGGTGTTGACGAGTCTTTAGAGTCCCCCACATTCAGTTACTCAGCTTTCGGGCGAAAGGTTGTAGAGGCCGTATGGAGATATGGCAGGGTCCGATCAGATACGTGCGGTATTGCACGGATCAGGATCGGACAGTCTGTACTATAGGCCGTGTGGATATATGGCAGGGTTCGATCAGATACGTGCGGTATTGCAAGGATCAGGATCGAACAGATATTACTAGCCGGTTTTGGTATAAGCCGGATCCTAGTATAGTACAGTGTAGATTTTGTCTCTTTGCATTTGTATTTCGGTCGAAATACAGATGCGGGTGTGTATGCACAGTATCGGGGTTTTCCTGTAATTTATTACGGGACCAGTTTTCTGGAGTTGCCAGTTTGCTTTCCGTTTCGGCCAATTTCCTTTGTTCCGTTCATTGGCCGAAGATTGGTGGAGGAGGGCTTATTTGCATTGTTGCAAATAGGCATTTGTGGAAGGGGGTCTTTGCATTTTGTTGTATCATGATAGCACCCTCCTTTGACTTGCTTGACTTCATACTTCATGATGGCTTGACTTTGTTAGCATCATGGTTGTTGATGATTAGTTGGTAGTGTATTGGTTTTGGGAGTGATCATTGCCTCTCATCATCACTTGCTTTTTTCCATGACACTCCACCTTGCATTATTGTTCCACCCACCCCCTTGTCTTTTCTCTCTCCAATCTCACTTGGTAAAGGGGGGGCCGGCCATTCCAAATGGTGGGGATGGATTCATTTTTATGGGTGGCATTTTGTTTCTCTTGCTCACTAGAAAAGCCCTCTAGTTCATTTCCAAAAGTTCCTCTCTTTTCTTCCACAAAATGGCACAACTCCAAACCCCAAAAATGAGACTCCTTCTCTACGAATTCTACAACGAATCTTGGGCACGTCGAGTAGCCGGCTTCGTGCCCGAGTTGCCTCGGCATTGAGGTGGGAGCCCGTAAACGAAGAAGGCGATGTGGTGCACTTCCGGCGATGAGGAGGAGACGGGACTTTTCCGCAGGAGATCGGGACCATGACGAGAAGACCGGAGGACTTGGATCGTCGGTATATCTCTATTCCCTTTCTTGTAGTTAGCTTAGACTAGTTAATGGTAACGATCCGGGTTATAGTGCGCGGTGGTGCCGGTTTGCTAAGTCCGCAAAAATTTAAGTTATTCACCGCTTCCGCATTCCGGCGTCGGATTGACGGCCGGGGCGCTGCCGTGCACTTACAAATAGTCCTATTCGTTTTCTCCAGAACCGGAACCATCCTCGAATAAATTCCTTCGAGTTCGTATATAACCATACGATAGTTCTGTCCAATGGAAGTGTACGTTCGTAGTAATACGGGGTGTCCTAGCGAAAAGGGTAAAAGTTGGAGTGGCAATGAGGTCTGCAACTCTGACAATCCAAAAGCCAGTGTTTAAGAAGGTTCGGTCAATTTGGTCACTGAGTCATATTCTAGGGTTAGGTCAATGGTCGCTGCCAAAGAGAGAGAGAAAAGAAACACTCAGCGTGCACTCTAACGTAGATCAGAATGGTTATCACTTTATCTAATCTGGAAACCTCCCACTGTAACGTCAAATTCTTCCCCAAACCTGAAAGAAGAATTAGTCGGGATCACCCGAGGAGTAAACCAACTCATCAGTGGGAATCGGGATCCAACTATCATCGCATGATAACGTGACGGAATTCGCTCACGTTATCACACTCCAGAAAGTATGCGCATATCTGGCAAGTTTCAGTTTCTTTAGAAACTCCCGATGTGATTTTTGCCCCATGCTCTTATGACCTTGACTTTGGCCAACATATCATAAGTCACATGTCAAGTTCTACCCGTCATTCTCCTGGTTAATTTGAACCCACCCGTACATACCCTTGACTTTGGCCAAAATAGTAGTACGACTGTCCCAAACCAACGCATCTATCTATGCTGCATATGAATACCCAATAGCTACCAATCACTGTGCCTTTACTTTGGCCAACATACACAGCTTGAATACTTATTGACTATTCATATGAAATGACGGAGGGCTACGAATGGTTTCTGGCGAAAACCTTTAACGTAGTGAACTTGATATTGTTGAAGGAACTGATAGCTTTATAAAAATATAGTGACGAAAACCATTGCTAAAGAGGTCACTCCCGGTGAAAGGATCTCGGCTCTTTCCCTGTAAGATGAGGTGCAGGATATTCCAACTGAATACCACGATGCAAAGCAAAAGTAATCGGCTATAGTGAAGTTATTGCCCTGACGCAAACTTTTGTCCAAGGGGTGACTCCCGGTGAAGGGATCTCGGCCCTTGCCTCGTCGACTGAGGAGCAGGATATTCCAACTGAATACCACGATGCAAAACAAAAGAGAACGCCCTTGCAATAACAGCTTTTTGAAAAATGTTCCAACTACATCAGAATAGGTTTGTTTATCTTGCATTGATCCGAATCAATGCAGTCCCATCAATTGATCACACCAATAAAGAACAAAAATAATGACGTACGTATATGCCATCCGCATTCGCTACTGGGTCCCGTCATCACCCGTTAGGTTGGTTAACTAACGACAGAGCGGGGACTGGACTAGCGCGGATGCAAAACATATACAACATCTACTAGTATATATATCAATATATAATATCGCTCAAGGCGTGATAAAAATGCAACATCACAGAAATGTAACCAGCAACACAGAACAATACAGATATCTGGGATCCCCGGGTTTCATAGAGCCTCTACTGAAACCCGACGTTTCCTGGTCGTGTGGATAACCTGTGTAATGAAATTCTAGACCCCTACGGGCGCGGCAAGTTACCCGCCAAAACCTGAAGCGAAGCAGCCCCCTTCAACTACGTGAATGGACCACCCAGCACTTCACGGAATCCGGTAACCTGGGCACCCTTCCTGGGTCAACCTATACCCCCTACGAGTGTGGTGATTTGTATGTGTCAAAAACTATCTATTTACCGCAATCAAGAACGGCGTCGCATGAAGCTAGCCGGTGAGTACGGGTCGGTCCACAGGGATGTTGTGAATCTCCTAATCGCGCTAACGAGTTAATTCCGAACGGTGTGAATGGATTATTTAAATCTAAAAACTAAATTAATGTATCTAGGGCAATTGAATTAAAGTTCTAACTAGGGCAAGGAATTTAAATTTAATCTAGGGCAGGAATTGAAATTACCTAGGGCAAGAAAATAAATAAATCTACTTACTTTACAGATGCATCTCTCCAATCATCAACGCAGGTTTGTCAGATCTGAATCCATGAGTTGAAAAGAAACACCGATGCTCTCCATAAAGAGATCTGAATTTTATTATTAAAAGGAGGCATAAAGAATTACAATCTTTAGAGTTCCATTTATAGGAAATAGAAACCCTAGGTTATATTTTGATCCGCATGTCTACAATAACAAATATAGCCCTTAAGGTTGACTATTCAACGCCGCAAAACATTTGGTAAAATTTATTTCCTCTGATCACACAACCCTGCCGCGGAACCGCGGCATTGGCGCGCTTGGGCCGCGGTTCCGCGGCCCTTTAGTAAGATCGGGTGATGATTTTTCTTGGGCTGTCTTAGGTTCTTCTGGGATTTTCATTTCTTCAGTTAGTTTTCCATTTGGGCTTCTACAGTGATTCCAGATCTTCAGTGAACACTTTGCAATGGATTTTTAACCGTCCGCTATGACATTTTTGATCTTGCGTTGCCCTGTTGATGGTGAACTGTTCTTCTTCTAGGCTTTACTAAGATCTTCCTATTTGTTGGTCAAAAATCCTTCTTTTGTGTCGTCTTTTGTGTTTTTTCACTGTTTTTGCTCCAAGAACCTGTAACCTATAAGATGTAGCAGACATGCGTCAAAAGCACCTGTTTATTTATAAAAAGAATAAGAATGAGGAATATAATAATGCAATATTCTGGTGTGAACAAATACCCCCAAACTTATCTTTTGCTCGTCCTCAAGCAAACTTATTTTTATTCACTAAAATCCTAACCACACTTTCGCAGGGAGACGCGATTGCACTGAGCTCGTGCAACAAGCCGTTAAACCTCTAGGTGTCCCTAGTAGGAGGAGTGTTGTCTCCTGAGGGTTTTCAGCGGATTACACCCACAAAATCCTATCAATTCGGCCCATTGACTTTTGTTCTCCAATTAAGTTTTCCAACAAGGAATTCTATTATCTTTCACTTGTAAATTATCCACCCACATTCTTCATACTTCCTCTTTATTTAACTTAAGATTATATATGTTATGTAGATCTACTTAGCTTTCGGCATCTTTTAAGTTTTCTTTCTAAAGTTTCGTCTCCACTTAGGAATTTCTGTCAACTTTACTAAAGATACAAGTTCTATTCTTCATCCCTTTCTCTCATCTAAACTCCAATTACAAACCCCTACGTGTGTGTATAGATCACCCCTACACTTGGAAATTCAAATCAAGCAATCATACTCTCGTCCATTGTCCAAAGCACTTATTAGTAGGTGAATTTTTAATTGAATTTTTTGCTTACACATCCTTCATGCGATCGTTAATACTTCTTGAGGTACCAACAAGCGATTACAAGATGCGTTAGCACTTTAAAGCGTACTTCCTAGTTTTGCAACACCCAAGGCTTTAGCAGTGACTCCCAAACCAGTTGGTCTAAGGAACTAGGTGATGAAGCGCCCTCGCTAAATATTTTTCTATTTTTGCAGCCTTAAGTAATCACAAAAACCAGTGTCCATTTTTTTATTCTTTATTCACACTTTTTTTTCTTTTATTTTCTTCGTACTAAGGACTTTAGACAAGAGCATTTCAAGGTCTCTTCTACTATTCTAAGTTTCAAGATGCGTGATTGTGCAAATTGTAGGGTATACATTTTTAGAATCTAGACTTAAGCTAGAACTATTTTTCAAACTTATACTCTAATAAGAACATCAATACTCTTCCCTTGTTTCGACTTATCCCAAGAAGTGAACGCAAAATTTGCTTATTTCTAAATAAACTACAAAAACATATACTTTCTACCGCTAAACTTTAAGGAATGTTATTTTTAGGGTTTTTAATTCACTAAGTCTAAGATCTAATTGTTCCTAACCAGTTAACCTATTTGTCAAACTCAAGTCAATTAGCCAAAATTGAATACAATAATTTTTATAATTTTTGAAATTTTTCAATTTTTTATGGGTTTTCAAATAAGTATGCAAATGCAAAAATATGTACAAATGAATGCGAAGGAAGAAGACGTACCGAGCATACCCCCAAACTTGAACTTGACAGTGTCCTCACTGTCATGCTAAACCAAGAGGGTCAGAATACCGATACTCCCCTGTTTATTTAATTTTTTTTTATTTTGAAATTTTTTTTATTTTATTTTTTTTATAGAAAAAGAAAACAAAAATATAGATACATATATACAACAAGGTTCCCCCCAAACTTAAGCTTGGCCTTACACAAGCCAAAGGTCAGCACCAACCATTCAAAGATCTTATCGTGGTAGTGGTATAGTTGGTGCAAGAATGGGGTGTGGATGAAAGAAATGAGAAACACACGAGACCGAATGAGAAGAAGGGTGGTAGAATAGGGTCTCGGTGTGGGAGAAGAATGGAGGAAAGAAGAAAGAAGGGTTGCGCGATCTTGAGGGTGTAAATCGAGTGCATAAATTAGCGCAATATGTACTGACCGATATGTTATAAGCGATTGCACTAACCTATCAACCCGTCGAGAAATGGGGTCAAATCCCTCAAGATTCGCAAGAAAACATGGGTACGCCGAACTTGGTATAGGAGATAAAAGCGTAACGGTCATTTGTTCGGTCGGAACAATAGGAAGGAGGGAGGGTGATATAACAGTCAAAGGTTCAGGAGGCTGAACTGGAAAATCAGACACATTAAACAAAAATGGTTCAACCTCAATATTATCCTCAAAACTCTCCTCAATATTATCCTTATTATTTTCCTCAAAATTTAACTCATCCATGCCATTATCATCAAAGTCAAAACGCATATGAGATTCGGGAGAGACATCTAATAACTCAGGATGATGATTTGAACATAAAATTTCAATCAAATCGACAGGTTCATCATCCAAAATATTCCCGGCGTCTTTATCCTCAATCAAGTGAAAATTAATTTCTTTAGACACCTCATCAAAAGCATGGATAGGTATCGATTTAGGTTCTAGAGTGGAGGTGTAAAGGTCGAAAGGATTAAGTGTGGTTTCACTCGAAAGGGGTTCTTCACAATTTGGCAAATCAAGCACTACAAAATCACACAACTCATTTTTATTTTTAACAGGTGAACTATTTAGGGCAATCGATGGAAAACAGGAGTTGTGGGCTTCAATTGGGTAAGGGTAGGTTTGATTTGAAAATCCTCTCACATTCTCACTCTGTCCAACCGCCTCCTTATGTATTGAAAAATTTGGAGCTAGCGGGAAACTAGCTACCGTTTCACTTGGTTGAATAAGGGTGGCCACAGACGCTTCCACATTCCTAGTCATTTTGTTTGTTGCAGCAATATAAGCTTCCAACGACTCTTCCAAACTAGACTTAGGTGGTGCGGGGGTTTCGGTGAAAGATTCGAAATTGGTTGGATATGTGAAACTCCCTAATGACTGTGTAGAAACAGTGTCTAGCGAAGGTGGGAAGGTCGGGTAAGACTGGTAGGAAGTGGGTGATTGGATAGGGATAGGGTTAACATATGGATAAAAAGGTGAATAATCGTGTGGATCCCTAGAACTAGATGAGTGGAGAGGGGTGAAAGATCGGCTACGAGATTGAGCAATATGCTCAGCAATGGACATCGGCCTAGGAGTGACAGAAGGACTTGAAGAAGTGGTATCAACATATGTAGGTGGTAAAGGTTGACTTGGTTAACACAAAGTGGGTTGAAAAGTTAAACTGTTTCTCCTAGACGCCTCTATTTGATCTTTCAAAGATTTTTTAGGCAAGGAAGGATCGTCTTTAAATTGACCCAACAAATTGATGTATGACGCAAAATTAGGTTCGCGATACCAAAGTTCGGCTAATGATTTATTATGAGGGGTACCCATGTTAGAAGAAGGGGTGAAAGGAAAGAAGGTTTGTGGTGATGCAAGGATCTATTTGCGGCCAAAAATTTTGCAAGTTTTAATAAAAGATTTTTCCTTTTCCTTTTTATTCTTTTTCTCTATAATTGGAAAAATTTGTTGCAAAAAGATTTTAGAGAAAAGATAAGCAACAACACAATATTACTTGCAATCAATTTTATATCAAGCGGGGCCCAAAAATCCTGCATAAGATTGTTATTTGGAAGGGCAAATATTTTTAAAGCGCAACAAATCCTGCAGGCATTTTCCAGAAAATATATTTCAAAAATTGTAGAGGAGGAACAGAGGAACTTACAGAGGAAATTCCACGAGATGATGCCACCTTATAGCAGCTGAAACGCGGCAAAACAGAGTTTATGCGGCGGATCCGCGCTGTACAAAACGGCACGGTTCCCCAAATTTTTTTGTTCGTTCTGATCTGATGGGACAGCCGCGGAACCGCGGTTCTAGGGGTGGTTTTGCCGCGGAAAGCCAGTCAGATGGAGGGTTCAGATCTCCAAAAAAAATCCACTGTTCTGTTGTTCAAAATCTCTTCTGTTCCGATACCCCGTTTTCTGTTTCGCTTTCTGGAAATTTTCAGATCCGAGTTTGTATATCCTGCAAAATTCAAACAACAAAGTATCCCTTCCAAAAATAACAATATATATATATTTTTATATTTTTTTTTTGGATTTTTCAGATTTTTATGATTTTTTTATTTTATGATTAACCCGAAATTGCGAAAAGGAAATTTCTACGCCATCTCCGGCAACGACGCCATTTGATTTGTGTGTCAAAAACTATTTCTAAACCGCAATCAAGAACGACATCGCATGAAGCTAGCCAGTGAGTACGGGTCGGTCCACAGGGATGTTGTGAATTTCCGATTCGCTCTTACGAGTTAATTCCGAAGGTTGTTCGGAATGGTTATTAAATCTAAAAACCTAATTTACCTAGGGCAATTATCTAGATCAATTCTTGCTAGGGCTAGGTTTAGGGATGGTTTGGAAATGCAATTAAATCTCAACGCTTTCTATACCCGGATGAAGATCTGTGAGGAGTTATGGTAATTATCAATAAAGGGGATTAGATCCATTCGGGAAGGTGTTCCTTCCTCTAGGTTCTAGTCCTTCCTTTAGAGATCCTTACCCTAACCTCCATGGAAAACGCGCGCAACCGGGCTTTTACACTATGGTGTCATCGTTACCTCGAGGGGTAGGATGCCATAGGGCGCGGTATGTGCGTGTATGCATGGAGTCCTATTGTAAATATTTGGTGGGTAAGAAAGGGATGAGAGATCTCATCTCTCAAAATCCTTCCCCAAAGCTAAACCCTAAACAAGTTCCTAGGGCATGAAATTAAATCTACCTAGGGCAAAGAATTAAAATCTACACTAGGGTGAGAAATTAAATCTACTTACAGATGCATCCCTCCAATCATCCATGCAGGGTTGTCAGATCTGAATTTCTGAATGGAAAGGAAACACCGATGCTCTCCAAAAAGAGATCTGAAATTTATTATTAAAAGGAGGCATAAAGAATTACAATCTTTAGAGTTCTATTTATAGGAAATAGAAGACCTAGGTTACATTTTGATCCGCATGTCTACAATTACAAATATAGCCCTTAAGGTTGACTATTCAACGCCGCAAAACATTTGGTAAAATTTATTTCCTCTGATCGCACTACCCTGCCGCGGAACCGCGGCATTGGCGCGCTTGGGCCGCGGTTCCGCGGCCCTTTAGTAAGATCTGTAGGGTTCCTAGGCACTCTAATGGAGTCTCACAAGGCATCAAACATGGCTATTTCAAAGTTTATAAGTGCCGAGAAACCCTAATACGGATCGTTAACTAGATTTATAGATGATGCGATGCAAGTAAACGAATCTAATGCTAAAGGAAAGGGACTACAACCTTTGTAGATCCGGTCCACCACTTCCTAAGCTCCGCGACGATGTCCCTCCGCTGTCCAAGTCGGATCCCGAACTCTAGCATCGGCTTCATCGAAGAAATGGGCGGGCTTGATCGTCGGCTTCGATGCCGAAGATGATCTACGTCGAGGCATCACAAGATCAAACTCCGACTTCACCAAGTCATGAAACTTGTGAAGAAAACACCCTATACTACTTGGCAAGAGGTAGAGGATGAAGAAATAGGATGTGGGTTCACTTTAGAATTGGATTTCTCACTAGTTTTCATCACTTGCCATTGGAGTAGCAAGTTTTTCTTCATGGAAGAAGAAGATGAAGAAGAAGAAAGGAATATAATAAGTCTTAAAGAAAAATGAAAAAGAATTAATTCTTATCATCTTCTAACCTTAGTTAAGTGTAAAGAATGAATTAGGGTTACTTTAAATGGTTAGGGTTAAGTATAAGACAAGAACGGAGACTTAGTCAAAACTTCATAAATGTTCAACTAAAAACAAAACAAGTAACCATTCATTTATCCTTTTCATTTTCCGAAATGAATAAATAAATAAGATAAATGAATAAGTAATTAAGTAAACAAAACCCTAATCATTAACTTAACCATAGTTTAATTCTTTACACTTAACCAAATAAGCATGTATCATCAAACATGATACAATCATGTGCACAAAAGTATATCACATATACAACTTGCACAATTCAAGTGAGAAAATCCTTTTAAAGTGAACCAATACTAGTTAATGCAAAGTAATATATCAAATATATATAATTATGCATTAAATCATTAAATCAACACTTGATTCAATGATCCGGTCATGTCGCATATAACCGACTAGTATTCAATGTATCGGCTTCTCGAATCAATCCTTGATTCGATAACCAGGTTATATCGCATATAACCAATCGATACATTCGTCGCGAGAATGGAATACGGTATCACATACACGAATTATTCTCGGTCCCGCACATATCTCATATGCGCTCCTATTTTGTTTCGCTTGAACCAGAAAACCTCTGTGTAGGACTCTAAAGACTCGTCAATACGCCGGCAGCAGATGATGATCATATCAAGCACCCACAAGCCGCAAGCGGTCTGCTAAACGTAACGGCCACCCAGGTATTGAGCGATCAGAAGATCGACGAGCAAGCCCGCTCACACTCCTGTGAATCCAACCAGTAACACTTACCGTACAGTCCGGTCTGTTCGTCTGATATGTCGCATATCTCGCCTAGGGGTGGTAAACGTCAGACCCCAATAGCTTGATATGTCATGCCGACGTGAAGTCCATGACATGTGTGAAACTACTGATAACACTTACCAGTAGGTCACTGCAACCCTGGCCAGGGATTTCCTGTTATGGCCAGTCGAGCATAGCGCAACATCAACCCCCAATACCGGGAGAGACGAATCCCCTCCTATCGCTCATTGCCTCCATGTGAATCGGGACTGTACCCAAAAACCACCTGTTTGCACGACTCAGTAGAGCCGTGGTAGGGTGGAAATCAAAGCACAGTGGGAGACACACAAGACTCTATGACGATCTCGGGTCAACAGACTAAGCTGTACCAGTGTCACCAGAGAACTGCCATCTGACGTGAGGTATAATACCATCTGGGAGTTCTCGGCGAGTCCGTTCAGTGTACCCAGTCTCCACTGAGCACCCGCATACCATCTCCGATGTCAAACACCAATGGATATGGGATCATCCATCGCCCATCGCATGGGTCGAGAAGATATACGCTAGTCTACTCTGGAATATCGATGCCCCGTCTCGATATTCCCTCGACTAGGAACATTGAAGGATGTACTCATGGACTATCCAGGCCCCACTAGTATGATCTGCATCACAGTCCTGGAAGTCGAGTACACATCCTAAGGGCTTTATCAACATGTAACAGAGAGACAGAAAGTATACACGTTAAGATAAAGAGCAACCAGATAGCGTACTATCATGTCGAGCAAGAAAGTCCTACCTATATATGTCCCAGCATCCACTACAATATACATCCAATGTACAGTAATGGCCTCTAGGGCATACATATAACTAACAAGATCGACTGATGATTTTTGTTGGGCTGTCTTAGGTTCTTCTGGGATTTTCATTTCTTCAGTTAGTTTTCCATTTGGGCTTCTACAGTGATTCCAGATCTTCAGTGAACACTTTGCAATGGATTTTTAACCGTCCACTTTGACATTTTTGATCTTGCGTTGCCTTGTTGATGGTGAACTGTTCTACTTCTAGGCTTTACTAAGATCTTCCTATTTGTTGGTCAAAAATCCTTCTTTTGTGTCGTCTTTTGTGTTTTTCACTGTTTTTGCTCAAAGAACCTGTAACCTGTAACATGTAGCAGACATGCGTCAAAAGCACCTGTTTATTTATAAAAAGAATAAGAATGGGGAATATAATAATGCAATATTCTGGTGTGAACATGCGGCGAATAGCCCACCAATTCTAGAGTAAAGCCCCTTCCGTCTCAACGCTATGAGATGCGGGCCCGTTGCCCTCTAGAACCCGGCTATCCGTGCACCCCTCTGCGGGGTAATCCTAGTACAGAAAGTAAAATATACATACAACGGGTATATCGACCTCGACCCGGTCGTGCCCCAAAAGAATAATACAAACAGGCAGTGACGGCAGTTCACATGTCGGACGCTCGCCCCGCAATATCAAATGTACATATAAAACAAAACTGTACTAACATTGCAACCAGGCTATCCCCACGACCGATCCGCAACATCACAACACAACACAGAACATCAACGTGAATGTCACGTTCGCAAATCCGTCTAAAAGGGCTATAGCAGTTAGACAGGATTTACCGATCAAATGACATTCACGGTCGCAGATATAATGTAAATACTGTGAACTAGCATGTTTAAAATATCCGATCGAACAAATTTTACCCAAGTGGGCCCCAAGCACTACTGTAGCACTCACAGAAAATCTGGGCCCAAAAATAATGTTCCAAAAACCCTATTTCCAAGTCAGAAGCCCACTGGAAAAAACTGGTGAAATGAAGCTACATTCCTGCGGCGGAACCGCGGCCAAAGTGGGGTTATGGCCGCGGTTCCGCGGCTCTATTGAAGGATTAGGTCACCAAATTTTTACAGTGTTCTTAGAATTCTCTGCACATGTTTCTGCAACAACCTGAAAAATTTTTAGTGCCTAAAAAAATTTCGAAAGAAACATATGCACTAAAAAATACGGTTTTTGGGATTTTTGTTCGATCGAGTTCTAAACATACTATAGCAAGCTAGACTAGGTTAATGGCGTGGCTCTGATACTAATGTAAGTGCACGGCGGCGCCCCGGCCGTCGATCCGACGCCGGAAACACGGAAACAAAATCTTTGCGAAACTTGCAAACCGACACCACCGCGCACTATTAACCCGGATCGGGCCATTAACCTAGCTACTAGCAAACTAAAAGATGGGTAGAGAGTTATACCAAGCGATCCGTGTCCTTCGGTCTTCGTCTCCACTCCGATCACCCGCGGAATCTCTGTTCGTCAGCTCCTCGTCGGAAAGGGCACCACGTAGCCGATATCTTTTACGGGCTTCCACCTCTGGACCGAGGCAACTCGGGCGCGTAGTTGGCTAGCCGTTGCATCCAAGGGAACTGTAGGTATAGTGTAGAAACTTGTCTCTTTGGGATTTGGGAAGTTGCCATGGTGATGGAGGAATAAAAAGATTTGGAGATGAGCATAGGAATTTTGAAGCAAGCAAGGCCAAAAATGAGAGTGAATCATTTTCCCTCATGAAAAATAATGAACTCTCTCCCATCCCCATG
This sequence comes from Agapanthus africanus, assembly GCA_030015575.1. Lineage (NCBI taxonomy): Eukaryota > Viridiplantae > Streptophyta > Magnoliopsida > Asparagales > Amaryllidaceae > Agapanthus > Agapanthus africanus. Next base: position 421,510,933 of record CM057345.1, on the reverse strand, counting down.
AAGTGGCCGGCCCCTCTCATTCTCCAAAATGGGTGTTGTAAAATTGCAAGGGAAAAGCAAGTGGAGAAAAAAAATGATAAAGGAAAAATGGTCACAACAAAAGCCATATCAAAATCTCATCCATTCTTTTCTCATAAATGCAAAGGAAGTGACTAGAAAAGGATCTCATGATGAGGAAGCCACAAATGCAAGAAACCCCTCTACAAATGTTATTTGCAAACTTGCAAATAACCCCCCTCCATCGGAAAAGTCCGGCCGCGAAGGAACAAAGAAAAACTGGCCGGAACGAAATACAAACTGGTAACTTCAGAAAACTGATCCCGTAATAAATTACAGGAAAACCCTGCGACTGCATATACATGCCCGCATTTGTATTCCCACTGAATACAAATGCGAAGAGACAAAATCTACACTGTCTAATACTAGGATCCGACTTAAACCAAAGCCCGCTAGAAAAATCCGTCGGATCACGATCCGTGCAATACCGCACGTATCGGATCGAACCCTGCCATATCTCCATACGGCCTCTACAGCGTTTCGCCCGAAACTTAAGTAACTGTGTGTGAGGGACTCTAAAGACTCGTCAATACTATGGCTGTGGATTTAACCACTAGCACGTCAGAGGTATTAGCCATACGTAACGAGCTACCAGCTATTGACCAAAGGGACGTCGATGAGCGAACTCATCCTGGCACCCTACTGAGCCTGTCAGTGACAATATCCGTACAGTCCGGTCCGTTCGACTATGAGTATCGCATGACGGGCCTAGGTGGTTGGTAAAAGTCAGACCCCCAAAAGCGGTACAACTCGTGTCGGAGTGTAGCCTAGAACACCCTGAGATACTACTGGAATACCTACCAGTAAATCTCCTGCCTCGGCCGAGGGCTTTGTGTAATGGCTCTCCTAAACACAGCGCGACCTCACCCCCAATACCGGGAGAGACGAACCCTTGCAGATCCGCTCACTGCCTCCATGTGGCTCGGGACTGTACCCAACTAAAACCTGTTTGCACGTCTCCTTTGATCGTGGTAGGGTAGTAATCTAAGTACAGTAGGAACTCACACGAGACAAATGATGATCTCAGGTCGATGAACTAACCTGTATACATGTCACCTGGGAACTGCTATCTGACGTCTGGTATAATCCCAACTAGCAGGTTCCCGGCGAGTCCTGTCCGGTGTACTCATAACCCAATGAGCACCTGTATACATCTTAGGTGAACCAACTGACACCAGTGGCTTGTGAGACCGGCCACCGCCCCTCGTCGGGGTCTCGACTGTATACACTAGTCTACTCTAGAGTATCGATGCCCTGTCTCGAAACTCCCACGACTAGGGACGTTTTAAGGATTTGCTTATAGACCCCAGCTCCTACGTATATGATCGCCCTCATACTGCTGGTAGTCAAGCAAGAATCTTAGGGGCTCTATCAACGTGCAATAGTGACCTGTAAGGTCACCTAAAGCAGTACACAATGATAAAGATAAACCAGATAGCATACTATCATCTCGAGTAAGACTGTCCTACCGGTATAGGTCCTCCCTCAATCATTGCAATCACATGCCTGTGATCCAATAATTGACTCTGAGGGCACTATATCCAACAGGACGGACTCGCCGAGAACTCCCAGATGGTATTATACCTTACGTCAGATGGCAGTTCTCTGGTGACACTAGTACAGGTTAGTCTGTAGAACCGAGATCGTCATAGAGTCTTGTGTGATTCCCACTGTGCTTTGATTTCCACCTTACCACGTCCAAGAGGGCGTGCAAAATGGTGGTTTTTAGGTACAGTCCCGAGTCACATGGAGGCAATGAGCGATAGGAGGGGTTTCGTCTCTCCCGGTATTGGGGGTTGATGTTGCGCTATGCTCAATTGGCCATAACAGGGAAGTCCCTGGCCAAGGCTGGTTTAGAGATATACTGGTATGTGTTACCAGTAGTTTCTTGACCCGTTATGCGCCTCATATCGGCATGACTTATCGGTTGTTGGGGTCTGACGTTTACCACCCCTAGAACTGATATGCGACATATCTGACGAGGAGACCGGACTGTATGGTAGTGTCACTGTCAGGCTTTTGCAGGAGTTGGAGCGGGCTTGCTTGCTGATCTTCTGATCGATCAATACCCGGGTAGCCGTTACATCCAGCTAGTACCGCTGACGGCTTGTGGGTGCTTGATATGATCATCACCTACTGCCGGCGTATTGACGAGTCTTTAGAGTCCTACATAGAGGTTGTACCGGCTCAAGCAAAATGAAATAGAAGCGCATATGTGATATGTGCGGGACCGAGAATAATGCGTGTATGTGATACCGTATTCTATTCTCGCGATGTTTGTTTTGATCGATTATATGCGATATAACCAAGTTATCGAATCAAGGGTTGATTCGATAAGTCGATACATTGGATGTTAGTCGGTTATATGTGATATAACTTGATTATTAAGTCAAGTATTGATTTAATAATTTAGTGTATAATTGTATATGTGATATACTAATTTACATTAACTAACATTGGTTCACTTAAGCATTCATTTTTTCTCACAAGTGCACAACTTGATATATATGTGATATATATTTATTTGTGTTTACTACTTGTATCATGGTTGATGATACACTTGACATGGGTGTTTAAGACATACACCATTCTAATTTTAGTGGAGGGGTTTTTGTATTTAAAGTAAATCTAAATTGATTGAATTTGTTAAGTGCATAAAGCTTGTAGAAGCTTTGAGTGCTTTGACAAATTCAACTCAATTTATTTTACTTATGATATTTAGTTAACCCAACCACTATAGTTAGCCATGGTTATGTCTCTACATGAGTTAAGTATATGATACTCACTCACCATGGTTAATTCTCTCTCTTGATCATTATCCTTTCTCATTTTTGAGTTCATCTTCTTCCTCCTTCATCTTCATACTAGGGTTTGAAAAAGAGAGAGAACCAAAGTGAGAAAAGAAAATCTAAAGTGTACCCATTTCCTATCTCACCATCCTCTACTAGACTAGCACTTTAGTTTAGGGTGTTTGCTGTTAGTTATATGTGTTAGTGTATATGCCCTTGAGGCCATTACTGTATCATACTAGTTTGTATATTACTTAATGGAAGCTTGGGATATTCACCTTGTATAAACAGTCTTGCTCAATATAGTAGTATGCTACTTGGTTTGTTTCTACTTCAATGTGTACTTGTGTTTATTTCAGTATATCACTTATACGCATTAGTGGAGCCCTTAGGATCTTTGCTTGATTACCAGCGTTGTGATGGCAGTCACACTAGTGGGGGCTGGGTAATCTATAGGCACATCCTTATACAGGTCCCTAGTCGTAGGACTATCGAGACTGGGCATCGATACTCCGGAGTAGACTAGCGTATGCGCTTCTCATCCCAGTGTGGGAGATGGTCTGTCCCACAGCCATCAGTACGTCGTACTGGAGATAGTATACGGGTGCTCGTTGGGTTACGAGTACACTGGACAGGACTCGTCGGGAACTGACAGGTTGGTATTATACCTATCGTCAGTTATCAGTTCCCAGGTGACATGAGTACAGCTTAGTCCGCTGACTTGACACTGACACTTCGCCTCGAGTGTGTTCCCACTGCACTTTGATCACTACCCTACCACGGCTCAAAGGAGTCGTGCAAACAGGTGGTGGTTGGGTGCAGTCCCGAAGCACTTGGAGGCAGTGACGGTTAGACAGGATTCGTCTCTCCCGGTATTGGGGGTTGACATCGCGCTGTGTCTAGGAGAGCCATTACACGAGTAGTCCCTGGCCAGGGCAAGCGAGATATACTGGTAGGTTTCCAGTGTTATCTCAGGGTGTTTTGGGCTTCACTCCGACACGACTTGTACCGCTATTGGGGGACTGACGTTTTACCGCCCCCTAGGCCCGCCATGCGATGTATCAGACGAACAGACCGGACTGTACGGAGAATGTCATATTCAGACTCAGTAGGAGTTCAGATGGGGTTTCACCTCGTCAGCCTTCTTGTCGGCATCTACCTGGGGACCGTTACGCACAGCTAGTGCCACTTGCGGTCTGTGGTTAAACCCACTGCCAGCGTAGTGTCGAGTCTTTAGAGTCCCACACAGAGGGTATTCGCCTCTGGGCAAAACAGAGTAGAGGTCGCATGGTTTTGCGACAGGGTTCGTTCTCATCCGCGCACTTATGCACGTTTGGAGTCCGGACGGATTATACTGGCAGGCTCTGGTTTGAGCCAGATACTGGTATATGTTTTGGGGGTTGCTTTTATATCTTGGTATTCTTGTTCCTCGGAACGAGAATGCAGGTGTGTATGCACAGTTGCTTGAGGCGGAGAATGAGGTTTTTCATTAGGGTTTCGGATCGGGTGCGTATGCACAGTTGACAGTTATCATTTTCCAAACCCTAATGGATTTGTATATTATCTATTAATAATAGTAATTAAATAAGAATTATGTTATGGTTGTTTTTTTTGTTGACTTGTTGACCTTGGTTGACTTGTTGACCATTGACCACTTTCATGCCTTGAAAGTCTTCCTTGATTCATGCTTACACTTCATTAAAAGAGATATGATAGTGGTCATTCCATATTTACCATCAACTATTCTTATTTCCATTATTATCATTTAGATAATTCATTTCTTTTGCAATATGGTTGCAAGAAAGAAATAATTGAGCTCATTCTATCATAACCTCTCTCTCTCCTCATTTTCATCTTCTTCCTCCTCTTGAAAAGAGAAACCTTCTCATGTGTTGAGAATAATTCTCTTTAGATAGAAAAGCAAACCCTAATCACTCTCTACTCATTCTAGGATGAAGGTTTAGCAAGCCGGAAAACCTAGTTCACTCAAAGATCGAGGAAGAGCCCAAAGTCGAACCTTCGAGGTGGATCCATCTTCGACGGGAGAAGGCGACGAAAAGAGAACCATCAACCTCTACAAGGTTTGAAGAAGAAGGAGTTCAAGTTTAGGTATAACCATCTTCCATAGTAGCTAACTCTCTTTAGCTTGTTAACTAGTTTTAGTTTAGACAACGATCCCGACATAGTTTAGTCCATGTTGCCTCTTGCGATAAAAATTCGTTTTTTATACCGTTTCCGCCTCCCCGTAAGTACCGGGGGTCGCAATATGGACTTACAGTGGTATCAGAGCCTAACTAAACTTAAACTAGCTTGGTAGTGAAGTGTAACGAAGTTCGGAACCGAAAAATCGCAAAACCGGAAAATCAAAACCCTAACTTTCTGTTGAAATTTTTTCTGCTTAAAATGAAAAACTTTATACTTGTAAAATTGTCTCAGGGCTTTCTAAGAACACACAAGAAAAACGATAGCATGTTTCATCAAAACCGCCGCCCTTCCGCGGCCTGAGCTACTCATCTGGCCGCGGAACCGCCGCAAGTTGGTGTCATCTTTGCATCGTTTTTCGTGCAGTGTTCTTCTGTGTTGGTTTTGGGATTTTTAAGATATATTATATGTACCCAGATTTTCCAGAACTGAAATTCACTTTTGGGGTCCTATAATTCCGTATTTTTTCCGAACTTCACTGCACTTTGGCTATGTTGGTTATATCTGTGATGTTTGCATGTATTGAACGTCGGCTAATCGCTATAAGTCGATTAGTCGGGGTTATACATGATCTGTAATGTGCTGGAATGTGTATATGAATGTGTTGGACTGTCGCGGGTGAATAGCCGGGGTGGATGTGAGATGAGCTTTTGTTTTTCTTTCATTCATTGTAAATGTAAATTGATGTAATAATATTATTTGTTTGGCCGCACAACCGGGTCGGGGTTGTAGCCGTCATTGTATAATTCTTTTTACTGTTTTTGCTCCTAGGATAGACCCATGGTGGGGTGCACAAACTACCGGGAACATGGAGGGTAGTTTGCCGCACCCGTAGGGGTCTTGGGTGGGGTATTTGCTATTCACCGCGACCGTGTTATCCGCTTTTCGTTTCAGGCTCGAAAGGAATGCGGATTGCTAATATATCCAATGTATTCATCTGTGATCTGTAATGTCTATCATTTCTTTCTATTTAGACGTTGCTTATGTTTTACAGCCGCGCTAGCCCAGCCCCCGCTCTGTCGTTAGTTAAGTAACCTAACGAGTGATGACGGGACCCCGTGGCGAATGCGAATGGCATAAGCGTACGTCATATTTTGGTTGTTTTCTGCAATGGTAGGATTAAATGATGGGACGCATTAAAAGAACTAATGCAAGAATATCACGCATTAAAAGAACTAATGCAAGATAATAAACCAAGTTTAAGTCGATGGAACACTTTCGAAAAACCACTCGGTTCTTTTCAAAACTAACTTTTAAATGCGGAGCTTGAGCCACTCCTTCTAAAAGCTATCTCGTTCCATCGATTATATCAAGTTCACTACGTTCACGGTTTTACCAAAACCATTCGTAGCCCTCCGTCGTTTCGCATGAATAGGCAATAGTATTCAAGCTGTGTATTTTGGCCAAAGTCAAGGCACAGTGATTGGTAGCTATTGGGTGTTCATGTGTAGCATAGATAGATGCGTTGGTTTGGGACAGTCGTGCTGCCATTTTGGCCAAAGTCAAGGGTATGTACGGATGGATCCAAATTAACCTGGAAAGTGACGGGAAGAACTTGACATGTGACTTATGATATTTTGGCCAAAGTCAAGGTCATAAGAGCATGGGGCAAAAATCCACATCGGGAGTTTCATAAGTACTGAAACTTGCTAGATTTGCATACCATTTGGAGTGTGATGATTATGGTAGGATTCCTTCATTTTCGTCACGCGATGATATTTAGATCCCGATCCTACTGTGAGTATATGCTACTCCTCGGGAAATTTCTCACTAAACGATCAATGCTATAAACCTAGTAGGTGCCTAGAAAGGTGTTAGCGGGGCTACGCCCCCAGGGAAAAGAGGTTTTTAAATTAAGGAACTTCGCGAAAGCGTTGGAAAACCTCCCTCGAAGTACCGACACTGGCCTGGCTGAACGGTTAAGCAAGTATTGTACGGTGGGATTGATCCCGGCTAATTCTTCCTTTGTGGTTTGAGGAGGGATTCGAGAGACAGTGGGAGCCATCCTGTTTAGACAAATTAAAAAACATTCTAAACTTGCAAGAGCATCGTGCTAAGTGTTTCTTCTCTCCCCCTGCAGCGACCAAATCGAAATGACTGGACTTAAGTTACTTCTAGATAAAAACATATTGACAGGGCCAAACTACAAAGATTGGCTCAGGAATGTCAAATTGGCAATCTCTTACGACAAGCTGGGGTATCTTCTTACCAGCAAAGCTCCCCCCGTCCCAGGTCCCACCTCCAGTGTCGCGGATAAGGAAATCCGTAAGACTTGGGAGATTGACAGCGCGAAGGCCAGATGCCTCGTACTTGCCTCGATGGACAATGACCATCAGAGGAGGCACGAGAATATGGATTTGGAATCCATATTTCTTCATACAAAAGAACTGTATGGAGAGCAGTCTCGTATCGCAAGATACGAAGTATCGAAGAAGTTATTTTCGACTAAGTTGGCCGTCGGATCATCGGTAGCGGACCACGTGCTTAAGATGATTGGCTACACTGAGGAGCTCGCGGAACTTGGGACCACGTTGGACAGTGAACTTTATACAGATATAATTCTCCAGTCCCTTCCATCCACTTACGCCCAGTTCATACTGAATTTCAACTTGCAAGAAAAGGAAGTTGAACTTTCAGAACTCCTCAACCTGCTGAGGAGCGCAGAGGGCACCCTACAGATGGGTAGGGATACATCCACTTTGTTTGTAGGAGGATCTTCTTCTTCTAGGTCCAAGGCGAAAGCCAAGGGAAAGAAGAAGAAAGCCCCCGCCAAACCAAGAGGCGGTGTTAGTAAAGTGGGTGCGAAGGGAAAGGAAAAGGCAACAAAAATAGCGGGGAAGCTTGTTGGTAAAGAGGAATGCTTCTATTGTCACAAGAGTGGACACTGGAAGAAAGATTGCAGGGCTTGGAAAGCCAGGACACAGGAACTGAAGCAGGTTGCGGCTTCAGCTTCAGGTGTGTATGTTATTGAAAACTGTCTTTCTATAAACTCTACTTCCTGGGTATTGGATACCGGATCAGGATCTCATATCTGTAATTCTTTGCAGGCGTTGAGAAACCGTAGGGTTTTGAAGGCAGGTGACATGACCCTCAGAGTTGCGAACGGAGCTAGCATGGATGCTAAAGCCGTGGGGGACTATCACCTGGGAATGTCAGATGGGCATGTTTTGGTTTTGCGTAATTGCTTTTTTGTACCCAACGCAACTTGTAATATCATTTCTGTATCTTTGGTTTCTAAAGAAGGTTATGAATTTGCGTTTGTAAGTAATGTTGTTAACATTCACCTTAATCAAGTTCTGATTGGGTCAGGTACATTGAGCAATGGTATATACGTATTAAACCAACCACAGATTTTCAATGTCCAGAATACACACAAAAGAAAGTCACCAGATATTAATCAGACTTTCTTATGGCATTGTAGACTGGGTCACATCAATGAGAGAAGGTTGACTAAGTTACATACAGAAGGATATTTGGATCCGTTCGAATATCAATCATATGCCACTTGTCAATCCTGTCTCAAAGGAAAGATGACAAAGACTCCGTTCACTGGACACGGAGTAAGAGCGAGCGAGCTCTTGGGACTCGTACACAGCGACGTGTGCGGTCCAATGTCTACACATGCGCGAAGCGGTTATTCTTACTTCATTACTTTTACGGATGATTTTTCAAGATACGGTTATGTCTTCTTAATGAAACATAAGTCCGAAGCTTTTGAAAAATTCCAGGAATTTAAGAATGAAGTAGAAAAACAGACCGGCAAAAGTATCAAGATTCTAAGATCGGATCGAGGTGGAGAATACTTAAGTGCCGAGTTCCTGAATTATTTAAAAGAGAATGGGATTCTCTCTCAGCTTACTCCTCCATACACCCCGCAACATAACGGTGTATCGGAGAGACGGAACCGGACCCTATTGGATATGGTACGGTCCATGATGAGTAACGCTGAGTTACCGCGATCATTCTGGGGGTATGCACTAGAATCAGCTGCGTACCTTTTGAACCGAGTTCCTACTAAGACTGTGCCTACTACACCATATGAAATGTGGTGTGGGAAGAGACCCCATCTCAGTCACATTAAGACTTGGGGAAGTCCAGCTTTTGTTAAAAAGCAGCATGCGGACAAGCTCGAGGCGCGCTCAGTACTGTGTAAGTTTGTGGGATATCCAAAGAATTCCAAGGGATATCTTTTCTACTACGAAGAGGAACAAAAAGTTCTTGTTTCTCGTCATGCCCACTTTCTAGAACATCAGTTCTTAGAAAAAGAATTAAGTGGGAGCGCAGTAGAACTGGAAGAAATTCCAGAACCACAGACTATTACTGAAAGCTTAATGGAACCAGAGGGTTCAAATGAACAGGACATTCCTACGCCGCTCCGCAGGAGTAGTAGGCAGTCTCATCCGCCCGAGAGATACTACGGTTTTCTCATAGACGGGGATCGAGAGGATTGCATCATAGATTATGATGAGCCTACTAGCTTCCAGCAGGCCGTTCAGAGCGTTGACTCGGTAAAATGGCTGGATGCAATGCGGACCGAAATGGAGTCCATGTACACCAACAAAGTATGGACGTTGGACATTGCTCCAGACGGGGTAAAACCCGTAGGATGCAAGTGGATCTTCAAAAGGAAGATTGGTGTAGATGGACAGGTTGAGACCTATAAAGCTAGACTTGTAGCAAAGGGTTTCCGTCAAAGACCTGGCTTGGACTATGACGAAACCTTTTCTCCAGTGGCTATGCTGAAATCCATTCGGATCCTTCTTGCCATTGCTGCCTTCCACGATTATGAGATTTGGCAGATGGACGTAAAAACCGCTTTTCTAAATGGAAATTTAGAGGAGTGTGTCTATATGGATCAGCCAGAAGGTTTCATTCAGAGTGGGAGCAGCGGAAAGGTGTGCAAGTTGCTTAAGTCCATCTATGGACTAAAGCAGGCATGCGGAGTTGGAACATCTGTTTTGATGAGACGGTCAAGGAATTTGACTTTATCAAAAATCCAGATGAACCGTGCATCTATAGTAGATTTGTAGCGAGAACTGTAGTATTCCTTGTTTTATACGTGGATGACATTCTCTTAATAGGAAATGACATTCCTATGCTACAATCTGTCAAGGGTTTCTTGTCACACAGGTTCTCCATGAAAGACCTGGGTGATGCCTCTTACATCCTGGGGATCCGGATCCATCGTGATAGATCCAAGAGGATATTAGGACTTTCACAGTCCAGGTACATCGACACCGTACTGAAAAGATTCAGTATGGAAGATTCCAAGCGCGGTAACTTACCGGCTTGTCACGGGATCACCCTCTCTAAAGAGATGTCTCCCAAGACTGATTTGGAGAGGGATCGCATGTCTATTATACCCTACGCTTCTGCGGTAGGCTCTATAATGTATGCGATGTTGTGTACCAGACCGGATGTAGCTTATGCACTGAGTGTAGTAAGCCGGTATCAGTCAAACCCTGGGGAGAAACATTGGATAGCGGTAAAGAACATTCTCAAGTACCTGAGGAGGACTAAGGAGATGTTCTTGGTGTATGGCGGAAAAGACCTCCAGATTGAGGCCTTTGCTGACTCCAGCTTCCAGAGTGACAAGGATGATTCCAAGTCCATGTCGGGTTTTGTCTTTACCCTCAATGGAGGGGCGGTGTGTTGGAAGAGTTCCAAACAGGAAACCGTTGCAGACTCGACTATGGAAGCGGAATACATCGCTGCATCTGATGCCGCAAAAGAAGCTGTCTGGATAAGGAAGTTCTTAAAAGAACTTCAGGTGGTTCCGTCCATTGTTGACCCAGTACCTCTGTATTGCGACAACAACGGGGCTATAGCTTTAGCAAAGGAACCCAGGTCCCATCAGAGATCCAGGCACATCTTGAGGCGGTATCACATGATCAGGGAGATCGTGGATCGCAAGGAGATCGAGGTTCGGAGGGTTGCTTCAGAAGAGAACACTGCAGATCCATTCACCAAGGCCCTACCCCAGACTCAGTTCGAGCGGCTGATCGAGATGATAGGTCTTCGATACGCCAGTACATGGCCTTAGTGCAAGTGGGAGATTGTTAGTGTATATGCCCTTGAGGCCATTACTGTATCATACTAGTTTGTATATTACTTAATGGAAGCTTGGGATATTCACCTTGTATAAACAGTCTTGCTCAATATAGTAGTATGCTACTTGGTTTGTTTCTACTTCAATGTGTACTTGTGTTTATTTCAGTATATCACTTATACGCATTAGTGGAGCCCTTAGGATCTTTGCTTGATTACCAGCGTTGTGATGGCAGTCACACTAGTGGGGGCTGGGTAATCTATAGGCACATCCTTATACAGGTCCCTAGTCGTAGGACTATCGAGACTGGGCATCGATACTCCGGAGTAGACTAGCGTATGCGCTTCTCATCCCAGTGTGGGAGATGGTCTGTCCCACAGCCATCAGTACGTCGTACTGGAGATAGTATACGGGTGCTCGTTGGGTTACGAGTACACTGGACAGGACTCGTCGGGAACTGACAGGTTGGTATTATACCTATCGTCAGTTATCAGTTCCCAGGTGACATGAGTACAGCTTAGTCCGCTGACTTGACACTGACACTTCGCCTCGAGTGTGTTCCCACTGCACTTTGATCACTACCCTACCACGGCTCAAAGGAGTCGTGCAAACAGGTGGTGGTTGGGTGCAGTCCCGAAGCACTTGGAGGCAGTGACGGTTAGACAGGATTCGTCTCTCCCGGTATTGGGGGTTGACATCGCGCTGTGTCTAGGAGAGCCATTACACGAGTAGTCCCTGGCCAGGGCAAGCGAGATATACTGGTAGGTTTCCAGTGTTATCTCAGGGTGTTTTGGGCTTCACTCCGACACGACTTGTACCGCTATTGGGGGACTGACGTTTTACCGCCCCCTAGGCCCGCCATGCGATGTATCAGACGAACAGACCGGACTGTACGGAGAATGTCATATTCAGACTCAGTAGGAGTTCAGATGGGGTTTCACCTCGTCAGCCTTCTTGTCGGCATCTACCTGGGGACCGTTACGCACAGCTAGTGCCGCTTGCGGTCTGTGGTTAAACCCACTGCCAGCGTAGTGTCGAGTCTTTAGAGTCCCACACAGAGGGTATTCGCCTCTGGGCAAAACAGAGTAGAGGTCGCATGGTTTTGCGACAGGGTTCGTTCTCATCCGCGCACTTATGCACGTTTGGAGTCCGGACGGATTATACTGGCAGGCTCTGGTTTGAGCCAGATACTGGTATATGTTTTGGGGGTTGCTTTTATATCTTGGTATTCTTGTTCCTCGGAACGAGAATGCAGGTGTGTATGCACAGTTGCTTGAGGCGGAGAATGAGGTTTTTCATTAGGGTTTCGGATCGGGTGCGTATGCACAGTTGACAGTTATCATTTTCCAAACCCTAATGGATTTGTATATTATCTATTAATAATAGTAATTAAATAAGAATTATGTTATGGTTGTTTTTTTTGTTGACTTGTTGACCTTGGTTGACTTGTTGACCATTGACCACTTTCATGCCTTGAAAGTCTTCCTTGATTCATGCTTACACTTCATTAAAAGAGATATGATAGTGGTCATTCCATATTTACCATCAACTATTCTTATTTCCATTATTATCATTTAGATAATTCATTTCTTTTGCAATATGGTTGCAAGAAAGAAATAATTGAGCTCATTCTATCATAACCTCTCTCTCTCCTCATTTTCATCTTCTTCCTCCTCTTGAAAAGAGAAACCTTCTCATGTGTTGAGAATCATTCTCTTTAGATAGAAAAGCAAACCCTAATCACTCTCTACTCATTCTAGGATGAAGGTTTAGCAAGCCGGAAAACCTAGTTCACTCAAAGATCGAGGAAGAGCCCAAAGTCGAACCTTCGAGGTGGATCCATCTTCGACGGGAGAAGGCGACGAAAAGAGAACCATCAACCTCTACAAGGTTTGAAGAAGAAGGAGTTCAAGTTTAGGTATAACCATCTTCCATAGTAGCTAACTCTCTTTAGCTTGTTAACTAGTTTTAGTTTAGACAACGATCCCGACATAGTTTAGTCCATGTTGCCTCTTGCGATAAAAATTCGTTTTTTATACCGTTTCCGCCTCCCCGTAAGTACCGGGGGTCGCAATATGGACTTACAATATGTATGCCCTAGAGGCCATTACTGTACATAGGATGTATATTGTAGTGGATGCTGGGACATATATAGGGAGGACTTTCTTGCTCGACATGATAGTATGCTATCTGGTCAATCTTTACCTTAACGTGTATACTGATTGTCTCTCTGTTACATGTTGGTAAAGCCCTTAGGATCTGTACTTGACTACCTGGACTATGATGCGGATCATACTAGTGGGGATATGATAGTCCATAAGTACATCCTTCAAAGTCCCTAGTCGTGGGTGTATCGAGACGGGGCATCGATATACCAGAGTAGACTAGCGTATACCTTCTCGACCCATACAGATGGGCGATGGATGATCCCATATCCATTGGTGTTTGACATCAGAGATGATATACGGGTGCTCAGTAGAGACTGGGTACACTGGACGGACTCGCCGAGAACTCCCAGATGGTATTATACCTTACGTCAGATGGCAGTTCTCTGGTGACACTGGTACAGAGTAGTCTGTTGACCCAAGATCGTCATAGAGTCTTGTGTGGTTCCCACTGTGCTTTGATTTCCATCTTACCACGTCTAAGAGGGCGTGCAAAACGGTGGTTTTTGGGTACAGTCCCGAGTCACATGGAGGCAATGTGCGATAGGAGGGGATTCGTCTCTCCCGGTATAGGGGGTTGATGTTGCGCTGTGTTCGATTGGCTATAACAGGAAATCCCTGGCCAGGGTTGCTGAGATTTACTGGTAAGTGTTACCAGTAGTTTCTCGAATTGTTATAGACCTCATATCGACACGACTTATCGAGCTATTGGGGTCTGACGTTTACCACCCCTAGGCGAGATATGCGACATATCAGACAATCAGACCGGACTGTACGGTAGTGTTACTGGTTGGATTCACTGGAGTGTGAGCGGGCTTGCTCGTCGATCTTCTGATCGCTCAATACCCGGGTGGCCGTTACGTTTAGCAGACCGCTTGCGGCTTGTGGATGCTTGATATGATCATCATCTGCTGCCGGCGTATTGACGAGTCTTTAGAGTCCTACATAGAGGTTTCCTGGCTCAAGCGAAACGAAATAGGAGCGCATATGAGATATGTGCGGGACCGAGAATAATGCGTGTATGTGATACCGTATTTCATTCTCGCGATCAATGTGTCGGATGGTTGTATGCGATATAACCTAGTTATCGATTCAAGCGTTGAATCGATAAGCCGATACATTGAATACTAGTCGGTTGTGTGCGACATGACCGGATCATTGAATCAAGTGTTGATTTAATGATTTAATGCATAATTATATATTTGATATATTACTTTGCATTAACTAGTATTGGTTCATTTTAAATGGATTTTCTCACTTGGATTGTGCACATTGTATATGTGATATACATTTGTACATTTGATTGTATCATGTTTGATGATACATGATAGTTTGGTGTATGGATTAAACCATGGTTGGTCAATGGTTAGGGTTTCTTTTGCTTCATTTATTCATTTATTTATCCATTTTGTTTATTTTAGCAAAAGAAAATAATGAAGAGATAATGGTGGCTTTCTTTGTTTGTTTATGAACCTTCATGAAGGTTTGACCAAAGTGACCATTTTGTCTTCATGTCTTAACCCAACCATTCACTAACCCTTTTTAATTCTCTACACCTAACTATGGTTTGATTATGATAAGGATGATTATTCTTTTATATTTTTTAATTCTTATCATAACTTATCATAACAATTAGCTTCTTCTTCTTCATCTTCTTCAAGGAAGAAAAGCTTGCTTCATCAATGGTGGATTGATGAAATGAGTGAGAAATCCAATTCTAAAGTCTACCCACTTCCTATTTCTTCATCCTCTACCTCTTGCCAAGTAGTAAAGTGTGTTTCCTTCACAAGTTTTTATGGCTTGGTGAAGGTGGAGCTTGATCTAGTGATGCTTCGACGTAGATCATCTTCGGCACGTTGTCGACGACCTAGCCCGGTCTTTTCTCCGATGAAACCACCGTGAGAGTCATGGTTCGATTTGGACAGCGGAGAGGACTTCATTGCGGAGCCGTGGAGGTGGAGCACCGGATCTACAAAGGTTGTATTTCCGTATTCTTATAGTTAAGTGTTAACTAGTTGACTTTTCGCCTAGAAATCTAGCCAACGATCCGTTCTAGGGTTTCTCGGCACCGTTAAAATTTGAAATTGGCATGGTTGATGCCTTGTGAGACCTCTTGAGAGTGCCTAGGAACCCTACAGTGGTATCAGAGCCTAGCTAGAGCCTTAGGCGAAGTCCAGACGGAGTTTGAATTCCGAACGAACCCGAAACCCCAATACAAATTGCTCTCTGTACTTTTTCTGAAAACGTGGATTTTTCCAGATTAAAAATTACCAAAAAATTCAGCTGGTAATTGCATGAGTTACTGTGAAGCACGTGATACTAACTCGACTACAGAGGCGCGGAACCGCGGCCCCCACCATGGGATTCGCGGCGGTTCCGCGGCCACTGTGTTGAGTTACACCACGTGGCTTGCACAGTAATTCATGTTTTGTAATGCTGAGTCTTCTGGAAATTTTTAGTATTTATTCAAGAGTTGAATTTTCTGGGGTAGTGTTGGGACTTCGTATATTCGATCGGAGTATCAAATTTTGTCTGTGTGGCTTTCCGGATAAATTTCAGAATATGTTAAAAAGTTCGACCGGATATAAATACCCAATTTTTCCCCTGTCGGGAAATTTCCAAGTGTTGGATTTTTCCGAAGTTTAAAGACGTTCTAAGTAGTGCAAGTAACGCGATGGACCCTCTAGAAGACAACAAACCTTAACTCGATTATGTGACCGTCTTGAACTGCCCTTTGAACCTTCGGGTTTGGGGCAGTACGGCGTGCCACATGTGAGGCGTTGGCTTGACCCTTCTACGGCTGGACCGTTGGTACTGAGGCACGAACTGAATGTTTTTAGACTTGTTTCATGTGTTGATCTGTATCGGGAAAACTTGGGTGTTCGAATGTTCAATCGGAAAGTTTAACATTTTCTAATTATCTGGAATGGGATACAATAATTGGAATTCACAAGAAGTTATGAGATAACTGAATGAATGTTATAAACATAGCAGTTTAGTCTCACTTGATCGGTTGCCATGGAATTTTGATGTGATCAAAAGTCCGTCGCAATCACGTAGCGTACGCGGATACTCGCCGGGTAAACTTAATAGACAGCCTCACTCCATAGCCCCGACCAAGTGACTGTAGGAGAACCCCGTCGCCGAAAGCATCCGTCAGGGTGCTCGCGGTAGCGGTGTTCCGCCTTGGTGCACTTCGTCGACGGTATCGGGGGTGCAGCCGTCTACTGAAGTTTGCGACGAGCATTCGATCAGGATGTCGGGAATCTTGTTGAATTACCCGACTTAATATTGAAAAGTGTTTTCAATGATGAGACTAAAATGCGGGGTTTATAATTGTTAGGCATGCGATGTCTAAGTAATTCATTTGGTCAGGCATGTGATGTCTGAGGTGATTGCGGATTCCAACTGTTGTAGTTTTACACTTTCTTTTCTGTGACCGTAAGTGTAATATGTGATATCACCGGTTTCGTTGCTATATGTCAACGACAATTGGGATGCGCATATTTACTTACGTTGATGACATGTGATGTTATGTGTTGCTGGATATGTTATATTGGATCGTCGTGTTTGAATAACCGGGGGTTTTTATGTGAGATGAGTGTTTTTCATTTTCATTCATGTAAAAACTTGTATGTAATATTCTTTTGTTGGGGCGCTTCCAGGTTGCGGAAGTAGTCACCCTTTGTATATTATTTACTTTTCCGCACTAGGATAGACCCAAGGAGGAGAGCACAAGTAACCGGGTTCTGGAGTCCAGTGGGAGACCAACTCGAGGAGTCGAGTCCGGGTCTCCTAACTCTAGAATTGGCAGGGTTGCTTGCCGCTCTCGTAGGGGTCTAGGGGTGCGGGTTTGGCTATTCATCACGACCGTGGAATCCGTGTTTTATACTGGCTCGTATTGAAAACACGGACGTCCTAGTATATCCAATATTTCATATGATTCTTCTGCCGCGATATCTGTGATGTGATCATGTGATGTTCTGTGATAGATACAGTATATAGTATATATGATATATTATATAGATGTTACTTATGTTTTACACCCGCGCTAGCCCTGCCCCACTCTGCCGTTAGTTACCTAACCTAACGGTGCACGAGGGGACATCGAGGCGAATGCGGATGGCATAAGTGTACGTCTTATTTATCTGTGATGTTTAGGTATTTAAATGATGGGACTTCATTAATGTGATTAATGAAATAAAAGAAACCTAAGATGTTGTAGAATCGAATTTCAAAATAAAACAGGTAGCTACAGTTCTTGCTTTGCACAGCGGTATATATGATATATCCTGCACCTTATTCGATAAGGAAAGGACCGAGATCCCTTCACCGGGAGTTACTCCTTTAGCAATAACTGGTCGATGCTACACCCTCGGTTTGTCTTTTGATTGCTTTTAAGAGTTTTTGCTTTGCATAGCGATATATATGATATATCCCGCACCTCATTCGACGAGGAAAGGACCGACGATCCCTTCACCGGGAGTGACTCCTTTAGCAAAACTAGAAAAGCCTCAAAAGCACTCCATTTTAAAATCATTTGATTCTACAACGATATCAAGTTCATTACGCAATAGGTTTTCAGAAAAACCTATCGTAGCCCTCCGTCATTTCAGATAAGTACTGGTTAGTATTCGTGCTACGTTTGTTGACTATGTTAAGGCGTAGTGTGCGGTAGCTAATTAGTGCTTATCTGTATAAGCATATGATGTGATTGGATTAGGGTAGTCGTGCGACTTTGTTGACTATGTTAAGGGTCGTGCGGGTGGGTTTAATTCAATCGGGAAATGACGGGTTGAACTTGACTAGCACTTATGATTTGTTGACTATGTTAAGGTCATATAGCTGCTAGGGGCAAAATATTATCGGTAATTTCAAGTGTTGAAATTTGCAATGAGATTGCATACCTTCTATGAGATAGTTGGATCCCAATACCCGCTGTGAGTAATTGTTACTCCTGGGAGAGTTTTACACATTACAATTAGCCGATCAAGTAGGTGTCTAGAAAGGTGTCAACGGGGTTACGCCTCTGGGAAAACGAGGTTTACATTAATTAGGTTCGTGCGAAAGCACGGGGGACCTCCCTCAAAGTACCGACACTGGCCTGGCTGAAAGATTGGCGAACTTGTAGTGTGTAATTAATCCCGGCTAGTCTTTCCTTTTAGGGTTTGAAAGAAGATTTGATAAAAAGCAGTGGGAGCCATGCTGATTAGATAAAATAATAACCAATCTATTCTTGCAAGAGCGCACGCTGAGTGTTTTCTTCTCTCTCTCTCCTGGTAGCGACCATATCACGCCTTAATCAAGATAATAATATGGATATTTGACCGAACCCGCTTGTTATACTGAGCTGGGGAACGTTGGTCCCGCTCCAACTTATAATAGTTATAAGACAGAGCAGGAAATTGGGGAATACCAGATTTCCCGTGCCGCCCAAACGAAGAGAGTGCATGATGATGCATCATCTTCGGGTGTGTTCATTACAGAGAACTGTTTCTCAGTGTCTTTTACGTCCTGGGTATGTGTCACGACCCGAAAATACGGAACGTGACCGGCACTTAGATTACGAAGCGTCTAGAGGCGCCACGTGACCTAAGTAAGCCGAAGCCCAGAAATCTAAACCATAAAAGAAGAAAAAGAAGGAAAGAAATAAAACAAGTATAAAAACATCAGCAAATTTTACCAAAAATTTCGGCAGAATCTCCTCTGTAAAACTGGCCCCCAAACGGGTACAACAAGTAATATGAATAAACAATAAAAAAGCATCCCCAGACGGGTGCTAGCTCAACGCCAACAGGCGGAGACAACCACAACAATCACAAAAATATACAACGCCAAAGGGCGAGGCTCAAATCTCAAAAGAAAACAAAAACCACCAGATCAGAATAACACATGCGCGACTCTAAGGTCGAAATAAACAACTGGTCCAATAACTTATCAAGTAATACAACTATGGTTGATGGAGCTTACTAGATACAAATGAGTGAATAAAAGTACAATGGTGGTTCGGATACAAGTGAACCAACCTACCGTGCAAATCACCCTGAAGAAAAGATGTGCCAACAAGCTGCCACGGAAACCTGTACATCGCACCTGAAAAGAATTTGGCACAACGGGGGTGAGTTGCCAACTCGTGAGTAGAAGACATCTACGAAAAGAAATCGAATGCATGACGCTATCCTAGGTCATAATAATACACTACTATATCCTAAACATCTAGTAATAGCAGGGTAATACAACGTGTAAGTGCAGATAATCCGTGTTCGTGTCAGTGCGTAATATAATACTATGTCATATGAAATGAAATGCATGCACCATGAATATAAAGTAATAAATCCTGAAATCCAGATATACATGTATAAGAACTCTTTAGCTAATATCATAGTAAAGTGTGTGTAAGCATCTGAAATCTCAACAATGAAATCCATAGAAATCCGTGTCAAGTATCGACACAACACATGTAATCTCAAGTCTCAATATGTCGGGCTCCGTCAGTCCGGATCGGCCCATATCATCAAATCTCACGACAACGGTCGGTATCCTCCGGATATCCGCCGCGCCAGACATCACCGGTAGGCAGCCTTCCCCTGCCAGGCTCATCGTCTACAACTCGATCTTCTTGCCCCGGGGTACCATACCGGGCCCACCATGTACCCGAGACGGTTCATCCACTCCTCGAATCGGGTCTCGAAATCCATCAGAAAACATGAAATACTCATGGTGGACGACACATACATCACGAGAAAACCGCATCTTATTTTAAAAAGAGAAGAGAAGAGAGAGAGAAGTCTTTATATATGTTCTTGCGGTTTTCCCCAAAAATCCAGAAATCTCACAGAATCCAAATCTCAAAATCATGAGTAGTATATGATAAATGTCGGCATATGCTTATAATACTGTGCGATAACATGAAAATATGAATGCAGGAATGTCTAAGTTATGAATATCATGTCTATACTATCATCAGAGAGTAATCACAATATTATATCGGTTTAGTTGTTAACTGATTCTATCAACAAAATATAATATGATCTAAAGTGTACGTGACATAGCAATTACCGATGATGATGTGTGTGAGCCGGTAAATAAGTGTGTGTGGAATATGCGCATCATCGGTAATGGTGCTGGTGTCCTAACCGGTAAAGTTTATATTGATTATAGCAACATATAAAAGAGCATGCACCATGATGGTTATAGTATGAATGTAAATGCAGGTGTGCATTATCCACTCCTCTGCGAGATACGAGTACAACTACCACTGTGTGAGTCGAACCTAAACCAGTATCCATCTAACATCCTAAGGAACTAAACCTAAGAGACTAGTCAGTAGGAAACTAGAATCTACCTAAGGTCTGAATCATTATCTCCAATAGTCGGCGATTCCGCCTCAATAACATCACGTACGTAGTACGGCTTCCTCGAATCAAGAGTGCGGATCAATCACCAAATCTAAGCCTCGTACGGTAAGATCCCTCGTACGGCATCCCAATATCGGGGTACGGTCAAGTATCTCCTGGGTGTCCCCTCATTCGTATAATGTCAAATGTATCTTATTGTGATTAAGTTATACGTATATGATATCGACATCAGGTCACACCAATATAATGTCGTAATCAAGTTATACATATATCATATAGCGATCAGTCACAAGTTACAGTCCAGGTACTATTCTAGCGTCCCATGTACCTCAATATCACCACCACTCCTTATAACTTATATAATCATGTTCATTATCTCATTCTCTAATGATCCGCTAACACTTTATTACGACTGTATAGTCAAGAATCACGGCATCAAGCCCAGTTAAACTGTTTCATCATACCTCGGATATCATATCACATCAATGAATCACCTATACGTGTTGTATATATATGTATATACCTATACCTATTTCTATATACATACACATACACGCACCCCATATCGAGTTTCAGTGTGTGCGAGGGTGTGTTTCTATCTGAAACATACGAATCTCTTCCAAGGTACTCATCCTCTGATATGGCTTTCCTAAATCGGTCTAGTCCAGCCTAGGGCCAATACTAGGGTCCTACTAGGGTCACGTCTGGTTTCCTAATGTCAATAGGTACTAATCCTATTCTACGTGGCGGGGGTGCTAAACGCCATCCACCCGACTTCCCCCCGTAGATAGCATCTACTCACCTGGTCCATGTCTGCCGACGACGGTGTCGCGATCCTCCTCTTCATCGCCCGTAGTCCACTTGAAGGGTACCTAAACGCAAACATATAAATAACATCGTAAACCGAATCACATACAAAAGTCAAACGATACAAGGAATAAGCATAGGTTAAAACCTATGTCTCGTCCACGCAAAAGCACCAAATATCTCTCGATATCGGCGTACAAACTCCGATGGATCGAGATAAACATTAACAAATAACTGGTAGTTTCAAAACCCATTACTTATAATATAAAACTTGGTTCAAATCATCGGAACCCTAAAATCGAGCAAATCATCCAATTCCGAAAACCTTGAAAATGTCAATTCACTGTTTTACTTCAAAACTTGACGTTTAACGAAACTAAAGGTCATAATATTCATTAAATAACATAACTAAGTTATAGAAACCTTTACCATATTTTTATTACACTAATATATATTACAAATAACTTTCTAGTTTGCAATTTTATCAATTTTCCACAACTTACAAGCAAAATTCCACAATTCCACAACAACACTTGATTTTGTATGAATTAATATATCAAACTACACTTTACAATGATAATGATATAATGAAACCTTAATTTATATTTTAAATCTCATTTATTTAATAATTTCCAAAAACTAGTTAGCAAAATAGCAATTTTTTATCAAAATTTATCAATTATCAATAATACTAGTAACTAAACTAAGTTTTCCATTCCTTTAACATGTCAATATCCTCATTTAAACAATAATCTATTGTTACAAACATTCATTGGAATTTATCTCACCAATATATAAAATATATAGAAATCTAGTTTGCTAAAAAAAAGTTTAATTTAAGAAATTTGGATCACACTTTGCAATATATCAACTATGCATGATTTTCCATTTGTAAAAGTGCTAATCTAGTTATTATAAACCTAATGATATAATAAAACCCCAACTTAATTTTACAAACCCTCACTTGAATTTTTAAAAGTAGTAAATAGAATTAACATATTAAATCTAATTAAGCTTAATGAAACATTTAATGAAAATAAAACAAAAGAAGAGAATTTATACCTCCAAAATTATGAAATCCAACTTGAAAATGAGCCTCCAAAATTCATGCTTCCCATCTCCAAAATCCATGTAAAAATGAGAAAAGAATAAAGGGTAGAGAATAAATATGATTTTGTGCACTTTTTATTGAATTTTGGTGGATTTTTAATGATTTTGTGTAATAAAATGAGGTGGGAAATTGGGGGGGCTGCCATGGGGATCATGGCCGGCCACAAGAGGAAGAAAGGGAGAAAAAGAAAGAGGAAAGAATTGTGTAGAAGGCTCACACAATATGATGTATACATATGTCTTTTCATGATTTATTAATTTTCTTTTCATTTCTTCACTTAAATAACTTAGAAAACTCTAGAAAAATGGGAAAATTTGCAAATAAATTTTGCATGATACACACTAATTTCTAATATGCCATGGTTCATTTTTACAAATTAAAACCATTTAAATTTGTAATTTACACTAATTTAGTGTAAAAATAAAGTTTATGTTAATATTTAAAATAATTAATTTAGGAAAAATATTTTATTAAACTAAAAATTTATAAGTGGCTAAATAAACACTATTTACTAGTAATTACATAATTAAATAGGTATTTTTGAATTTATAATGAAAAACAATTGCGGTTTGATTTTACGAAAAATACATTTTATTTTACCGAAAATCATAAAATTCAATTGCACAATTTTATTCATTTAATTAATTATTTAATTATTTTTAAAACGTTACAATCTTCCCCCCTTTAGGAAATTCGGTCCCCGAATTTAAATTAAAACTCCCCCTCAAAACACTAAAACATTTAGCAAACACTCAAATCGTCGGGGCTCCGAAATTATCAATACATAACAAAAATCAACTCCGTCAAGCATAATGCAATCATCGGAGTTATGGCGAGAATAAAATATCAAAACCCAATATGAAAACCATCCTAATATATCTCAATCTATAACTTATATATAATGTGCATCACAGTAAAACCGTTCAAATATCCGGATAAGGAAATATGCAAACCCCTTTTGAAAATTGCCGTGTGATGCACGTGTCACGGTATAAGTAGCGGACGTTTATTTAAAAAAATAACTATATATATATATATATCTTTTATTTAACATACACGTCCCGCCTGATTACTAAATCAAATAATAATCATTATGAAGATATACTGCTCAAACTGAAATCAATTCCAATCACATCAATAAAATGTCATGTGCGTCCGGTGCGTACTGAAATCGAAACCAAATGCAGAAACCATGAATACCCACAAAACAGAACTAAGTGCAACAGGTGTGCACCAAAAACATCTGTCAAGTGCAACGGGTGTGCACGACTCAACATCAGGTGCATCTAATCTGCACAAAACCCCGATTTAGTGCATCTGGTGTGCACAAAATCGCATTAAGTGCGCCAAGTCTGCGCAAGAATCCTAATCAGGTGCACATGGTGCACGAAAACATACATCGAACATCAAAATCGAAATCACAGTACAAAAATGCACGAAAACTAGGTCAAACATATGTCAAAATCATGTGTTACCCCTATACACGAAATCAACTCAAAATCTCAAAATATGTAAAACCAAATCAAGTGTACTGGGTGTGTACTCAACAACATCCATACAACTGGTATATGAAACACAACTAGAATGTAATGAAGGTACACACATGAAATACCAATCGTAAAACGAATTCCTCAAATGCCAAAATCCAATAACAGAAAATATGGAATTTAAATCACTAAATCACAATCGTAACCACTATCGTCAAGGTGCGCCTCTTCCCTCTGATGTCGACTGCTTCAAACTCGTTCCTTTATAGGTGTGCTGACTGCGCTACCAACGGCAATACTCGTGTCTAGAGCCTCCCACATAGTCGATCCCTTCACTTGATATCCGGACTACATTAAACTTTTCGATCGATCCATCAAAATCCCATAAATCCCCGAGAGCTCAAAACTCAAGTACAGTTTAAAAATATCCGGTACATACCCCAGCATCGATGATCCAGCTGTAGAAGGGCAAACCCAAGCCTCACTAATGGCACAGCGGAACTGCCGTAAACCCTAAGGTTCAAGGGCGTTCTCGTGGTCATTATGTCGAGTTAGGGTTTCATTCTTCTAGAGGGTCCATCGAAATACCTGCATGTTCTTCCGAATACTTTAAACTTAGGAAAATGGTTTTCTGATCATCGTTCGAACCCCTTTAACTTCATCCGGACGGCACGTGAATACCCTTCGTCCGCACGCTAAGCAATGCTTCAATCCTCAAGAATAACCAATACTCTAATGGTTATCGCATTCGAGCCGCAACTTCCTCTGCCCGCGCGCCCGTGGTAACGAAAACCACCCTCCGACATCGACGAAGATAGATCAAAGGAGCGAATGAAATACGGTGCAAACAAATGTACATCCTAAGGCTCCTTAAGCAGAGTAGCGTATCGTAAGTATGCCGCGGACCATACCCACGGTACGTTACTCTACCTAAATCGCCTACTCCATCAACCAAGGGTCACCTAGACTTGTACAGGGTTAAACCTAGCGCTCTGATACCAACTTTGTCACGACCCGAAAGTACGGAACGTGACCGGCACTTAGATTACGAAGCGTCTAGAGGCGCCACGTGACCTAAGTAAGCCGAAGCCCAGAAATCTAAACCATAAAAGAAGAAAAAGAAGGAAAGAAATAAAACAAGTATAAAAACATCAGCAAATTTTACCAAAAATTTCGGCAGAATCTCCTCTGTAAAACTGGCCCCCAAACGGGTACAACAAGTAATATGAATAAACAATAAAAAAGCATCCCCAGACGGGTGCTAGCTCAACGCCAACAGGCGGAGACAACCACAACAATCACAAAAATATACAACGCCAAAGGGCGAGGCTCAAATCTCAAAAGAAAACAAAAACCACCAGATCAGAATAACACATGCGCGACTCTAAGGTCGAAATAAACAACTGGTCCAATAACTTATCAAGTAATACAAATATGGTTGATGGAGCTTACTAGATACAAATGAGTGAATAAAAGTACAATGGTGGTTCGGATACAAGTGAACCAACCTACCGTGCAAATCACCCTGAAGAAAAGATGTGCCAACAAGCTGCCACGGAAACCTGTACATCGCACCTGAAAAGAATTTGGCACAACGGGGGTGAGTTGCCAACTCGTGAGTAGAAGACATCTACGAAAAGAAATCGAATGCATGACGCTATCCTAGGTCATAATAATACACTACTATATCCTAAACATCTAGTAATAGCAGGGTAATACAACGTGTAAGTGCAGATAATCCGTGTTCGTGTCAGTGCGTAATATAATACTATGTCATATGAAATGAAATGCATGCACCATGAATATAAAGTAACAAATCCTGAAATCCAGATATACATGTATAAGAACTCTTTAGCTAATATCATAGTAAAGTGTGTGTAAGCATCTGAAATCTCAACAATGAAATCCATAGAAATCCGTGTCAAGTATCGACACAACACATGTAATCTCAAGTCTCAATATGTCGGGCTCCGTCAGTCCGGATCGGCCCATATCATCAAATCTCACGACAACGGTCAGTATCCTCCGGATATCCGCCGCGCCAGACATCACCGGTAGGCAGCCTTCCCCTGCCAGGCTCATCGTCTACAACTCGATCTTCTTGCCCCGGGGTACCATACCGGGCCCACCATGTACCCGAGACGGTTCATCCACTCCTCGAATCGGGTCTCGAAATCCATCAGAAAACATGAAATACTCATGGTGGACGACACATACATCACGAGAAAACCGCATCTTATTTTAAAAAGAGAAGAGAAGAGAGAGAGAAGTCTTTATATATGTTCTTGCGGTTTTCCCCAAAAATCCAGAAATCTCACAGAATCCAAATCTCAAAATCATGAGTAGTATATGATAAATGTCGGCATATGCTCATAGTACTGTGCGATAACATGAAAATATGAATGCAGGAATGTCTAAGTTATGAATATCATGTCTATACTATCATCAGAGAGTAATCACAATATTATATCGGTTTAGTTGTTAACTGATTCTATCAACAAAATATAATATGATCTAAAGTGTACGTGACATAGCAATTACCGATGATGATGTGTGTGAGCCGGTAAATAAGTGTGTGTGGAATATGCGCATCATCGGTAATGGTGCTGGTGTCCTAACCGGTAAAGTTTATATTGATTATAGCAACATATAAAAGAGCATGCACCATGATGGTTATAGTATGAATGTAAATGCAGGTGTGCATTATCCACTCCTCTGCGAGATACGAGTACAACTACCACTGTGTGAGTCGAACCTAAACCAGTATCCATCTAACATCCTAAGGAACTAAACCTAAGAGACTAGTCAGTAGGAAACTAGAATCTACCTAAGGTCTGAATCATTATCTCCAATAGTCGGCGATTCCGCCTCAATAACATCACGTACGTAGTACGGCTTCCTCGAATCAAGAGTGCGGATCAATCACCAAATCTAAGCCTCGTACGGTAAGATCCCTCGTACGGCATCCCAATATCGGGGTACGGTCAAGTATCTCCTGGGTGTCCCCTCATTCGTATAATGTCAAATGTATCTTATTGTGATTAAGTTATACGTATATGATATCGACATCAGGTCACACCAGTATAATGTCGTAATCAAGTTATACATATATCATATAGCGATCAGTCACAAGTTACAGTCCAGGTACTATTCTAGCGTCCCATGTACCTCAATATCACCACCACTCCTTATAACTTATATAATCATGTTCATTATCTCATTCTCTAATGATCCGCTAACACTTTATTACGACTGTATAGTCAAGAATCACGGCATCAAGCCCAGTTAAACTGTTTCATCATACCTCGGATATCATATCACATCAATGAATCACCTATACGTGTTGTATATATATGTATATACCTATACCTATTTCTATATACATACACATACACGCACCCCATATCGAGTTTCAGTGTGTGCGAGGGTGTGTTTCTATCTGAAACATACGAATCTCTTCCAAGGTACTCATCCTCTGATATGGCTTTCCTAAATCGGTCTAGTCCAGCCTAGGGCCAATACTAGGGTCCTACTAGGGTCACGTCTGGTTTCCTAATGTCAATAGGTACTAATCCTATTCTACGTGGCGGGGGTGCTAAACGCCATCCACCCGACTTCCCCCCGTAGATAGCATCTACTCACCTGGTCCATGTCTGCCGACGACGGTGTCGCGATCCTCCTCTTCATCGCCCGTAGTCCACTTGAAGGGTACATAAACGCAAACATATAAATAACATCGTAAACCGAATCACATACAAAAGTCAAACGATACAAGGAATAAGCATAGGTTAAAACCTATGTCTCGTCCACGCAAAAGCACCAAATATCTCTCGATATCGGCGTACAAACTCCGATGGATCGAGATAAACATTAACAAATAACTCGTAGTTTCAAAACCCATTACTTATAATATAAAACTTGGTTCAAATCATCGGAACCCTAAAATCGAGCAAATCATCCAATTCCGAAAACCTTGAAAATGTCAATTCACTGTTTTACTTCAAAACTTGACGTTTAACGAAACTAAAGGTCATAATATTCATTAAATAACGTAACTAAGTTATAGAAACCTTTACCATATTTTTATTACACTAATATATATTACAAATAACTTTCTAGTTTGCAATTTTATCAATTTTCCACAACTTACAAGCAAAATTCCACAATTCCACAACAACACTTGATTTTGTATGAATTAATATATCAAACTACACTTTACAATGATAATGATATAATGAAACCTTAATTTATATTTTAAATCTCATTTATTTAATAATTTCCAAAAACTAGTTAGTAAAATAGCAATTTTTTATCAAAATTTATCAATTATCAATAATACTAGTAACTAAACTAAGTTTTCCATTCCTTTAACATGTCAATATCCTCATTTAAACAATAATCTATTGTTACAAACATTCATTGGAATTTATCTCACCAATATATAAAATATATAGAAATCTAGTTTGCTAAAAAAAATTTAATTTAAGAAATTTGGATCACACTTTGCAATATATCAACTATGCATGATTTTCCATTTGTAAAAGTGCTAATCTAGTTATTATAAACCTAATGATATAATAAAACCCCAACTTAATTTTACAAACCCTCACTTGAATTTTTAAAAGTAGTAAATAGAATTAACATATTAAATCTAATTAAGCTTAATGAAACATTTAATGAAAATAAAACAAAAGAAGAGAATTTATACCTCCAAAATTATGAAATCCAACTTGAAAATGAGCCTCCAAAATTCATGCTTCCCATCTCCAAAATCCATGTAAAAATGAGAAAAGAATAAAGGGTAGAGAATAAATATGATTTTGTGCACTTTTTATTGAATTTTGGTGGATTTTTAATGATTTTGTGTAATAAAATGAGGTGGGAAATTGGGGGGGCTGCCATGGGGATCATGGCCGGCCACAAGAGGAAGAAAGGGAGAAAAAGAAAGAGGAAAGAATTGTGTAGAAGGTTCACACAATATGATGTATACATATGTCTTTTCATGATTTATTAATTTTCTTTTCATTTCTTCACTTAAATAACCTAGAAAACTCTAGAAAAATGGGAAAATTTGCAAATAAATTTTGCATGATACACACTAATTTCTAATATGCCATGGTTCATTTTTACAAATTAAAACCATTTAAATTTGTAATTTACACTAATTTAGTGTAAAAATAAAGTTTATGTTAATATTTAAAATAATTAATTTAGGAAAAATATTTTATTAAACTAAAAATTTATAAGTGGCTAAATAAACACTATTTACTAGTAATTACATAATTAAATAGGTATTTTTGAATTTATAATGAAAAACAATTGCGGTTTGATTTTACGAAAAATACATTTTATTTTACCGAAAATCATAAAATTCACTTGCACAATTTTATTCATTTAATTAATTATTAATTATTTTTAAAACGTTACAGTATGTGATACCAGATCAGGATCCCAGATATGTAATCTGTTACATAGGGCTACAGAAAGGTAGAGAACTGAGAACGGGTGATAAGTTTCATGAGGCAGAAAACGGGGCAAGTGTTGCTGCCAAGTCTGTTGGTCACTGTCACCCTGTATTACCAATACATTGATTCTGAACGAATATTATTAGATACCGAACCTGATATACAAAATCATATCAGTCTCTTTATTAGTAAAGAAAGGATATAATTTTGTATTGTTGGATAATGTTTTGAACATTTCCTATATCAAAAGTTGATCGGTTCATGCACGTTATCTAAAAGCGTTGATGTTCTAAATCAAACTACAGTTCTTAGTATATGGAACACACATAAGAGGAAGAGTTCAGAAATGAACGGATCCTTCTTAAGGTATTGTAGACTAGGTCAGATCAATGTGACCCGACTAGCTGAAGTTACATGTAGATGCATATTTAAATCAGTTTGAATCTACATCTTGTGAAACTTGCCAGTCATGTCACAAAAGATAAGATGACCATAGCTCCGTTTACTGGAAACAGAGAAAGAGTTAGTAAACTCTTGGGATGATACATGCTGATGTATGTAGGTCCCCTGTCTACACATGCCAAGAATGGTTCTTTGTACTTCATTACATTCTCTGATGATCTTTCGAGATTCAGACCTATGTTCCTGTTGAAACACAAGTCCGAACCTTTTGAGATATTCACAGAATATAAGTTAGAAGTAGAGAACTAATACGGGTATAAGTATTATGTCCTTTGATGTGATCAGGGAGGAGAATACTTAAGCACGAAATTCTTGGACTTTTCTAAAGGAGAATGAGATTCTCTCTCAGCATTACTCCTCCGTATACACTATAGCACGATGGTTTATCGGGGTGGAGCAATCACACCCTATATGATAAGGTGTGCTCTATGATGAGTACTACTGAGTTACCTATTTCCTTTTTGGGAGTTATGCACTTATGAAGCTGCATACCTATTGAATAGGGTTCCGATCAAATCAGTTGCCTACCACTTCATATGTGATATGGAAAGGAAAGAGCCCATATCTTAAGTTAGTTAAGATTTGGGGTTGTCCGGCCTATGTCTAAAAACAAAATCCGGACAAGCTCGAGGCAAGGTCTGTTATGTGGAACTGGAAATGTTCCAGCTATACAAACTGCAGTTGATGATTTGAAAGAACCAAAGGATTCAGTAGATTCCAACGAACCTCGGCCTCTCCGTCGATCTAGTAGGGTTTTCTCACCCACCTGAGAGATACTTCTGTTTCTCTATGACAGTGGGAGCGAAGATTGCATCATGAGATGATGACCCAACTAGTTTCGAGCTGGCCATCAGGAGTGAGACTCTGTAAGAATGGCTGGATGTTTATCGATCTGAGATGGAATCCTTATACACCAACAAAGTATGGACTTTGGTTGCTATATCTGAAGGGTTAAATCCCCATCAGGAGCAAGTATATCTTGAGAAGATTACTTGGTGTAGATGGAAAAGTTGAGACTTTCAAAGCTAGACTTGTTAAAGTTTGCATCATTGACCAGGTGTGGATAATGATGAAACCTTTTCGAGCAACTATGCTTAAGTCCATCCAGATCCTACTTGTCACGGCTACATACCATGACTACGATATCTGGTGGTTAGGTGTCGTGACTGCTTTTCTAAATGATGTTTTAGAAGAGAGCGTCTGTAAGTACACAGCCAGAGGGCCTCGTAGACAATGGGAGCAGCGGAAACGTGTACAAGATGCTTTATAGGATAAAGCAGGCATCGCGGAGTTGGAACGTCTGTTTTTATGGATTAGTCAAAGATGTTGACATCATCAAAATGGTAGATGAACCTTGTATAAACAAAAAGGTAGTAGGGAGTATGGTGACGATCCTCGTAGAGTACGTGGATGACATACTCTTGATAGGGAAAGAGTTTCTTATGCTACGCTCGATCAATCTCCGTTTATCACAATGATTCTCCACATAGGATCAAAATGATACCTCCTAAATCCTGAGCTTTGGATCTATGAGATAGATTTAATTGGATGTTAGGATTCTCACTAGTTGTAGTGAGATGGTATCAATCAATCCTGGGGAGAATCACTGGAAGGGTTCCAGGGTGATAAAGACGACTGAATGTCAGTCGCAGGCATTGTCTTTACCCTCAGTAAAGGGACGGTATGTTGGAAGAGTTCCAAGCTAGATACCGTGGCATACTAGACGATAAAGGCTTGATACATCGCTATTTAAGATGCTACCAAAGAGGCTGTTTGGGTATATATTGGTTCATAAGATGAACCATGTTCCTCCCATTGTGTGACAATGGAGTTGTGGCTTATGCCAAGGAACGTCCGTCCCATCAGTGATCCAGACATATTCTAAGGCAGTATCACCTGATCATGGAGATGGTTGATCTCCAAGGGATCGAGGTTAGGAGAGTAGACTCAGAGGACAAACACAGCGGATCCACTCACGAAAGGCCTTTTCCCAGAGAGAGACTTTTATGGGATGGTTGAGTATGAGATACTGCAACCACTGCTACACATGGCCCTAGTGCAAGTGGGAGATTGTTAGTTATATGTATGCCCTAGAGGCCATTACTGTACATAGGATGTATATTGTAGTGGATGCTGGGACATATATAGGGAGGACTTTCTTGCTCGACATGATAGTATGCTATCTGGTCACTCTTTACCTTAACGTGTATACTGATTGTCTCTCTGTTACATGTTGGTAAAGCCCTTAGGATCTGTACTTGACTACCTGGACTATGATGCGGATCATACTAGTGGGGACATGGTAGTCCATAAGTACATCCTTCAAAGTCCCTAGTCGTGGGTGTATCGAGACGGGGCATCGATATACCAGAGTAGACTAGCGTATACCTTCTCAACCCATACAAATGGGCGATGGATGATCCCATATCCATTGGTGTTTGACATCAGAGATGATATACGGGTGCTCAGTAGAGACTGGGTACACTGGACGGACTCGCCGAGAACTCCCAGATGGTATTATACCTTACGTCAGATGGCAGTTCTCTGGTGACACTGGTACAGAGTAGTCTGTTGACCCGAGATCGTCATAGAGTCTTGTGTGGTTCCCACTGTGCTTTGATTTCCATCTTACCACGTCCAAGAGGGCGTGCAAAACGGTGGTTTTTGGGTACAGTCCCGAGTCACATGGAGGCAATGAGCGATAGGAGGGGATTCGTCTCTCCCGGTATAGGGGGTTGATGTTGCGCTGTGTTCGATTGGCTATAACAGGAAATCCCTGGCCAGGGTTGCTGAGATTTACTGGTAAGTGTTACCAGTAGTTTCTCGAATTGTTATAGACCTCATATCGACACGACTTATCGAGCTATTGGGGTCTGACGTTTACCACCCCTAGGCGAGATATGCGACATATCAGACGATCAGACTGGACTGTACGGTAGTGTTACTGGTTGGATTCACTGGAGTATGAGCGGGCTTGCTCGTCGATCTTCTGATCGCTCAATACCCGGGTGGCCGTTACGTTCAGCAGACCGCTTGCGGCTTGTGGATGCTTGGTATGATCATCATCTGCTGCCGGCGTATTGACGAGTCTTTAGAGTCCTACATAGAGGTTTCCTGGCTCAAGCGAAACGAAATAGGAGCGCATATGAGATATGTGCGGGACCGAGAATAATGCGTGTATGTGATACCGTATTTCATTCTCGCGATCAATGTGTCGGATGGTTGTATGCGATATAACCTAGTTATCGATTCAAGCGTTGAATCGATAAGCCGATACATTGAATACTAGTCGGTTGTGTGCGACATGACCGGATCATTGAATCAAGTGTTGATTTAATGATTTAATGCATAATTATATATTTGATATATTACTTTGCATTAACTAGTATTGGTTCACTTTAAATGGATTTTCTCACTTGGATTGTGCACATTGTATATGTGATATACATTTGTACATTTGATTGTATCATGTTTGATGATACATGATAGTTTGGTGTATGGATTAAACCATGGTTGGTCAATGGTTAGGGTTTCTTTTGCTTCATTTATTCATTTATTTATCCATTTTGTTTATTTTAGCAAAAGAAAATAATGAAGAGATAATGGTGGCTTTCTTTGTTTGTTTATGAACCTTCATGAAGGTTTGACCAAAGTGACCATTTTGTCTTCATGTCTTAACCCAACCATTCACTAACCCTTGTTAATTCTCTACACCTAACTATGGTTTGATTATGATAAGGATGATTATTCTTTTCTATTTTTAATTCTTATCATAACTTATCATAACAATTAGCTTCTTCTTCTTCATCTTCTTCAAGGAAGAAAAGCTTACTTCATCAATGGTGGATTGATGAAATGAGTGAGAAATCCAATTCTAAAGTCTACCCACTTCCTATTTCTTCATCCTCTACCTCTTGCCAAGTAGTAGAGTGTGTTTCCTTCACAAGTTTTTATGGCTTGGTGAAGGTGGAGCTTGATCTAGTGATGCTTCGACGTAGATCATCTTCGGCACGTTGTCGACGACCTAGCCCGGTCTTTTCTCCGATGAAACCACCGTGAGAGTCATGGTTCGATTTGGACAGCGGAGAGGACTTCATTGCGGAGCCGTGGAGGTGGAGCACCGGATCTACAAAGGTTGTATTTCCGTATTCTTATAGTTAAGTGTTAACTAGTTGACTTTTCGCCTAGAAATCTAGCCAACGATCCGTTCTAGGGTTTCTCGGCACCGTTAAAATTTGAAATTGGCATGGTTGATGCCTTGTGAGACCTCACTAGGGTGCCTAGGAACCCTACATTTGCTTCACTAATTCTTTGGTTAGTGAGGTAGAAGCTTGAGTCCGTATTCCCTCGACGTAGATCATCTTCGGCATCGAAAACTTCAAGCGATCCCGTTGCAATTTCTTATGGAGCCGTCCGAGAGTCCGGGAGTTGGATGATCGCAGCGAAGGGACTACATCAAGGAGCATATGAAGTGAAGGACCGATCTACAAAGGTTGTATTTCGTATTCACTTAGTGTAAATGTGATTTACTTGCTACTTTTTCGCCTAAACTCTAGTTAACGATCTTGCTTAGGGTTGTTCGGCACGCCTAAAATTTTTAATTCGGCATGGTCGATGCCTTGTAGAGCCCTATTAGTGTGCCTAGTAACCCTACAACAGGGCATCGATACACCAGAGTAAACTACCGTATACGCATCTTGACCCATATGATAGGCGATGGATGATCCCATATCCATCGGTGTTTGACATCAAATATGGTGTGTGGGTGCTTAGTGGAGACTAGGTACACTGAACGGACTCGCCGAGAACTTCTAGATGGTATTATACCTATCGTCAGATAGCAGTTCTCTGGTGACACTGGTACAGGTTAGTCTGTAGACCCGAGATCGTCATAGAGTCTTGTGTGATTCCCACTGTGCTTTGATTTCCACCATACCACGGTCAAGAGATCGTGCAAAACGGTGGCTTTTGGGTACAGTCCCGAGTCACATGGAGGCAATGAGCGATAGGAGGGGTTTCGTCTCTCCCAGTATTGGGGGTTGATGTTGCGCTGTGTCCGATTGGCTATAACTGGAAGTCCCTGGCCAGGGCTAATATGGAGATCTACTGGTAGGTGTTATCAGTAGTTTCTCGACCCGTTATGAGCCTCTCATCGACACGACTTATCAGTTACTGGGGTGTGACGTTCACCACCCCTAGAATGGATATGCGACATATAAGAAGAAAAGACCGGACTGTACGGTAGTGTTACTGATTGGCTCGATGGGAGTTTTGACAGTTTCGTTGGTTTTCTTCTGATCGCTCAATACCCGGGTGGCCGTTACGTTTAACTGACCGCTTGCGGCTTGTAGGTGTTTGATATGATCATCACCTACTGCCCGCGTATTGACGAGTCTTAGAGTCCCACACAGGAGTTTCCTAGCTCAGGCGAAAAGATGTGGTGTGCATATGAGATATGGGCGGGGACCCGATTAAATGCGTGTATGTGATATCATAAATTAATCGGGCGTTTTTCTATTGGTCGGGTCGTATGTGATATGACCGGTTTGTTAAATCAAGTGTTGATTTAACATTTGACTTTTAGTTTAATTCTTTATTAAACCCTTTTCTTTGTTGATGTATGCATGCATGTATGCACATGTTGATGTGTATGGACACATACATACATATATAGTATCATGGTTGATGATACATTAAATGGTGGCAATGCAAGACTCACATGGTTCACTAATATATATATATATTGTTTTTGGATAAAAAGGAAATGAAAATTAAATCATGGTTCATAATTATCCAAACTTGACTATTTTTTGACCTAATTCAAGCAATGGTTTAAATTTCATTTGGACTTTAACTCAACACAATAATATCTAGATATTAGTTAACCATGGTTGAAGTGAGAAGGATTAATATTGATTATTCATTCTCACTTAATTGATTCATCATTATTTTTATCTCTTGAGCTCAAAGCTTAGCCACCATTATCTTCTTCTTTTTCCAAGCTCTCTTGAGTTTTCTTTAGAGTGAGGTTATTAAAAAGAAAGGGTTTTGATTAGAGAATACAATCCACCTTATCATTCTACACCTTTCTAGCCCATTTGTGTAAGGTGTTTTGCTATACTTCTTTGAAAGACTAAGTAAAGTAAGGAGCTTTGGGTAAAGGGACTTCGGGTGGATCATCGTGGACAAGGAAGGTTGCTAGCGATTCGTTCCAAACTCTCAAAGGTCCAAGGAGTCACCAAGGGAAGACTAAAAAGATTGTAATTTCTTCACTTAGTGTTACAAGAGTTCTTTGTATGTGATACAATTTAGTTGTTACCCTAATTATTCTAGTTAAGATTCATGGTTAGTTTGCTTTGCACCTCTCTAAATTTTAAGATGGCATGTGTGATGCTTTTTTACACTAGACTAGGTGCAAGGGAAGCCCAACAGTCATATCAGAGCCAAGATTGAATTTTAAACATGGTGTTAATACTATTACGAAAACGAAATCGACTCCGAAAAACACAATATGTGAAACCCTAATTTTTCTTTCTGGAAATTTTTTAAAAAGTCATTTAAAATTTTTTTAAACAGCTGCAGAACACTGTATGGGACAAATTATGAACACAGGTGAAATACGAGGGCCGGTGCTCAGATTTTGGCCGAGCACTTTCATCCCAAAACCGGCCTGCTCGGCCCCCTACCCCGTATTGCCCTCGTATTTCTCCAGCGCTCAGTTGTCTAGAATTTGGGGTTTCAGGTATTGTTTGCTTAGCCTAAATTTTCATGTGATGATTATTTGTTCAGGGCTAATTCGTAGTGTTTCGTATTCGTATATTTTAACACCGTAAAGGTAACCTTGACAATATTTAGCAGTTCGAATGAACTTCGAACACCACATTTTATACCGCGCTGAAATTTCCAAGTGTTGCAATTTTCCCATGTTGATTGTGTTCGTAAAATCGTGCAAGTATCCTTATGGCCCCTTTAGAAGAATACAATAACCTTAACTAGATTCTATGCCCACGGAACCGCAATCGAACCCTAGGGTTTGCCGTAGTTCAGTGGTGCCATAGGTGAGGCATTGGTTAGCCCCTTCTACGGCTGGTCCATAGACATTGTGGCACGGTTTTTGAGTTTTTTGACTTTGCTCAAGTGTTGAGCTTTCGGGGTAATTTGTAGGTGTATGTTGATTCGATCGAACGTTAAGTATCGTCTTGATATATCTGAATATGATATAATATGTGGAATTCACATTGTTAGGCATGAAATCCGTAATATGTGATATTTCGGATTTACGATGTCTAAGGTGATTGTGGATTCCAAATGTTGTAGTTTTCACTTTTCTTTTCTGTGACCGTAAGTGTAGTATGTAGTGTATCGCTGTCTTCGTTGCTATACATCAACGACAATCGGGATACACATACTTGCTTACATTGATAATATGAGATATTATGTGTTGCTGTGATATATTATATTAGATCGTCGTATTTTGAATAGTCGGGGGTTTTATGTGAGATGAGGGTTTTTATTTTCATTCATGTAAAATTCATTGTATCTAATATTCTTTTATTGGGGCACTTCTGGGTTGAGGATGATGTCACCATTGTATATTATTTACTTTTCCGCATTAGGATAGACCCAAGGAAGGGAGCACAAGCGACCGGGTTCTAGGGTTCAGTGGGAGGCCATCTCGAGGAGTCGAGACCTCTAGAATTGGTAGGGTCACTTGCCACTCTCGTAGGGGTCTAGGGGTGTGGGTTTGGCTATTCATCACGACCGTGGAATCCATGTTTTATGCAGGCTCAAAATAAAACACGGACCTCCTAGTATATCGAATATTTTATATGATTCTTCTGCTGCGGATATACTGTGATGTGATCATATTATATGCGTGAGACGAATGATTTATTATTGTATATATGATATATAATAAACGTTGCTTATGTTTTACACCCGCGCTAGTCCCGCCCCGGTATGTCGTTAGTTAAGTAACCTAATGGTGCATAACGGGACACTGTGGCGAATGCGGATGGCATAAGCGTACGTTGTATTTTCATTTCTTCTGTGATGCTTAGGAAGCTTAAATGATGGGATTCATTAATGAGATTAATGAAAGAAAAGAAACCTAAAAGATGTTATAGAATCAAATTTATAAAAAGGGCAGCTCTAGTTTTGCTTTGCATAGAGGTATTCCTTGTATAATATCCAGCATCTTATTCGATAAGGAAAGAGCCGAGATCCCTTCACCGGGAGTGACCTCTTTAGCAAAACTAGCAGATGCTACAACTCACTCGGTTATGTTTTTGATTGCTTCCATAGTTCTTGCTTTGCATAGCGGTATTTGTGAAATACCCTGCACCTTATTTGATAAGGAAAGAGCCGAGATCCCTTCACCGAGAGTGACCTTTTCAGCAAAACTAGAAAAATCCTCAAAAACACTCCTTTTCAAAATCATTTGTTTCTACAACGATATCAAGTTCATTACGCTCATGGTTTTCTGAAAAACCTACGTAGCCCTCCGTCATTTCAGATAAGTACCATTTAGTATTCGTGGTACGTTTGTTGACTATGTTAAGGCGTAGTGTGCGGTAGCTAATTAGTGCTTATCTGCTAAAACATGAGATGTGATTGGATTAGGGTAGTCGTATGACTTTATTGACTATGTTAAGGGTCGTGCGGATGGGTTTAATTCAATCGGGAAATGACAGGTTGAACTTGGCTAGCAATTATGATTTGTTGACTATGTTAAGGTCATAAGTTGCTAGGGGTAAAAGTATTATCGGGAATTTCAAGTGTTGAAATTTGCAATGAGATTGCATACCTTCTCTGAGATAGTTGGATCCTGATACTCACCTGCGAGTAAGAGTTACTCCTGCGAGAGTTTTACACATGACAACTAGCTAATCAAGTAGGCGTCTATAAAGGTATTAACGGGGTTATGCCTCTGGGAAAACGAGGTTTATTTTAATTAAGTCCGTGCAAAAGAAAGGAGAACGTCCCTCAAAGTACCACACTGACCTGGCTGAAAAATTGGCGAACATGTAAGGTGTAATTAATCCCGGCTAGTCTTACCTTTTAGGGTTTTAAGGAAGATTTGATAAAACCAGTGGGAGCCATCCTGATTAGATAAGATAATAACCAATCTAATCTTGCAAGAGCATACGCTAAACTATTTTCTTCTCTCTCTCTCCAGGTAGCGACCATGTCAGGCCTTAATCAAGATAATAATATGGATGTATTGACCGAACCCGCTTGTTATACTGAGCAGGGGAACGTTGGTCCTGCTCCAACTTATAATTGTTATAAGTCCGAGCAGAAAATAGAAGAATATCCAGATACTCACGCCACCCAAATGAAGAACATACATGCTGATCCATCTTCTTCGGGTTTGTTAGTTATCGAGAACTATTTCTCAGTTCACTCTACGTCCTGCGTATTAGATACCGGATCGGGATCCCATATATGTAATATGTTACATGGGCTACGGAAAGGTAGGAAACTAGGAGAGGGTGATCATTCCATAAAAGTAGGGAATGGTGCAAATGTTCCAGCCAAAGCTGTTGGCGAATATCACCTTGTATTACCAAATGGTAATACACTGATTCTGAATGAATGCTATTACATTTCGACCATGATATGCAATCTTATATCAGTATCTTTATTGAGTAAAGAAGGATATAATTTTGTAGTACAGGATAATTTTATGAACATCTTCCTGAATCAAAAGTTGATTGGATCAGGCTCGTTAAATAAGGGCATATACGTTCTGATTCAAACCGCAGTCCTTAATGTACAAAACACACACAAGAGGAAGAGTTCAGAAATGAACGGATCCTTCTTGTGGTATTGTAGACTTGGTCATGTCAATGCGACACGACTAGCTAAGTTGTATAAGGATGGATATTTGAATCCATTCGAATTTTCATATTATGACATTTGCCAGTCATGTTTCAAAGGCAAGATGACCAAAACACCGTTTAGTGGACACGGAGAAAGAGTTAGGAACTCTTGGGACTGATACATAGTGATGTGTGTGGTCCCGTGTCTACACATGCCAGGAATGGTGCCTTGTACTTCATTACA
The DNA here is from genome assembly GCA_030015575.1 of Agapanthus africanus. Taxonomy (NCBI): domain Eukaryota; kingdom Viridiplantae; phylum Streptophyta; class Magnoliopsida; order Asparagales; family Amaryllidaceae; genus Agapanthus; species Agapanthus africanus. Next base: position 421,470,913 of record CM057345.1, on the reverse strand, counting down.
TTCACTGACGATCTCTCAAGATACGGACATGTGTTCTTGTTGAAACACAAGTCTGAAACTTTTGAGAAATTCAAAGAATATAAAAACGAAGTAGAGAACCAAACGGGCAAAAGTATTAAGATCCTTCGATCTGATCAAGGAGGAGAATACTTGGACAATGAGTTCCTGGACTATTTAAAAGAGAATGAGATTCTCTCTCAGCTTACTCCTCCATATACACTACAACACAATAGTGTATCGGAACGGAGGAATCACACCCTATTAGATATGGTGCGCTCTGTGACGAGCACTGCTGAGTTGCCTATTTCCTTTTGGGGTTATGCGCTTGAGATAGCAGTATACCTATTGAATCATGTTCTATCTAAATCTGTACCTACCACACTATATGAGATATGGAGTGGGAAAAGACCATTTTTTAAACGAGATAAGATATGGGGTTGTCCAGCCAATGTCAAAAGGCAAAATCCGGAAAAACTCAAGGCACGATCAGTTCTTTGCAAGTTTGTGCGATATCCTAAGAATTCCTAGGGATATATTTTCTACCACGCTGAGGAGCAAAAAGTGTTTCTTTCTCAATACGCCACCTTTTTAGAAAAGGAATTTCTTACTAAAGAAATTAGTGGTGAAGAGGTAGAACTGGAAGAAGTTCCAGCAGCACAAACTACAACTGAAGATTTAGTGGAACCAGAGGATTCGATAGTTCCCGACGAACCCCAGCCTCTCCGCCGATCTAGTAGGGTTCTTCACTCACCTAAGAGATACTACGGTTTTCTCATAGATGGTGGGAGCGGGGATTGCATCATGGAAGATGATGACCCGACTAGCTTCAAGAAGGCCATCACGAGTAAGGACTCTGTGAAGTGGCTAGATGCAATGCGATCTGAGATGGAATCCATGTACACCAAAAAAATATGGACTTTGGAAATTGCTCCTGAAGGGGTAAAACTGTTAGTTATATGTATGCCCTAGAGGCCATTACTATACATACGATGTATATTGTAGTGGATGCTTGGACATATATAGGGAGGACTTTCTTGCTCGACATGATTGTACGCTATCTGGTTGCTCTTTATCTTAACATGTACTCTGATTGTCTCTATGTTACATGTTGATAAAGCCCTTAGGATGAGTACTTGACTACCAGGACTATGATGCGGATCATACTAGTGGGGACAGTGTAGTCGCCAAGTACATCCTTCAAATATTCCTAGTCGTGGGAGTACCGAGACATGGCATCGATACTCCAGAGTAGAATAGCGTATGCGCTTCTTGACCCATATGATGGGCGATGGATGATCTCATATCCATTGGTGTTTGACATTAGAGAAGGTATACGGGTACTCAGTGGAGACTGGGCACACTGGACGGACTCGCCGAGAACTCCCAGATGGTATTATACCTCACGTCAGATGGCAGTTCTCTGGTGACACTGGTACGGGTTAGTCTGTAGATCCGAGATCGTTATAGAGTCATGTGTGATTCCCACTGTGCTTTGATTTCCATCATACCACGTCCAAGAGGGCGTGCAAAAAGGTGGCTTTTGGGTACAGTCCCGAATCACATGGAGGCAATGAGCGATAGGAGGGGATTCGTCTTTCCCGGTATAGGGAGTTGATGTTGCGCTGTGTTCGATTGGCTATAACTAGGAATCCCTGGCCAGGGTTGCTGAGATTTACTGGTAAGTGTTATTAGTAGTTTCTCGAACTGTTATAGACCTCATATCGACACGACTTATCAAGCTACTGGGGTCTGACGTTTACCATCCCTAGGCGAGATATGCGACATATCAGATGAAGAGACCGGACTGTACGGGAGTGTTACTGATTGGATTCATAGGAGAATGTACAGGCTTGTTGATCTTCTGATCGCTCAATACCTGGGTGGCTGTTACTGTAAGTGCACGGCATCGCTCCGGCCGTCATTCC